>JARKIA010000094.1:0-608260 GCA_029289565.1 Mycena galericulata
GGAGTTTGAATTTGGTGGGGCGGGCTTGTGCGGCTTGGGCTTGCGCGGGCTTGGGCTTGGGCTCGGCTACACCACTCATCCTCACTGAAATCGACTTGTCTACAACTATCCCCCCTTACATCCTCTTAGTTGCTTCCCTCCACCGCCGTCTTCGGAACATCCCGGGGGCCGTGGTCGCCGTGATTGACAGCGACCGGCATGTTTGAACAACATAATTCAGTTTTGCTCATCCTTCACGACTTCTGCGTGTTTCTGGCCCTTTGAAATACAATCATCGATTGCCGGTCGTCAGTATTGCTCAAAAACGGAGAAAATTGAATCATATTCGAAGATGTGCCGAACTGTGGATTTTCTAGTTCCATGCAAAGCGGACACTACTGGTACCAGTGCGCAAGCGTCGGAAAAAACCTCTCAGATTCTGTCTGCTGGATGTCGTGCCATGGCGCCGCAATTCTACATAACCGGTTCCGAGTCTTCTGCACAGGTGTCAAGCAAGCCCGTTATGTCTGCACACACAAGCCCCAATACAAGGCTAAGCCGGCTGTGCAAGCCGTTCTGCAGTGGTTCAAGCTGGTTTTTGAAAGCCAATTCAAGCCTAAGGCAAACTGCCCCAGCCCAAGCTAAGTTGAACTGCACAACACTGGCATCGTGTGACTTCCTTGATTCTTGCATAATTTCTCTCGCAGGTTTTGCAGGTAATTAGTACCTCCCAGCATTAATTCGGTACCCAGGCTTTTGCTAGCAGACACCACTCGTGTTTCCGAAAATTCTGGGACCCAACGGCGCGCGCAAGCCCGTTTCAATCTGCCCAGTAGAACGGCTTGTGGCACGTGACACAAGCCGTTCTGCCAAAGCCCAAGCCGACTGCAAGCCCGTTGAGATACCCGACCTAGGAGTGTAAAAAAAGGTTGAAGAACATGAACTACTGCTCCCTTGCATTGCAGCGATGCAGATATTCGCTCAACCACTGATTATCATGGTATTCGAAATCGTAGGCCGCCGGCTCATACAGTAGAAGGATTTTTTCCCTGGCTTCGTGGGCAATTAGTTGATAGTCTCATATATGACAGGTACTTCTAGAAATATTTCTGGGGTGCTCAGGGCACGTCGTGGCGACGATGCCCACCACCTTGCTTGGCCTGTGTTTGGTTTGACCACAGAATAAATTAAATGCTGTTGTAGCATGAGGTCTCTTTGTTGTTTGCCTCATTCAGAGTGATAGTGGCTGGAATAGAATATTTGAACATTGATTCATTATTTTCATGAGTTCTGACACTAACCTGAGGAATTCAACTAACCCCAGTAGTACACCATGCAAAAGATCGCGGCTGAGAGACGAATGAAAGTAAGTTTCATGGGAATTTTGAGAGCCAGAGACTGATTATGTACCGGGGGAGTGTACTGAACCCGGCAAGCCCGTAATTTTGGGGTGAATTCACAATGTTGCCCTATGTCGTCTCCGGCGACGACGGCATATCATCATATCTGTGAGAAAAACATCGGGAAAATTTGCAAGCCCTGGAAGTATGTACTTGCTGTGCATAGTTTATCTACTCAGATTGATCAAATAGGCCGAGGGGGACGAGAAATATGCGCAAGCCCGTTTCTCGGCTAAGCGAGCAAACGGGCTTGCCAAGCCGGCAAACGGGCTTGCAAGCCGAAATGCCGGGCTTGGGCTTGGCGCGCCACCCAAATCCAAGCCCAAGCCCGAAAAAGCCGTTTGGCGCAGGCGCAAGCCCGTTTGTCAAGCCGAAAATGTCACTCTCCTTATAATGCTTTCCTTCAACAGGGCGATAACGGAAACAGATATCATTGAGGAACCCGTCTCAATGACTGCTTGGAGTACAGACTCGTAGATCACAGTTGGGGCAAGGACTGGTCCCATGGAAGCTACGCGCCAGAGCGAGCCAAGCACTACAGCGACAGATGGGCCATCTTCCGACGATCCAGAAGCGCTGCTGGTCAGGGTTATTGGGTAGGATTTCCATAGACAAGTGCCAAATGTCCATGGACTCCACAAGAGAAATTCCACAGCCGAATCTGACTTGCGATTATGCAAGTAATCAATAATCGCGGGAGGTATAATCCGGAGATTTGAGTCACATGTTTCTTCCGGTGTCCAGCCTAACGAACACAATTGGAGGATGATAGTGTCGAACCATTGGCTGGGCTCTTCGACGTTCAGGCTGTCGCGATGGTTCGATATGATCTGCGCTATTACCCATTCAAGATCTTGCTTGATGCCGGAGAAGGGAACGGGATGATGGGGTCTAAGCATTTCCAGGGTATCGTTGAATCGGAACGGCGGAGACTTCAGCTCAGCCGAACGCCGCAGGTATTCAAAGACTATCCTGTGACCCTTGTTGAGAGAAAAGTCTTGAATCACTTCGGCGAGTCCTGTGACGTCGATGGATGAAGCAAGTGGGTTCCATTCTGGATCCTGGATATAAAAGGATAGGTTGACGTCGATACGCAACCGATGGCGCAAAATGAGGTTCCCGTATGCCGATAGGATAGGCCGTAGGTTTGGAATAATGCCTTTGCTGGCATCCGCTTCGCATCGGGCGAGGTGTTCTGATAATTCAACAAAACGACGCTTCGCAGAGCAGAATATAGACCACTGCATCAGTGCTATAGCTGAGATGGAATAATGATCCACGTCAACGACGATTGGGGTCCCGGAATATGAATATGAATATAGAGATAGTTCATCGGATATGGCTTGCAGGCTGGCTATCGCCCACATAGCCTTGTAGTAAGTGATCAGCCGACGTTGGAAGGCTTCCGGAGCAAGCAGTCCGCTGTTACAACTACGGAGGAAGCCTTCACTGCGAGATTGCAGTTGCAGCTCTGAGTTTTGCATCAGTTGTCGTATATGATCTTGGTATGCTCGGCGCGGCCCATCTGGACCCCATAAGGCATCGGGAATAGCCTCGAGAAATGGCTCCAGCTCGTTTTCGTCTGCCAGGGACTTGACAGTCCAGGCTAAGGCTCTATGATCGCGTGCCGACCGCTCAGCGGATGTTTCCATCGCCCGCTGGGACATGACTTCGACCATAGTGTCTGTGGACGAGGAATCAGAGGAATTCGGCGGATCGTCGCTCGACCTGGCTGGTTTATGACAGCGATGCCATCTTGTCTTGAAGCTTCGCGACATGCTCCAGAATGCGCCGGAGAGCGGCGTGCGGTACGGACAGTCGAGGAAGAACAGGGGGAGGAGGGTGAGGACAGAGTATACCGCCGTAACAATGAACAGAAGCACGGCGGCTACCGCTGCGATGGGGAGGTTGATGGGGATAAGGAATGCGACCAGTCCTGCAAAAAAGAAGAGAAGGGATGCGTGCAAGAGCAGAGGGATGATATCGACAACTGTGTGCATGCGGAACCTCTTCAGCCCGAAATATAGATACGAGAAAATGCGCGCGCGGATGACGGGGGCGGAACGCATATCAGCCCTGTGCAAGAATTCGCGCGCCCATTGCTCGAGGAGGGTCGCAATGAGGGCACAGGTCAGGCTAAGACCCAGGCTGATGAACCAAAGTGCATTGCAGACGAGGGATGTGGTCGGGACGGTGAATGGAGGAGGTGTTGGCATGTGGAAAGTGCTCCCATTTGCCGCCGCAGCAAGCTGTTGGGATATCTGGGTCAAGAGCTGTACGGTAGCATCACCAGAGTCGGGGGTCAGAGTTGGGTAGCTCTCAATGATAAAAGCGGTGAGACTGGCAGAGAAGAGACCCGCCTTTCGAAGTTATGAGATAGTGAATCCTCATAGGAAAACATACAAATATGAGCATCCCCTCCATATTGCTCTTCCAGCTCTCTACTAGAGCCTTATCATATTTGTCCGCTTCGGATGTGTAGACCGCCCAAAGCTTCGCGGCCGCCGCTTCTTCGCTGGGATCGGTGGCTGGTCAGTGGTGAATGTTTAACAGACCCTGTAACTTCTCGACATATCTAGTAAGGCGCACCTGGAGGCAGCACGTCCTGGCTGCCCCTTTCTGAATCCGAATCCGACATGGTGTCAGTGTGGGTGCCAATAGGCGCCCAACGATGTGAGCTGCACGGCGATCAAGCTTGGATCACGAGAATCGTGGAGGTTTCCACTGTCCACATCGAATACTGGGCTGTCCAGCCACATTTATCAGGATTGACTATCATTGGAAGATTACGACTGGGGATGTAGGTACTACAGTCCCCGGAGATATATGCGCTGCGCAGGTACAAGTCGTGGGAATCCTGTGGGATCCCCAACCGACGCCGACGGGCCCGTTGACCATGAGGCGTTTGTGGAAGAGGACCCATTTGTCAAGACCAAGAACGCGATTTCTTGTAGACGGGAAAGCAAGAAAACGAAATATCATCAGACTCAGAGACAAAAGTCACAAAACCTCGTCGGCACGTGTCTTCGCGGTCACCTGACAGGAAAGCGAAGACCGAAATGGGTCGTGGTACATGGCGCGCACTCGCTCGTTCGTTGGGTGCGAGAGCGGAATTGTGGCTGACGCGCTTGGGCTCGGCTTTATGCGGGAGCAGTTTCTCTCTCCAAGCCGAGGATCGCCCCCTCACCTTCGCGTTGGGACGACGACGAGAAGGAGAAGGGGGTCGCTGCTTTCCTGTGCCGCACGCGCATACGAGACACAATGAGTGCACATTTAATTCGCGCACATCACACATCCTCAAATCATATTTCCGCACTAATAAGCCCTTTGAGTGAAATCCGGCACATAAATGAATCACGTATTTAAATTGCGCGAATTCAGTCAAACGCGCAAACGCGCAGATCGGTAGGTAGATAGGTAGGTAGGAATTTGAGATTCCGCGCAAAATCCGCGGTCATCGAACAGCGCCAAGTCGGCAAATTTGAAACAGCGCCAAGTCGGCCATCCCAAAAGTTGTCCATATCAAGTCTATATCCGGAGTCAGTCACAAATTCAGCCCTTCTTCGTCGGTTCTTCGGCATGGCAGGCGGCCCAACAAGATAACAAACTCAATCAAGATTGTTGAGTAGGTCCACCAGGTCTTGCGCGCACAATGGTGGATGATGTGCTCAATTGGAGCACGCGTCAAATTACGGGGGCCCTGAGTACAAAGTATTCGTTGCCTGTTTTGACCGAGACAGGTATGCCGACACGGCGTTCGGGCTGGCTGCGCAGACAAGCTACCCGAGCTGGAGATTTTGGATCAAGAATGGAACAATCATCGCGGCAGCTAGCTCTTTGTTTTGAACATGCCAGGACGCCGCTTCAGTTTATGCGCAGTGGGAGCAGTGGCTTCAAGATGCGCGATCGCATTGTCACGTAAGTTTCATTTTTGTTTACTAGTGATTAGCTGAATGTCGAGCAGTTCTTCCTCGGTACCTTCGAGGATTGGTGAAACTCGACGTTCCGGTTGGAGTTACAGCGACAGTGCACTTAGCGACGAGTGTGGTGTCCAATGACTCCAATCTATCGGAAGGCGGGAAGCAGTTGACGGCTTCACGTGTGGTATTTCTATGCTCGTCTCTGGAGATGGATAACCTAGGACCCTTGATTATCCCACTTAAGGCCTGGTCCCGCCCAGCCCCGATTTGTCGGGACTGGGATCCAAAAAATTTTCAAAATTTGTCGGGATTGGCCCAGGCCTAGACGCCAAAATTGGCCGAAATTTGTCGGGAATCACCGAAATCACCGAAATTTTCGCCTCAAGCGGTCTTTTTGAGCAAAATCTTCGGCCTGCGGCGCAAACAGTACGAAATTTGTGAGTAAAAACTCAATTTATAAGCGTAGCAAGGTGCTTCAGGCGAAGAAGTGGTCACCTATCAGATGTTTTTGTCGGGATTCGGGACAGGCATCCACCAGATTTTGGGTAAAATTGTCGGGATTTGAGACAGGCCTAACGCGGAAATTTCTTAAAATTTGTCGGGATCGGGACCAGGCATTTGAACCCATAATCAGGGGTCCTGATAACCTGTGCGATTGACTGCGGGTGCAACGAATATGGAGCCCAGGCACGGTTACTGATGCCCGAGCGGCAATCACGAATTTCAAGCGGAGCTTAAAATCCTGGGTCCTTCTTCCAGGTCCTTCTTCCACCGTCATCATCCCCTCGTACTTCCCACAACCCTGTTTTCGCGGTGCTTGGAATTAAGGCAACACTTAACCTCTGGGCTTCTCTTCCTCGGTGTCCGTTAGGAACTCGGGATCCTGGAGTTCCTCGCCGTGGAATAATTCCTGGATTTGCTAGATACCGACTTCGTGGACGTGTTGATCCATCTGTCTCTAACTGAACCCACAGTTCTCTTAAAACCAGACGCGGTTGGTGTGAATCCATTCGCGAAGTGATCCCTGCTGTAAACCAAATGATCCTTCCTGTACATATGGCGAGGCCTCCCAGCGCGCCCTGGTTGATGGTCAACACCTTTGACGTCGCGGAAGGGCCTGTTTCCAAGTCGGCCATGATCTACACTCTGTGCAATTCTGGATGCTCCAAGATCAGGATGGGCAGAATCCCCTTCTTGCTAGCATGATCAATTCGCGCTTCTGACTCTTACTGTACGTGACCCACGATCGGGTCAACCCTACAGCCGGGTCACCCCGATAATATCTCGGATTGGGCATGATATAGGGCAAATCTGATTAGTAGCATATCTACCTTCACATGTAACAATGATGATCCCAAGAGGAGTAGTCATTTGGGGTAAAACTCACTGAGGACGGAGGTTGTTTTCGCGGCAACCTGGATCAAATGCCATTTTGGGTCATTTTCTAAATTTCTTCTGGTGTCTATCTGCCCCCAAGGGAAACTGAGAGCTCTGAAGTTATGTACAGACCTTGTAACATCTCTGAAGAGTCCTCTGAAGAATGAGCCCCAATAATATTGCAAGCAAAGAATGCACACCATCGAGCCCTTCATAAATTTGGTCAACATCCCTGCCTCTCACTTTTTATACTTTATCTGTCCTCCTTGCACGATAGTCCTGAATCCCAAACTTTATGGAATTCATTTCATACATATAAACTTCCTTTGGGAAAAAAGCCGGCCTTGCACAGGCCATATTCAGGTCAAGGTGACGAGCCGGAAGTGAATAGACAGAATTAAGTAAAAGTTTGATTAAGCGCCATAAAACAATGCGGAATCATGTCAAAACTGAATGTTAACAGCCTAGATGCTAGTTAAATGCAATAGCAGGGTTCCCAGGGCCAGAATGGGGCAGGATGCTCTACAATGTCTGAAATCTAGAGGGAGGACGCGTCGTGATGGGTCTGATGGACCAATCGGAAGCCGTGACCAGCTTGTAGGTCAACCATCAATTACTTGATTTCGACACAAATGATTCGCCGAGGGCACTACCCGCAACGGAAAAAATTGGGAGAGCAGATGAAAACATTAGAAACTCATTTACTCAAAGGTCTGTCTTTACAGATTGTCTGAAAGTGGACTAGTTGAGAAGATATTCTAAGAAAGATTTGGCGTGACCCGTTAAGGGGGCATGTACAGTACACTTGAATGTTGGCATTTACATAGGAACGCTAAGGCCATTCATTTCGAATGTCAAGAACAGGAACTACGACGTGTCTGCGCTTCGGACAACTCGCTGGCACGTTTCCTCCTGACCCTATCAACACGAATGCGAGTATTCTAGGAGAGACTGGTTACACCCAGCCTTCGAGTTTGGCTGATGCCTTGCTGAAGGCTCTCTCCCACTGATAGACCCAGGTTCACCTCAAGCCTTTCCATCGTTTCCGGCAGTCTAAATATATTTAGCTGACCGCCAAAGGCACTTTTCCGTCATGCCGATGCAACTTGTTCCGACCAGACAGCGGTCAAACCTGGCTTCGCTCTCGCCAGTTGTTGCGACGGCGTTCTTCAAAACCGAAGGTATCTCTACACTGGTGGAGCTCTCTGAAGCAAATGGAACTGGCACAGCAAGCCTCAGTATGCACGTCTAGAACTCTTCATGTGCTGATTCTGTTTCAATTTGGATCAATACCTTCATATCAAAGTCAATGGAACAGCGTCCGCGACATCGGATCCTCTGAGGCGTGCGGCTCCGAACGGTACCGCGTTTACCAGTGTTCTACTTTTGACTCCGCTGCTAGAAGCACTCCCCTAGGTACTTGATGCAGGAACAAAAATCTATCAAGTGTCTAAAAAACATCGGAAGATCCACGTGGTGTCTACATCCGGTAGTTCGTCAAATTTCAACGCAAGATGTTCCGGCTCAACATTCCGGTAAGCACGCTTGCCTCCAATCGCCAATGTTGGCGCCCAAGCGGCCCGTCCTTGTCTAGACTCTGGATACATGGTCGTAGGCAGTTCGTACCTGCTCTGACATCTCTGTGCCATTCAATCACCTTCCGCGAGATAGGTACAACGTTGGTTCCACTGTCAAAGTCGGCACGGAGAAATGTGAGCCTGGAATAACCCTTTGAACCCTAGGCCCATGCTCGACAAAATGCGAACTTTTAGCTCGGAAACCTAGGTTCTGGCGTGACAAAAATGGGGGCTCCAGGCGAGAACACCTAGATCACTCCCGGAGAACAACTTGGGTTCTGGAGATATTTTGGGAATGGCCATTATAAAAGCTGCGATGCGGGAGGATGTTCCAGCATCGTTCTGCCGACCCACCAGCCATGAAGTTCCAGATCCTTTCTGCCCTTCTGCTCGCTCTCTCTGCGGTCGCGTCCCCGACCGGTTCAACGGTCGAACTGGTCGCGGTCCCCTTCGCGTCCGGCTCCGCTGCCGTGTCTCCCGTGGCTGCCACTGCAGCCGCCCGCCCGGGTGCCTTCACCTTCGTCAAGGCGGGAACGAAGACGTCTGCCAACACCGGCTTCCAGGCGCTCGAGGCTCGCCAGTTCGGTGCGCCCGGCGACGGCGCGCCTTCCCTCGTTATGTGCTCCAGCACCAATTGCAACCTCGCTGAGTTTTGCACGTTCGTGTACATCCCGCTGGACTACAGTGTCTGCTATGAAGTACGTCTGGCGCATACACTTCTGCGCGATTTCACACTAACTGCGTCATAAGAACTCGGACTACTTCTTCTCATCTTATATCTATTCACAATCCGGCGAAGGTAACTTAAGGCTGCTCCTCCTCTCTCCCGACAGCACACCTTAATACGTGTCTCCCGCAGGGTTCGACTTTGGGGTGTACATCGCCGAGCCCGGCTGCGAGAACGCGGCGCAGCTACCCACTGTGAACACCTGCTACAACTATTTAATCAGTGCGTCCCTTCCTATTTCAGATACTCTCCCCGATTGACACCTCGCGCGCAGACGGCGAGCTCGCGGAGGTCCTCGACTTCTATTTCATCAATTAGTTAGCCCTGATTAGTTAGCCTCATCTACAAAATCGACGAGAATGCTTGATGTGCTTTTCATTCAATTTGACCTGGGGGTGGTGTAATGTTACCGAGGGCTTCGTTTACAGCGGCAATAATAACAGCTGGTCCGACCGTCGCCCGCATGGTGCCAGGTTACTGCCCGCACGGCTACTGAGATGGGAATTAAAGCATGAACGCGGTCGTTGGATGACTCTGAGAAGTTCCGCACTGGAGGATCAATTTACCCTTGCAGAAATTCGATATCAACTCCCAAGATTCCGCCCAAGGGCAACACTCGTACGGCGTCCAGGCTGGAGCGGAATCAGATACACTGCGCGCGTCTCAATATTTAACGGAAGTAAAGAGGTAAATAAAATGCAACTGTTGAAAATCAGTGAGTTCAAAACACCGCGGGAGACTTTTCTCACAAGGAACGGCGGGCCAAAATTCTCATCTACTGCCTCAATAACGTACTCAAAAAGATCCCGCTGGCCGCTAGCCATCGTCTTTAGATTCGAGGAGGTGTCCGCGCCGCGCGGAACGAGATATTCCGGTGCCGACGCTGGTGCGCGCACATCGAGAGGCAAAGTCGCAAGGCATGGTAGCAACTCTATGGCCACGTGGCCACGGAGAACAGGTTCGTGAACAGCATGAGGAGCTGCTTCTTTCCGTTGGGCGGACGCATTATTTATGATGGCAGTGCGCGCCAGTTTTATAAATGCGCGCCCATGTGATGCGCGCTCATGTGATGGAGGATCGACGTGGTCGGACCGCGCTGCCGGCGGACAGAATCATTGTGGAGACCTCCAACAGTTCAAGAGTAGAGATCAACGATCCCAATATGGCGGTCAAAATGCACATTTAATCGGGCGCAACTTTTTTTGGTGTGCCGCAACTTTTTTTCCAAAAAATGACCTTTCCGCAAGTATTTTATGGTTCCGAGGTCCCTGGCTATGGCAGTCAATCTGCACATTTAATAAAAACAGGTTTTTTTCACCATTTGACAGTTTTTTTGGTGCTTTTGAGCACATGAACAAGTTTTTTGGGGCTGTTGACAGTACCTGATTCTTTTAGCCCACCGTCATGATAGTTTTCTCTGTTGAGCATATTTTATGTCCATACTCCAATGTTATACCGAGGTTCAGAAAGAAAGTTTCTTCAGTTTCAAGTTTTTCTTTCTTTCTTACAACATGATTGTTTTTTTGAGTGTGAATGTTTTTTTTTTCTGGAGTGAACGACTTTCTTTTGTCAATGCGAAACTTTGTTTCTCGGTCCGAGAAAATAAGTTCTGTTAGGTGGCAGTGCTAACCCTACAGCCTGGCCACTTGATTGCCGTTCGCGTCGTGCTCGCAGCGCCGCAGCAGTGACAGCAGGTGCACACTGGCACTGGCACTAACATCCGCGCTCGGGTTTCAATGGGCTCCCCGGTCCACACGGGAACAACCCAACGACCTCAAACCTTGAAGCAAGGGTAAGAATTCCTGTATGCAGTTCTCTATCTTCTGCCAGGACTCGGAAGAAAGCATATCCACAGAGATTTCCGCATGCGATGGCTGTAATCCAAGATTGAGTGTTTGAATGTACGGTGCGAGATGTGGAGAATGAAGAGCTTGTGGAAGGCCTGGAATATGCCTGATGATGGCATACCCAGAGGTGGGAGATCTGTGAGGCCTGGTGCGAACCCGTTCCGCAGACCCTGACCGAGTGCGTGGAACAGTGCGGAAAAGGCCCCTGCCTGGGCAGGATGTCTCCAGGAACTGTGTACCAAAGAGGAGTTGTACAACACAGAGAAATCATCTATAAGGAACTGCACAGTGTTGGTGACAAGCTCCGGTGGGAAGTGCTGGGCCGTGTGGGATCAACTTAGGGTTAGCACTGCCACCTAACAGAACTTACTTTCTCGGACCGGGAAACAAAGTTTCGTATTAACATAAGAAAGTTGTTCACTCCCGAAAAAAAAAACATTCATGTTCGAAAAACAATCATGTTTTGAAAAAGAAATAAAAAAGTTGAAACCAAAGAAACTTTCTTTCTGAACTTCAGTATAACTTTCGGGTATAGGCATAAAAACTTGCTCAACAGAGAAAACTATCACAACAGTGGGCTAAAAGAATCGGGTACTGTCAATGGCCTCAAAAAACTTGTTTATCTGCTCAAAAGCACCAAAAAAACTTCCAAATGATGAAAAAACCCCGTTTTTATTACAGCTGTTCTCGAATCTAATGAGATCGATCGAATTTTTTTTAGCCGTTCCCAAAAAGGAAATTTTTCCTCCCCAAGCCAATCCAGCAGCCTACGGACCAGCCCTGGTACCGTAAGACATATGTAGGGGTTTTCGACCCTCGGGAAACATTAAATTTGGCGATGCGAAAGAGGGAGAGGCACGGAGTGATCCGATCAGTGATGGTAACGGGTGGCCTGTCAGCTTCCTCGCGTCGCGTTTTCTTCTCGTCACACAGTGTGATTTTGGCAGTGGAGGTAGTATATAGCTGTCGGGATATCACTACATGGCTCAAGCTACCCTGAACTCGATGGTAGAGTACTGGTCTTCCAAAATTTCCTTTTTGGGAACAGCTAAAAAAAATTCGATCGATCTCATTAGATTCGAGAACAGCTGTAAATGTGCAGATTGACCGCCATACCTGGCGCAAGTTTTGAGATTTTGGTTTGCGAAAAAAAAAAAGTTTGCGGCACAACGTGTTCTAGCGCAACTTTTTTTTGGGAATTGAGTGGGGAGTGTATTTATGAATAATCCCTGCAGATCAAATATGTGAAAAGGGTCGTGGTTGACCAGCGGGAGCACCAACATCACCAGCATCGGTCCGATCACGAATGATCCGGTGTCACCCATGTGACACGACGCGTCGACGCGTCGACAGTGAGCCACAGCGTGGGGGACGACACGAAAAAATTCAAGCTGTTGCGGGTAATATCTAGCACTGTAAATGCCATTATCTGTCCATCCCAACCTAAGACCCGAGTTAGGGCTGCAGTTGGCCATTCGAGGGCTTGAGATCAATTTTTTAAAATGAAATCTACATAGGTCGGCACCAAGCAACTTCCAGATCAATTATGTACTACTCAACATTCCAGAGCCTCTTCGGGCAGTTGATAGCACAAACAAGCGCATCTGTATGGCGTTCACTTTGTACATTTAATAATCGCGCGTATAACATGATTCGCGCGCACTTTTGGGCAGATTCGCGCACACTTTTTCATTTTCGCGCGCAGGTTTCAAGTTTCGCGCGCAAGATGTTGGATATAATTTCGCGCAAGAAAATACATGTATTCCATGGAAACTCTCTGGGGTATTCTACGCCTCTGGTGTGCTGCATCAACTGCAAAATTCAATGAGCACAAAACAATACTTCTGCCTTTTGGTAGGCCCTCATATCGTCAGAAAGTCATAACAGAAAGACGACTCAATGATCAATGCCCAATTGGCGTGATCAACAAAACTATTAGAATTGTCCCTGATGGCGAGAGCTGCCGTATGCTAGGGGCATGGATTGGAAACAAAATTCCTTATACTACACCATGGCCATCCGTATTGGAGAAAATTAGTACAGATATCATGCGCTGGCAAACAACACTCCCAACACTTGAGGGGAAACGGCATATCATTAGCATGGTAATTGGAGGTCGGACACAGTATCTGACGAGAGTCCAAGGAATGCCAAAGGAAATCGAAGAAACCCTTGAAAAACTCATACGGTCCTTCCTGTGGGATGGAAAGACGGCCAGAGTGTCTCTCGAGACAATGATCCTCCCTGTTGACCGAGGAGGCAAAGGAATTTTAGATATCTCTGTTCGAAATAAAGCTATTAATCTTTGGAATCTTCAATGCTATCTTAAGCAAGGAGAGGATCGTCCACTATGGTGCTATTTTGTTGACTACATACTCACAAAATACTTGGAGACCAGCTACCTAAATGTGAGGCCTGGTCAAATCATCAACATATTCTTAAACAAAATACATTTCCCCATCCCCAGGTCAAATGCAATACCTGATGACCTTAAGGGTATGATCTCTGTAGCCCAAGAGTTCAACCTCAAATTTACAGCTCTCTCAATTGACCATAATGTGCAACTTGAGATGCCGATATGGAAGCATCCTGCTGTCCGCTATCCAAATTACAAAAATGTCTGCCTTCGAGATGCTGCAACCTGCCTCAGAAACCAACATGGAGTTCGAACTGTTAAAGATGCCCTTGTAATCGCCACGAGAAGAACTACGATGGCAAGACGACCACACACTATCAATCCTAGTGGCATTGGCCGGAAAAACTGCAGATGCCCACCTTGCAACAAAGATCGAAATGAACTGGGTTGCCTTAACCCTGGCAAGTGCATTGAGACTGCTAAATTGCTAATAGACTCTATTATGCCTAAATGGAATCCACTTGTGCCAATGGTAGACCTCTGTGATGAGCTTGAGTTAACAGCAGAGGAGATAGATGCTAACCGGCAAGAGATTGAAATTGACAAGCCAATGACTTATGATCCAAACTTCAGATTGCGAGATGTCAAAAATGGCTTCCGCATATTTGCTGCAGATGATTCAATGAATGAGATCTCTGCAAGACGACAAGGCAGGTTAGTCCCGCCCCCAGAGCTTATAACAGCCTTTGTGCATATCAAGGTTTTGCGTGCCGGTCAGTATGACCCTCAAATCTTGGCTAGATTGAGAATTGTTTCAACTGACCTAGAGGAGGATGAAACTATGTGCCTCACATTTGACAATCCCGCCATAAAAATGAACTTCAAATCGGGAATCCTGGGTGCTGCCCTCACCTTGTTGCAAAAAATCCCAAATAATGCTCCCCTACTGCTTTGTTCTTCATCTGACTTTTTGCTCAAAACACTTATTAAGGAGCGAACAAAATCTGAAAATGATGTATTGGACCCAAGCTTCCTACTGTTCAAGGCAGTGTTTGCAGCTCTGAATGAGCGAGTTGCATGGACACAGTTCAAGCAAACAAAAGATATTTTACCTGTTACCTTAGGGATGAATGAAGGCCCTTCACTGGAGGTTGATACCCAAATCGACGTAATGTTCAGTAGCCCTGGAATGTTAATCTCACAAGGCTCTCAGCGAATCTTTACAAAAATCATCAAGGGTAGCCACCCAGAACCACTGAGGAAGTCAACATACATCAATCTAGACCGCATCAGGTGCTCTGTTTATGAAATTTCTGACTATACTCCAACAGATGAAATGATTTGGAAATCTATACGTTCTATGAATTTAAGGCGACTTCACCGTGAATTATTCTGGAAGTCAATTCACAATATTTTCAGAGTTGGTGACTTCTGGACACATATTGATAATCTTGAAATGATGGCAGTCTGCAAAACCTGTGGTGTCCCTGAAAACCTGGAACACATAGCAATGGAATGTGAGGCCTCTGGCGCAAAATTAATTTGGAAATTGACCCAAAAACTCTGGCACATGAAATATCCTACGTGGCCTCCCCTCAGCTGGGGGCTTATATTGGGTTGTAATCTTGTTAAGTTCAAAGGCTCAAAAGGCAAAATTATCCCTGAGATGGGAAGATTATTTGCCATTCTGATATCCACTGCATGGCACACAATCTGGAATATTCGCAATGACAAAGTTTTAAAGAATCCAGACCGAAAGATAACAGATGTTGAGGTGCACAATAAATGGCTGAAATCTGTTAATTCCGCACTAGGACGAGATCGAATCCTCACCAATAAAATGAAGTTCGATAATCTTGCGCTGAATAAGGATCTTGTCCTAAGAACATGGAGTGGTCTACTAATGAATGAAGACTCGCTGCCGGATGACTGGACATACACAGTGGGGGTTTTAGTGGGTATACAGCCATTGACATTGGAAGATTTTAAAAATGGGATAGGATAATTTTATGGAGGCTGGAGTCCCACACTATGGTAATTGTGCGTAATGGCATTTCCTCCCTGGACAACTTCCCCGGCATTAACTAGAATTTTCTGGTAGACCCAGCGGATGACTTTGGAATGCTTCTGCAGACTGAACGTCATTATCCCAAACGCTCCAAAAAAAAAAAAAAAAAAAAAAAAAAAAAAATACATGTATATGTCTCATCTTCTAGCCAATGTACCTGGTAATAAAGCCGACAGGCTGCTCAAGCATTTATATGCTTGCCTCTGCATCCATTCTACATGTCCTCCAGTGGTCTACAGCCCTTGCTACAGCCAGTCTACTGCCTCTGGAACTCTCGGTAATGTAAACGTACCGGTGATCCGAGCCATGCGAGTTCGGCT
Source organism: Mycena galericulata (assembly GCA_029289565.1). NCBI lineage: Eukaryota > Fungi > Basidiomycota > Agaricomycetes > Agaricales > Mycenaceae > Mycena > Mycena galericulata. The sequence goes on from JARKIA010000094.1 coordinate 15,572, forward strand.
AGCAACCGACCCAGAGAACCTCGAGTTTCTAAGTTACTAGTAGTTAGTCTCCTTCGGCCTTGATATGGGGGTTCATGTATGTATGTTAAATAATGTTTAGTCCTCCTACCACTCCATTTGTTTGAGGACATTTTTTCTGGTGCTGCATCTGCGGGCCATTATTAATATGTTCTCCCACTGAATCATGGCTGCCGTTTCTTTGACAGTGAGTAAAAATACAATCTCATTCTTCCTCCCACTCACCCACCCCAGCAACAAGCGATTTTTCAGGGGGATCTTTTGTGATCTGTCTCGGACTCCGACTCAACCTGAGAGGCTGAGAATTCATTAATTTCATAGGCTTGAATGCATTAATTAGGCTTTGACTCAACAGAGGATATGTTTCCTGGGCTTAATTGAGCCCGAGAGTCCTGTGGATGCCGCAGACGCGGTTAGTTGTCTCAGTTTGGGCCTGTGTACGCGCCAGATTACGCGGCGAAATGGACTCACGTGCCTTATGTATGCCGCCGAGAAGATCCGAACACAGACAGATCAACGCTGACATCCGTCGGCACGCAGCCGGCACCCCCAATAAGGTAACTCAAAAGTTGCGCGCGAAATTGCGCCAAACCAAAAATGCGCGCGAATCAAAAAAAATGCGCGCGAAAATAAATGTACAAAGTGAACACCATACATCTGAAAGGCCAATCCGCACATACAGAATACCATCAAAACCCGGTATTTCTCGTTTCTTGAACACGAATATGCAGGGGACCTCAGGGGCTGCATCTGGCAGAATATGAGACCCAGGATCTGAGATGGAAGCATGAATGCCGTACCTTGCGTCTCCTTGAATTTTTTCATGTCGTCCCCCATGCTGTGGCTCACGATCGACGCGTCGACGCGTCGTGTCACATGGGTGACACCGGATCATTCGTGATCGGACCGATGCTGGTGATGTTGGTGCTCCCGCTGGTCAACCACGACCCTTTTCACACATTTGATCTGCAGGGATTATTCATAAATACACTCCCCACTCAATTCCCAAAAAAAGTTTTTTACCAAAAAAAAAAGTTGCGCTAGAACACGTTGTGCCGCAAACTTTTTTTTTTCGCAAACCAAAATCTCAAAACTTGCGCCAGGGACCTCGGAACCATAAAATACTTGCGGAAAGGTCATTTTTTGGAAAAAAGTTCCGGCACACCAAAAAAAGTTGCGCCCGATTAAATGTGCATTTTGACCGCCATAATCCCGATGGTGATTTTTCAGAAATAAAAACTACAGACCGGGCGCCGGGAATGAAATAGCGGAGGAAAGTGGTTCTCATCGTCTGGTGGCTGCGCACGCGGCGTCTTTCGACTGTGAAGAAAATAGCAAACACCCAGCATTCGTCAAGTCCTTGGTTGCTTCCCCTGCGGACCAATCGTTCTTTTCTTCACTCAGTCTTCCAGAAAGCGGAGAGCCTCATGCGCGAATGAAGCATCGCTGCGTTCGCTTTCACTCATGATCAGAGGAAGCTGTCTGCTTTGAAGGCGGAACGCGCTCACCACCATATTTTTTTCTGAATGCCGCAGCCTGTTCTTGGAACTGCAAGTATGCTCCATCCGGCGCTTTGGGCCAATGGAACAAAAAATCGTGGCCGTCAAGCCAAAACGCCGTCAAGGCTGGACAGCGCCCCAAGAGCACCTTGTGCAGCTCGTCGAACGAGGGGATATCCTCCGGGTCGACACGTGGCGGGTGCATAGATGCATGGTACATGAACTCCCACCTGAGCGCGAGTCGCTCGAGAGCGGGGGGCAGCGCAGAGGTATTTGCGAGCCCATTGAAGAACCTCGTGGCCTGTAAGCATACGAGGCGCTGAATTAACTGGAACTGAAGAGGTCTGATGCTTGCGCACCAGATAATTGTAATCCTCCTCCCCGAAGGCACCCTTATCCACATAATATATGACCTTGATACGGAGCTCAGTGAGCCTCGTAAAAAACATGCAGATGGTGTCGAATTCGGGGATTTCCAAATCGTCGAAGGTCACGTCCAAGAAGGTGAGGTTTTCCGGCGCTCTGAGGCCCCGCAACTGTGCGATGAACTCCTGTGGCTTGCAGTACTCTGTGGTGAGGCGGGTGAGGGTCGACTTGGTGAGGAATATCGACAGGGTCTGACAGGGCCCGATATACTCTTTCAAACCAGGCAATATAGTGGACGCCTGTAGACGTAGACCAGGCCCGTCCAGTACTTCACCGGAACCGCGGATTGAGAAGATCTCGACGCCGGGGAAGTGGGACAGGATCGAGAAGTTCTGGGACATCGTCGAAAGGTCCATACCGGTCGTGAGTTTGTACACGTGGGGGAAAGGCGGGATCCTATCGAGGGTTCCGGCGAGACGGGTGGGGATCCATACCATTTCCAGCTCGCGGAGACGCTCGGGACGGAGTAAGGGGACCCAGAAGTCGAAGTCTTCGGATTCGGAGCTGCCCTGGCGTATGAATGCAAAACGGGACACGCATAATTCCAAGGACGTGGTATTAATCGACTCTTTGTCGGCGCCATACCATCGGTCGATCCGGACATCCCAAGGGAGGGCAAGCGGCACAAGTTGGCCACTCCTGTCTGCGTGAAGCCAACTACGCGAGAGTGGAGTGTCCGCAGGCCGGTAAATTTCCATAGATTCTCGAAGAACAGGTCGAGTAGGATGTACGGTGTGTCCGTCAATCCCCACATCGGCTTTAGGTGCTCACACGGCGAAATGCTGCAGGAACGAACGAAGGGGGCTATTTCGTCGGAGAACCAAAAGTCGAGTCGCTCCAAGGAGCGCTTGATGTCCGCGCGAGGCAGGAAGATGGATTTGTAGGGGTTAATGTCGTACGGGCGAAAGTCCAGATGGGCGAAAAAGAGTCGGCGAGATAGGTTCTTGAATTTGTGGTGAGTCAAGGAGACATCCTGAAGGTACGTCGGATGAAGATAGCGGAAGATCTCGAGCCAGAGCTCATTGGGGACCCGCTCTCGAGAACTCATGTGGGGGTGAAAGACCAAGCGATCACATCAGCAAAACGGAATTTGCCTGGCGGGTATGGCAGGTATGGCTTGTATGGCAGCCGGACCAGTGGCTATTTTGTGGAAGGTTCAGATTGGATCTAGCCATGAAAATTGGATGTTTGCGTGCTGGTTGGTTCCAATGCTCACCGCGGCGATGCAGACGCGGAGCGTTTTGTCACTTTTGTGGTAAAAAAACTCAAGTCCCAAATCGGTCTTGGCATCAAGGTCCGTGCGCGCCACGTGTTTCGCGTGATGGGCACTTCTCTTCCTCCCACCCATTGCTCGACCTTTAAATTTGACATTCCCTCCCTCGACGTTCTTCTCTTTCTCTCGCGCCAGTGCTTAATGGATTCTGTGACTCTCCGACCTCGCGATGGGAGAGTTTTTTTTTTGACTGGTTTGAAATTTCTTTGGTTGATCGCACAGGGGAAGGTTTTGACGTCCTCCGGTAATCTCGGCTCCAGATGTTAGGGCGGTGCGGGTGTCAGCGGAGTTTTAAATTTGAGGCAGAAAATGATGCCAAAACAACCGCGAGATCACAGGACCCTTGATTATCCCACTTAAGGCCTGGTCCCGCCCAGCCCCGATTTGTCGGGACTGGGATCCAAAATTTTTTCAAAATTTGTCGGGATTGGCCTAGACGCCAAAATTGGCCGAAATTTGTCGGGAATCACCGAAATCACCGAAATTTTCGCCTCAAGCGGTCTTTTTGAGCAAAATCTTCGGCCTGCGGCGCAAACAGTACGAAATTTGTGAGTAAAAACTCAATTTATAAGCGTAGCAAGGTGCTATAGGCAAAGAAGTGGTCACCTATCAGATGTTTTTGTCGGGATTCGGGACAGGCATCCACCAGATTTTGGGCAAAATTGTCGGGATTTGAGACAGGCCTAACGCGGAAATTTCTTAAAATTTGTCGGGATCGGGACCAAGCATTTGAACCCATAATCAGGGGTCCTGAGATCACCGCCCTAACCAGTGTTCCCCAATCAAATTTTCATCAATTTCTGCCTCGGAACAATTTCCGTGGATCCGGTATCTCCGGTTGGATATACCTCCTCCTCCTGCCCGCGAGCGCAGCGAGCGACTGCCCTATAACGTCTGGGAACGAGACTAGGCCTCCGGCAGCTTTATTGTAATGATCATTGGAATATATCGCGGAATCACGTAGTTCCTCTTGACAGGCGTTTTATTGTTTCTAGCTCGTAAATAGGAACTATGGGGATCCTCGAGCAGTTAGAATATGACTGAGCATGGAATCATCTTGAACCGAGAGGCAAGTTACTCATTCTAGCTGGTCGACAGTAAATTTAGGTAAAGGAAAGCCATGTTGAAAGGGGCGGCATTGATGCGCCAACACGCAGATCTCCGACCAGCAACTGATGTGATCAAACTCTCACGTGGCTATTTTCGTCTAAACCCTTCCCCCTTGGAACGTCGAGAAGTGACGAAACACCACAGTTCTGCCATGTCCTGTGGGAATACGGCAGCACTTAATTGAACCTCGAGCAAAGTTACATAGCGACGTGTCTTGACTCTGTGGATTCAGAAGGCCGACCTGTCACCTGTTTAGCTGCTCTCATGTTGACGTCTCGGTTTAACCCAGTGCGCTTCGTCTTTAGGCTTTCCGAAGTGTGGGTGAGGCCTGCGCAGTGGTCAGACGGTGGTACGCTCGGATGTGGAATCTTTCACGTCAATCTCGACGCAAGTCTGCACCGGCAGTCGTGATCAGGTTATCCACTGCATCCTGACAGACTTTGACAGGATGGAGCCCTGTAGGACGAAGGAACGAAGACACGACGCTGACGCTTGTGTGGGTGTCTCTCGATATTTCCTGTTTTTTTTTTCAAGACTTAATTCACTCTAGGACTTCAGCGTGCCTCTCAGCGCCATCCCTAGCAAGGACCATCCATGCGCGATAAAGCAGACTACCTTGTCCCCATCTTTTCAAGCAAGCATTCGTGGCATCGCGCATCTAGAGGTAACGGAAAACTCGCTGTAATCGAATCTGTATGAATTTCTTTTAGTGAATCACCTCACATTACTGAACAAGCTCGATTTCGCGGTCTGTTCTGGTCACTGTACCGCCGACGAGTGCCTACTCGCGCCACACAAGGCAAAGATCTCTTTCATCGGCCATTCACATCATCATTGCTCAATGAGTATCTCTGTTCCTGCTTCCACGTCTGTATCCAGTTAGCAATCAACCGTGTGCGTTACGCAGACCCTGACCGGAACCATGAGCTGAAAGAGCTAGCGTCCGTAGGCCTTTTCGTCTGCCTCCTTCTGTCACTGCTCAACTTCGTTACCTGTTGCAGCGATGATGTACTTATATTATACCGACACCCCAACTTATTTCTTCCAAGCACGCTTTTGAGTATCGGCGATCCGCTCTGCGTCTCGACTGTCGCCCAGGCCCCGCTCACCGCCACCCATGAGCAATGCCCGTCTTCACCCCATTCCGATTTGCCTTCCTTCGACTTCGGTGCCGGCATCGAGATCTGGGCCGTCGTCGCTACCGTGCCAATCGGGCTTCTCACTCTCAGTATGATCCATCCCCGCAGACGGTCAGGGGAAGTGGTAGGATCCCGGCAAATAAATCCTCGGGTCGGTCGGCGTCGGGACCTTGGCTTCGTCTCACCGTTCATTTCCTTGCAATTGCCGTCGTCGAGTCTTCGGATTTGGGATACTTAAGATGAGTTCGCTGCGCTCGTTTTCCCGATCTTGGCAACCTGGGGCAACGATATCGCGACAGCATCTGAGCTCAAAAGCGTGCCTGAAGAAGAAAGTCAAAGTGAAACCGCCGTCTAGGCCTTCGTCGCAGCATCCCTCCCTCCGGGGGTGGAGATCGCGTACGCGGCGATTCCGGCTCCGGGGTGCATGAAGCTACTTAGCTAGCTCGGGGCCTGGGGACGGAGATGCGTGCAGACGGCGTTTGGGACAGCATGGAGTTCGGGGACCATCCGGCAGACGATGATAATGGGGATCGCGGGGCGGGGCCTGCTACTGAGCCTCTGTGCTCGAGGCCCTGATGAAGACCGTTCCTCTCATTGTCCATGAGACTACGCCGCCAAGGACACGGTAAAAACATCGGAGATGCGAACTTGGAATGAAGCTTGAAGACTTGTTGTGCATATATGGACCTCGAGATGACGAGAAGAGTTCTGGGGCCATTTTTACATGTAAAATACGACACCCAGGTGAGCACAGTTTAACAGCATGGAAATTACATGGGTCGTGGACCAATTTTCGCCGAGCACTAAATTTTCGGGCATCCTGCCTCAGCACTACTCGGAGTCCGAGTACCAATGTCGAGGTAACGTCGCTCTCGGAACAATTCTCGGGGCGGCGTTCGGGACGCTAGCGCTATCATTTCTTGTTGCGATGCGCCCGTATCCAGATTACCTGTCGGCGCTACCGACGTTTCGGGCATGAACGTGCGTCACGGTCCATCTGCCTCTGAGAACCACTCGTTCCCCTCTACCTCACCATGTGCTCCCACCATTTATAATGGTCATTCGATGGTCGTGGTGGAGTATAGGTCCATATGTACTAATCGATATCATCTTCAGCCTGGACCTGGAGCTCATCAAGTCCTCGGAGCCTCGCGCCAATGCCCGCAGCTTGTATGGCGTATCCTGGCGTATTCGTGGCGTATCGTCGAAACATCCACTGACGCCGCCAAGTGCGCGACGGCGTTTTGTTTTGGGCGCGCCCACTGTGTGATCGGCGGCCACTGATCTCCGCTGATGACTCTGCGCGGTGATCGTCGATTGTTGATCGCTGATTGTCGAGATCTATGTAAAGAAGAGCTGAAAAATTTGAGGGTCCTTGTTGGACAATAAGGCAAAGAACTCACATATATGTCCTAGATCCCACGAGATCTCGCAATAATCATCTATATTGCCGAGAAAAGTCTATATCTTGCCAGATCCTGCCAGATCTCATCAGATTGCAAAAATGATATTTGTTCCATCAAATTTGGCGTGTAGATCCCGGCAGATCTCGAACCTTGTTCTTATGAGATCTCAGAAGAAAAATTACATCCCTCTGACAATTTCTGGATTTCGCCTCATCCACATCTCGCTACATCTACTATCGCCTGCCAAGCGCATGATGGAGCAATCATGTGCACATCGGTCATGAGCCTGCTGCGCTCCCGCATTTCCGCTCTTCCGCTCTTCCGGACCTCCATTGCGCCATTGTATGACTCGTATCGCACATTGGTATGGCAACGTATAGTATTGGTGGTGTGCTTCTTCCCAACGCGTCATGTTTGTTGATTCACAGGATTTCTAGGTTCTTCCTTCTCCTTCTCCTCCATGTCGGAGGTCCTCAACAACCTCCGCACTGCGTATCATATTCTCAAGCGCGATGTCATCCTGACCCTTCGTACGCAACTTGGAGCGGATGTTCAGCTCACCCATCAAGTGACCCAGGCGCTTCGTTTCTTGCAAGCTGCTGAACAGGTGAGTCAATTTTACAACGCCTTCTCATCAAGTTCGCTCAACTCCCACTCGCCCACAGCACCAAGCTGTGTTCTCCCCGGAGGAGTATGCTCTCCTTCAGCAAAGCCTTGCCACTATGCTGGATCAGCTGGACGAGGCTCGTTACCTCTCCTCAGATCCATGCCCTGCACCCAACCTCGTCGTCTCAACCAGGGTTCACGGCCGTGGGCGCCCGCGCGTTGAAATCGATCCGACCTTTTTGGCCCAGGCTCTTGCCCTTCGTGGGCCCACTCATCTCGCTCCCATCTTCAATTGCAGCCCCAGAACCGTCCGTCGTGCTGCCCTTCGAGCTGGCCTTGTTGCACCGGGGCTTCCTGTGTATACCGACACGCACATCCACGATGGCACCGTTGTCCGCACCTATACCTCCAGCGCCCCCGCTATGACTACAATCACCAACGAGCAACTCGACACCCTCCTCACGTCCATTCTTCAAGTGTTTCCTGACTTTGGTCGTCGTATGCTTGCGGGGCGCCTTAAGGCAGGAGGCTACCGCGTCCCACGGGCCCGCCTGCGAGCATCATACCTCCGGGTTCATGGGGCACCCGGGGGCTTCGGTGTTCGTTTTATTCATCGCCGCCCGTACAACGTAGCCGGTGCCAACTCCCTGTGGCACCATGATGGCCAACACGGTGCGTCGCTCTCAGTTGTTGTTTTTCCAAGCTTGTCTCACTTCGCTGCCCAGGTCTAATTCGCTTCAAAATTGTCATTCACTGTTTCATCGACGGCAAGTCGCGGTTCATCACGGGCATCCGAGTCAGCAACAACAACACTGCCCAGACCGTTCTCAACCTCTTTCGGGATGCTGCCCGTATTCACGGTCTTCCGAGCCGTGTTCGGGGTGACCATGGTACCGAAAATCTGCTTGTCGCATTCATGATGGAGACAGAACGGGGTGTCGGTCGTGGGTCGTACATTTGGGGCAGGTAGTACAGACGCACATGTAAACCAACCTGTACTTGCTCATGTCAATCTATCAGGAGCGTGCACAACACCCGAATTGAGCGCCTGTGGTACGATGTCACGCATGGCTTCGGTCAGAAGTGGAAGAACTTTTTCACTGACCTTGAAGTCAACCACGGCTTGAATCCTACTCAGCCCGCGCATATTTGGCTGCTTCACCACTTATTTCTCCCTTCCATTAATGCCGATGCCCAGGAGTGGGCTGAGGCATGGAACTCCCACAATCTCCAGATCCGCGGTGAGCGTACGCGGTCTCCCCAAGACATGTTTACCTTCAGTATGTTTCAAGATGGCCCCCGTGGGCTCGAGCGACTGGTGGAGCCCATTGATGAAGTTGTGGATGACCCGCAGACGTACGGTGTCGACTGGCAGGTTGCTGATGACCCACATCTCATGGATCATCTACTGCGGGAGAATCCTCAGGAATGGGAGGAGCACAACCCATTTGCGAGTGGGCCCGAGACGCACGCACACGTCCCTTGCGAGCCACCCAACTCCCCATTTTCACGAGAACAGATAACTCTTCTTGATCAACAGTTGGAAGCAGTAGTGAATGTGCGGTCAAGGAGCATGGGTGTTCGGCGGCTAGTGTGGAAGGAGGCTTTTAGAATTTGTAACGAGTTTTATGTGTCTTGAATAAATTCACATCGCAGCCGTCGTATTGATCGCGGTGGCTATGGCGTGACGTGCGCCCCTATAACCTCAGTCTCTCACATCATGTCCGCAAACCATATTGGCGTTGAGGCAATCCCAGATGATGTCCTGGCAGAAATCTTTGTTTTGTGTCTTCCACAATGTGCTACAGTCCTCGCTTCGCATCTACCTCGTCCGGTGTTTGTAACTCCCTCCCGAACCAAAGCCCCGCTCCTCCTCTGTCGCATTTCGTCTCATTGGAGAGTTGTGGCTCTGGACACACCACGACTCTGGAGATCCATTGATTCAAAGTCAATACAAAGTCCGCAGCTTGTCCAGCTCTGGCTGCAAAGATCTGCACTCTCCACTCTCTCCATTTCGATTGCGCCCCCAATCCACCAGAGCTATGCTCCCATGCACAGGAACCTTCCGGTCCTCCTTCCCTATATTTCTCGGTGTAAAAACCTTGAAATCCTGGGCTGGTTTGCGTCCCACGCAATACAGCCACTTTTGCCCAATGTTTTGCCGCTGCAGACTGTTTCTGTTTCCATCGACAGGCAGGATACCAGGTCTGCTCGCTGGTTCTCCACCCTTCTCACCAGCTCCCCAATCTTGTCGCACATGCACTGGATTGGCCCTCCAGTCTCAGCACCTTGGTCGCAACTCACTTATTTGAGCATTGCGCCTTCAAACCCATCCGAATTCTTCCGCATATTGGAACAGCTGGTTAATGTCATTGATCTCCACCTCGTTACCCCGGAACCCGAATTTGGCGCAGAATTTGCCTCTCTGCCGGCTCGTGCCCATATCCTTCCGAGTGTCCTGACATTCAGTCTCCATCACCACCCTTGCCTGCTGAATTTTATCACACTCCCAAATTTGCAGAACCTCATCCTTGCCAATTGCGGCATCAACGGAGCGTCAACAAACCATTTCCTGGACCGTTCCGCATTCGCACTTTACTCCCTTGAGCTTCAGAGCCCAGCCGACTCTATACCGCATAATCTCCTCCATCCCACCATTGGCGCATCGTTAACACGCTTGGGCATTCCTTCCGAGGACTTGAGCATTTTTATCCTAGAGCGGGAGCTGGAAACTCCTGGAACTCTGCCTCACAAGATTCTGCTCCTACGAGATGTGGACCTGTGCTTCCGCATAGACCCCCTGGAGGGAATCCCCACTGACGAGACCACCGGCATTCTGGCATCGCTTCTACACTCCTGGTTTCCATGCCTCACCTCATTAGATCTTGATCTTGAGGTTTATACCCAGGATGAATTGGAGTCGCACGCGGTTGATACTCCTCTCGGGGGATTCACAGTCGTTCGTCCTACCTGGCTGCGTGTTGAGTACGAGCAGTGGTGGATATCTGAGGAGGGCCAGCAGTTCCAGGCTATCTTAGCGGCAGATGGTATTCGCACTTGAGACACATTTCCCATCAAATGGGAATGTATCAATGGAATTCTACCTCAACGAGAGAACGTCAACTTGTTCTCGCGTGCCAACAACATGCGCACTCTCGACGACTGGGCTCAAGGGCCCATTCTTCATGCGGCCTTTGGGCGAGCCCTGCATACGACTTCCTCAGATCAAAATCGTTACATATTTCCCCGACTGTATCAATAGATTAACGTCTAATCCATATTTTGACTACGGTGCTACTACAAGGAAAATTTGCCAAGTGAGATAGCACGGCTGAGTTTGCATAGGGAGTGTTCAATCATAATGAGGTCGAAGTGGACCTGGTCCTGCTGCTCGGGCGATAAGTGCGCACTCAACATGCTGTGCACAATCTTCAGGCCTTCTACGCATGCGGCCGGCGTCGATTGGAGAGCATCGCCCTTGGTCGAAACTGGACGCTGCGGTATGAGTCCAAGCCGTTCAAGCCCGTGAACCGCCCCTTTGTTCATGGTGCATATAATCTGGCCTAGCTCTTCAAATGTCGGAGGGTCTACCAGACGCGGGCTGGTGTAAGTGTAGTCGGCAGCTAAAAGATATGAACCAAGGGGCCCGAGATTAGAGAATCGCACGCGTTTATCTGAACCCTTTCCCTTGAGCCATTTCCAGCATGCGGTGAACGCCAATGTCGTTCGACCCTGTTTGCGGGCTTCTGAGAGCTGGGCTGCAATATTATCCGAGACAACAAGAGGCCCGTAGACCCTGGCGAGTTCAACGGTGCGACCGGGGTTGTGTGGTCCGTACGCATGTGAATTGCAGAAGAAAGAGGGTAAAGGGTCGCCGCCATGCTGGGTTGAATACTGCTTCTCCGCAGCCCGCATCACCCGTTCGAAATCCCGATGATCTCTAAAACACAGCTGCGATGTGCGGAAAAAGTCGGTGTTGAAAGTGATTGCCCGGAAGATGAGAGCACTGTAGAAGCTCGAGGTAGTCACCGCCTCTGTACCAAAAGGGCCGTCGGGTCCTGATGCGCGGACACGGGATGGTGCCAGCTCACGGAACGGACACAATCTGTCCGTACTGGCAAGCATTGCTGTCTGCCAGTTTGTCCGGTTTGGAACACTGTGAGGCGAGACTGTGACTGCCCAAGCCTCGTCGATGAAGTCTGCGAACCTAGTCAAATTACGTCGGACCTGGTCAGGGAGATTCGTATGCAAAGGATGCGATGTAGGCGGTAGTACTGAACGTGAGGCTGGTGTGGGATCAAACAGAGGGACTTGATGTGCTGGAGAGGGTTCCATCTCGATTAGCGCAGGAGGGGAAGATGGAGGTGCCGTGCGGATCGATCCAATAAGTTCTGCAAGCTCGGCGAGTACCAAAGACTCAGTCGAAGCCGAATCGGCTAGAGAGTGGCTTGCCAGTTCTACACAAAGATGTGAAAACCGTTCGTTGCAGTGTTTCCGGGCAACAGACTCCCCGAGGACATATTTTCGAATTTGAGTGTATCCACGCCAGACCTCATCTAGCATGAGGGCCCCACGTCCTAGTGTTCGGATTATTGCGTAGACTAACCATGCCTGGTAGCGTGATACGCCAGCAACAGGAAACTGCAGCCAAGAAGCAATGATGCGGGTAGTGAGCAGAATAACAGCGTCCAGTAACTCCCGGTCCCCGAGATACATTTGCGGGCGTTTGTTGGAGTGCACAAAATCGCCGTTCGTCGTGAGGGTTAACTGGTATTCAGCAGCGTGGAAGAGATGGTGTTCCACGCGGTTTTCAAGAACGCCAGTCACGTCCTGCGCTAGCTTCGCAATCCAGTTGCTGCCAGCAACCAAACCTCTGCGTTGATTTTTGAATGCCTCTCGAATTATTTCGGGACAATATGCATCAAGCCAGCGCCATGCCGAGAAATTGGTGAGCATAATGCACTCTCGGTCCAGTCGAACCCGAAGTGAGTTCATGGCGTGAAGAGTGTTGAGCTGGTCTAAACCGGACCAAATGGCATGAAAGTGGCGAGCTGTGGTGCATTCCGAGGGATGTAGCAAGAGGGCCGTGTATGCTGCGTCCAATTGCGGCACATCAGAGTGAGCGGGGGAGTTCGAGATCGTGTTCCAGGATGACCGAATATCTTCCATATTACGGTGCACAGCAACGAGCGTAAGGGATTGCCCCAGTTCACTGCGCTCTTCAGATGGACGGATTATTATGGGCTGAGTAATAATAATATATTCAAACTCTAACTAACCTAAGGCCCCGCGTCGCAGTGCCGCCTGGTTCCCAATATCTGGCTCATCGTCCGAACCACTCAAAGTTGCATGATTCCACTCTGGTCCTGGAGCCGCTGCAAGCCGTGAGGAACGCCGACCCCTCGACACAGGTGTGGATTCAGGCACTGCAGAAGCTGCTACTTGCGCATAAGAATCTGTGGCCCACACGCGCTGCTGATCAGTTGGAAAAGACGACTTTGCTGAGACCAACCAATTAGCAAGAGACAGCACAAGCAAGGAAAAGAAAAAATACCCGTGCCCGTTGCAACCCTGGGGCGTTTGCTAGGCCGCTCTGAACTACGATCAATAGCAGCTCATGTATTCAAAATGTTCCAACATACCGGGAGAAGGCTCCGGCAATGGAGCATCCGCATTGCGGCGGCTACGCCGGAGGGAAGGACCTGCTGGACCTTCACGAACGTTCAGTGCAATATTTTTTGTCTTCCTTGTTAATACATACCAGCTGTTGGAGATGGCGCCTTTGGCTTGGGCACTGCTTCCTCATCCGATGAGGAGCGAGAATCTGAAAACGAAACTTGAGATGACACGAACTAGAGAGTGGAAAGGCGAAAATACCGGAATCACTAGAACTAGCGACAGTCTCATCTGCCTCGCCATCGGGCATCTCTTCGCAACTTTCTTGTTCAGCACGTGCTGCCCGTGCAGCAGCGCGCAGGCGGCGTGCTTTCGTCCCTGCATCCTCGTCAGAAGATGAGTCCTCCGCAGCGGAGCTCTCAGCTTGTTGCTGTCGACGTGCACGTCCCACCCGAGCAGCCGACTTTTGCCGGGCCTTCCCTCCCGTCTCCGAATCTGTCTCACTGTCTCCGTCCTCCGTCCGATGGCCCTCCTTCATCGGCTTCTTCTTCCGGGGCTTTCGAGGTTGCTTAGTGGGCCGTTTTGGAACACCTTCATCAGCGCCTTCGTATCCATCTACCGGAACGTTGGCCGCTGAGACATTGAAAAAGGTCAGAAGAAAATAAAAATTTTGACAGTTGAAAACGCACCTAGCACCTCCCCTTTCGCCAGTTTGGTGGGAATGTGGTGTACAATCGGGCCACGACATCCAACCGAGGGGGTGTGTGTTGCCACCAGTGCCACCCAGGCATCCCAGCGGGCCCACGCCGCAGACCGAAGGACGTCCTGGTTGACCATAGCGTCGTCTGGGCAATCAACTCCATCTACCCAAGGGCCGCGGTTTGGGATTCGGTGACCAGGAGCGAACTCCCAGGGGCCGGTGTTGATGCGCTTGCCGTCGAGTTGCATCGTGATCGATTGGATAAAAATGTCAGGATCGATGCGGATACGGTATCGAGAGGGCAGCTGCAGCAGGAAATAGTAACACAAGAGCAGCAGGGAACGAACGACAAATGTGACCAGTGCCCGCTGGCACATCATCAACACGCCTTCACGGACAAATGAAGCTCGCTCGCAATGACTTTGTGCTGGCCAGCCCTTTTCGATACGATCTGTGACCCTGAGGAAATGTTGGACTCTGAGTTTCTATAATTTTGCGGACACTCACCCAGCGTGAAGCATCTCCGGCGGGAGAATAAATGCCTCATTGTGAGGCATTGCTCCCAAAGTGAGTCGCGCAGTGCCGTCCATCATCCGCGTAGGCGGGTAGAATATAACGACGAAGCGGTAAGCAAATTTGTATAATTTGGCGGGTTTGCCCCGAAACAAGTTAGGACTGCACAGGGGAGGGGTTCCGCCGTGGCGCCGCAAACCAGAAAAATTGATGGAAGCGTGACGGTCAAGGACGATGAACACACCAAGTTCGAGGATGAAAAAGAAGCCTGGTGTATACTCTTGGCCTTCTGGAACCTCGTCGTCATCAGGTAAATCGCTGTTGGCACTCATATGAGAGAAGTGGCCAACACCGTCTTTGCCGTCCGTGTGGGCACCCCCATAGAAGCCCATGTCCCCGGCAAGCGAAGGTTCTGGGGTTTTTATTAGTCACAGTAGAGGGAGCGTCTGAAGACTTACCTTTGGCCTTCTTACCATTTTTACTGGGCTTTGCAGGACGTTTTGCACTGGCAACGTTGACTTGAGCTGTAGCGTAGGCGTAGTTATTGGCAACACCGATTGCAGGAAGGTTGATGAGGGCAGCATGCTGCCGGGTGCGTTCGCGCACAATGGGCGGTGCTTCTGAGTATGCAGCCATTGCGATGGCCGCCGCAGCCTACACACAATATGGTTGAATGCATGAAGAAAAAAGAGGACAATCACAAACCGTCAAAAGCTGTTGACGAACAGCAGCATCCTCCGCAATCTCTTCTGTGGCCATTTTTGCGGAGGCAACGGGAGCAACAATTGATGTAGGAGCCTCACCCGAAGGTCCAAGTGTATAACACCTGGAGGGCTCCTGCACCGATTTGCAAACTTTGCTTCGCTCGTAGGCAATTCCGCCAGTGAGGGGCTCGTGGGTCCGGTTCCCCTTCGCATTGGTGGGTTTTGCTGGACGGGTACGGGTGCGCAGGTTCCGCGGTCCAAGGAACATATTGCGGGCCTTGTCAAACGCTTCATTCATGTCGGGTGTGATAACACGTCTGCCAGCATCCGAACGATAGATGAGGTCCGAAAGTAAGGTTGAAAATACGCAACGAACCCTCCGGTTACCCAAACTTGCACCACATCATCCTCCGGGCGTTGGGAGCCTGCCAAGCTCCGTGAAAAAATGGAATCCCCCTCCTGCAAACGAATAAAGCCTGGGGAATTGAGGATACAAATGTGCCTGGAACAAAAGATCCATCGCACCGCTTGCCAGCAGCTCTGCCAGGGTCCCCGAGGGTATCTCTCTCTTCTTCTCCCGCTCCCACGTTGAAGCTAGTCCGGCCGCAGTGGTGTCTTGTAAGTAAATGTAGGTAATTCCAGGAATGCCGTCTCTACTCGTCCCCCATCCGCGGTGCGGGCCCATTGATTTCCTGCTCGATTCCCTCGAAGTAACAAACGCTCTTGGTCTATAGAATCTCCTCCTGTCGCACTTTATGCGTTCTGGGCGCTTGGGAGCCATGCACGGTGCCGAACTTCCCGGCTGATTTCGCGAAAATGGCCCCAGGCCCAATCCAATGTAAGTCACTCAGTTTTTGCTCAATACCCTTAAACTAACGAACACCCATGGACCATAGAACCTCCTCCTGCCCCACGTTCTGCATCCTGGGCGCTCGGCCGCCACGGGCGTTGTCATCGTGGCTATCTGCCCACCTGATTTCGTCAAAGTGGCCCCAGGCCAAACTCGATGTAAGTCACTTAGTTTTTGCTCAATACCCTTAAACTAACGAACGCCCATGGACCATAGAACCTCCTCCTGCCCCACGTCTTGCCTCCTAGGCGCTCGGGCGCCACGGGCGTCGTCATCGTGCCGATCTGCCCACCTGATGTCGCGAAGATGACCCTAGGCCAAACTTGATGTAAGTCACTCAGTTTTTGTTCAATACCCTTAAACTAACGAACGCCCATGGACTATAGGACCTCCTCCTGCCCCACGTCTTGCCTCCTAGGCGCTCGGCCGCCACGGGCATCGTCATCGCGCCGATCTACCCACCGGATTTCGGCAAAATGGCCCTAGGCCAAACTTGATGCAAGTCACTCAGTTTTTGTTCAATACCCTCGAACTAACAAACGCCCATGGACTATAGGACCTCTCCTGCCCCACGTTTTGCCTCCTAGGCGCTCGGCCGCCACGGGCATCGTCATCGTGCCGATCTGCCCACCTACTTTCGCGAAAATGACCCCGAGCCAAACTCGATGTAAGTGCTTCAATTCTTGCTCAAATCTCCTAAACTAACGAACGCACACTGTCTATAGGACCGCACCGTGCCCCACGTTGAGCGTCGCGAGCCATCTGAGGCCGCGCATGTCGGGATCGTGGCGATTTTTCTCGGATGATTTCCCTGAAATCACCCCAGGCCAAAATCGAAGTAAGTTCTTCATTTTTTGCTCGAATCTCTTGAACTAAGGAACACCTACGGTCCATAGGACCCCGCCCTGCCCCTCGTTGAGCGTCGCGAGCCCTCGGACGCCGTGCACGTCGGGATTGTAGCGACCTTCCCTGATGATTTCGCGAAAATCACCCCAGGCCAAAATCGAAGTAAGTTCTTCATTTCTTGGTCAAATCTCTTGAATTAACGAACGCCCAGGGTCTATATGACCCCACCCCGCCCCCACAGTTGAGCGTCGCAGGCCATCTGAGGCCGTGCATGTCGGGATCGTGGCGATTTTACCCGGATGATTTCCCTGAAATCACCCCGAGCCATACTCGATGTAAGTGCTTCAATTCTTGCTCAAATCTCCTAAATTAACGAACGCCCACTGTCTATAGGACCGCACCGTGCCCCTCGTTGAGCGTCGCGAACCCTCGGACGCCGCGCACGTCGGGATTGTAGTGACCTTCCCGGATGATTTCCCTGAAATCACCCCAGGCCAAAATCGAAGTAAGTTCTTCATTTCTTGCTCAAATCCCTTCAACTAATGAACACCCATGGTATATAGGACCATCCCTCGCCCCACGTCACGCGTTTAGCGCCCTCCGTGCCCGCGCTCGTCGTCACTGTGGCGACCTTCCCGGATGATATCGCCAAATTGGCCCTGGGCCAAAATCGATGCAAGTTCTTCATCCCTTGCTCAAATCCCTTGAACTAACGAACGCTCATGCTCTATAGTACCCTCCCCCGCCCCACGTTATGCGTTCCGCGCCCTCCGAGGCCGCGCTCATCGTCGCTGTGGAGACCTCCCCGGATGATTTTGCGAAAATGGAATGGTACATACATTGTCGTATCGTAGGGGATGTCGGAGCAATGTATCATATCAAGGATGCAAACCAAACACCAGGAACAGTCAGGCCTTCCAAAAATAAAATGCGCTGCATCGGTGTGTGCCTTTCAGGCCTTATTTGGTGACAGAGACCTCATTATGACGGATATCGATTTTGGGTGGCACACCGTGAAATTGGAACACGTCATTCCTCAAATGGGCTGGGCTGACTGCATTCTTCTTCTCTTGCTGCCCCGCCATGGCCGATAAGGATTTTTTGACTGCTATGAAGCCAGTGCGAGTCTCGGCGCACACGGAGATCCCGAGGGAGCTGATGGACATGGGAGTTGTTGTATGCAGAGATGGGTATTCATTCATATATCTCGGATATCTGGGTGAGTCGTTCTTGGATGTCTTCTTCGGCGCCTTGCTGAGTCCAGCCCTAGGTCATCTTGTGGAAAAATGCAGTAAGTGCGAGCTGACGCACATGGAGTAGTCTTTTGACCACATCATAGAGAGGCGTCATATTCAAGTCCCCGCGAGCTGGACGATTTTGCTTGAGGAGTATCCACAGGTACAATTTCACATAGAGCAGCATTCTCTCAATAACGTGGTTACACTGGCAGTGACAATGTATATTGCCAGTCTACCAAATAAGATTTGCATTCTCGAAAGAAAGGGAGTGCTTAATCGGCTATACTTCTAGAGCACCAATGGAGTCTCGGACAAACATATAAGAACTATTTCATTGGTATGTATAGAAGAATCTGGTGCGTAGGAGACAGATACGTTAATTCAGGACTCGCACCAGAACCGTACGAGCATTGTTAATGCGGACCATGAAAGGACCAATGCCTATGTTAACGGCTTCTGCCTCTGCGCTTCCGGTACTGTCAGAAAGGAAGCGCTGATCCAAGATTTGATCACCGAGCATGGCGTCAAGGACTGGCAAGAGTGCAGAAAACTTGACAGCATTCTCGTCCGTAACCCCAGGCACCGGGCCATGATCCCTGACACGCTGCATGTATCGTTTGAGGAGTGCACGCGCCTGGCGGACCTTGACAAACTCGGTTCGGAATGTTGCAAAAGTGGCCGGGGGGAGTCCAGCTGCAATCGCAACATCGTTGGGAAGGATCTCCTGCCCGCTAGGCGTATGTCCCGCCACAATGGTGCGTCCAAAGGTGATACCCGCCTCGTGACAGACGCTCATCCCATATCTCTCAACCAGGCAATGCTGATATGCTGTCGCGTATGTGGCCTGAGCGTGAGCGATCTGCTGAAAATGGGCAGGAAAGGTGTCCCGCAAGTAGGTTGTGACAACGTTGGGAGCACTCGTCATAGGAGCATGGATGGGAGGGGCCTGCTGGGAGGCAGGAGCGGCCTGCGGAGCTCCAGGGTTTCCTGCATAGAGCATGTCGGCTGCCTGATTGAAAGTAAGTGTATGTCTTTTGTATTGCCACTTGGTACACCTCACCTCATGATAGATATATAGCACGTAAACGGGAACATTGTCGTCGATATTGTAAGTTGCAAGCACATTGGAACGGGGCAGCGACTCTGAAAGGGGCCTGAGCGCAGCCAGCGTAGGTGATGATTCGAAAGTAAGCCATGACCCGAGCTCTCGGAAGCCATTGTGACGATTCATATAATCTCCTTCGACATCCACAGGAATGTCTGCCGTCCCAATGAGGTAGGAGGAGGGATCCGTGATGGCCCTCAGGGTGCGGCCCAGCGGGAAGCCGGCCGCAATCAGGCGAGTGATAATGGTACAGTCAGGCCTGGCCAGGTCCAGTGGTTGCACAAATGTGCGCCGCGCGGTAGGCGTCTGGATCCCAACAAAGTAGACGCAAGGGTCTACAAAAAAAAAGGTGAGATCCGAGAACCCCCCCTTCCCTGGTATGCACGTACTGAGCTCGCTCTGTAAGAGATGGATAGTGCTGGGATTCTCCTCCACCGTTGGCCGTATGCTGTTGGCCGGTGTGGATACCTGAATGGTTTCCCCTCGCAAGCGACGGATCTCAGCTATGAGACGGATCGCTTGCTCCCGGTCGTCGAGGCCCGATACTCAAAAAAGGAACATTGTGTCAATGAATTGGCGCTCGGATTTGATAGGTAACGTACCATTGAGACTTTGCAAGAAGTCACTGGGCGGCGCCTGATCCAGATCCATGTTGCGAGAGACATCAAGAGGGAGACTGGTGTGAGTTGCCGAAATAACTTTGACAATGCATAAAAAACTCACCAGACAGAGTGAGGGGCGGTGGGCTCGGCGAAGGGGTGGCCACTACCTCGATACCAGCTGGGAGCCATTCACCTGGAAGTGTGGGTCAGACGGAGGGAGGGGGAGGAAAGACTCACCACCAAGGTCAGGAAATGTGTGAGATGCACGTTCTGGATTGTGTTCTGGTGAGTACGCCGATGGAAGAGCTGTCGACAACGGCGCTCACGATCCTGCAAAATCTCCCATAATTCTGGCGACGTTAGCTCCTCGGGGGTTCGGGCCATCGCCGGCGGGGCCTCGAGGACCTCAATATCGCTCTCGTGCTCTGCAATGATGAATGCAGTGAGGAATCTGTATCGCACGGGGAAAAGGTGAGATCTTACCATCCGAGGACGAGCTTAGTTCCTCTTCCATAATAGGGCGCGCTATATGTGCGTAAGAAATAGGAGAGTCTGCGCGCGGGGGCGCAGAGCGAGTTCGCAGTGAGCGGCGTAGTGCTGTTGCCATGGTATGTGGCAAGAAGCAAGACCACAAGGCCTGATCATTTCAGGACAAAAACGTGATAGGAGCATCTGCAGGTTTCCGAGCCGCAAATCATTCTTCTTCGCAAGGGGAAAAAATCAATTGATGTTCGGGCCGCGCACAAACTGCAAAGATACAGGAGAACTAGGTCTAAACAGTATTGTATTGACGGTTCAAGAACTGTGAATGAACCCAGACATCAAATGCGTTGGAAGTCTGGTCATCATCTCCAAGCCCCGCAAGTAGCAACTCCTGAAGCCCCCGATCAAGTTTAACGTCAACTTCGGTTGAGCAGGAGTGGAAATGAAGAGGCCCAGCGATTGGTGAGGGCTGTTGGGGGATGATCAGGAAATATGGCATACCCGAAAAGAATGTAAAGAATTTACCGAGATGACTCGCCCTTGCAATTGAAACTGTTGTCGCCGCCTCAGATGTATGCACCAGCACAAAATCAAGACGACAACTCACCGTGATTGACCAATGAAGTTCCATGGGGAGCATCTCAAAGTCACCAGCGCACGCAAGAACGAGGCGCGTACGAAGAAGTGGGTCCTGTGCCGCCGACTCGAAGTCCTCATCGGTCAATGCTTCTCGGCCGCGCAGCTCAGGTGGGTGGCCGGTACCCTGCATGTAGCGGCGCAGGTAGATGCTGAAAAGCTTGGCAAAGAGAGGGGTGGTGCCATCGGAGTGTCGATTAACCATTGTCACTGAGAGATGGGCGGAAACGTCCTCAACGGATTTGACTCGTCGGTCGTACATGCAGAGGAAAAATGCCAGCGGGTTGCGTGTTTGAATGGTCTGTGAGCAATAAGTATGGGAAGTGGACCGCAACTAAAATGCAACTCACCTGCGCAAAGCATACATCTTTCATCACGACATTGAAGCCGCGTTGGATGCTGAGGAAGTCGGAGTGATTCCACGGCCCGAGATGCCCAAGAAGCACATCCGAGAAAGCCATGATCGTCCATGCCTCATGCTCCTCCTCAGAGCGCTCGTTGGGAATTTCACTGGGCTATAGAAGGTGCACATAAGAGGGCACATCGATAAATGAGATGGCAAGTACTTGCCTGCCGGTTCAAGTGGTCGATGATGAAGAGACGCAAAGGGTGGCCAGGGTCGGAAGCTGGTGGAACGGGCGTATTGTAATGGAAGTCGTACCAGGGAGCCAATATATCGTAGGCTTGAGGATCGATGTATAAAAGAATGTTCTTCGGAACGAGCATTGCTTTCTTGCCCAAGACAAGAGCAAGAAGAAGCCAGATGCTGACCGGTGCTGCAGGCTGGCATAGAGTGAAACAATGAAGGGCAAGAAACATCCCGTGGGCGGCATATGGGAGTGATCGGGCAGCCAGCGGCTCAGCAACAAGACTGAAGTTCGGGACAATGAAGGCAGACGTGGCCAGCGGCTTCCAGAAGCGAAACTGGGTGCACATAATTTGGGCGGCCACACGGAACATGGCCCGGTAAGGGCCGGGGCCAGTTGATCCCCTAGCGCCCGTTCCACTATAGAGTGAGTCGTGAGACGTATGGTAAATGCACTGAAACAAGATAAACTCACATGCGAACGGTTGCATAGTCTTGAAAGAGGGACTCAATGCAGATGTCGTCTACATTGCACCGGGCTATGTTGTGAGGGGGCTGAAAAGAGCAGTCTGGTTCGGCCTTGCGCCGCTCGAGGTGTTCGAGAAGAAGCAGAAAACACTGTGCAGCATCATCCAAAGTTTCTCCTGAAATATAGAGATTCTCAGCTGTTGCTGAACGGAGTTTGCGTGCAAGTTGCGCCTGCCAGCGCATCACATCAGACACCAGTGCAATATCGACCCCGGGTTGCAGTGGGATAACAGGTGGTCGACGTGGTGGTGGTGGTGGTGGATGTGTATCCTCAACATCGGATGAGAATGGGTCAATGGCGAGTGACTGGTTTGAAGTTAACAATGAAAATCAATAGCAGTGATAGGGTAAGTACCTCGATTGGCAGAATTCCAGCTCTGGGGCGCACACGTCGAGCAGCAGAATCATCAGTCTGGCGTGGAATGGTGAGAATCGGGTACGGGGAGTGGGGAGAGCACTAACCTGGGATGTTGGTGACCGCTGACGGATAAGGGAGACCATGTTCATGGGTGTAGATGGGCGCTCAACTCGTGGGGGTGGAACAGAGACCCCAGAGCTGTAAGGCGGGTGAGCATCCTGTGGGCATGTCAGAATATTTGCGAGGCGTAGGGCTAAGAAGTCCAAAACAGAACCTGGTCGTGGCTTTTGGGGCAGTGGCTATAACATTCCGCATCTGGGTGAGAGTGGCCTGCGTAATCCAACCCATTAACAAGTCGGGCGCCAAAGCACGGGTGTGGAAGGTCGCGCCCAGTTTGAGGGAGATCTTGCGTGGCGAATTCGGCGTGCGTAATTGGGCCGCAGATATGACCGTAACGCGGAGCTGGACGATGCAGTGAGCGAGCAACATGGCGCCATCCTGGAAACTGAATTCACCGATAATGACCAGTGGTTCTTGGTTGTGTGCCGGGTCCGGGTCCGGGTTCGGCATTTTCTTGCCGAGTTTTTTCATTTCCGCATAAGAGAACGTGTTGACAGACATGGACGGGTGCAAACTGAATGTAGTGATATGCCGATAGCGCGTTGGATGGAGTACTGCAAATGGCTGGCGGTGGAAAAGAACCGGTTCGGGACCAAGCACGGTAGAGGGCTGCGGCACCGGTAGATGAAGGCCATTGAGGGCCAGGTGGGCTCTCAGTTGGTTGGTAAACTCCATGGGCGACGCGTTGCCGGTGGCTGGAAAGGTAGGATGGAAGAAGAGGCCGTGTGGCTCCAAGGCGTTGATGTAATCGAGAAGAACCTCCGTACGAATTTTGAAAGGAAGTGTGGCATGGGCGTCGGGCTCATACTGACCAGGAATCTACACAGAGGTGGATATGAGCGGCATGAAGTCGTTCAGGAAAATCAACTTGCCACAAAAGGCCAAACCAAGACTGCGACTCGGGGTGCAGCAAAAGGGTTTCCAGCGGCAGGGACAGATACAGAGCTGGAGGATGAACCAGATGTGGAAGCGCCGGCAGATAGACCTAGATACGGAGGAGGGTAGGGCCGACGTGGCCCGCGATGAGTTGCAGAGGCATTAGCGACAGCACCCTGGTGTTGGGGCAACGTACGAGCAGCGCTAGCAGTGCGGCGTGCATTGGTGCTGCCAGGCGGTGGCGGATGGGGAGGTCCACTGGAGGGTCGCAGAGGTAGGACTCCGAGAAATGCATCCACAGGGGGCGTCGAGAAGCCAAGATCCAAGGCGGGTTGGGATTGAGGCGGCGGTAGAAAGGCAGAATGGGTACTAAATAGATGTGAGGATGCTGTATCAGAAGAGACGCCCAACGCACCCAGCAGGCTCATTGCCTATCACAGCATGAGCGTTCAACGCGTAGCCACAGACACAAAGGGTTTGCATGTCCCAGCGAAAGAGAGTCTGAAAGAGACTCAGAGCGTTTCAGTAATGCAAAATGAAAGAGAAGTCCGGACTGACCGAAAAAAAACCGGCACATCCAGAGAGATGACAGGGCCCACGCCGGAAGGTATAATTGGGATCGGTTGGTCGAGCCGGAACTGGGTGGTGAGAGGTCCAGGGATGCTGGCAAGGTACTGCACAGAGCTCAAAGGGACCAGTGGGCGTCTAGGCAAAATGGCATCAGTTGGAGAGAGGAACCAGAACGAGCTGGATCATACCGCTCGAGGGAAGGGATATCCGGTGGTTGGGTCGATGTCGCGTGCAGTGAAGCCGGCACAACCTCCGGGACCGTTGGAGAGGCAGTCCACACAATGGAGGCGTGGAGGAAGTTGGGACATGACGGCCAGGAGCAAGAGGCACAACGCCCTTCAAAAGAAAGGGGTCCCTCAACAACCGTCTTGGCGGAACGTCCGGATCGACGGGTTCGGGATCGACGATCAAGCATCCGTGTGTGAGTTGCATGTACATCACATGGAGTACAGCTTCTTCTGATGAGATATAGGCCATGTCAAAAAAAGCTAGAGAGTTGACGCAGGGAAATTTTGACCTATATCTCACAGAAACAAGAAAGCAAATTCATTTTGGGGATCTTATCAGATATAGAATCTTCCTATATCCAACCAAAAAAAAAAGTGCCGTCTCGTCATATCTAGCCAGATATAGTAAGATCTCACGAGAAATTGTCTATATTATGATATCTCGGCAGATATGGACTGCGTAAATACTTTTGTCCAGTAAGGACCTTCATAGAAAAAAGCCGCAACCGCAACTGAATGTTGATATGGTAAGTCGGGACTCGAGGCCAGAAGTTGGTCTGGACAGGGCTGGCAACGCCCTAGCCCGCCGTGCGGGACGCTCACTGGCGACTGTCACTGAATGCAATGATCGGAGTAACTGTTCAACTTCAGGTTGAAGTATTGACCATAGACTTATGGGCCGTTCGAGTCCTCCACTCTAGAGCTTAGAGGATGGTGAACATTTTTTCCCTCTATTCAACTTCAACATGCCGGCAGACGGCGAACTGATTGTAATGATCGGATCAGCGCGAACCGAGGATCGTGTGGGCTTCGAAAGTTCGTGCTGACCGACGGGATCGACGTTTGGCAAAGGGAGTGAGAACAACGAGGAGAATTAGGCAATCTTGTTCCGAGCAGTCGCACGCTGTGTTTCCCCAGACCCTGTGAATATTGGGTCAACGGGCCGAATTTTGGCCTAAAACATCGATATCTCATCCACACCGAAAGCATCCGCCTGAGCAATGTGGATCTGAGATGAGTTTTCGATACTCGACTATTTCCCCTCGTCTCTGCCGGGACGCGGAAGCTTCACCTTGTTGGAACCTGCCAATTTTCGCCTTGATTCGGGCGTATTTCAAGTAACTTCGTGCCGGCGGCGGGAGATTATGAGATTGTAGAAACGACACAGGTGCTTCGCCGACCCCGATATACTCTAATTAGTAATGCGCTGGAAACGGCAAGAAGTCGTACTCAGACTGGAAATAAACCTGGGTCGCTCACGTGCCAGGCAGCGCTTCTAAGCAAAACACATCCACGGATCCACTGCCAGTGTCGCGCGGCGCCAGCTGCGCCGGCTCTTTCACTCTCACACAAACTGCGCACTGTAGGCGCGTGGACCATGCACTGCGGAGAGGCCACAGAATCTTAATCTTACCGCTTCTTCACGCGTTCTAAACCCTACCGCGGATCACTGGCACCGTAACTTATTATCTGCACCGGGTCATTGGGGAAATGAAGCGGTGAAGGATGCTGCGGCTCCCAGGCCCCGTCCTATCTGGAATTCGAGTCTCAAAAGCTGGCCCGGTACTTCACGGCCGCTAATTATAGCTGTGATCTCCAACGGAAGTGTATTGGCCCCGGGCCCTCTACCGGTCAGTTGCTGAGTAACTCTGCAAACACCCAATTTCAAGCTGGACCCGGCACACTGTAAAGAGGCGCTCAAAACTGCGTAGCATCAGTTTGAATGAGTGGATTTCAAGTGGATTTTAAATATGAATGCCGCGTGGAAACGGAAGGCGAAACAAGTCGGGCGGGCGACGAAACTGTCGTTAGATAGATTCTCCGATCAATGCAACCATCACAATTCAGTGCTTGCTCGACATCTCGACATCCCAAACTTGGTTCAGGAATCAGCACCTACTTTTCTCTCCCTGTTGAGGTGCTCATATTTTTATTCTTACGCTGAGCCTTGATTATAATCTGTTTCTCAAACCGACCTAATCAGGCAACCTGTCATTCCTATGTTTACTCGAATTTTACCCATGTAGTATAAAGTTCCGTTCATTACCCATAAGTCGAATATCCCCCAGGCATGCAATCGAGCCGATGTGCCGATTCCTTTCGCTGGAGAATCTTCTCAACTTTAAAATGGCATGAGGCATCTACACTGGTCTAAATTTACATCTGACCATCGATCTCCCGTTTTCAAACAAATCGAGCGTAAATCCCAGAAAAAAGTTCAGGAGACTTTCAAGATCAGTGATGATCTAGTCTTGTACCTACCCACCTACCTACCTACCCGACACCAGCGTCCCAGTAATGCGGTAATGGCAGTGCCACGCTGCGGTGGTATTGCGGGCACATCATTCGGGTATGTTACCCATGGGGTAACTGTCGGGGAGTGTGTCCATGAGTATCCATCATCGGTCACTTTTCATTCTTCTTCTTCTGCCACTTTTTTACCTTGTCTCTTCGCTGCGCCCTCGCGCGTCCTCGCCGCTCCCTTCTACCTTTCATCAACAACACTTTTCTAACGACCGCCGCCACACGTCCGGTGACTGCGCATCATTTCTAACCACCATGCACCCCAAACAAGCCGCCAGCTCGAACAGCGACTTGGTCCCTTTGACTGCTCTGTCTTCCAATGCATCTCCAAGTTCAAGCCCCACCCCACCGCTGAAATCTGAGCCCAAAAGCCGGGCCTTCTGGATGTGTCTCGTCGCCATAATGGTCTCCGTGTTCCTCAGTGCGCTGGATCTGACGGCCGTCGGGACTGCCCTACCGACGATTTCGGCCGCGCTACATGACAGGAGGGGCAATTACATCTGGGTGCGTGGCGCGTGACAAGTGTTATGCTCTGACATATTAATTTCGAGTATGCATGTATCCAGGTCGGCGCCGCGTATGCCATGTCCAGCACGGCGTTTATTCCCTTAAGCGGAAATCTAGCGGACGTATTCGGAAGGTTGGCTTCTATCGCATTTCTAGTTCCTGCTGCTAATTCTGTCGATTCACGAAGAAAAATCGTCATGCTTGTCAGCATCTCGTTTTTTGCACTCGGCAGTGCGCTGGCCGGTTCCGCGCATGATATGGTTTGTGGTTCGATTGCATGAGCGGGGATTCGAACTCACCGTTGTTGCCGCGTTTCAGTCGATGCTGATTGCTGCTCGCGGTACGCTGACCCAACAGTTAATTCGTTGTAGCAGCTGACTGAAACTGCTATCTTCCAGCTATTCAAGGTGAGCACCGCGCCGGATCCTGTGAGTCTTCCCGCTGATTGACAAGTACAGGCATTGGCGGAGGAGGGATACTAACGCTCACGGAAATTCTTACGGCCGATCTCGTTCCCCTTTCTGAACGTGGGCTATATCAGGGCGTCCTTGCCGTAGTATGGGCCGCAGCAGCTGTAAGCTTATCTATCCATCCTCGCTGCGCCCAGATTTTCATTAAATTTATTAGTTCTCTGGACCTTCAATAGTACATTAATTTACTTCCATCCGCATCTAATCTAACTGTATATTTTAGGGTGGCGCACTGTCTTCAAGAGGCACCCACACATGGCGCTGGCTCTTTTGTCAGTATCTCCATCGATTTAGTCTTTTCCAGACTCACCTCATTCTCTCAAGTCCTCAACCTTCCCCTCAGTGCCATCGCCTTCGTATTGGTATCATTCTTCCTGTCAGTCCACCGGCCAGCAGGTTCCGTGCGTGATAAATTGTGGCGAGTGGACTGGGTGTAAGCATCTCTTCCTCGCTCAAACGCAATTCCGACGCTGAAGGCTTTCTCTAGGGGCAACGGAATCATCATCTTTGGCACCGGGCTAGCCACTATCGGCCTGACTGGTGGAGGCGTCCGATATTCCTGGGCGTCTGCGCAGGTCCTAGGACCACTGATCGGGGGCCTATCACTGATTGTTGTATTCGGCGTCTATGAGGCCAAAGTTCCCGTATCGCCGACTGTTCCGCAAGATGTCGTCGGCAACCGTACATCAGTCAGTGGGTGAGTGTTCGGTGCGGGATCTACATCTATACGTTCAGCTAACCAAGGAACGTTCCGCAGACTGATAGGCACCGCCATGCATGGGATAATTAGCATATGTAGGCTGATATACTTTGACCCTCTCCTTGATTTTCGCTGACCATTGGGTGCAGCGATGATATACTACATACCAGGTACGCCAAATATTTAGCGGTCCTCACTGACATATATTGATACCTACATTTTTTTAGTCTTCTTCCAGGCATGCTTCGATGCGAACCCTATCCGCTCTGCCATCGACTTCCTCCCGGGCTCAGTCGCCACCGTCCCATTCGCCGCCATCGCCACAATCCTCATCTCGGTCTTCAAAAAATACCGCCTCATCAACTGGGTCGCGTGGGTGTTTTTGGTCATTGGGCTCGGGCTTGTCAGCACCATCCGACAAGATAGCCCCACTGCGAAGTGGGTAGGCTACCAGATCATCACGTCGGTGGGAATCGGCGTCCTCGTGCGTTGTTCTCCCTCTAACGGGGCCTTCAAGCTGATGCTCGTGCCGGGCAGTTTGATGCGCCCGTGTTCCCGATTTTGGCGCCCCTACCCACGAATCGCGCCGCGAGCGCACTTGCGTTGTTTTCTTTCACGCGGTCTTTCGCCCAGGTACGACGGCTTGTCCAACATTCAACGTATGATTAAACGCAGATTTAACACATTTCTTTGGCAGACGTGGGGAATAACTATTTCCAGTTCAATATTACAGGTCAGGCGCCTTGCCTTGCTTTTTCCGTACCCTTCTTCTTCATTGACTGACATGATGCACATCCGCAGAACGGGCTGAAGAAGCGACTCCCCGCCGCCTTTGTCGCGCAGTTCCCAGCACGGACAGAGATCGCCATCGCGGCGATCCCCGCTATCCACAGGCTCCAGGGGCCGCTGCGCACGCAAGTTGAGATCGCCTTCGCGGAGAGCATGGCGGTCATCTGGCAAGTCATGATCGGGTTCGCAGGGATAGGATTCCTCTCGAGCCTCATGATGGCCGAGATCCCCATGAGCACGGAGGTCGATGAGGCGTACGCGTTGAAGGACAAGAAGAAGGTTGGGGACATAGAGATGATGCGATATGTAGAGAGTCGGGAGATTCGGTGACAATGGATTCCTGGACCATTCAAATAATACTTGTACTACTCATACACTCACTGGCAGGCATATTTTTCGCTACTGTATAATTTATATCAGCTTATTTGGGTTTTTCGTATCAAGTTTTTACCCTCTGCAAGTTTTCCCTTAGAGAAAATTGAGATCATGGTTTAACTAGGGATGTGAGTAGGTAGGTAGAGTTACACGGCCACGCTTAGGAACGCCTGTCTCCGGGAGTGACAGTGTACACCAGGCTTTTCGAACAAATCCTCTTGGGAGCTCGGACATTGCCGAAAGTCGGACAAACCGTCGCAAACAATACGTCACCTTGTCCGAAACTTGCACATCCTTTGCCACCTTGGTACCACGTCTAGATCATCTGGTTCAAGTTCCCGAGGAGAACGCATTCTCTTTCTTCAAAATCTCAGCAATC
Organism: Mycena galericulata; assembly: GCA_029289565.1. Classification (NCBI taxonomy): domain Eukaryota; kingdom Fungi; phylum Basidiomycota; class Agaricomycetes; order Agaricales; family Mycenaceae; genus Mycena; species Mycena galericulata. Next base: position 45,131 of record JARKIA010000094.1, read on the forward strand.
TACTTATTCCTCGGCAGCTTCAATCGAGCAGGCGATGAGTATCAGGCCCAGATTCATCATTCGCGCTGTGGGATACTATACCATACCGGCCCACGGAGACTGGTCAGGAGGAACCAGCAACCTGCAAGCGCATTAGTACCATCCCGACCACCCTTCGGCTTCCCGGCATGATCGAATGCAATGCGACGGTGATGAAGGCTACTGCTTTCCTACCGGCATTATGATGGTCTCGAGCTCAAAGCTCGACTTTTCGTTCTCTCGCCTGGTTACTTTAGAATCGTCGCTGGGAGGAACGACCCAATAAACCGACAAAAAGCTGACGCTGTCGTCTCATACGCAATGCAAACCTAGGGACGATCTCTGAACAACGCCTCCGAATTATCCGGCAATGCGAAGATCTATTCTTTTTTGGGGCGCAAAGACACGGAAAAATCAATATTTTTTGGGTATGAACAAACGATACTCAGCACTTAATATCCGGGGTGACTGCGACGTACACAGATGTAGTGATGTTTCGGGGCTTTCTCTCAGGTTCTGGGTTTCAGTGTCGCCCACAGAACTTCTCGGCAGACAATCTCGATATTTAATTTACGTACCCCACCAACCTCCCTTCCGTGATGATGCCCAAACACTGGTTTCTGAAGCCGCACTATCCTCCCTTCTCAACCACTTCAGAACTGCGTGTTTCCATCTCATTGAATTTTACAGGGAAATTAATCGCTCGCGCTGTTCGACTCAACGCCGGGCTTCACTCGGCGCGGCGCCAACGGCTATGGTGTTGTGCTGCCACCAGGCCGAAACCTATCGGCAGATTGTTGCATCGTGTCCATGCGACCGCAGTCTAGTCACAGCAAAGGTGCTGCGTACGCAGCGGGTGGTTCAATTTGATACCTGAGGGCGCCTGACTTGGTGCTGAGTGGGGTAAAATCATCTGAATTTCCAGGAATATACCATCTCGTCTCACGTCCGTGACACTTGATCGTACCATTTGTCTGGACTATAGTGACTTCCGTATCCACTCATCTCGGAACTTTGACGGAAGAGGTACGTACTCTTAGCTTCATGCCATCCAGGTGCGCATAGCCTCTAATTCCCTCGCTAGTTACCTCCGCGTAAGGTACTGGGCCGACCCGGACCAGGACCTGTATGCTGACATTTTCCGCATGTCATCATGTGTATGCGATGCGATGCGGATATCCGTGGATATTGTATTTGTGGCCATCGATCGTTCCAATTGCACAATATCACGGTGAGAGCGAATTTTCGATGTTCGACGAACGGTGGGTATTTACTCAATCCGTTTGTTCGAAACGCATAACCAACCCATCGGCTTCTAATCAAATCGATTGCCAGAATCAGAAATACTTCACATTAACGGGTAGCGAAGCGCATGGGTGGAACGGAAGGCTTCTTCGGGTATTCCGTTCCGCGGCAAGGATAATATTACCTCGCTGTTAGCCCCGGACCGAAGGGTTTACAATCGAAAAGACTGAATGGGTCTATCGCATCGCCGCATCGACTTGGTAATGGGGAGAGTGGTGACCAAAATGAATCCGGAGACCGTACTTACTGCTAATGGGTGCGCACACGGAGAAGGGAGTCCTCGCTCCTGCCCTGCTAGATAACCCAACTAACACTCTCCTTTTCAGAATGACGCTGCCAAAGCAGTTTCATTTTGCGCGCTAGTCCCCTCACCTTACTCGTGTACTGCGGTGTTGTTCAAAGACTCAGCGCATGAATCTACTTGGAACGTTGTAAAACAACGGATGATTCCGGACGTCGACAATTCGGACAGCGGCTTGGTCCCCTTAACCGCAACTATGTCTCCAAATGTACCTCCAAGTTCTAGTCCTGTCCCACTACCCCCGAAATCCGAACCCAAAAGCCGGGCCTTCTGGATGTGTCTCATCGCCATCATGGTCGCCGTGTTTCTCAGTGCGTTGGATCTGACGTCCGTCGGGACTGCCCTACCGACTATTGCGTCTGTACTGAATGACAGGAGGGGGGATTATATCTGGGTGCGTAGCGCGTACCAAGCATGAAAGTCTGAAATATTCATTTCGAGTGTGTAGGTGGGCGCCGCGTATGCCATGTCCAGTACGGCGTTGATCCCCTTGAGCGGAAATCTCGCGGACATATTCGGAAGGTTAGATCCTATCGCATTTCTTGTTTCGAATGCTAATATTTTGGATAAAGAAAAATTGTGATACTCGTCAGCATAGCGTTTTTTGCCCTAGGTAGTGCATTGGCAGGTTCCGCGCATAGTATGGTTTGTGATTCGATTGAATCAGCGGGGATTCGATCTAACCAATTTTCTTGCCCATAGTCCACGCTGATTGCTGCTCGCGGTACGCTGGCTGGATAATTGATTAGAACTTCTGAACCAAGTTGCTATATCAGCTATTCAAGGTGAGCACCGCGGGGGATCCCGTGATTTTCCGCTGATCATCAAGTCGAGGCATTGGCGGAGGAGGAATCCTTACGCTCACGGAAATCCTTATGGCCGATCTCGTTCCTCTTTCCGAACGTGGGTTGTACCAGGGCATCCTTGCCGTGGTGTGGGCTGCGGCAGCGGTAAGTTTATATCTATCCATCCATCGCTGCACCCGGATTTTCATTACTTTCCCTAGTTCTCTGGGCCATCAATAGTACATTGCTATCTACTTCCGTCCGCATCTAATCCAACCGTATTTCAGGGTGGCGCGCTGTCTACAAGCGGCACCAAGACATGGTGCTGGCTCTTTTGTGAGTATCTCTACCGAGTCAGTTCGTTTGGAGGCTCACTTCATTTCGAAGACCTCAACCTTCCCCTTAGTGCCATCGCGTTTTTACTGATATTAATATTCCTGTCAGTCCACCGACCGGCAGGTTCCCTCCGTGATAAATCGTGGAGAGTAGACTGGGTGTACGCACCTCCCAATACAAAAGCGATTCCGGCGCTAAAGTTATTGCAGTGGCAACGGAATAATTGTCTTGGGCACCGGTCTGGCTACGATCGGTCTGACTGGTGGGGGCGTCCGAAATTCCTGGGCGTCGGGGCAGGTGTTGGGACCGCTGATCGGCGGCCTGTCTCTGATGGTTGGATTCGCCGTCTATGAGGCCACGGTTCCCATATCGCCCACGATTCCGGGTGATCTTGTGAGTAACCGGACATCAGTCAGTGGGTGAGTTTGCCTGTAGAATCCACATCTGTGCGTTCAGCTAACCAAGGATTATTGTACAGTCTAATAGGTACCGCCATGCATGGAATAACTAGCATCTGTGTGTCCATTTACTGCCTCTCCTCTCGGATTTTGTGCTGACCATCTGGTACAGCCATGATATATTATGTACCAGGTCTAAGCGAATTCCAACTGTCTTCGTTCGCATATACTGAACCTACGTTCCTCAATAGTCTTCTTTCAAGCGTGCTTTGGGGCGAACCCTATTCGGTCCGCTATAGATTTCCTCCCAGGCTCAATCGCCACCACCCCCTTCGCCGTCGCCGCCGCCGTCGCCATCTCGGTTTTCAAAAAGTACCGCGCCGTGAACTGGATCGGGTGGGTGGCCTTGATCATCGGATTCGGGGTCTTCAGCACTATCCGATCAGACAGCCCCACTGCAAAGTGGGTGGGCTTCCAACTCATCGCGGCTGTCGGAATCGGGATCCTGGTGCGTTTTTGTCACTTTTCTTTTCCAATGTGTTTGAAAGGCTGACTGTTCCACGGACAGTTTGATGCGCCGGTGTTCCCAATTTTGGCACCCCTACCGACCAATCGTGCTGCGAGTGCGCTTGCATTATTCTGCTTTACGCGGTCCTTTGCGCAGGTACGATAGCTGTTCGAACCTACGTCTAAGGCAGATTTTGACACACCTCGGCAGACGTGGGGAATTACCATTTCCAGTACAATATTACAGGTTGCCTTGCTTGCTTTCTCCTCCAACTCCTCGCTGACTGATATCACACGCGTTTCAGAACGAGCTCAAGAAACACCTCCCCGCCGCCTTCGTCGCGCAGTTCCCTGCACGAACAGAGATCGCGTACGCGGCGATCCCCGTGATCCAGAAGCTCGAGGGTCCGCTGCGCACGCAAGTCGAGTCCGCCTTTGCAGAGAGCATGGCGGTCATCTGGCAGGCAATGATCGGAGTCGCAGGTATCGGATTCCTCTCGAGCCTCATTATGGCTGAGATCCCCATGAGCACGGAAGTCAATGATGTGTACGCGCTGAAGGATCTGAAGAAGATAGGGGACATAGAGATGCGGGATATAGGCATTGTCGTTGAACTCGGAATTCCTGTGACCGGTAAATAATACTTAAGCTACTCATACACTCACTATCAGCCATATTTATTTATACTTTATGATTTGTATCAGCTTTTTATAATTTGGGTGCCTCTTCACGGGAATTAGTCGGCCGCACATTGCCAAACCTTGCCAGTCTCGTCCGATCAGACTCATCAGAGACGCTGAGAGTAAGTACGAGGCTAAAGATTCAAGACTGAGATTCGCGCAGTACAATCCTAGTCTGAATAACGGAGACTCATCGTTGGGAGGAACAACCCCAAAGCCTTCCCAGTTCAACCCACCGTGCTACGTTTCCAAGAGCTACCACATCCTCGAGCAAACGTGAATACGCCCTGAATTAGACATCCTTCCCTTTCCGAGGAGATCTAATTGGCATATGCAACGGATATCTGATAACCTGACGGTGCAGTTGTAAATTCTTTTTCAGGAATAGCTATCTCCTATCACGACCGTGAAACCGTTCGCACCTTTGAGCGGACCAAAAGTCACTGCCGTGCGTGTTAATAACGAAAGCGGTGCTCAAAATGCCAAAATGGATCCGGAGACTGTACTTAGTACTAATCAGTCAGCGCACGGAGAAGGCAGTCCTCGTTCCTACCCTGCCAGATCACTTAACTTTACCGCGGTTGCGTCGCGAAGCAAAAGATCAAAACCCAGCGCATTGGGACGCTGTGAAACAACGAATAATTCGGACGTCGAATTAGCCAGCCTCGACCTGGCAAAACGTTGAAGCAATCGCGCTTGAAAGCGCAAAGTTGGTCCAAGAACATACGTGTGCAACCGACGCATGGTTTGATTTGTATACGCTCAATCTACATACGATTGTGATTTCGCGGGAGTAGGGCTAGAACGCCTCCGATGCCTCCGTTAAAGATCTCCGCGCAGTTCTTTTTTGACAGTTCTATGTTCCACTGCACTCTTGGCTTAGGCTATTGATATCCCATGGATCATTCGGGATACGAAATAACAACAAGCACTCGCACCCAAAATTCGCACTGCAGGCATTTGAATATAAAGTCGGCATTCGTGTTCTTTTCCATGGAGCAAGAGTTTCACACTAGTCAACTTTTGAGCACTGTTTTCTTCACCAAGGATCCTACGATCCGATCTCTCTGTAAATTTCGGAAACGCTTCAGGGCGACATCAAGATACAGCATATCAAAGAATACAACTTGTGACAAGACAAAAATTTACAACCCCACCACCTGGGCGCTGGCAGAAGAAACTGTGACTTCCCATTCGAGCGCGAGATTCAATTTTCCCTGCGACGGTACCGCACAGATCCAGTTCAACTTCCGATCGAGCCCGAGAGACTCGACCTCGTATCCGGGCTCGTCGACGCCGTCCCAGTGCGCCTTGATCCCCTTGCCGATATTCAGGATTTGCGGTTCCCTAACCGCACCCTTTACGCTGCTCGCGCCCGCTTCCGATGGGAGCGTTAGCGCTGGGTTCACCAGCTTGACCTCGATCTGCGAGTTCTGCGATGTGGGGATCTGGTCAATGACCTTGAGCCCCTCGATGGCGACCGATTTTGTGTTGAACACCGTGATGCGCTGCGAGAAGACGTAGTTGGCGCTCTTGTTGTAGAAGCCCGTGTGCGAGAGCTTCTTGATGAGCGGGTGGTATGTGATCCGGATGGACGAGTCCAGACTGGAGGGAGGTCAGTGTGCGCCGAGATGCGAGGAGGGAAAGAACGTACCCGAGCGGGCAGTCGAAGCTCTCTTGCGGGCTCACGGCGGGGACGACGGAGCGCGAGATGAAGCTTCCGTCGACGTAAACGCTCGCCGTGCCGTTCAACAGCGTGTATTCCGACGCGTTGGTGATACGCGCCTATGTACATCAAGGGTTGGGTTGTGCGTAAAAAAGTAAACGCTGGACACGTACATTCAAATGGGTCTTCGCATCGAGCTTGGGGACAGAAACCCAGGACATTGCCGCCTTGAGGCTTAGCTCAACGATGGTGAAGTTGTGGGCATCGCCGTCGCAGGGGATGGTCACCAACCCGGGAACGCGGAACGTGGCATTCACGTTACCCTTTGAATTCACGGACGCGCCTCCATACCCCATCGGTTCCTGGTCGACCGTTCCCATGAGGTCCTCAGACTCCTCGTACGCCACAGAGCTGCGCCGGAAGCGCATTGCACTGGAAATCGGCGCCGCCCCGGCCAGAGATAAACTTTTGCTCGACGACTTGAACGCCGGGGCCCGGGGTTGCTGTATGTGGAGATTCCACGGGGACAGTTTTGGAATGTCGAGCCCGAAGGTCGGGGTAGAGGTCTCCAGCTGCAGCGGGACATCATCCCAAGACTTGCGAACGGGTGAGGAAGGGAAGGTATCCGCGAAACTCTGAACACGTACCTCTCCGGTGTTCTGCTTCACGGCTGCCTTGTAAATGAGTGTCACCGGATTCTCTTTAGTGTCCATGTCCACCCGAATATCATAGAATGCCGTCCAACTGGCGAAAGGTACAGCTATTTAATGTTCAACAACAGCCTCCGATGGTAGAAACAAACTTGTACTTACCGTAGATGAGGGCAATTTCCACATGTCCTGCCTCCTTCGCGAACACTCCGATGGCGGCTTTTGTGCGGAGCTTATTCTCCTCGTTCGGGATGCGAAGGCGCTCTCGTTCTGCCGCAATCTCGACATCGAGGAGCCGCTGCTCACTGAGAAGCTCCAACCTTTTTGCGTCCAAGCGCGCGCCGGTGGACTCGTAACTTTCGAGCACGTTTTCGAGCTTGGACACCTCGAGATGCTGCACGGTGAGGGAGCCCAAGTACTGCTCGAGCGACGCCAGCGACTTCTCGCACCGCGTCAATGCATTTGCGGTCTTCTCCCTCTTGCTCAAGAGCTCGACTACTTTAGGCGAGGAGGTCTTCACAGCCTCCCCTCTGTCCATTGACACCGTCACATCATGGATCGTCGCTGCGCCGCGGCCCTCGACCCTATATGGCCAGATTAATATCGCGCCCAATGTCAAGTCCGATCTATGACTCTCACCGCAGCGATTGGTGCTCCAGCGCATTCGGCAGTCCCGCGATGTTGACCTGATTCTGACCTGTCTTGACCGCGAACTTGTACAACCGTGTGATCTCGGCGCGCGTCGAGTACAGGCTGACCGCGATGATCTTACTGTCCGCGACAGATTGTAGTTCAACGGTGGAGGGTCCATCGAAGGCGGGTGGGTGGTCGGTAGTCATGGTGGGGTTCAAGAGGAGCTGTTGCTAAACGCCCAACCCTGTCTGCTTTATATACGAGTGACTCATGATCGGTACAGCTTTTAAGGATCGGGTAAAAATGTCAGTTACGGCGTCAGGGTGAGTTTGGCGGAGAATGACACAGCACAAGTGAAGGAAAGGGAACTGTCATGAACCGCTCCTGAGTTCAAAGCTGTGAGAAGTCGATGATGACCGTTTAGCGCCAAGTCGAGGTTAGGCGCTGGAGTTGGACACGTGGCGTGTACTTGATCGCAAACATCGTCGATTCGTCCAAAACTCTGTCAGCAGTCAAAGACAAAACCAAAAGGTTGTCGACTCGGCCAATGAAGAGTGCGAAGGTATGATGAACTCCAGTACTGGGCTGATTCGTAATCAAACCACTCTGGGCAGTTTCAAATCGACGAGGTAACAAAACGAAAAAAGTGGAGATTTGGTTTGGAATGAACATCCTGCGTTCACGTAGTCGGAAACGGGCGGGCTCAGTCGTCCATATCTTCACCGCGTCTCCCAGAAAGCGGTAAAATCCTTGCGGATTGCTTCTGCTTCCTCTGTTTTGTACGTCGGCGCATCCACCATCAGAAAAGGCAGTATGCTTCAAAGCCGGAACACACTCACCAACATCATCAGTCGCAGCTTGGTCCTCCGCTCCATCCGGACCCTTGCGCCAACAAAACAAAAAATCGTGCCCGTCAAGACAAAGCGTCGTCAAAAAGGGACACCGCTCCAACAGTGCTTTGTGCAGCTCGTCGAACGCCGGGATCTCATCGGCAGGCGGCGCGGTCTCCGCGCCCTCGTACTCGAACTCCCAGATGAGCGCGAGGCGCTCGAGCGCGGGGGGCAGCGCGGCGGCGTGTGCGAGCCCGGCGAAGAACGATGTGGCCTGTATGTATGCATACATGTGCGTCGCTAAATTAGCTGAAGCCGAGGCGGACTGAGAGGCGTACCCTAGGATTCTCGAACTCGTCTTCCTCCACCAGCGGCGCGACCTCCACACGAAGCTCCGTCAGCCCCGTGAAAAACGCGCAGATGGTGTCGAACGCGGCGTTGTCCAAGATATCAAAGGTCACGTCTAGCGAGGCGAGGTTTTCCGGCGCGCGGAGGCCCTGCAACTGCGCGATGAAGTCCTGGGGCTTGCAGTACCCCGTGGCGAGGCGGGTGAGGGTGGGCTTGGTGAGGAATACCGGCAGCGTCTGGTAGGGCCCGCTGTACTCTCTTAGACGAGGCAAGATAGCGGAGGCCTGCAGACGCGGGCCAGGCCCGTCGAGTAATTCACCCCAGCCGCTCATCGAGAAGATCTGGACGCCGGGGAACTTGGACAGGATGAAAAGGTTTTGCGACATCGTCGAGAGGTTCATGGCGATCGTGAGTTTGTACACGTGGGGAAAAGGCGGGAGTGTATCGAGCGTTTCCGCGAAGCGGCTGGGGCTGCATACCATTTCTAGTTCACGTAGGTGCGCAGGACGGAGTAAGGGGACCCAGAGGTCGACGCTGTCTTCAGCGGTGACCATCTGTCTGAATGCGAAGCAGGAAACACCCAGTTTTAAGGAATTGGTATCGATGGGCTCTGCGGCGTAGACATCCCATCTCTCGATCCGGACATCTGTGAGGGCGGGCAAGCGGCACAGATTGGCCACTCCTGTCTGTGTGAAGCGAACCCCTCGAACGTGGAGTTTGCGCAGCCCGGTGAGTCTCGCTAGTCGTTCGAAGAACGGGGCCAGCAGTATGTATGGCGTGTCCGTCGCGGAAAAATCCCACAGCCCCCACACCGGCCCTAATTTCTGCCACAGGGAAATCCTGCAAGAACGGACGAAGGGGACTATTTCGTCGGAGAACCAAAAGTCGAGACGCTCCAAGGAACGCTCTACCTCCGCAGCAACAGGCATCAGGAAGGCAGAGTTGGCCCCGATACAGTATGGGTGAAAGTCAAGATGGGCGAACAGGAGCTGGCGAGATATGTTCTTGAATTTGTGGTCAGTCAAGGAGACATCTTTGACGGACTCCCGCGGAAGATAATGGAAGACCTCGAGCCAAAGCTCGTTGGGGACGCGCTCTCGAGAGCTCATGATGGAGAGAGGACAAGAAAGGGAATACTTGGCATCATTTTAATTAAGCGCTTGTGCAACGGTCAGGTGACTTTGATGGATTCAACATACCGAGCACTGGCACGCGATGGAGGTAAGTACGAGGAGATTTGTTTGATTGCGACCAAGAGTGCATTTCGGAGCGAAGGAAAACAGTGTGTTTGTGCAGCCGCCATCTAGGCTATCTGACTTCTCAAAAATTCCATTTGATGGCTCGGATTAGTCTCTCTTGAGAGACACTACCTAGCAGGACCCCGGTTTATCCCTTTGAAGGCCAGGTCAGCGTGCGGACAAAATCTGAGATTTGGGACCCGAAACCTAGGTCCAAAACGGACAAAAATCAAGCCTTCGGAGCTGAAAGGGTAGGTCGCACGCGGACAAAAATGACCCACTTGGCGCGTCCGAAATCAGAACTGCCACACTCTTTTCGGGACGGAAACCGTCAAAATGGCTGGGATCATGTTGGATCCAACCGGAAAACGCCAAAAATCGGGTGCGAGGCGAAAATTTGAGCTTAAACGCCGCACGGGACGGCAAAATTACCTTTTTAGGGTGATGCCATCACCGACGGCTAGGTACGATGCGGACAAAATCCACCAGATTTGGCGAAAATCGGTGCGGACAAAAAATATTGATTCCGGAAATCTTTTGACCTAGCCTCCAAAGGGATAAACCGGGGTCCTTACCTAGCTCGTTCCTCGCTCAATGGCTCGGATGGCTACGGCGCAAAAATTCTTTTTCGCGAGCGAACTCCAGTGGAATCGACTCAGGATCATTGATTTCAGAATCAGAATCAGAGCCAATTACACGCTGCTCTTTCTGTTGGGTGAAATACCTTACTAAGTAAACTATTTACGAGGGCTCTGGTGTTATGTCCCGAGGAGTATTTGAATAGATTTTCTATTCAAAAACTCGGGGGTAGCGAGACTATAGCCCCTAGAGCTCAAGCTTGTCGAAAGCTCGTTTGCCATAATGGTTTGTGTCTCTTCTATTACTTGATGTTGTTTTTGTTGTCTTGGGTTCGGATCCAGCCTGTGTCGCCTTTTTTTGCCAGCGAGGCATTGGGTTCGCATTCTTTCACTTCGACCATGCAAACTCTGGACACAACTCGTTACATGTAAGCAATGTATGCATAAAAACTCAATCACATCATCTAAACTATTGTGGGACTAGTTGTTGTCGGTCCAACTGAACCTTCTTCATGGAAATGCAAACAAGGTTGCGCCGTCCCTTCCCGGGCAATCAACCATACACTGGAGATCATTGGCACTCCACTCCTGCAGACCGCGCAGGTCTTTCGGCGCCTTCCGGCGGTCACGTCTGCTGTCGTGTCAATCCCACCATCACTATCGAAAGTTGAGTCCAAAAAACGCACGAAAGCTTCGCCGTGACCTCTAGTATACTCTGCGCACGCTGATGAAAGAACCGGGCTACGTCGGAGCCTCAGCACAGCGAGGGTAAAAGAAAAGCAAGGCGCGGCTCACCGAACTCCTTCTGCCGCACATCTCGATTCCTGTGGCGCCATATGCGTAAAGCATATTGTGCGGCCGCTGGATATGCGAAAAACTGTTCTTCTGGTGGAAGCTAGACTTCAGATTCGCGAGCGTCGGGGGATCTGCACCATGTTGTTGTTGAGGTCGCTGATCGTCCAGCACGTGCCGATGCACTGCTGGGTGTACGCGTTCTGCGCCGTAAAAGGTGAATGAAATACATCGCCATGAGGCACGGGCTGGAGCCTACTTCACGTTGGCAATGTACTGCAGCTCCTGGCAGCGCGAAGTCATGCTGGCGGAGTCCTAACAGAAGGTCAGCACCGTGGTAAGATGGCGCGGAAGATGGATTCACCCTGCAGCACGCCATCAGGGTCAGGTACGTGGCCTGGGAATGGGTCAATCTAAGACATAGCAGGTATTCGGGGAAGATCTCGCCTTCAAAAACAGCGGCGCCACTCGAGATCTTTTCCAAAATCTCTTGGAATTGCCTTGCGGACGCCTCTCCATCGTCTAAGAGGCTAGGGGCGAGATGAGCTGCGAGGGAGGAAGCACAAACCTGGTCGCAATGATCATGGAGCGCACCGAGTCTGTCCTGCTTCTCGGCGACATCCTCGAGCTGCTTGCCGGTGAAGACCAGGCGCTGCTGGTCAGGAGGAATACCCTCCTTGTCCTGAATCTTGGCCTTGACGTTGTCGCTCGTGTCCGAAGACTTCAAAGGTAATGGTCTTGTTCGTGAGGGTCTTGATGAAGATCTGCATACCGCCACGGAGACGCAGGACTGACAATGTGTTAGCAAAAGGAGCTTGGACAAGCAAATAGGGAAAGCATACCAAGGTGAAGGGTGGATTCCTTCTGGATGTTGTAGTCCGAGAGAGTACGGCCGTCCTCGAGCTACTTGCCAGCAAAGATGAGGCGTCGTTTGTCGAAAGGGTCCCAGTGTTGCACGACCACCTAGTGTCGGGCTCCCCAATTCAAGTCACCAGTCTCCCTCACCCCAACCTTTTTCAGTATCGGTGTGCGGCAATCCGAGATTCTCGAAGCACAGATGAGGCGTCGTCACCAACAATGCCGTGGAACGTCGACGGAGGTAGAGCACAGCCACAGATACATCGACCGAATACCAAAGGGCATTCTTGCTGAATGTCGTAGTCCGAGAGAGCGTAGAGCTCGCGAACGAAGCCGATGTGCCTGCGATGTGCTGGCAGACAGTGTGTGGCTGTGCCCCATAGCTATGTCCAAATCGGGAACTTAGGACACTGCACCAGTTGATTCCAATCCGCCTCAACGTGGGATTCCTAATTAAGGAATTTGATGGCGGCACGAACTCGGCAGATCTTTCGGCAAGTTACCCGGCACGGTTGGGGCGCTTAAAAGGGACCGCTGTCGTTTCGGTGACTACCAAGTGGCAAGTCCGACAAATCGATAATATTGGTGAGCTCATGGATGAGGGTTCTGGTAATAGTAGGGTGTTGGGTATTGCTGCATGTGGGTATAGTCGTAAGGGATATATGAAGGATAGGTTACAGTACACGGAACAGCGAAAGAACCTGACGCCGGCGGGTAGTTCGTTGACGGAGGGACTCGAATATCACCCGTTCTTGAGGAGGAAGTTTCTGGCCTAGGAATAATTGTATCAGCTCGGCAAGACATGAGGATGATAATGATAGATACTTTGCTGTTTTTGCCCTCTTAGCTTTACTCCCACTGGCTGATCCGCCGCCGTAAGAAGGATCGCCGGTTGCTTTCTTTCTTGTCTTGACACCAGGCATCATTGCTTCCTTCGTCTGAGCCCATGCAGATGTCTTGTTGGGTGGAAGGTATTGGGCCGGAGGAAGAACCGAGCTGTCGTCCGTGTCCAAGAGCATGGCATCGAGGGCCGCCTCAAGCGCCGGAAGGGTACGTAGATCTGTGTCCTTCTTGTGGTGTCGTCGGAGTCGGCCAGCTAATCGTTCAAGCTTCTCCGCTATCTGAGTCAGAGGGCGAGGCTTGACGCAAGGAGTCGGGGCGAGATCAATGGCCGGCGTGCTATCCTGACTTGTCGAGAGGCTTGGAATATGGGGACTACTGCGGACACCGTCGTTGGGACCCCCTGGCTCGTCGAAAAGCTCCTGGACTGCGCACAAGTGTTTGCAGTACGAAATCAGCGGGTAGTCAAGGCATGTGCACGTGTATGCCTCGACGTCGACTTCGTAATATTTGGCGGGATCCGATTTCGACGGCACAAGGTACTTCTCGTCTGTTACTTGCACAATATCTTCCTTGACATATACTTTGCTGCGCTTGATGATATCCTGACGCTTCTTGACCTCGATGTCCGGTCCCTCGAAACCAAGCTGTTGGCGGCGTTGTTTCAGAGCGTAGTAGGGAAGAACTTCATCTAGCAGCGTGCTGAGTAGATGGTCCAAGCGGCGGTTTCGCTTTCCGTGTAAAAACTTCCCCTTGAGGACATGGTGCCATCTATGACAAGTGGTAAGGAACGCGAGAGTTTGAGTGTTACGTGACTTACGCCTCAATCAACATGTTGGTGTTGCAAGCCTCGAAAATGTTGCGGGACGTCCGATAAACAGCCGACCACATGCGCACGACCCTCTCCGTCATCCAGTACGAGTTAAGATACTCAATGAAGCCAGCTGGAGCGATATCTTGGATTTTGGTCCAGGCAGCGTCAAATTCGGATTGGGTGGTCATCCGGATCCATCTCTTCAACAGCTCCCAAAGCTCCGGATGCGTGGAAATGTGGAAGTGCTGCTGCCAAGCATGGAGAACGTGCCACCAGCACAGAAGGATGAACGCGCAGTAGACAGCTGAACAAGCATTGATTTGAGGCCAGCAGAAGTCGGAGATGATGTGCCGTGGTATCGTGAGAGGGTTACGAAGCCAGTGTACTTTAAGAAAAAACTGGATCGTTGGTTGGGATCCGCTCGACGCCAGCATCCATGCGATGGGGATTCCTGTTATATACATCAGAAAAGACATCAGAATAAAGGGAATCACGTACCGTGGCCCCAGTTATCACGCACTAACAGTGTTGTCAAGTCCAAGTTCTCGTACATCGTCACATTGTGTGTCGCGTCGATGCAAAGTACGGCCTTGCCATATTTTGCGAACATTTTTCGTTGCCAGTCGGTCTGAAACATCAAGGTGAACACGTCCGATGCTAGGCCAGAACTAGGGGGTGGAGGATCCGTTTTCGACTTGAAACCAAGTAAATGCCCTTTCGCCCGCAGCCTTTCTACCCAGCGGAGGGTCGAGATTCCATCGTCAGGATCGAGGCGAATGTTCTCGGCTTGGATATCCTTTTGAATCCTGCGTACATCGCGGAGCTGGATAAATTCCGTTCGTGCTGCAACGACGTTAGAGTCAAGATCTTGGTCGAAGAGGTCATCATTGTCGTAAACGCCTTGATGAATCAGTCGCAGCTACAGTGGTATAAGAGGTGTTTTCATCCTAGTTGACAAAGACGTACGATGTGATCAGGCTCGAGTTTCATTCGAAGCAGTGTGGCAATATACTCGCGCGTCTCTTTTGGAATCTGAGTGAAACGGAGGTTTGCGTTTCCTAGTGCATGATCATGCTCATCGCGGTAGTCGCCAAGGACCGTGGAGATTCCGGGGTACTGCTTGACCAGAAGTCTACATTTGCATTGTGTCCGCTTCGTCTCGATCTTGCGATTCCACTCCGGATGACGTTTGACATAGGGCTTGATGCCACCAGTACCTCCCCTAGAGCAGACGTAACGCAGCTGTCGTTCAAATTCTGGGAGTCCTGGGTAGGTGTTGACCAAGTGAAGCTCGATTCCGTGAGCACGTTGTTCTTCAGCTAGCCATGTGTCGAACTCCGCCCAGGTCTCCCAGCGTTTGCTATAACGTCCCGAAGCTATATCAGATGCGAAAGAACCAGCGGGTGGTGTTGAGGTCGGGAAACGAAAGGTCGAGCAGCGGCTGTCAGCAAGCGAAGCACTGGGAGTCGAATTTTGAGAAAAAGAGTGCGCAGAATTGTCGAAAGATTTATCCAGACGGAAGCGGCCCTTAAAAGTAGCCATACTGAGCAAGTTTTAGCAATGGCGGGCACGTAGGTAGCAAGAAACGCGTAGAGGTACGCGGTGGTGCAGAACAAAGATGATCACGTGGTAAGCATTTCGCGTCGTGCGCTCTTGGAAATTCTCGCTATCTGGCGGCAAATGACTTGCTTGTTAAGGTACGAGTACGGGTACATTCACTAGAAGGAGGATACAACAAATCTATAGAGATACAGGACGTGGATATTGATAGAGAAAGGGAAAGTACGGAACATACGGAGGCGGACGTGGTAAGGGACTAGCGATGGAAAGGCGAGGGCGTGTGGCAGGCTGTGGCAGAGTGGATGAAACTAGAAAGACCATGGACGTGGGCTGGGGAGTAGCAACTCGGGAAAGTACGGAGAGACACTGCGGGATGTCGATGACGAGGACGGTAAGGGACTAAGGCGACGGCGTGTGATGGGCTGTGGCGGGGTGGAGATGGAACAGCGAGCGCGCTTCGCAGGCCGTGGCGGTGTCGTCACTTCATGTTTGATGACAGGACGATACGCAACAACAATGACCTCGTCGTCTGGGGCATCTTCAGTGACTCTTGCGCGTTTCTTCCCCTTCCCAGATGGAGTCTTCACGATGATGGTGTTACGGATCGTCTTCGTCTGGTGAGGGGGCGTAGCAGGGACGATGAGTGGAGGGAGGTGTATCTTCTCGTCGGTGCCCGTGATGCCGACGCGACGCACGAAGATTGGCTCGTCCTCGGAGACCTTGAGCTGGTAGTCGACGTTTATCTTCATCCACGAATGGTATTTTGAAGAGAAACAGTCATAGTGAGGTTCAAGATCCCGTTGCTCGTCCGTGACCAGTAGGTGTGCAATGTCGCGTAGGGAGATGCGCGGCCAGGAACGACGGAGTGATGCATCTTGAAAGGCCTGGATGACAACAGGGCCATTGTTCGGCCAGTAGAAGAGAACGAGACGACATTCTTCGGACGTTGAAGAACCGCGCAAGTGAGACGAGAACGATGTCGACGAGGTGCGAGACGAGGAGGAGACAAGTGAGGGGGCGGGGCGGGGAGAGACTGGGGGGGAGGAACACGTCGTCAAGATGCTATACTCGAGCTCTTGAGAAAGGGTAGGAGAGGGCGGCAGTGGGGTCATTTGTGCCAGGGTATGGACAGCTGCCTGCTGGGTGCGCATCTGTGCCAGCGCCGCCACCTCCAGGCGCTTCTGTCCGGCGTCTACGTGTGCTGTGAGTGCCTTGTCCAGAGGACCGCCGGTCCAAGAGGGGACATCTTCGGCTACATGGCAGGGACAGCCACCGTGATCCAGGCAATGGCGTCTGCACATGTGGCGCGGGCAGCTCCTGTTGACGCGAGTATTGGTGCAGCGCGGGGAGGAACAAGAGCGTGGGGCAGAGTTAGACGTGCCGGGAGCAGGGGGTAGGCGGGGATTTTGTGTGCGGGGGCGCTCTGCAGCAGGTGGTGCCTCACCACGCGCAAAGAAGTGCCAATAGTGGGAATGCGCCTCGTTGAAACACTGTTTGGCGGAAATTCATAAGTGGCGGGCAGCGGAAAGGCAGTTTACTACGCACCGCGAGGAAATAGCGGTCTTTTTGGGGGCCATTAGAACACAGTTTCAGGTGGAGACGCCTTCCGCAGCCGGGCTTGGGACACGAGAATGTCTTGTCGGTGATTTTGGGGTGGGGCATTTTGTTGCGGAGACGCTGGTATCGCAGAGAGTGTGTGGGGAGGAGGAAGGCGGCGTGTTGTGTGTCTCTGTTAGCGTTGTCGGAGTTCAATGCCCGCCGAAATCGTGCCGCCATCAAATTCCCTAATTAGGAATCCCACGTTGAGGCGGAAAGTCAACAGTGCACTGCACCAGAGTCTTTACGAGGCCCCGCTGGTCCGATGTGGAGTGAAGTTAGGATCAAAATAGCAACGTCCCAGGTTCCAAAAATTGACCAGCTGCATTCCACTGGAAGAGCTCGACATTGCTGTATTTTCATAACTTTTACAGTAAGTAACTTGGGAGTCCGGGAGTATTTTCTCGCGTGAAAAATTCTAATTCTTGACAAGTTTGGCCAAGCAAGTCGTGTTCTGGAGGACGTAATTGTAAGGTAAATGAATATTTGAACAGGGTGTTCCGATTTCATCTAAAAGTGGGGCGCGATGGCGGACCGGACCGCGCTGGTCGGCACAATACCGTCGGCACAACGTCGTCGGTGCATCGGACTCGGCAAGAAGAGTACACAAACTTACATAAAGATACGACTGATACGGCTCAGTGTTCAGATTCTGGAATAGATTCCTGATGGGCTTTCAACTTCATCGAAACTGTGCATGCACAGGAGTTCAGCTCCCTCCTTTCAGAGGGCGAGGGTGCCTGCACCTATGCATCCGAATTAAATGGATCCCAGAAACAATGTTGAAACACAGTTGCATTGACTGCGGAAGATATTTACTCCGGTTGGCCCCGGCAAAGCTCGGCATAAATGCCATCATCGGCCTTACATTTTGCGGGATATACGGCCATCCGCTCCAACGGCGTGAGGCTTGCAGCGGCTTCCTCAGCAAAACAATGCTGCCAGCATAGACATCACAACGCACCATAATGTCGTCGACCCCCAGCCCAGATTCCGGTGAAAACCTAATGACTCACGACTTTCGGTTCTTGCCGATTCCTCGACGACTGCGATACGACCCCAAGAAGCCTTTCCACTTTGGATTGGTGCTGAATGTCCTCTTTGGATTCGCGAGCACGTTCATCGTCGCCAACTTGTACTATTGCCAGGTGTGTGGCAGGCTTTCCGGACTCGTTTCACGCATCTGCTTATTCAACGGACATTCCAGCCTTTATTAAGTGGGTTTCGATGCGGATTTCCGTTCCATTCATTGATTTTTTTTTGGCGTTTAGTTCAATTCTCGGACTCGTTTGGCGTCTCATACAACGAGGTCTCCCGGTAAGCCGACCTAACAATCACAAGAAAATAATCTAACCATACTTTAGTATCCCCACACTTCTCCAGGCCGGGTAAACCCAAAATCCCTCGACTAGTTCTATCCTAACGTCATATTTGGCTAGATATGCTACGGGAATTCTATTCATCTCTCCTCTAGGTGACCTCGTGCGCCGGAGGCAACTCATCATCTTCCTGGCCCTCCTCTCGTCGTCCCTCACGATCGGCCTCGCCGTCACCCGTAATCTCGCCGTCTTCGAAGTCCTCTCGTTCCTCATCGGGGCGGTCTCCGTGACCCCGCAAATTCTGCTTGTGCGTCTCGACCGGATTTAGCGACCGACTTTCTAATTTACGAGTGGTATAATGATAATCAGCCTCTCGCGGCCGACCTAGCTCCACCTGAACGCCGCGCGACCGCCCTCTCCGTCGTATTCTCGGGCCTTCTCTTCGGGATTCTCGTCGCTCGCGTCATAGCAGGTATAATCGCGCAATTCACGTCCTGGCGCGTCGTGTGAGTGCACCTCTCCGGTTCCTTTTATTTAAATGTTGAAAACTAATCGATCGATCCATCGCAGATACTACTTCGCCATCGGCGTCCAATCCCTCGTCCTCGTCGCAAGCTACTTCGTCATCCCAGACTACCCCGCTAAGAACCAAGACATGTCGTACTGGGGCATCCTGCGCACCATGGCCAAGTTCGCGTACACGGAGCCCATATTGATCCAAGCGTGCTTGGTGAACCTGGCGTCCTGCGCGTGCTTCACGAATTTCTGGGTCACGCTCACGTTCCTCCTTGGCGGGCCGCCGTATCATTACTCAACGTGCGCTATACCTCCTCTTCTCTTCTTTCACAAACAATGGGCACCAGCTAATTATCATATATCTGCAGACTAACCATCGGCCTCTTCGGCCTCGTGGGCATCTTCGGCGTCGCCTGCGGTCCCCTCGTCGGGCGTGCGATCGACAGCCTCATCCCGTGGTACGCCTCCCTCGTCTCCGTCCTCGCGCTCCTCTGCTTCCAAGCAATCCAAGTCGGCGCGGGGGATCTCAATGTCGCAGCGGTCGTCGTGGCGATTATGGGGTTGGATGTCTTCCGGCAGATGTTACAGATGTCGTTGGCTACCTCAGTGTTCAGTATATCGTCCTCCGCGCGCGCGAGGCTTAACGCTGTTTTCGTACTCTCCGTACGTCCCTTCATCCCTCCACCCTCCTTGCCCCAGCCGCCCCCAATACACCCACTTACCCAAAAAAATAGCTCTTCATCGGCCAGCTAATGGGCACCGCAGCCGGCACGGCGGTCTTCACGACGTACGGCTGGCGCCCCGCCGCCGCGCTAAACCTGGGCTTCTACGGCTGGATCCTCTGCGTCATCGTGGTGCGGGGCCCGCATTGTGCGCGGTTTACGTGGTTCGGGTATGAGGGCGGGTGGGAGGCGAGGAAGGGCGTTGTGGAGGCACGGGAGAAGGCCGCGGCGGAGGCGGAAGCGAGGGAGAAGGGCGAAGGGAATGGGAGCGGGGGGACGACGACGCCGATGGCGCAGGGGGATCTCGAGAAGGGGGCGGTGGACGTGGATGCTACTGTCGACGCCCATGATGGGGAGAAGGAAAACGTCGATGGCGGTGATGCAGTGACTCGGACGAACTCGACGGAGAAATAGAGCTGGATTTGGTTTTCAGTGCTTGAATATAGAACAGTTTTGGTTTTTAAAAGGAGGGGGCTCGGATATCCAGCCATGAGTCCAAAAGAATTTTGGGTCTGTACCCTATATGAAACCGAAATCTGAAAAGTGAAAGGCACAAACGGGGGTTTCTTGCAACCTCTACCTAATTTGATTGTTGATCAGCTAGCATAAGTCACAAGTGACTTGCCTCTCGGGTCAATGATCCCATGCTCAGTCATATTCTAACAGCTCAAAATTCTCCAAAATGCCTATTCACGAGTTCGAAACAATAAAAAGCCTGTTAAGATGAACCACATAATTCCGCGGTATACTGCAATGATTATGACAATAAAGTTGGCGGAGGCCAGGACCCACGTCAAAGTCTTCCCCCAGGATATCTTCTACGACATGTGACCAACGAAAAAAATCTCAGACCACTCAAATAAATCTCCCCGTACCATCAGTATCCATCCGTGAAATCAATGAGCCACTGCGCGTCGAGGTTGGAGAGTCACAAAATCCATCAAGGTCACGTGGTCGTTCCCTGCCACTGATCGCTCGTTTCCCTTTGTTGGTCTTTGACCACCATGAATGCTCATGAGCGCGTCCCCAATGAGCTCTGGATCGAGGTCTTTCGCTATCTTCCTCGGGCGTCCCTTCAGAATGTCTCCTTGACTCACCACAAATTCAGGAACCTATCTCGCCGACTCTTGTTCGCCCATCTGGACTTTCACCCGTACTACATTGGCCCCAACAATTCCTTCCTCGTGCCTAACGTGGAGATAGAGCGGTCCTCGGAGCGTCTTAACTTTTGGTTCTCGGACGAAATAGCCCCCTTCGTCCGTTCCTGCAGCATTTCGCCGTGGAAGCACCTAAGGCCGGATTGGGGGTTGTGGATTTTTTCCGTTACGGACACGCCGCACATCATACTCGACCCATTCTTCGAGAATCTATGGAAATTTACCGGCCTGCGGACGCTCCACTCTCGCGTAGTTGGCTTCACGCAGACAGGAGTGGCCAACTTGTGCCGCTTGCCCTCCCTTGCGGATGTCCGGCTCGACCAATGGGATGGCGTCGACGAACAACCTATTGATACAACATCCTTGGAATTATACGTGTCCCGTTTCGCATTTAGACGCAGGGGCGACTCGGAAGCCGAAGACGGCGGCGATATCTGGGTCCCGTTACTCCGTCCCGAGCGTCTCCGCGAGCTGGAAATGGTATGGATCCCCAACCGTCTCGCCGAAACCCTCGATAGGATCCCGCCTTTCCCTCACGTGTACAAACTCACGACCGGAATGTACCTTTCGACGATGTCGCAGAACTTCTCAATCTTATCACACTTCCCCGGCGTCGAGATCTTCTCAATGCGCGGTTGGGGTGAAGTACAGGACGGTCCTGGTCCACGTCTGCAGGCGTCCACTGTATTGCCTCGTTTGAAAGAGTATACCGGGCCCTGTCAGACCGTGTCGATATTCCTCACCAAGTCCACCCTCACCCGCATCACCATAGAGTACTGCAAGCCACAGGATTTCATCGCGCAGTTGCAGGGCCTCAGAGCGCCGGAAAACCTCACCTTGTTGGATGTGACCTTCGACGACTTGGAAATCCCCGAATTCGACACCGTCTGCGCGTTTTTCACGAGGATCACTGAGCTCCGAATCAAGGTCGTATATTATGTGGAGGAGGGTGCCTTCGGGGATCCTCCGGAGGAGGGTGACAATTATATGGTGCGCAAGCATCAGTCCTCTTCAGTTCCAGCTAATTCAGCACCTCGTATGCTTACAGGCCACGATGTTCTTCAAAGGGCTTGCAGACGCCTCTGCGCTGCCCCCCGCTCTCGAGCGACTCGCGATCAGGTGGGAGTTCATGTACGAAGATCTTGAGAACGCGCCGCCTGTCGACCCGGAGGATATCCCCTCGTTCGACGAGTTGCACAAGGTGCTCTTGGGGCACTGTCCAGCCTTGACGACGCTTTGGCTTGACGGCCACGATTTTTTGTTCCGCTGGCGCAAAGCGCCGGATGGAGCAGACTCGGAGCTCCAAGAACAGGCTGCGACATATGATGTTGGTGAGTGCATTCCGCCTTGAACGCAGACTGCTTCCTCTGATCATGATTGAAAGACGAAGCAGCGGTTCTTCGCAAGGAGCTCCCCGCTTTCTGGGGGACTCGGTGAAGAAAAGGACGGTCGGCCGCAGGCTCCCTCTATTTTTGCATCGGCAGGGGAACCAACTAAGTACTTGAAGAATGCTGGGCGTTTGCTATTATCTAGTCCGTTCCACAGTCGAAAGACGCCGCTTGCGCAGCCGCCGTACGATGAGAATCCCTTTCCTCCCCTATTTTATTCTCGGCGTCCGGTCTGTGATTTTTATTTCTGAAAAATCACCATTGGGATCGTTGATTTCTACTCTTGAACTGTTGGAGGTCTCGATAATGATTGTGTCCGCCGGCAGCGCGGTCCGACCGCGTCGATCCTCCATCACATGCCACACGCATCACATGAGCGCGCACTGGCCGCCTCATAAATAATGCGTCCGCCCAAAGGAAAGAAGCAGTTCCTCATGCTGTTAACGAGCCTGTTCTCCGTGACCATAGCGCTGCTACCATGCTTTGCGTCGTTACCTTTCGATGTGCGTGCACCGGCGTCGGCCCCGGAATATCTCATTCCGCGCGACGCGAACTCGTATCTGGAGACATTGTCCAGTGGCCAGCGGGATCTGTTTGAGTACGTCATAGAGGCTCTAGATGAAAATTTTAGCCCACCGTTTCTTGTGAGAAAAGTCTCCCGCGCTGTTTTGAACTCTCTTTAATTTTCAACAGTTCGACTCACCGAGGTATTCCGCGTGGTATGCGGTCGGATTGTTGGCACGAAATGGCCAGGGAGATGTGGCTGCTGCATCATCGATGCTCAAAGACGTGTTCGATTCTCTCCTTTTTATCAGGTCATCCTATTCTAACCTGTTCTTCCACAGGATTTCATACCAAGTACGGCGGATTGTCATCGAGTCCAGTTCAATTCTAACTGTTGCCCAGTTCACCGATCCCACCAAAAACTGGTTCGGTACTTACAAAGGTGAGTAGTTCATGCTACCCCCTTCGCCCTTTTACGAATCAATTTTGCCAGCCACTCCGACCGCACCGGACCCAGGCGCTGTGTATCCCCCACTGGTCCGTTTATCTCCTCGACCTCTTCTCTAAAAATCGCGTCCCACCTGCTCTACTCTTTAATCAGCTCTACGGCTCATACGATCTGAACATCGCCCTCTTCGTTTGCACTTCCTTCATCATTGTCATCGAGGAATTCCAACACCTACTGGAGCCCAGCCTAGTAGCGCTCATGAAGCAGAGCATGTACAACGCGACTGTCGGCGACGGCTACCGTGTCGGGGGGTTTAACGGCGATGGATACTCCGCCGGAGGGTTTGTTGGGGATAACTGTGAGTCGCATTTTTATTTACTTCCAATAAATATTGAGACATGCGCAGTGTATCCGATTTACAGCAATCCGTGGTGTGTCTGGTTTTACGTCCGCCATTGCCATGGATTTATTATGAACTGTGCACAATACAAAGGTACATGCGCGTCATGGCAGCGACCTATGTCGGCACGATGATGGGTGACAAGAACATGTCATATTGGGGTGATCAGTGGGCCAGCGAAGCCATCGCAAATTTCAACCCATATGATACTTTGGCCGAGGTGAGCATTTCCTCCGATCGCCCCGATCCCTCAATTATTTCTTCTGGCGGTGCAAATAAAATAACAACGCTCCTGTAGTTCAATTCCGGCACATACACAGGCGTAACACTGTATGCCCTCTCCCTGTGGGGCTACATGCCGACGAACTCGACCATCGCGCTCCATGCGAGGGATATCATCGCGAAGACGTGGACGGCGATTGGGATGTACTACAATCCGACACTCCACACGCTCGGTGGCCCGTTTGACCGCGTATACGGATATGATCTGGTGCTTGTTCTTCGTTTATGTTTCAAAATGGAGAACACTCAACGTCCGCAGCGGTCTTACTACGGGATTCTCGGCGGGATGATGTCCATTGATTTCATTATGCGTCGGGTTCAACTTTAGTTGACTGACGAGTTTCATTAGCACCGGGCTCATAGGTGGTATACGAAACGGTACGGCACCGATACCCAAGCCCATCGTCGGCTCGGAGCACTTCGGTGACGCTGCGGCCAACGTCCTGTGCGCTTGACCCCCTTTTCAGTTCAACCCCGAGCCAGACTTATTGACATAGAAAATTAGGACGCCCCTCATCGCGAAATTCCACGACCCACACATCCCTGCCGGGGTCTTGGATCAGCTGAACAACCTATCTGAAAAAGGCCATTCGTACTTCGCGCAAGCCGTCTCCCCACCCTGGGACAACCCCTCTGTCCCGCGGAACTACACCTCCTGGACCGCCCCTGGTCTGAGCATCGGCGGGATCCAATCCGACGAGAAGGTTATTGGGGGCGCAGCCACGAACCAAGCAGCCTACGTCCCGGCGTCGATTCTTTGGGACGCGGGGGATGGTGTGACGGCGTGGTTCAATGTCAGTCCATATGCTACAAATCCCAACCAAATATCACTAACTTGAGGACAGCTTTATCCAACCAGCGGAAGCATCTCTGCCGTCGCCTCCTCCACGGGCCTCGTCATCTCCTACCCGCCGTCGAAGGCCTTTTATGATCCCAACAACACACTCACCTCGACCGTCATGACATTCCTCTTCAGCGGCCTCTCACACCTGTCCCTCCCCGCCGATTTTCTGTCGAACGGGACAGGAACGCTCCCCGGCCTGCGGTTCAACGTCTCAATGAACGTCTTCGCCTCGAGGTCGTTGGTGTATGGGGCAGGCACGATCAACGATCTGTCGTACTATAACCTCACGTTCTCGTTCCCGGATCTTGGCGCCGGCGCAGGAGTGGTTCCGGAGATCGTAATCCAGGTTGAGAAAACTTAATTTGAGTTGCCAATCTAATGAGCTCGTCCCCAATGAACACATGTTTGGCCAATCT
This sequence comes from Mycena galericulata, assembly GCA_029289565.1. Classification (NCBI taxonomy): domain Eukaryota; kingdom Fungi; phylum Basidiomycota; class Agaricomycetes; order Agaricales; family Mycenaceae; genus Mycena; species Mycena galericulata. The sequence continues at coordinate 69,860 of JARKIA010000094.1, forward strand.
AATGACCGAGTCAGTATTCTAATGAAGTAACACCCCTTGTTCTAAAAATAGACCTGAAACCAAAGTTGTAGAGCTCGTTGAGGACTATAAGAGTTGTCTAGGGTCAATTTTTGATTAGTGGCTTCGTTAGCCCGTAAAACGCAAAATACTTTCCGAGAGCCGGCGCTTTTTGAACCCAATCTAATGACCTGTCCACCAAGTCAGTTCCCAATCTAATGGACTTTACCCAATCTTACGGTCCAATACCCAAGTCAGTATCGGTATCCCTTTGAATTCAATCTAATGACAAGTAAATCTAATGACCAAGTCAGTATCTCATTGAACGTATTGTTGCCAATCTAATGAGCTCGTCCCCAATGAACACATGTTTGGCCAATCTAATGACCGAGTCAGTATTCTAATGAAGTAACACCCCTTGTTCTAAAAATAGACCTGAAACCAAAGTTGTAGAGCTCGTTGAGGACTACAAGAGTCGTCTAGGGTCAATTTTTGATTAGTGGCTTCGTTAGCCTGTAAAATGCAAAATACTTTCCGAGAGCCGGCGCTTTTTGGACAAAGAGGCTCATAGCTTGGGAACCAGGGCTCCGATCGACTCGGGAGTGGCATCACCATCTTGCTGGTGAAAAATGCCACCAGATTCATACACAACCCCTAACATCTATTATTCAAGGTGGCTGACGACTAGGCTGATTATGGAATAACTAGTGAACCAGTGCTCCGATCGCCTCAGGATCGTGTACTCAGTCCACATTGTCCACCTCGGTTTACACGTGTACCCTGTCTGCCACCCTCCCTTACCAGTCCACATTGTCCACCACAGTGCAATCAGTTCACCTGTCCACCCTGTCCACCACATAAGAGCTGTTTCACCGCCTTTCCCTGTCGCACCACCAGTCTCAGAGCACTTGTGCCGGGAGGATCAGGAGATACCTGAGGAAGGTCAGCAGCAGCACAAACCCATCTTGAATTGAGAGCAAGTCATGAGAAAACTGTACAATCAGTCAACTCACCACCCATATTGTCACCTGTCCACCCTGTCCACCACATAAGAGCTGGTTGCACCACCTTTCCCTTCCCCACGGAGATTGTCAGCAAGCGGACCCGTGTTGCTGTCAATGGCTCAAAACTCCTTAAAAGTGTATGTGCTTTATTGTATTGTGGCAGACTCCGAGGATGCCACCTCCCTCGAGTACAAGCTGGACTCGTTCTCTTTGGTGGCACCACCGGTCTCAGAGCACTTGTGTCTGGAGCGGGAGATACCTGAGGAAGGTCAGGCACAATAGGCAACAGCACAAATAAGAGCTGGTTACACCACCTTTCCCTTCCCCACGGAGATTATCAGCAAGCGGACCCGTGTTGCTGTCAATGGCTCAAAACTCCTTAAAGTGTATGTGCTTTATTGTATTGTGGTGGACTCCGAGGATGCTACCTCCCTCGAGTACAAGCTGGACTCGTTCTCTTCGGTGGCACCACCAGCTTGTGTCTGGAGGAGCGGGAGAAAACTGTACAATCAGTCAACTCATCACCCATATTGTCCACTGTGGTTTGCTCAGTTCACCTGTCCACCCTGTCCACCATGGGAGGGCCAGTCACATCCCTTACCTAGTCCACACCGTCCACTGTGGTGCCATCAGTTCACCTTGTCCACCCTGTCCACCACCAAATGTCCAGTCCCCATCCCCCTACCTCCTCACAAGGCAAATGTCCCTTGTGTCCACTGCGGTTACACTCAACCAGGGACAACCTCCAGCATAGTACCCCTGTCCCTGGTTTTTCACTGGTCAGGGAAATGGCTGAATCCCTTCTACTTAGTAAGGACAAAGGGGGTATCAGTCCCTTCTACTTAGAGGGTTTATTAGGTAATTGCAGGTGTACATGATACTTGTCCACCATGTCCACTGAGAAACACCTGGTCGCACCCTTTTACCCGTCCACACTGTCCACTGTGGTTGGCGCGGTTCACACGTCCACCCTGTCCACTCAAACATGTCCGGTCGCACCCCCTTACCCAGTCCACACCGTCCACCGAGGTATACACGGTTGACTCTGTCCACCCTGTCCACCGCGACACGTCCAGTTGCACACCCCATACCCTTTTAAGTCTAATGTCCCCTTTGTCCACTGCGGTTCCCCCCAACCGGGGACAACCTCAACAGCTGTACAGATGTCCATAGGGCTGTCCCCCCCCAGTCCACTGACCTGTCCATGCCCCTGTCCCCGGTTTTTTCGCGGTCAGGGAAACGACTACTTTCCTTCTACTTAGAAGGAACGTCCACAAGCTTGTCCCCTCTAGTTAGAGAGGTTATTAATGGCAGGTGGACTGAGCCTAGTTGTGACATAATAAAAGACTACCTTTCTTACCTTCGTACCGCCCCCCACCCGACCATCCTTTCCCTTTTCCCCTACCCTCTATCCACTACTTGGTTTCTTACCTCTGCTTGGACTCTCGTATTTGAAGATCCATTTTCCTTACTCCCCACCCACCGACATTCTCCTTCGTCCACTGCGAAGTAAAACAATTGCAGCGCCAACTGTTTTCGGTCTATCATACAGACAGACGCTAGGCCACGGGAAACGTTGAGTCCGTCCCAAGCCACATAGCAGTCGTAGGAGTGCCAGCCGGACCTTCGGGGAAGACTGCCTCGCTATCGCCGGGAGGGTTGTAGAAGACCCGGGATAGTTCTGTTGCAAGTGATCGTTACAGCCCCACCCACCGCTCCGTGCGAATACAGCACGGCCCGTCGCAACGTATCGCGACACTCATACCCCATCGGACACCTCGTCCTCATCATCTCGATCCTCATCCCCGCCATCACCCCTATCCCTGTTCGAACCCCGACCCCCCACACCACCAAACCCGTATTTTCCTACACCCGTTGTAATTCCCCTTCGGCCCGCCATGCCGAGTTCCAAAGTCATCCTCGCCAACCCCCCGCCGTTCTTCAACGGCAACAAAGCCAAGTGGAATAACTTCCACGACACCCTCAGTGTAAGACTTTGCTTGAGAATCCTACGAATATTTGAGGGGATTTCTGTCACAATGAGCTGGCGGGTCTTGAGAGTGAGTTAAGGCCTCAATCCAAGTAGAATCGAGGTAGGAGTAGATGGATCCGGTGCCAGAAGGGCCCGAATATGGCCTTGGTACCGCAGGTGGTCCGCGGAAGATGCCAGCTCAGCAGGAGCTGGCTAACGCGTGCAGGCGCTCGTCTGGTAGGTCCAGATACGCCCAACGCGTGGATAGCGGGTGAGTAAACTCCCTGATCACCTGCCGGCCTAGTGCGCGACTCAGAAGAGTATGGGCGCGAGAGGCCGAAGGTGAAGGTTTGAGGTAGAAGAAGATTGTATTATGTAAGTAAGTCACAGATGTAGCTACAAGTACATCACATGACAGGACACGTCGTGAATAAGTCGTAAACATCAGTAAATATATCGTAAATGGAGATTACCAAAATAACGGCATAACTGGCCATACAAATGGCATGCACATGTGTTACAGAGCCCCCCACTCTCCAGTTGCGAGATATGGATCAGCCCTGCAAGTCAGAAAAGAAAGATGAAAGAGAGAGAAAAAGTTTTGAAATTTTGCCAAAAATTTCCCTCTCCGAGTCCATCTGCAAGTCCACTCCGTCAAGTCCCGATTCCTTTCTGACCCCACTACACTTGCTTCCGCATGCTCTACGACTCATCTCCATCCAGCTTCCATTTCCTCTCAGTGTCTGTTTCACATCCACTCAGAGTCCATTCCATCCAGACTCCGAATCCTCTCCGATCCTGCTGTAGCTCGCCTCTGCATGATCTTCCAGTCCTCTTTGTCTTGCCTCGATTCCCTCTCCGAGTCCACTCCGTTCATGGTCGCTTTGCTCCCATCACCCATACCATACCCTACCTGCCCCCCACGAAAGTAGCCGCTTGTTAGGGACCGACCGAGAGCGGGTGCTTTCGGAACCCAGCCTGAACATCCTAAGCAGCCCCAGACTAGGATGCTGCATAGCTGGGGTGGGAAGGTGGGATAAAATTTGGTGTGTGGTTGGGGCAGTGGACGGCGATGTCATTCAAGTTGATTCGAATGAGCACCACCACAAAATTTCCTCGCGGGCCGATCGTGGACGATGTAGAACTCTCGGTGAGGCTTCGCACTTGTGCGTTGCCGAGAACCGAATGGCTGAAGTGCAGCGCGCCAAATCTTACGAGCTGACAAGCGATGAGACCACTCCCATGCGAGCGGTCGAGGACGTCGGCTGGTGCGCCACAAGACGCGCTTCGTGAAACGTCTATAGACGAAGGGCAAGTGCGAGCAGGCGGGAAACTTGTAGCACTCGAACGACACGGAACAACGGCAAATTGACGGGCCGAGCGACACTCCACCAAATTGCAAACACGAATATTCGCGAAGTTATGACAAAATGGTTTGCAAACACGGAAGGGACGCCCCCGGACGATGTGGGACCCATGAAGCGTCCCCAGACGGCTTATACGAGTTGACAGTGACCCGAACGCGCGAACGGTGAGGCATTCTTGAACGCCTTTGTAGGTGCTGTGAGGAAGTCCCGTGAAAGGACCCGTGAAAGGACTTCGTGCCGGGCGGAGAGCGAAGGAGGACGCGAAGAAGACGCGGAGAGATTGTAGTGGCTAGAGATGTACACAGATTCCAACCCCCTCCCCCCATCATCCTATTCCGCTGATCTCCTGACCTCGCCCAATTTCTTTTGGATGCCTTCCATCGGCGAATTTTTGAAACAAATTCTGTTGGGCTTGGGCCGAGGGTAGGCGAATCGGTGAGTACCAAGAGCGCGTCAAAACGCGTCGCCCGATTTTTCCGAGCCTTTGTCCGGAGGGTGTGATGGAGTGTAACGGGAAACCAGCCAGAATTCCGAAGGTAGACAAAAATTGTGTCTTGAACGCGTCGTCGATTTGTGATGGAAGAGAAGGGACGCCCGAATAATGGACAGAAGAGAAAGAAAGAAGTTGTCGAGGGACCGAGACAATTTAGATTGAGGGCGAGGCCGAAAGCGGAAGCAAGCGATTGTTTGGTTCCGAGCGGTGTCGGCCTCGGAACCAAACACCGTGTTACTCTCGCTTCCTTCGCAATCGCATCTGGCCGCAAAATTCGGGCTCAAGCACAGCGCAACTCGACGCAGGGACGCGGCGAATCACTGCCGCCCGAAAATCTGCGCCTGGGCCGCCCGAATCCGTCCACGAGTTTGGAGGTAGGTGGATTTGACAGCCTCTAGACTTCCAGTAAAGTCTGAGGTAGTCCCGGCGCGAAGCGTGGAGATTCGGCTTCGGGAAGGCGTACATTTCGGCTTATTTGTGCTCCCGATTGTCCAGAGGTAGGGAAAGCCCGAGGAATTGGAAACAAAACTGAAAATCCGGCAGAAACTCTCAAGAAAACCCTGTATCTTGGTATGCAAGTGTTCCCAAAGCCTCCGAATTGAAATGTCGTCGCTGTGTAAGCCCTGTAGAAGCATTCCAAGCCCTCGAGGTACGATCCGGCAGATTTCTACGAGCACTGAAGATAAAATTTGGCAGGAAAATGCGAATTATGATGAAGAAAATTCGTCGCTCCGCGTGTGGGTCTCGAGACGGCACAGGGTCGAGCCGTATGCGAGGTCGGGGTGCCGTGCCGTATGTTAATCGGGTGGAACTCCTAGGTGTGTCCCGAAAATTCCACGATATATATTTCAGGCTGACTTTTGTGAAGATTCCAGCCACATTGCCGCGCGCCTGCACCTGTACATCAAGAACCTATGCGCACGATGCCGATCCCTTCCCGCGCCTATGCGATGCACGGCGCGAGCTCCCTGCGTGGAACGTACGTGAGGTAAGAGGCGCGCCCTTTCCGTACTTTCGCGCTAACAAACGCAAAGGCCCTATCTGCCATTGCCGCTGGGAGAACTGAAATGGGCAAGCACGGATGAGCCGCGAGCGCAGAAGGGCCACGAGCGTCGAGGCGAGCACGAGAGGAGGATGGAAGGACATGTTGCGCGTATGGGAATTGTCCTGGTGCGTGTCCCTGTTTCAGCCGAATTCATGCGTCCATGGGCATTCTCAGAAAAAGTTTTCTTCGGTCCCCCAGATTCGACCGCGCCTTCAACGTCAACCGCAGAGACTGGGGCCCGCAGGCGTTGTGTGTGTTCGAATGCACTGGCATTGCGACACGACATCGAAGGAATTGCCAGGTGAGCGCTTGGATAATCTCCGTTTCGGCCGACTCATCTGATTTACGACACTCTTCCAGCCCCCAAAGCTCGACGGCACATGTGCCGACGGAGCAGGAGCTGTGAACAGAGCTCAAACCCGGCAATGACAACAGCGGAGGACCTCGCCTCAACCTGTCAGAGCACGCATGCGCCGTTAGGGAGCACGTGCACGTTCCGCGGCGCGGGCGTATGCTAAGGCTTAGCGCGAGACGCGGACCTCACGCGCTCGCGACATTCTCGAATCCCGTGGCTGCGCGAGCAGCTGGAGGAACTCGCGTCATGCGCGAAGCGGCACCTTGGGTTTCCGCCACGCAGTGAGGAGCGGGTGCAGCTCGTTCCGCTACGTCCGCCGTAGACTCCTGTCGACGTGGCGCGGCCGCACAGATGCCGAGCAAGCTGCGAGCGGGAGTGACACGGAGAAGAGAAGAGGCGAAGACCCCGCAAGCGGATTGACGCGGCGCTGGATTTGGAAGATGTCTTATGAAGGTACGTGCTCTTCTCTTCCTTTTCATGTTCAAAACTGGCCAGCTCTTCAAGTTCGCCAACTCCTGAATTTGCGGCGTGTCGAGACCTTTGCATCGCGTAGATAAGGAGAGTTTCTTTGCATGGAAATTATCTTGAATGAAATGGATTCGATTAAAAATCCAGAGCCAGAATCCGAGTCGAATTCAAAAGACTGAGTAGAGCACCCGGTTTGTTTGTCCAGGTCAATAGCTTCGGAACCAAACAGCTTTCCCATCTCTCACAGCAAGATCTCTTAGGCTCGCATACGCGATGACTCGACCGATTCTTTCCTCTCATTTCCGTACTCCGTCTCCTGCAAGAGATCCTCCAGAAAATCCGATGATTGCAAAACCTTGGACAAAAGTTTCTCGGGCGAATTCATTTGAAATCGATGCTCTTCACTTGGAATTTCTACGCCGATTGGACCACGCCGAACGCAGAGCGAGGAATCCATGTGCGTGTCATTATTTTCTGAAGCCGGGTTGCCGCCAGGTCGTTTATGGACTGATTCACAAAGAAGAACCGCGCAAGACCACGTCTTGTAAGGGGTGTCCGAGTGGTTGTCCAGCCCCCCAGGTGTGCGCGCTTTCGCGTGCAGTCCCACCATCTGGCCGTGAAGCCCCCCGAGCCCGACGGTGTTCGCTGTAGCTAGCACTGGAGCATGGGATTTCGATGATGGTGTGCCGTGCGCGATTCGCAGCGTATACGGCTTCGAGGAACGGACCACCGGAGTCGCCGCTACGGGGTGCTCATACGCTGCGGCGCACTTCCTCGATGAGAAGGCGCGAGGTTCGCTGCGCACGCGGCGCACTTGTTTCATACGAAGACGACGAAGCTGACGACGAAGCTCGCGGTCGACGTGGTCGACATCCGCGTACTCGTGTCACGCCTTTCGGCGGTCCTTTGTCCGCATGAAGGATCCGTGCGTTACTCCGTACTGCCCCCCAAGTTTGACTGCGGACGACGAGGTGGTTATGCATGGACGTCGAGGAACTCGACATCGCGAGACTTCAAGGTGCGTGGTCTCTACTTGTTCAGCGGTTTTCGCCTGACGCGCTCCTCCAGGAACCTGGATTCTGTGGGCGCCCGTGTTTCGCCAATGCGAGTAGCTTGCTACTATCGCAGCGCGTGGGATGTGCGCATGCTCTCGCATCCTGCCTGCCTGCGCGTACTCCCCCGCTCGTTCACGATTGCCTCGCAGATCTTGGGAAGCGCATGAGCGCGCGCGAGGCCGCGTCTGCTCCACTCGTGCCGTTGCGTCGCACTTCGTCTATGGGCGCGCACACGCTACCGAGGCCAGCGTGCACTCAAACCGGTCATGGCAGCGTCGTGCGGATTTCGGGTTCGCGTTCACGACACACCCGCATAGGCCAGCGACCGATGGCGGTCGCGGCTTGGACGAGAAGCCAACGTGCAGGGGTGCGCGATGGTAAATAATTCAGATGCGTACTCGCCCAGCTTTTCGCGTCCACGCTGACTCTCTCGACCCCTACAGACGTAACGCGAAAGATCTGGGTGCGTTGCTCAAGATGCCCGATGGACCACGTTGCACCCTGGTCGCGCGGATTCCACATTCCCTCGACCGTGCGCGGGAGTTTGCGACGAACGATGGAGGCGCGACGAAATAAGATATAGTTTAGATTTTGAAATTGAAAAAGTTTTTCTCCGAGTACTAGATGCACCTGAATCACGACAGAGCTGACCAGACTGGACTGCCAGGTAAGTTCAGCTCCGCCTAGCAGTCACGACACTACTGGAAAGCCAGATAGGTCGCTTCTGCGTACGATTCGGGACATGCCATGTGGCTCAGGAGTGGTATATTCGAATTGCCGGGACGAGTGAAGACCGGGCGGCGCGAGCGAATTGAAAATTCTGCGCGCCGCGAAATGATAGATCCCACGCGACCGAGACACTATTGGACAGCCAAATAGGTCAAGGTCGCAACGGTAGAACGAACACTACTGGAAAGCCAGATAGGTTCGTTCCAACGGGGGGTTGTCGATCCTGTAACGAAGTGCCGTGTGCCGGGGATGTGAAACGAGACCATTTATCAATTAGTGAATTGAACATGGTAGAGAATGTGAGACCGGCCAGGATGAGACAGATTTCCCAATGTGTCCACCAATGTAAGACTTTGCTTGAGAATCCTACGAATATTTGAGGGGATTTCTGTCACAATGAGCTGGCGGGTCTTGAGAGTGAGTTAAGGCCTCAATCCAAGTAGAATCGAGGTAGGAGTAGATGGATCCGGTGCCAGAAGGGCCCGAATATGGCCTTGGTACCGCAGGTGGTCCGCGGAAGATGCCAGCTCAGCAGGAGCTGGCTAACGCGTGCAGGCGCTCGTCTGGTAGGTCCAGATACGCCCAACGCGTGGATAGCGGGTGAGTAAACTCCCTGATCACCTGCCGGCCTAGTGCGCGACTCAGAAGAGTATGGGCGCGAGAGGCCGAAGGTGAAGGTTTGAGGTAGAAGAAGATTGTATTATGTAAGTAAGTCACAGATGTAGCTACAAGTACATCACATGACAGGACACGTCGTGAATAAGTCGTAAACATCAGTAAATATATCGTAAATGGAGATTACCAAAATAACGGCATAACTGGCCATACAAATGGCATGCACATGTGTTACACTCAGCACCTACATCGCCGCATACGACGATGAGTTGGACACCCAGAAGAAACGGGTGTTCTTCACCATTTCGTTCCTCCGGAACGAAGACGGCTCGGACTGCCTTGCGGCAGACTGGGTCCGAAACTGGAAGAAGCGGACGTTTGTCGCAGGAGTCCTTCCAGTCACCTACACCCACTCGGCACTGTTGGCCGATTTGGAGAGCGCGTTTAAGGATCAGAACCTTGCGCAAGTGGCGCACCAGCGCCTGACGGCGATGCGGCAGGGAAGCCGCTCGCTTGTCGAGTTCATCCAGCAGTTCGAGCTGGATGCGGAATTGGCCGGGTACAGCCCAAACTCGGCCAACACCGGGTACAACGCGTTCCTGGTGGAACTCCTGGAGGACTTAGTCGCCAAGGAGTTGGTCGAGCAGGTGTACGCGGGCGGGAACCAGATTCCCGACACGTACAAAGAGTTCAAAGATCGCCTGATGGTGATCAACGGGAACCAGGAGCGGAAGAAGCTCCGAGCGGCTCAGAGGAGCCGAATGTTCTGGACACCGGCAGCTAAGACAGCCCCGGTTGTCAAGGGGAACAGTCCAGGTTTCGGCTCGGCGCCGAACTTGGCAAAGAAGATCGGACCGGGGGAGGTTGCTCCGATGGATGTGGACAGGGCCAGGCAGAATGCCCGCCCTTTTGTTTGCTATAATTGTGGCAAGGAGGGCCACATGAAGCGGGAGTGCTCGGAGCCTCCCAAGAAAAAATTCAATATCCGGTCGATTAAGGCCGAGGACTACTCGCAGGAGGATTTGGAGGCCCTGGCGGCCATTCTCCGTGAGAAGGGTTTTTAAAGGGGCCGCCGCTTGTGGCCAAAGCGGCGCCCCCTGTTCCGAAATTCGAGCGCTATTTAAATATTGACAATGTAGTTACAAAGGACTCTGATGATGATGATATATATACAGATGTAAATGCTAGTCTACGTAAGAGTATAAACGATTTTCTAGTAGCTAGTGTAGAAAAGCAACAAAAAATACGTATCTTGGAGAATCAGAATCGGAAACGTAATTTAAAAAACAAAAAGATGGATGAAAGGAATAAGGAGTGGAGCTCCTTCAAGAAAGCGTTCAAAAAGGCCCCTGGAACCCAAACCAGTGAGAAAAATAGCGAGACTAAAAAGGGCGGCGATGCCGCGAGGGCTCAATCCCAAACGAGGGAGGAAGCGCCCAAGGAGAGGACGGAACGGTATGGAGCAAAGCCGATAAAGGTACCGTTCGGCTTGAAGAAGGCCAAGGCGGCAAGGTGGTTGGCGCGGAGGGCAATGGGAATATCGGAGAACAAGCTCAAGGAGGAGCTGAGGGAACTCCAGAAGCAGAGGAAGCATCATGAGATGCTGGTTCCCGTCACATTAACGGCGTTGGATACTGGAAAGACACGTGCTGTCAAGGCTCTTCTCGATAACGGTTGCACCACCACATGTATTGATCGAGATTATGCCAAGGCTGAAGGCTTCGAACTCAAGGAGCTCGACGTGCACATCGTCGCCCGCAACGCTGATGGAACGGAGAACTCTCGGGGCAAGATCACTCACTATGTCGATTTGATCATGTCAGTTGGACCCCACCATGAGCGCCAACGATTCCTAGTCACAGGACTTGGAAAGGCTCGTGTCTTCATCGGGTACGACTGGTTGTTCAAGCACAACCCCGAAGTGGACTGGCGATCACAAAAGATCACTTTCTCACGCTGTCCGTCAGAGTGCAATATGACGGGAACGGAGTTCAGGACTGGAGTGGGGAAGGAGGAGGCGATTGAGGAAGGCGAGTCGATCCTATTGGTCGACTTCGCGGAGGCTATTGATTTGCGGTTGAAAGAGACCCAGGCGCAGAGGATGGCGGAGGAAGCAGGGAGAGAGCGAGAGAAGATGACGGAGGATCAGATCCCGGAGCAATACCATGACTTCATAAAGGTGTTTGCGAAGGAGTCCTTCGATGCGCTCCCAGAGAAACGGCCGTGGGATCATGCAATCGAACTAAAGCCAGGATCGAAGGCTGTAGACTGCAAGATCTACCCGTTGTCTCGAGAGGAGCAGGGGAAGTTGACCGAGTTCTTAGAAGAGAATTTGGCGAGTGGGAGGATCCGGCCGTCCAAGTCACCGATGGCCTCGGCATTTTTCTTTGTGAAGAAGAAAGACGGCAGCCTGAGACCTGTGCAGGATTACCGGAAACTCAATGAGATGACGATCAAAAATCGTTATCCACTTCCGCTAATCTCGGAGCTAGTCAATAAACTCCGAGGTGCCAAGATCTTCACGAAGCTGGACATCCGCTGGGGCTACAACAACGTCCGGATCAAGGAGGGAGATGAGTGGAAGGCAGCATTCCGAACGAACCGAGGGCTGTTCGAGCCCCTCGTAATGTTCTTCGGACTGACAAACTCGCCGGCAACATTCCAGACCATGATGAACGACATCCTTCGCGAAGTAATCAACGAGGGAAAAGTCATCGTCTATCTGGACGATATCCTGATCTTCACAGAGGATCTGGCAGAACACCGAGCAATTGTGAAGCGAGTGCTCGAGATACTTCAGAAGAACAATCTGTTCTTGAAGCCACAAAAGTGCGAGTTCGAACGCACGGAGATGGAGTATCTAGGTGTGATCATCTCGCACAATTCGGTGCGGATGGATCCTGTCAAGATCAAGGGAGTGATGGAGTGGCCGGAGCCGAAGAACCTTAAACAGGTTCAGTCCTTCCTCGGATTTGTGAACTTCTACCGGAGATTCGTCCGAGGATATAGCGAGGTCGCCAGACCGCTCACACGGTTGACGGGAAAGGAGGGATTCTTGTGGGGACCAGAGCAGGTTGCTGCGTTCCAAAAGCTGAAGGATCGGGTCCCAGAGGACGCGGTGCTGGCATTGCCGACTGATGACGGGAGGTTCAAAGTCGAAGCCGACGCGTCGGAGGGAGCAACGGGAGCAATCCTGTCACAGGAGCAGGATGGAGTGTGGAGACCAGTAGCGTTCATGTCACATGGATTGGACGAGACGGAGCGGAATTATGAGATCTACGACAAAGAGATGCTCGCAATCATGCTCGCGCTAGACGAGTGGCGGTCGTTACTGAAGGGGACCAAGCACCAGTTTGAGATTCTTACGGACCACAAGAATCTCCAATACTTTAAACTACCGCAGAAGGTCAATCGGAGGCAGGCACGATGGATCACGGAGCTGTCAGAATATGACTTCACCTTATCGCATCGTGCAGGGGCGCTAAACAAGAAAGCCGACTTGTTATCGCGCAGAGCAGATCACGACCAGGGGAAGAATGATAACGAAAATGTCATCCTTCTCAAACCGGAGTATTTCCAATCACAGGACATAGTGATCGAAGGACCGGAGGTTGAGATCTTGGAAAAAATAAAAAATACAAAAAAAGTAGATAAGAGTGTCAAACTGGCGCTAGAAAAGAAGTTGCCCAGATGGGAAAAAATAGAAGATATTATATATTACAACGGACTTATTTACGTACCACGAGATGAAGAGCTTCGCGATAAAATTATTGGACTACACCACAATTCCCCCCTCTTGGGCCATCCCGGAGAGAACCGGACCCAGGAGATGATAGAACGTAATTATTGGTGGCCGCGGATTGGCAACCAGGTTTCCAAATATGTAAAGGAGTGCGAAGCGTGCCAACGGACGCGGGTGCAGCGATATCAGCAGGGAAAACTGAACCCTCACAAGATCGCGGAGGGACCCTGGCAGATAATATCAGAGGATCTTATCGGTCCTCTGCCGATCAGCAACGGCTTTAACGCCATACAAGTTTGGGTGGACACATACACCAAGATGATCCACTGTGAGCCGACCAATATGGAGCTCACGAGTGAGGGGATGGCCCGCTTGACGCAGGATAGAGTGATCCGGTACCATGGGGTGCCGAGGAAGATTATCTCGGACCGGGATCCGAGGTATGTGTCTGGGTTCATGCGGGAGTTGAACCGGCTTCTCGGGATCGAGATGAACCCGAGCACAGCCTTCCATCCAATCACGGATGGCCAGACGGAGCGGATGAACCAGGAGATCGAGAAGTATCTCCGGGTGTTTGTAAATTATCGGCAATCAGATTGGGCGGAGTGGCTTGCCTTGGCCGAGTTCACACACAACGACAAAACTAGCTCGTCGACGAGCATGTCGCCGTTCTATGTGAACACCGGGTACCACCCCTGGAAGGGGATAGAAAACGCAGTCGAGTCGCGCAACGAGGCTGCAGACGATTTTGCCAAGAAAATGAAAAAGATCCGCGATGAGGCGGCAGCTGCGCTGGAGAAAACACAGAAAACCATGAAAAAACAATATGACGTGCATAGAAGAGATGCGCCGGAGTTTAAGGTCGGAGATAAGGTGTGGCTGGATGGCAGGGACATCGCCACTGATCGGCCGACAAAGAAGCTGGACGATAGAAGGCTGGGGCCTTATGAGATTCTGGAGAAAGTTGGAGCATCGGCATATAAGCTTAGATTACCAGAGACGGACAAGTCACACCCGGTCTTCAACGAATCGAAGCTGACGCTGTACGTGGAGCCGCCGGCACACAGACGGGAGAACCGGCCAGCACCGGAGATCGTGTCAGGACACGAGGAGTACGAGGTTGAGGAGATCCTTGATCACCGGAAGCGTGGAAGAGGGGGTTATCAATACCTCGTGAAGTGGAAGAACTATCCGCTCGGGGAGCGGACGTGGGAACCGAAGCGACACTTGACGCATGTAGGCGAGCTCTTGCACAGATATAATGTCGAGCACGGCCTAGCGGTCAGAGTTGTCGGGATGGACAGGGTTATCGCAGGAATAGACGCGATGCCGGAACAGGAGAAGGTGGCGCTAGCCACGGAGTTGCGGAGGAAGGGCTTGATGCCACCAAAGGAGGAAGTGCCGGCTCAGACGGAGGGTTTACCCGTCCTACGCCAAGGGCACTGGGACTATTTAATTCACCGGTATAAGCCGAAGATGGAATCGATCGGCTATCCGACACGCTATTTATGGGACCCGATTACGGACCGAAGGAATATTATAGAGAAATTCCCTGTGGACGGGGAAAAGGGTTTTTATCGGGACACCTCTGTCAAGGTTTAAATCTATTTTTCGACTTCCAAAAGCCCGGACTATCCCTCTTTTACTACCGTTATGTTGGAGAACCAGTGGATGTTGAACGCCATCCTCGGCTTGAAAGGATGGTACACAAGTCTCCTCCCTGATGTTGGTATGGATGAAACCGTCGGTGCAATCGTCGGGACGACGACCCTAGGAGGGGGGTAATGTCACGATTTCGATCGTTCCAACGCCACGTGACCAGGACGATCTCGATCGGGTGAAAGGGGTGCACGGAGGTATCTTGCCAGCTGGCGAATGTTGGGAGCTGGTTGGCAGGGGACTCTAGATTGGAAGGGGCTTCGTAGGGCGGTGCATCTGATAGACGGGATTGGGGCACGTGGGACTATGACATCATAGGCACATGGAAGGAGAGAGGCGCTGCGGCATGAGGCCTAGGGACCGCTTGCGTTGTACATTTAATTATATACGACAGGTTGATCGGTTTCATGATATTTATAGAATACATGCAGAGTACATGCACCACTGTAGAATAGTATAAGTAGTGTAGCTTGACGCTGTATTCTTTAGTCTTTTATTCCAGTTTCTTCTTCGCTCCTCTTACCCTCCACCCCCCAATCCCTTGTCACTCTGACTTGGGACGGAGACTGAGCCTAGTTGTGACATTAAGAATATACATAGCTTTCCAGAATCGATCAACGGATGAGGGCCTATCATGAGATTGGTATTCCCTTGATACATCAGGCTGTACTACTTAATCAATCTTTTCACCGAATATGCTCAGACCTGCAGGCATTAATTGTCCATGGAAGGCTCATTGAGGAAAATGATAAAATACATACTTACAACTGGCTCAGTAGACAGGATGTTCCATTCTGTGGTTCAACTACTGATTCTCATGTAGAGAATCTAATCTTATCAGAATCATGTTTACATGTCGAAGGAGTGGGGAGGAGGAGGAGGAGGTCAGTATATTGTTGGCATGCTTGTTCAAGATATTTTTAATTTTCTCTCGTGCAGTGGAGCAGTCCAGCCATGCTGTGATGGCAGGCGCAGAGTGGGAAAACTGGAATAATGGATGGGAGTCGGACACTCCTGCATAGATGGTGAATAGTGGGGTGTTTATGATTGCATTCAACAAGTCTGGTCCCTGAGGTTTGTCCAGGGCTGACACACGATGTATTCCGTCTGCCAACCGAATTTGGTGGCTCTCATGGACAGCTCCCTCTGGAGGTATGAAGCCTATTATACTGCGCATTGTTTCAGCCATCTTGTATGGAATTGACTCCATGTTGAATTCTTCCAGAAACTCAGCAAGCAGAGCTATCTTTGCCTCAATAATATGATGATATGATGGAGACACAACTGTTGTTGAGGCTTGACTATTGTCCATCAGTGGTAGCAACCAGTGCGAGAACATGCCGCCATCTGCCATACTGTTCAAAATGGTGGCCTTCATTATGGCAACAACAGAGAAGGTTATGTGTGCAGAACCTGAGGATTTTATGACTGCTTGGAGAACAGCTTCATATATTGTGGTTTTCACTCGTGCCAGGGTTCCTGCATACCCAGTAAAACACCAGAGTGCAGTCAATAAGTCATCTGCCTCCATAACAAGCCTTGCATTTATGAGATGGGATGGTAGGGATGAGCCTTCAGAGATAGTTGTTGCAAAAGCTGACCACAGATGCATGCTGATTGTCTCATTGGTTAGGAGGCTGTACATAACCTGGGGATCCTTCCGGTTATTGATATAATAAATAAGAGCACTTGGTACAGACACAGGTTGACTGTCTTGGTCTGGGGTCCACCAGGAGCAGAGCTTTTGAATGGCAATGTCAACCCAATAATTGGATTTGGCATCCTTCAATCTATCAAGATGGCCAGACACAATTCTATGCAAGGCCCATTCCAAACCATTCTGCAGGGCAGAAAATGGTGGGGAATAGCCAACTTCAAGTTCAATCATCGTTTGGGTCTCCTGGAACTGGTAGGGAGCAGATTCTAGCTTGGATGAGAATCTAAAATACTGAACCATGATTCGATAGGGAGTATTGAGGCAAAATTGTTCAATTTCCCAGCAGAGTTGTGGAACTTGGTCAGAGGCAGGGGGATGGGGTTCATTTGACTCCACTTGTATGTACTGCCAAAGAGAATCATGATAATATTGAATCAGCGGCCAAGTCCCAGATTTCAAGGAGGTCAATGATTCAATGGGCTTTGGATGCTGAGCTTGGCCCATATGAGTGTCTGTTTGATATTCTGCAAGGTATTCCTCCACCTTGAGGAGGTGGCCTTTGAGGGCACAAAATGTGCTCCATTGCATCATGGCATCAGCAGAAGTAGAATAATGAACAACATCAATGTTTGGCGGAGATGCAAGTAGGATATCCTCTGAAAATACTAGAGGGAATGAGATTGAGGAGAAGTCCAGTGGCTGAGGGGAATTGGAGGGGGGCAGAAGACTGGCTATAGCCCACAGAGCCTTGTAACAGGTAATTCGCCGACGAGTGGCAGCTTCTGGCAACAGCAGTCCACTGTCACAGCTCCTGAAGAGATTTTCTATGTGTACCTGTAATTGAAGGTCTGGGTTACATATCAGTTTTTGGATATGATCTTTGTAGGCATGGCGTCGGTCCAATGGGCCCCACAGCAACTCCGGGATAGCCTCGACAAAGGGCTCCAATTCGGTCTCATCTGCTAGAGATTTGATTGTCCAGACAAGTGCTCGATAATCTCGAGTCCTGCGTTCACTTGACACACTCATTGCATTGTGGGACATGGCTTCCACCATAGTCTTTGTTGGCAACCTGGAGTCAAACACAGTTGGTTTCCCCATGGCCACACTTTGACTGTGCCACATTGTCAGCCTTTGTGCAACAACCCAAAATGTGCCAGAGAGCGGTGTACGAAACGGGCAGTCAGGGTACCACAGTGGGAGGAGGGTGAGCAGACAATACACAGCTGTCCCCACAGCCAAAAATGCGGCAGCCACAGCTGCCATCGGGATGTTGATAGGGATGAGGAATGCGATGAGCCCCGCAAAGAAGAAGAGCATGGATACATGCAGGAGCAGCGGAATCACGTCCACAATGGTGTGCATGTTGAAGCGCTTCAATCCGTAGTAGAGATACGAGAAAATCCGTGCACGGATGACGGGGGCGGAGCGCATGTCCGCTTTGTGCAGGAAATCACGTGCCCGTTGCTCGACAAGGGTTGCAATGAGGGCACAGGTCAAGCTGAGACCCAGGCTGATGAACCACAGTGCGTTACAGACAAGCGATGTGGCCAGCGGTGTAAAAGGAGCAGGTGTCGGCATGTGGAAAGTGCTCCCATTTGCTGCTGCAGCAAGCTGTTGGGATATTTGGGTCAAGAGCTGTACGGTTGCGTCACCAGAGTCGGGAGTCAGAGTCGTGTAGCTCTCAATGATGAAGGCGGTGAGAATGGCCGAGAAGAGACCCGCCTGAATTGAATGGCTGTTAGATACATATGTATTTCCGAACCAAGTCTGCACGCAAAGGCAAGAAGCGGCAACATACAAATATGAGCATGCCCGCCATGTCACTCTTCCAGCTTTCCACAAGCGACCTGTCGTATTTCTCAGCCTCGGCGACATATATCGCCCACAGCTTCGATGCGGCCGCTTCTTCTTCGCTGCTGGGATCAAGCGCTGCGCAAGGGACCATTGAGAGGCCCGAAACTTGTAACGAAGGTGGGCAACACACCTTGCTTTGCGTCTGCCATAGCATGTACCGACGTGAGCCCGTATGTGTAGGGTATGGGGAAATGTGACGACGTTAAGCGCCCACTGATGACTATCACACGCCCAGAATACATGCGTATATATTTGGGATAGAAGAAGAAAATCGGACGGTCCGACAGCGTGCTGCAAAACGAGAGGCCGGATAAGTAACTTAGCAGGCATGGGAATCCGAATACACAGGTAGCCTCTCTGGACGGACTCCTTCGCTCCTTCACAAAGGGCTGGATTCACACGTAGTGTACACGGGGGTAAAGTAGTAGAATAGCCAACGAACCTGGAGCTGCGCGGCGTGTCAATGATGTGAAACGGAAACAGAGGCGTCCTCACCTTCCGGGTCCTCTTAGCCTACTGCTCGAACGCTCTCGGCCACACTCACCCCCGCACACGTCGGCCTCTGCTTTCTCATTTGGTGCGAGTCTTTCTTCTTCTCCTCACCTCCGCCATTTCCTTGACTTGTGTGCTCACGGATCCCCTGCGCGCTGACTGCGACGCAAACCGCACCGATGCCGATCGCGATCCCGGATCCAGGTGTTGCGTTGTAGGATGCTCATGAAGACGCGGATCCGTTCGTTACTCGCCGCGGCTAATACAAGTCGCGTGTACGTGCGGCGGGGCGACACCGACGCGGACTCCGTGCTTCCGCCATACGGCGCTCGCGACGACGAACACTCCACCCGCCCGTGCCCCTGCGCGAGAACATTCTCCATGCGCAGCGCCTGCGTAGGTGTGCGTGTGTGCACCTGCTGCTGCGACCGAGCCCGAGGAAAGCTTCTCCTTCTCCTTCTCCTGCGAACCCAAACCGCCACCGCTCCGCGAGTCCGAGACGTGCGGCGGCCGGCGCCCGATACGCAGATGCACGCAGCACGACACGCGCCTGATTCCAGGGCATCGGCGGCCTGCAACGGGGCAGGCGCAGAATTGGAGCGGGTGCAAACACATCTACGCTCTTGCGCCCGACAAGCGAAGCAAGGGCCCGACGTGTACCACGACCCGATGGGCACTGCACGCGCCGAGTAGATGTGCCATGCAAGACGGCGAACGAGAAGCCGCCCAGATCAGGATATTCTTCTCCTGCTCCTACAGTGTTCCGCCCACGCGAGCCCGCCGCCAAGCGCAAGTACGGCATGAAAAGGTGCCCCATTTTCATCAGGAGCAGCCCCCGCTCGTTCGTTCGTGATGAGCCCGATCCCGACCCGAGCGAGCGCAGCGCAAATGCGACTATGCGACTGTGCTTGCGCTGCCGTCTTTGGTGCCCACCGCGGGCCTGGGACTGGGACTGGAACAGTGCGCACGCCCATCGGGAGCTCGTGCTCTGACTCCGACTCTGATTCCGGCTGCAGCTGCGGGTGCGGCAATGCGATCCAGCCCCCCCAAAACGCGCGACCGCGACTCCAGAAGGCTGTGCAGTGGGAGGCTCCCGAAAACGATCCCAGTCGGGGTCGAGTCGTCGTCCGGCTCCGCGCCATCGTGATTCATTCGCGCGCCCGCCGTCACGCACCACAAACACGCGGCATCGCTCCCGCAAGCGCGGGGCGGGGCGCGAGGCAGCCGCGCACGGCGTCGGGCCCAGTGGTTGTGGCGTGCGTGCCTGCGAGGGATCCGTCAGAGATGAAGAGGGTGAGCACCGCCACACCTATGGAAGGAATCAGTCAGACGGGATGACGTGGTCAAGTTTACAGCTGTTTCCGAAAACCGTCAGCTGTTCCCTATAAAAGCCCCAGGTTTTTACTTCAAACAGCAACCGATTTCTCGATGTGGATAACCCTCTGCAAACAATAAATTATTTGGCCTTGTATTTTTTTTACAGAGCCCAGGAATACCCGTGGGCAATCGGACATCCTTATAGTCTATGCTCCAAAACCATTTCCGTGTGGACTTTTACCAACTAGGCTCTGTCGACTCTGGTTTTCCGACCATTGTACTGTACTACTGTACCATTTCGACCGAGTCTTCAGGTGACGCGTGACGCGGCCCTCTGAACTGAAGACTTTTGGTTGTGGTGACGGTGACATTGAAAAATTTCGGCCCAAATAGGCTTAAAAACGCCCAAAAAGTCTTGCCGGCATCTGCCGGCCTTCCATTTAAGGCAATTTTTGATTGTATTAGTCAGAATGAAGACCTGATAAACTGAAGACCTTAGGTGACGCGTGACATGGGCTGAAGACTTGGTCGAAATGGTACAGTATTTCGACCAAATGATCACACCATGTCACCCATCACCAAAGATGTTCATTTTTCTGAGGCACGACAACTTTAGTAGCATAGGTGTTCGGTCCGTTGACCGAACACCTATTGATGGCGTAGAATGCCTATTGATGGCGCGAACGCCTATCCATCATGTTGAGCGCATCACGGAGTGATGGATTTGCCGTTGGTTGCCGAAAATTGTTAAATCCCTCAACTCTGTATCCACTGTGCGTGGGGGGTTAGGTTTGGGTTAAATTTGGGTTAGAAAAGTTAGGTATGGTTAAGTTTGGTGTTCTGGTTAGGTCCCCAGGTATATTGAAGAGGTTGTTGAAGAAAGGACTTGGTTGTTTTGCTGGCATGCTGCTATTGATGGTGTGATGGCTGATCCACAGGCGATAGGCATTCACGCGGCAAGTAGGTGTTCGGTCAACGGGCCGAACGCCTATGCTACTAAAGTTGTATGTACTCCATTTTTCTAGGTGTTCATTTCTCGGCAATCACGCCAAATTCCCATAATGGACGTCCGGCAGTTGCCGGATCAAAGATTTTGGCGTTTTTGAGGCCTATTTGGGCGGCAAATTCAGTTTGTCACCGTCACCTATCCCAAAATTGTTCATTTCATGACCCTCCGTCACCCGTCACCTGAACATTTGGTCGAAATAGTACAGTACTGGGTCGCCAGAAGGGGAAATTCCCGAAAAAGAAATAGAAAGAGGAAAGACCGTAGAAAGTTTATTGAACCTCAGAGGAATGTCGAGGAGCTTAACCGAGGGTCTGTTCACTCAGGGGGGGGGGGGGGATTTATTATACTCGCGTGGTCCAAACTCAACCCCCAGTGCCGTTGAATGACCATTGAAAAAAAAGATCCATTTCAGTATTAAATAGCGAGGAAAATCTCAGTCGGAAATATATAAGAACACCTGGGCTGTGGGGTCCCAGAATTACTGCATCCATGCTCTAGTTTGCATACAGGTTACTCTGACCCCCAATCCACAAGCTGTATCTGTTGCACTGATGTGTTGTTTAGAAGTCAAGACCAGAACATAAACTACTGAATTCTGGAGGAGATATGGCTGCTTCGGGACCTTTTAGCTGTTGAGACACTTACCTGGCTCACAAAGGTCTATTCTACAACAGTTTCAAGAGGCAAATAAACTCCAATATCCAGAACTCGAACAGAACACAGATTGAACAGATGAATTTATTCAAGCATGGAAAGCCTGGATTTCGCATTTTCAGTGTTGTGTTAGAGCTTAATACACTGCAAGATACTTCCAAAAAATCCCCACAAGCAGATAGCATCAGTGAGGCTCACACCGGGCAAGGGCAGAAAAGAAAGTGTTAAGTGTGACACCCCTATGTTAAGTGTGATGTGACGATCACACATAACCCTTGGCGGGGAGCGATGTCGGTCGCCAATCAGATGTATCTGTGCAGATTTTCCGACACAGTTATGATTGTGGGTATGTAATATATGCATCCAAATATTTGGAGATTTACTGCTTCAGCAGAAGAGGGTGAACTAACGCTGCTTGTTACATGCCATCAGTGGCTGTGAGACATAACATGTTAAGTGGACCCAGCTGATCCGTCGGTAAACCTAGGACCCCTGATTATCCGTAGGTAGGTCAAATCTGGAGTCCGGACAAAAATTTGGATCTGAAGGGTGTATGTCAGTGTCAAGTCCGGACAAATCGAGGGTCGGCGTGGAAGACCTCTGATCGAACGTCCGGACACTGGTCCACAGTGAGCAGAGGTCAGATCAGAGTCCGGACAGGGTATCTCCTTGCTCACATTTCTCAATGTGTGGTTAGTGTAGTGGTTGTTCCCTTGCCCCCTCCTTCGATGGGGCTCAGCTGTCTGTACACTCTCTGGTTCAGTCCCTTCAGAAGCCAAGTAGTTTTCCTTTAGCTAACAAGTCTTTTTATAAAATGATCTGCCCTCGGCGCGTAAGTTTTGAATCAAATGGGACGTAAAATCTACGAACGCTAGATATATATGTTCCTTAATATCTCTGAGCCACTACGCAAACACTTCTGCCTAGTAAACAAGAAGCAGGTATGGAATTGGCAACAGCCTTCTGAATGTAGAGGAGGGGGATGAGGACGACGTCTAGTAATATATTAGGATTTTTCGCGATTTTTTGGGGTGATTTTGAGGTCAGAAGCAAAGTCCGGACAAAAATTGTCCAACGCGGCGACCAAAGGCAAAATCCGGACAAAAATGTCAAACTGGGCCCAACCCAAAGTCCGGACAATTTTTTTTTGAGGGTCATTTTGTGATTTGACCTACCTACGGATAATCAGGGGTCCTGTAAACCTCGACTCTTGCGTCTCATTCTGTCGTAGCGCAGGAGGCCGCCTCTGTAAGGAGTACTTCTTCTCTACTATACCTTTGTACTACTATTTCTTTTTTCTTTTAAAATCTCTAGCTACGTATCGATGTCTCTTATTCCTTTTGTGGTAGTTAGTATTAGTCAGCTGTGACGTGGCGTAATCTAACTACACTTTACCCAAACTACTTCGTCTGACTCTTCTATCTTGACTCGTTGACTAGTTCCGAGCTCAAGGAGGAGGGATTAGGCGACTCTATTTTCATTGAATACACTTCATTTGCTCATCTCGGTCGTCTCGCTCACTTAAGTGGATATTCGTGGATTAGGCCTAATCGCGACCTTCTCTGACTCCGCGCGAACGTCGCAACGGGTTAGAGACTTTCAAGCAGACTAGAGAACGTCTCTTATCTGCGGAAGTCTCGTAGAGTTGACCGCAAGTGGGGTCTTAACCACACAGCTCCGCCGGTGATCCGCTAGGAATTAATTCACTCGTAGATTCCTTCGCGAGTTATTCCCAGGTCTCACAAAGTGGACAAACTGGGAATCTACGAGTACCCTGGCTGATTGGCGCGACGACTACCGACAATTTCGAAATAGAGGAAGAGGAGCCAATCCTCTATCTCGCATTCCGTATTCGCCCTACCTGGAAGGGGTCAAGTCTCGCTTACTAGCCCCTACCAGGGCTTCAGCGGCCAAGTCTGTGAACCGGCCAGAAGAACCCTCAGGGACGTCACCGGCTGAGACTTCGACTTCGTGGAGAACGAAACGACCGGGGACTACAAGCAAACCCTCCAGGTCAACTTCGCCCAAGAAATCATCGGTCACGGATAAATCTCGCCTCGACACTACATCCACTATCAGCAGAGCTCCCACCAATAAACCAACTCTCTTCAAGGGATCTCTTGCTCCCTCCTTCCCTGTCAGAGCTATTCCTTTAACCACTACACCTGCTGCGCGAGCACCCGCTGTCAGTCAGTCGCATCCGGTAAACGTCACATTCGGAAGCGCGGTAAACTCGCCTCGGAATTTGGAATTCAGCTCGTCCTCGCAGTTCCAAGTAACTCCTCCTTTGAAGTCTGTCATGGCGACAACAGTCCTGGAACAGCCTCCAAAAGGGAGTGAATCGAATCCTACGGAAACTGCTTCTGGTCTGCAAGGAGAAGCTTCAATTGCACAAAGTGGACCTTCGTTGGCCAAATACGTTATGACCCCGATGTACGATCTTCATTTGGAATACCTCCGAGAACATGAGAATGAAACATCGACGTTTCAACGGGTTAATTGGATGGCAAATAAATCGCTTGATCCTCGCGACATAGTAGATCGAGGTGTCTCTTCTCATAACATGCAGCCACGATTCGGACTGGAACCCCGCATCGAAACGCGAGTCGACAGGACTGTCGACGAAATTCAAAGCATTCTGAAGCGTGCCGCACGTCTGGTCCCAGGCAGGACCACTTGGTTCATAGTCGACCCCCATGCTACTTTGATGTCAGCATTACACGGGGTAGATAATCTGGACGAGTTATACGTTGCTTGGACTGGATTGAGACGCCGTCTGGAATTAGCGCATCAGTACCTGGAGAAATACGAGAGTCATTTTCAAATTGAGAATTCCGAAGAACGACCGACTTCACCTGTATCCACGGACCCGGGTATCTATGATTCCCTTCCGGTGGAGAAGAGTACGGCAACTAAACTCACCTACTTGTTCGACAAAGTCCCGCATATGCATCCTTTGCTGCCCAGGGACTACGATATGGATACAGGGTATCTGCCCTACAGCATGCCAGCTCCGCCTCGTCTCAAATCCGCATTCCCGGATAGACCCGACGAAACTTTCCCTTCCACCGTCTACTATTCAGCGGCTGGAGAGCGAAAAGAACTTGAATGGGGAAAACCGTGGATTCCGACAGCGGATGTAGATTCGAATAAGCCTGTATCCGGAAAGTCTGTCACTATTACCGTTCCAGAAACGCAGCCTCCCCAGAGTGACTCACCGTCTTACGACGAACCACTCAATCAAGAGTCCCGTCACTGGGAAGGTCCGAGCACTGGTCATGCTCTACTCAGCTACAACACTCCATTCAAAGCCGCTAAGGATTTCTTTCCTAAACCTGTCCCTCGGCACCTCGACACTCCAGGGCTTGATATACCCGATCCTCTTAGAGGTATGGCTTCTGCTGCTCCTTACGGCGAATCCATAAGTCAAGGGATATGGAGGAGGAGACGTGCGAGAGAAGACCGTATGGGTCAGTGGATGAACAACCCCGCTGAAAACAGAGGTCGAGTAGTGGAGCGTGAGGATACACCGCGTTACTATTCGCAAGGTACCGCTGGTCGTAGAGATCCCCCTCCGCATATGGACAATAATCCGGGTGCTAGCTTTCGAGCTTCAGGCGGGGCTCGCCGAGAGGGAGAGTCCGCATCTGCCCCCATCTCTTCGTTTCAAGCGAGATCCAGTGGCCATCCAGCCGGCGGCGGAGATGGTGATGGAGACGATGATGACGATAGTCAAGGAGACCCTAGGAATCCACGCAACCCGTTCACGCCCCGGAGACCACAAGGCCGAAGTGGTAACGGAGACGACCCGCCGTCTAGACCACCTGGATCTCCTTTCCCGAATCCTTCGGGACCGGGAGGAAGTGGTGGTGGCGGAGGCGGTGGCAACGGTGGCGGTGGTGGACACGGAGGCGATAATGGTGGCAATGGGAATGGAGGCAATTCCCTAAGATTCCCTCAGATCGCCCCGGGAGCGCCATACGGAAACATCGTCCCTACCATCAAACCTGAGCTCAAAGTCGAGCAGCTACCAGAGTGGGATGGAAGCCACAACTCCGCCATCGATTATTTCTGGGAAGTCGGACAACTAGCTGCCTTGGAAGGATGGATGCCCGAAGCTTTAGGGTACTGGCTACCAGCTCGATTGAAAAAAGGATCAGCCGTACACTCCTGGTTTTCCACATTGCCTATAGCCCGGCAAAAGGAAATGCGCGCCCATTACTTGACTTATTTAAGTGTCATCAAGGAACGATATCTAGGCAAGAAGTGGCAACTTGCCATGAATGTGCAGTTTGAGAAACAGTCGTTTCGCCAGTCCGGATTTGAAGATGAGTCGCCGCAGAACTATATCAGCCGGAGGATCAAATCTACTCGTCTATTAGCCAATGCGGACGACGGAGGTCCTTTGGAGGTTTACCTGGTAATGAGACGCACTCCTATTGCATGGAGCACCATCCTCGTCATCGAGAACATCAAATCCTCGGAGGAGCTGTACGAGAAAGTCAATGATCATGAAGCAGAGCTAGTAGAAGCCGTCCGGCGCGACTCGGGCAACTACGTCTCCATGCAGAATCTCGCTTCCACGTTGAGAAGAATGGGATTCTCGCAGAATGCAGCGCCGAGGAGAGCTAACTTGACAACAGTGGAAGAAGATCCGGACTCAGAGGATCAGGGGCCGAAGTCGACGGACGTCGTAAACAGTGCGGAAGATAAGGGTAGTACAGACGATGGCGTGGAAACGTTACGCCAGGTGTACCAGACTCTCAAGAAACGCCAACGTCCACCGCCGAAGGGAGGATACCCTTTCCCGAAGAACGACCATGTCACTACCAAAATGGGTCGTCCTCCTCCATCTCCTTGCAAAGTTTGTGGGAGCAACAACCACTGGGACCGAGAGTGTCCGGATTGGAACATTTATCTTGAGAAGCAACGTCGAGGGGTGCTTTTGGCCGCTTCGGATCCTGCAGGAGATGAGTTGGGCATGCTGTATCACAGTGCCTACTGCGTCTTGCTGGAGAACCGGATAAATGACCAATCTTTTTAAATTCGGCCGCTCTAAGCGTAGTACAAGAAATTGTATCGGGACTACCTGAAGAGCATAAGTCCGAAGCGGAGACTAACAAGGCAAACGGAAATTACGCACCGGACAACCTAACGAACAGCCAGGAAGCTATTGCCTCAGTAAATCCCCATAACACTCGTCCGCGTCATGCCTTCAAGGTACAGATGGAGGAGATTGAGGACGAGTATTGGGAAATGGAAGCGCGAATGCCGAAGGCAAAGAAATTCATCTTCGAAACGGAGGCAGACGACGAAATCATCGATGAGACCGAGAACCCTCCTACGCTAGTTGGTGAGATAGACGACAGTGATGACGAGGATGAAAAGGCTGCGCCCAACGTGAGCCGGCATACCGACGATATCCCTCCTGCTCCTGAGGAGCTCACTCCGGTCTCAATCAAGCCGAAGAGAATCACGAAACCAGGGGAGTCGGCTATAGGTGTGTCAGTACTCGCCGTGCAAGGATGGGTAGAAGGACTGGAGAACGCACCCATAGTTCTCCGCCTTGACTCTTGCGCGGATATAACCCTGATCTCAGAGGAATATCATCAATCTCTTAAAAAACCTCCCCCAGTCTTCGAAGGACATCGTATGAATCTGGCGCAGCTCACAGATACGGATACTAGCATCAAGGGGTACACTAAGTTGAAGATCTTCATGATGTCTATGGACGGAGAATTGCTCAGCACAGAGGCGGAAGCCTATGTGGTGAAAGGAATGTCAGTACCCATTCTTCTCGGTGAAGACTACCAACAGAACTTCGAGTTGGGAGTTCGAAGGAACGTCGAGACCGGAACCAAAGTACTGTTCGGGAACTCTCAATATGAGGTCGAAGCTACCGGTGTCGCAGACTTGGTGGATAGCGAAAGGATACACGCCCTGACTGCTAGGTTAACAACCCATGCCGACCGAGTGAAGAGGGCAAAAGCGCACCGAAGAGCCAAGACTAGGCGCCACCGCCGTATGCTGAGGAACGGCAAGCAAGGGACTGTAGTGCGAGCCGCTGAGGATTACTTGATCAAAGCTCATTCGACGCGTGTAGTGAACCTAGAAGGAAGTTTCTACGAGGATAAAGAATGGCTCGTGGAGAAGAGGCTACTGGCCAATTCAGGAGGATCTTTCTTCAGCGTGCCGCCAACGTTGATAACTGCTCGCAAGCCTCGAGTCCCAGTGAGCAATCTGAGCGATCGTCCTCGTTACATGCGCAAAGGAGAGATACTCGGCGACCTTGTGGATCCAGCGAAATACTTCGATCGGCCGTCTTCAGAAGATGAATGGAATACGATGAAGCAAAAATCTGCGCTAGCGAGTATCGTCATGCAGTCGAGAATGGATGTAGACAAGCTGAAAGAAACTTCCAAATCGGGCAATTCAGGCACCGGAACGCGAATCCGAACAGATTTTGGATCCGGAGTGCCGCCTATGGAAGAAAATATATTCAACGGCGTACACATTCGAGATTCAGAAGGTCGAGTCCCTAGGTCCTTCCCTGACGTTGAACCCGCTATCAATTCGACGCCAACTTCGAATATCAACGGAAATGCCCCCGCGACAAAGTCTGAAGACATCCGCACAGGCTATCCTACTCCTACGAAATCGTTTCCAGAGACTGAGGCCGACGAATCAGAAGATTATGGCCC
Organism: Mycena galericulata; assembly: GCA_029289565.1. Taxonomy (NCBI): domain Eukaryota; kingdom Fungi; phylum Basidiomycota; class Agaricomycetes; order Agaricales; family Mycenaceae; genus Mycena; species Mycena galericulata. The sequence continues at coordinate 98,048 of JARKIA010000094.1, forward strand.
TAAGACAGCAGCCATGCCCGACTCTACGGAGTATCCATCAGCACAGATGAAGGATCTGTTAGACATCGGATCCTTGCCTGACCATTTGAAAGAGAAGGCATGGAATATGCTTCAGAGGCGTGTGAAGGCTTTCGGATTCGACGGTCGGCTGGGGCATCACGAGGCGAAGGTGCATATTCGGACCAAAGAGGGCCAAGAACCCATTGCAGTGCCGATGTACGGCAGTTCTCCTGAGAAGCGGAAAGTCATTGACGCTCAGCTGGATAAATGGTTTGAGCAAGGCGTCATTGAGCCGTCCATTAGCCCTTGGAGCGCACCGGTAGTTATCGCATATAGGAACGGAAAACCTCGGTTCTGTGTGGATTATCGAAAACTGAACGCGGTCACCATCGCGGATGAATTTCCGATACCGCGACAGAATGAAATTCTACAAGCTTTATCTGGATCACAAGTAATGAGTGGTCTAGACGCTCTATCGGGCTTTACGCAGCTCGAAATTGCGGAAGAAGATGTAGAAAAGACAGCTTTTCGAACACACCGTGGACTAGCACAATTCCGTCGCATGCCATTCGGACTACGGAATGGACCCTCCATATTTCAGCGAGTCATGCAGGGCATTCTATCTCCTTACCTCTGGCTATTCTGTCTCGTCTATATAGACGACATCGTGGTATATTCCAAAGACTATGAGGAGCACATTGACCACCTGGACAAAGTATTAACGGCGATCGAAGCAGCCGGTATAACCCTCTCACCTGCCAAATGCCATTTATTCTATTCTTCGATTCTACTGCTCGGACACAAGGTTTCCCGTCTAGGTCTATCGACGCATGCAGAAAAGGTCAAAGCTATCTTGGACCTTGAAAGACCACGGAAACTGTCGCAGCTGCAAACGTTCTTGGGGATGGCAGTCTATTTCTCGGGATTCATCCCATACTACGCCGACATCTGCAAACCTCTATTTCAGCTATTGCGAAAGGGAGCGAAGTGGGATTGGGGCCCCGACCAAGAGTACGCCTTTTGGTCCGCCAAGGAAGCGTTACGCCACGCTCCCGTACTGGGACATCCCATGGAAGGACGACCCTATCGGCTGTACACGGACGCTTCGGATGATGCGGCAGGAGCTGCTCTCCAGCAGATACAGCCCATAGCGGTAAAGCATCTGAAAGGTGCTCGGGCCTATGCAAGACTTAAGAAAGCATACGACGCAGGATTGCCTCCACCGAAACTCACCGTTAATATATCGAGCAAAATCGATGAGGAAATCCCGGTGGACGTATGGGGTCCGAGCCTGGACGAGACGATAGTCCATGTGGAAAGAGTAATTGGTTACTGGTCACGATCCTTCAAAGGAGCGGAAACCCGATATTCAGCTACGGAACGTGAAGCATTGGCCGCGAAAGAAGGACTCGTACGTTTTCAGCCATTCATAGAAGGAGAAAAGATACTTCTCGTGACTGATCATTCCGCGTTACAATGGGCCCGCACCTACGAGAACGCGAATAGACGTTTAGCTGCCTGGGGTGCTGTCTTTTCGGCATACGCACCCGGACTCGAGATCGTGCATCGCGCAGGGCGGATTCACTCTAACGTCGACCCGCTATCTCGGCTACCTCGCGCTCCTCCGGATCACCAATCTCCCTTGGAAGAAGAGGAAGCTCCAATTTCCATGGTAAACAACCTCGCTGCGGCGCAAGAAGCGCAAATGTTGCGAGAACCGGCAGCTCGAGCGACATTTATGGCATACGCCTTAGATGACTGCCTCGAAGGCCAGAGGAGCGCCTTCGTGACGACGCGAAGCCAGAAGAAGCGGCGAGAAGCGGCACCTTGCTCGGACTATGAGGACACGATCGTCCCGGGACCTAAACTTCCGCCTGACGATGCTGGGGGGGGTGATCATAAGGATTCGCAATCTCGTCCTACAGAAATTCGCCCGGTGGAAGACACAACAAATGTTCCGCAGCCTCGACAGGCAGAAGGCTTGGAGGACTCAGACGTGGATCTAGATGCATTGGATGAAGTCCAAGCTACAGGCGCATATTGGGAAGCGACTCACAGACCCCCGAACCTCCACATCGCCATGGATCCCAAATATCTGGCAGCATTCGTGGCTGACTATAACAAGGATCCGAGTCTTCGTAAGATCTGGCAAAGCGAGGAAGTAAACGAGGGAAATTGGAGGCCGGGCCAGAGATTCTTTAAGAACAACGATAACCTCCTGTTCTTTAGAGACGCGGATTATCAGCCCCGTCTATGCGTTCCGAGACCACGAATCCTCGAGGTCATGAAGGAGGCTCACGAATCGCCCTTGGAGTCCGCACATGTCAGCCCAGAACGCCTATGGCAAAAGCTCAGCTCAAAGTTCTACTGGAAACGAATGAAAAAGGATCTTACCTCATTCTGCGAGACATGCGACGTGTGCCAGAAGATCAAGACACGTAACTTCACGCGTTATGGGTATCTAATTCCGAATCCCATCCCTTCCAGGCCGTACGAATCCATTTCGCTGGACTTGATTGTGAACTTGCCATGGTCGGGCGAATATAACGCTATCCTAGTCGTGGTGGACCGACTTTCAAAACATGCGTCATTCATCCCCACTACCTCGGGCCTGACAGCAGAAGGGTTTGCCGACCTCTTCGTTCATCATGTTGTATCTCGATTTGGACTCCCGGACAGTATCATAGCAGATCGTGATCCTAGATGGACGTCAGATTTCCGGAGAGCAGTCGCAAAGGCAATCAAGACTAACATGTCACTATCCTCGTCCCATCATCCCCAACACGACGGCCAAACGGAGAATGTTAACCGGCAGCTAGAAACTCTCCTCAGAGCATATGTGGCTAAAGATCGATCAGACTGGGCTGAATGGCTCAAAATCCTGGAGTTCGCCTACAACAATAATGTGCATGCCTCCACAGGAACGACTCCTTTCCTTCTCTTGTACGGATTCGAACCGAAAGCCCCGCTGGATTACCTATTGCCGAATGAACCTGGAGTAGAGCTGTCATATGGCATGAGTCGAGACTCGAGCAATTACCTCGAAAAACTGAAAGTACATCGAGAAAATGCGCGAATTAGTATCGCTCGGGCCCAGGAAGAACAAGCCAAGTACCATAATCGAGGCAGACGAGAAGTACCCGAGTTCAAAGTGGGGTCGCGGGTTTTAATTAACCCACATTCGTTGGAATGGGTCGAGTCGAAGGGAGAGGGCGCTAAGCTCGTTCAACGATGGATTGGACCATTCGAAGTCTTGCAGAAAATCAATCCTCGGACTTATCGATTAAGGCTCAGCGACAAATATCCTGGATTCCCCATCTTCAATCTGGATCATATGAAGCCGTACCGAGAAAGCCCAGAAGAGTTCGGGGATAGGACTCAAATGCCAGAGACGCGCGATCACAAGATGGCTACCGAAGAATACGAGGTCGAGAAGATAGTAGGTGATAAGTACGACAAAAGGCGAAAGACTCGAATGTGGCTGGTAAGATGGAAAGGTTACGACCCCCAATTCGATACTTGGCAAACTCACAAAGACTTGCGCAACGCTCCTGAAATGCTGAGGGAGTACGCCAAGTCTAAGAGTAAGCGGAGTTAGATGGGGACTCGGACCGGACCGTGTAATCGCGGAATTTGCTTCCTTCCGATGACAGTTGATGGTTGTCAACGGAAGCATTTATACCCTATCTCTCTCTCACTCCTCTCACTCGTCCCCCTTCACTTACTTTCTCTTTGCTTGTAGAATCTGTATCGGTCTAGTGGCGCGCACGGAACGTCCGGCTCTGCCCTAGGCTTGATCGAGCTCTCAAAGTGTACGGAACGTCCGACTCTTTGATCTCCCTTGTTTTCTTTACCTCAAAATAAATGGATTTCGATTTCCGCTATCCGGATGGCAGTAGGCCAGTCTCACTCTGGTCTATCCGGGATCATATCGAGTGGTGTTCAGTCGGCGACCTTCCAGGTCGTATCCCTCCAAAAATCGACAATACTATCAACGTGGAAGAGCATGCGTTCATTTACGAGCCTGCGAATCATTGGTGGGGATGGGCACCCACAAATTCGCTCCCGAGTCTGAGTCCCGCGTCGGAGGATGTCGCTGGATTCGCCTTCCTACAGAGCGAAGTAGAGCTAGAGGAAGAGTACGTCGACATCCCGACTTCTGGAGGAAGCGACGACGAGGATTACAGCCACAATCTCGTTGGTTACTTCATCCCTGACTGGTGGAGAAGAAATACCGTCTCCCTTTCTCGCCGTCTGCACGACATCGCTATGACTCTCGCGGTACGCTCGGAGTTTTACGGTCCAAACGCGTGGACCACCAAACTCGGGGACATGCCTAAGCAAGTCGACGGGGACCTTCTCGACAAAATCCAATACTACAATAAGGAGGCGCAGGCCTTAGCGACTCAGGCTCGGTACATTATTCTGGGTCAGCTCGCCTTCTTGTCGTGGTTCATGGCTGTTCAATCGAATTGGGAAAGTATCCTGGATCATGATGATGGCCGATTCCTTAAATCGCTGCGGCTGCCGGAGCGCAAGAAACGAGGTTACATTGTCTATCTGAGCCGCGACTACCATGAGGTAAATTTAGGATTTTGGACTCGTAATGGCGTCCCCTTTCATTACCCATGGACGGATCGAGAGAAGGCGTCGGGTCGTTACGTGTGATACAGCCCACGATACACAGCCGAACGAGGAGGGTTAATCAGCAAATATCCCACTTCCGATATCGATCTCAGCGTTCTTCCGAGTTACGCGGAATGGAAGGAATCCCTGGAACGTTACGATGTGTTCTTTCAAGACCTACTCTCGGGGCGTATGGGAGAGGTGATCAAGGAATTCAAGCCTGATTGGGAATATCGGATCGTGGATTTCCTGCATTACGGAGCCAGGCCTATTGACAATCCATATCAACGCAGAGCCTATGCTGAACGTTTCAAGGGAACAATTCGACGCGTTGCTTTTGGGAAAACCATATGCACCTTCTTCCGCCAAAATCCCTTACGAACGGATGAACCCCCATCCGCAAGAGGTAACGGCGGGATCGATCATCATCATCCTCTGTCGCATTTCGGAGTTGTCACAACAAGAACCAAAGACGTGGGCATGCGAGCGTTCTACGAGGACACGGAACAAGTTCGGGAACAGGTCAAGAATCGCTATGCTCCTCGAGGGAAAGATCGTACATTCAATACCTTCAACGGGATGAGGAGCGATCACCCGCAGATGGAGAGCGAAGGAACGCCTCTCACCCTAAAGGAGCGCCTGGAAGACACTGATATACGACGAGCTAGATCTCCCATGTCTCCCACGCGCCGATCCGACCGGACTTCGGATCTCGGACTAACCTCGCGTTGGGCCCAGAGCATGGCGGGCCCATCCCGGCGTAGGTCCTCCAGATCGTTGAGCCCGCGTGAGAAGACGTTGTCTGCGAAAATCCAAGGACGTCGCACGAGCCGATCATTGAGTTCGGAGCGATCCTATGCGAATACTTCGCAAGTATCCTTCGAAGAAGAGTACCAGTCCATTGAGGAGGGAGATCCTATGAACACCTCGCCGGCGCCTGAAGTCTCTATTTCCATGGAAGGAGCTGAAGGGGACAATCCACCTGCGGTTGCTGGGGAGGAAACTTCAGGTTTCCAGACTCGCGATGAGGCTGTGGAAGCGATTCGGACATGGGCCTCCGTATTGACTGGGTTCGCTCCTCCCAAAACGGCCCCTATAACATGGTACTGGAATACAGACTGGCTTCGAAAGTCCATCTTAGTCGTGAAGGACGAGCGATCGGCACTACGAATGAAGACGTGGGCTGCCTGCCTGGATTTCCATGACTTCGCGCAGGTCCTTAATATGGCAATCCTGTATGGAGTGCAGTTCCAATTATTCGTTCCGCAGGGCGAAGTGCGCCAGATTGGAGTTAGTCTCGAACTCCCTTCCCTCCTTCGCTCTACTCTCGAGGCCCTTTACTCTCCAGGCTACGTGGAGCAGACGCTAACATATGGATTGGGAGGCGTCACTCTCTATGCCCGCTACTTGGGAATCATAAATGCGCTATTGAAAAGGCCGCACGCCATCGCATTTATCTTTGCCGGAGGAATTCTTAGCTATCTTGCGCAGTTGTATGACGACGATCTAGTGGACCGCCTTCGAGAAGGCCCTTCGCCGCAAGTGGTACATTATCAATCAGGCGAGATTCTGTTGCGCTCGGAAACTTTTTATACAACGGATAGGGTTTCCGAAGGCGAGATACTTTTGCTTCTCGGGCATGTTTCAACAGGAAATCCTTCGACCGACACCTACCTGTGGCCTCATCCGTCCTTGCTTGAGGAGGAGTGTCATCATTCCCAGGGAGAATGGTCACCTCGCTTCTTCCAGTTCTTGGAGAACTTACGCAAGATGAATATCGAGAAGAAGCGATACCGGTGGAGGACTATGAGGGAATGGCGTGCCTATATTCGAGCGGGCAACAAAGGCGACTATGCGGCGTCGCATATGATGTCAGACGACGACATCTCTCAAGGACGACAGCTATTACACGACGCGTTCCCAGTGGAATGGAATGAGAAGCCGATTTACGACATAGTACTGCCTGAAGTTTTCGAACCATCCATCCGTACCTAGAGATTGGGGGGGCTCTGTAAGGAGTACTTCTTCTCTACTATACCTTTGTACTACTATTTCTTTTTTCTTTTAAAATCTCTAGCTACGTATCGATGTCTCTTATTCCTTTTGTGGTAGTTAGTATTAGTCAGCTGTGACGTGGCGTAATCTAACTACACTTTACCCAAACTACTTCGTCTGACTCTTCTATCTTGACTCGTTGACTAGTTCCGAGCTCAAGGAGGAGGGATTAGGCGACTCTATTTTCATTGAATACACTTCATTTGCTCATCTCGGTCGTCTCGCTCACTTAAGTGGATATTCGTGGATTAGGCCTAATCGCGACCTTCTCTGACTCCGCGCGAACGTCGCAACAGGTTAGAGACTTTCAAGCAGACTAGAGAACGTCTCTTATCTGCGGAAGTCTCGTAGAGTTGACCGCAAGTGGGGTCTTAACCACACAGCTCCGCCGGTGATCCGCTAGGAATTAATTCACTCGTAGATTCCTTCGCGAGTTATTCCCAGGTCTCACAGCCTCGCACAATGATGACTTAGGTCCTTGACAGAGATTCTTTGTTGGAGGTGGCTTTTCACACCGGATCGCCAAGCCTAAGGTATGGTAGGTTTTTTTCCCCACCAAAATTCAAAATTCAAAAAAAAAAAAAAAAAAAGATTTATGGTCTGACTAGGGAGACTAAAGGTATGGCAAGTTCAAAACTTTAATTTTCGCCACAGCACTTTCCGGGAATACCGGCCAGAGGTTTTCCCAATAGCACACTATATATTGCAGAGGTTTCTCTGAGAAACCGGGTTTTTCAGTAGAATTATCCCTTGAGACAACATGATTTTTTTTGTGCGCAACGAACTTTCTCCGTCATAGGATTTTTTAGGCCAGATCGTTGCCAAAAAAAAAATAGGATTTTTGCGGCAGAATTCAAGGGATTTGGGCGGACAACCCTTGGCGGGAGCTCCACGGTACCTATTCAGCCTCCTGCAGTATTCGATGTGGAAACCTCCAAGATTATGGTGATCAAAGTTTGATCGCCGTGAAGCTGGATCACCCACATCGGGCGCTTAGTTGGCGCCCACAGCGACACCATGTCGGGTTCAGGTTCAAAAAAGGGCAACCCGGACGTTCCAGGTACGCCTCCCTCGATATGTAGATAAGTTAGGGGGTCCGATAAACATTCACCAGCCATCGATCCTAGCGAAGAAGCGGCGGCCGCGAAGCTTTGGGCGGTCTACATATCCGAGGCGGAAAAATATGACAAGGCTCTAGTGGAGAGCTGGAAGAACAATATGGAAGGAATGCTCATATTTGCAGGTTTTTCTCGTCAGAATATGTGGATTTGGTATCTCATATCTTCGAAGGCTGGTCTCTTCTCCGCTAGTCTCACTGCGTTCATCATTGAGAGCTACAAGACTCTCACTCCCGATTCCGGCAACGCTACCGTACAACTCCTGAGCCAGATCTCACAGCAGCTTGCAGCATCTGCAAATGGAAGTACTTTCCATGTGCCTGCATCTCCTCCATTCACCGTCCCGACCACATCCCTCGTCTGCAACGCGCTTTGGTTCATCAGCCTGGGTTTTAGCCTGACCTGTGCCCTCATTGCGACTCTACTCGAGCAATGGGCGCGCGAATTCCTGCACAGGGCCGACATGCGCTCCGCCCCCTTCATCCGCGCGCGCATTTTCTCGTATCTATATTTCGGGCTGAAGCGGTTCCGCATGCACACAGTCGTCGACATCATCCCTCTGCTCTTGCACGCATCTCTGCTCTTCTTCTTTGGGGGACTGGTCGCATTCCTTATCCCCATCAACCTCCCCATCGCAGCGGTGGCTGCCGTGCTTCTGTTCATTGTTACGGCGGTATACTCCGTCCTGACCCTCCTCCCCCTGTTCTCCCTCGACTGTCCGTACCGCACGCCGCTCTCCGGCACATTATGGAGCATGTTGCGAAGTTTCAAGACAGGATGGCGTCGCTATCGTAAACCGGCTGGAGCTACCGACGATCCGCCAAATTCCTCTGATTCCTCGTCCACAGAAACTATGGTCGAAGTCATGTCCCAGCGGGCGATGGAAACATCAGCCGAACGCACGGCGCGTGATCACAGAGCCCTAGTCTGGACAGTCAAGTCGCTGGCAGATGATTCCGAGCTGGAGCCGTTTCTCGAGGCTATTCCTGATGCATTATGGGGTCCAAACAGCATGCCACGACTAGCATACCGAGATCATATACAACGTCTGATGCGAAACTCAGATCTGCGACTGCAATCTCGCAGTAAAGGCTTCCTTCGTAGCTGTCACAGCGGATTGCTTGGTCCGGAAGCTTTGCAACGTCGGTTGATCACTTACTACAAGGCTATGTGGGCAATAGCCAGTCTGCAGGCCATAACCGACGAATTGCTTTTAGATCCCTGGACCCCGACAATAGTTGACGTGGAACATTATTTCATCTCAGCTATGGCATTGATACAATGGTCTATATTCTGCTCTGCGAAGCGTCAGTTTGTTGAATTATCAGAACACCTCGCCCGATGTGAAGCGGATGCCCTCAGAGGCATTATTCCAAACCTACGACCCATCCTATCGACATGCAGGACCCACATTTTGCCTCATCGGTTGCGTATTGACGTAAACCTCCGCTCTCACATCCAGGATCCAGAACGGCATCCACTCCCTTCATCCGTCGTAATTCCAGGACTCGTCGAAGTGATTCAAGAATTTTCTCTCAACAATGGCCACAGAATATTCTTTGACTACCTATGGCATTCACTGAAGGCTCCGCCGTTCCGATTCTTCGAAACCCTGGAAATACTTAGACCTGTTCATCCCGTTCCCTTTTCTGGCATCAAGAAAGATCTTGAATCGGCAATGGCGCAGATCATATCGGACCATCGCGACAGCCTAAATGTCGAAGAGCCCAACCAATGGTTCGACACTATCATCTACGAACTGTGGACGTTCTGGACACCGGAACAAGCTTGTGACTCAAATCTCCGAATTATACCTCTCGCGATTATTGATTACTTGCAAAATCGCAAGTCGGATTTGGCTGTGGAATCTCTCTTGTGGTATCAGTTTGGTACTTGTCTATGGGAATCCTACCCAATAACCCTTACGAGCAGCACTTCTGGACCATCAGAGGACAGCCAGCCTGTCGCTGAAGTGCTGGGCTCGCTTTGGCGCGTAGCTTCCATGGGACTGGCCCTTCTTCCCACCGCGATCTACGAGTCTGTTCTCGTAGCGGTTGTTGAGACGGGACCCTCATTGATGTCTGTTTCCGTCATTGCCCTGTTGAAGCAACACATTTTAATGAGCCTCGGAAACGACCCCAGGCATTTCCAATTTTCACATTGGTTGCTCCCGACAAAGACAAGGGTTATAGTGCCTCCCGATCACCAAGATGGCACAACCACCTCCGATAATGGCGAGCACCTTCATTTGATGCAGGACCGGATTACGGAGGCCAAAATTGTTCTCTTGGCTGAATTCCTCGAGGGCTTCAGTTTTGGTTCTTTCCCCTATAATGCAGCGGAGACACTCATGGCGATTGGAAGAAACCTCAGACCCGGGAGACCCGTCCACGAAAGTCACCAGCGCCGACTTGCAGACGGTATAAATTGCCTCTCTGACCTCGATGAGCCAGACAGACAGAAAACAGTGAATGCAGTCCTTTCCAGCGCCATGTTTGATCTGTATGCCGGCGCTCCGCCGCCATGGAGTCTTCGTCCCCTACACCCGTGGCTAGACGACCCCACCGCCCGGGGACAAATCAAAGAGATTCTGACACGCTATGTGTCCTCATCCGGCGTTAACCCCTCGTCGATCTTGCCGCACATTCAAGCTATTCTGAAGGGATTAGACTCTTTCCACCCAGAAGAAATTTGAACTTTCCAAACTTCTCCGTCGACGCCGAGCGACCAGTTCGCATTACTTTGCATTTCTCTATTTACATTTCGGTCTGTAGTTTTTTTACATGTAAGGCTGTCGGTGTTCAGTACACTGTTTAGGATTCGTGTTGAAATTAGACTGAATTCATTGGAACCTCGCATGCTCGGAAGGCGGAGAACAAGGCTAAACGGCGTAATTGTCGAGTTTCGCTTTTGCTTGCCTGTCAGGTGACCGCGAAGCAACGCGCCGACGTGTTGTTTGTTGTGCGTGGTTTTGTTTTTGATATATCGTTTTCTTGCTTTCCTTCTTCCATAGGACCCTGGTTAATCACCCAAAATGCCTGTCCACAAAATCTCTCGATTTTTGGTTTTTTATCCGCACTCTTAATCGGGAAATTCTTATCCGAATTTGACCCAGGCCTCGGCGAGGTCGATTTTTTATCCGAATTTCGGGACAGGCCTCCAAAAAAACCGCGAAAAAATCTATTTTTATTCCCCGGTGCTTAGGAAGTACTAACAGACTCCGGAAACTCCAAATCCTCTTCATTTGAGTCCAAATTTCGCACCACCGCCTTTTCCTTTCCCTTGCCGCGTCCGATACCTTTCTTTCTTGACCCGAGCGTCTTCACTGCTTCAACCACATCGACCAAGCGGTCATTTGGTTTCTTGTAAAGGGCACCATCGACACTGGCAGCAGATATGTGGATGCCAATCATGTTAACCGGCTCGTGAGAAGACAGAGAAAGGCTGAGGACGGGATAAGGGGAAATTGGGGAACACGAAGGCCTTGCAAAGCTTGTGGAATGGCCCGGCTCTCGAGGATGTGTACGACGGAGTTATCCACCATAGATATGGATCCGAAATGTTGAAGTGTCATCAGACTTTTGACATTTTGCTTGTGACCTTGTACAAGGTCGAAAAAGGCCGAAAAAGGGCCAGAAAGACCGCAAAACGGCAAGCTCGCAAACAGAGACGAAATTCTCGCAAGGTCGTCGGTTCGATTCCGGCTAGTAGCAAAAAATTAGTCTCGATCACTGATTCTTAGGACAGCAAGGCCATCATAAATTGTGCATGCTGTCCTCCTTTCTTTAGGGAACCTCTGAGGTCTTGCGCTGCATTTTCTATGAGGTTCTGCAAGGAGTTTTTCCGCAGTATGACCTTGCGAGCTTGTTGACAAGCTCACAAGCCCAAAAAGGCAACAAGATTTTTGTCAAATTGCTGATGGTCGATACTTAGAGTCACAAAAGTTGACTTGTCTGTCCTTGACGCTCGAGTCTCAGTTGATCACAGGAGCAAGCGGAGTCGGAACCTCAATCGGCCATCAATGATTTTTATCCGAATTTGACCTGGCCTGGGTCTGGGCACCCGATACTTTATCCGAATGTTGAGACTGGGCTTTGGGCTCCCAGACCCCATTTTTTATCCGAAACTGGCTCGGCATTTGGCCCATTTAAGGCATTTTTTATCCGAATTCAAAATTTTCGCGGACAGGCATTTTGGGTGATTAACCAGGGTCCTTCTTCCATGTGGTAGGAAGGTAAGTAGTAGCATTACACGGCATGGTCTGAATAATGAACGCTGGCTTCCAGGAATTATCCGGGGTACGAAGCAAGTAAAATTTCACCGTCGTTCCTGGACCTCTCGAGTCTTCCCGCTAACTGAAAGTGCTTTCAAGTTGCCGCTGCAACAAGCTGTTTGAGATATTTGGCTCAAGAGTTGAATTACGGTAGCGTCACCAGAGTTGGGATTCAGAGTCTTGAAACTCTCGAGTCTCGATGAAGGCGGTGAGACTGGCTGAATAGAGACCCGCTTGAATTGAATGGAATCGGATTAGATACGTACATTATACATGCCCTCCATGTCGCTCTTCCAACTCTCCACAAGTGACTTTTCGTATCTATCGGCCTCGGATACACATACAACGCCCACATCTTACGGCGGCTTTCTCGCTGGGAACAAGGAACACTAAAGCCATCCACAAAACCTCATACATTCATTCATCCACCTCGTCGTTCATCGTCACTGTCGTCGTACTGCGCGTCGTAAAGGTAACTACCAGATAACGGTAAAAGTAAAAGTAAAAAGTACAGGGTATCGGATACTGCTACAGATGATACAACGTGCGTGCGGGGAAATAAAATAAGATGGGACAGGCTCAAGCATGTACAACATGAGGAGAGTGGAGTGGAGTAGCGTAGAGTAGAGCAACGTAGCGTGAGCGGCAGGATAAAGTCGAACGGACAGAGGGGTGGGAGGATATTCACAAGACGAGACGACAGGAGCGACAAAAGGGAAAGGCGAGGAAGGAGAGGAGAAGCGGCGGCGGCAGGGGCGGGGGACCAAGAAAGCTCGTAGCGTACACGCGCGGGTAAGGTAGATTGAGATTAATTAGTGAGTTGCCTTGTCGGCTTTTAAGCCTGTGCAGCGTCGTCAGCAACCAATCTATCCATCATTAAACGCAGCGGCCGCAGCCTCACCCACCTGAAAAGGCTGGTGTGCACCCCTCCCCCACCCCCTCAGACAGCACCCGTCCCGCTGAAGCTGCGGCTGCGCCCCGCCCCGGAACCGGTGCACCCCCCGCGCCACGCAACAGGCGGCGTGCTCCCCGCCCTGCGCTCCGCCACGTCGGGAACGGGCGCGGGCGCCAGCAGCAGCGACGTCTCGAGCACCCCGCCCCCCATCTTCATCTCCATCTCCGCTTCCTCCCGCAGGCTCGCGCCCTGCCGCACCTCGCCCTCGCCCTCCTCCTCCCCTTCCACTTCTACTTCGCCTGCAACGTTCACCGGCCGCCCCCTCCCCCCTTTACCCGCCGCCATCCCACTCCCCTTCCCCTTCCCCGAGGGATACCCCATCCCAATCCTCAGCCCAAGAATTGGCGCCACCGCGTCCACAGGCGTCCTTGGCGGCCCCGCGCTCCTGCTGCGACTCCTACTCCTGCTCCTGCTGCGACTCCGACTCCGACTCTGACTCTGACTCCCGCTCCCATTCCGGCTGCGCGACCCCTCGCCGTCATCGTCAGCGCGCACCGAGCGCGCCGAGCGTGACCCCGAGCGGGCAGAGCGCGACCCCGAGCGCGTGGAGCGCGCCGACCCGTTAGCGCTATACGGCGCCCGCGAGCCAGACCGTTCCGCCCTTTCCGACGCGCGGCGCGCCGCCGCGCCGGGGCGCCCGCGGTCGAGCGCCAGCGGCAGCGGGGCCAGAGGAGCAGGTCCATGGTGCTTGTGCGCGTGCGTATGGCGCGCGCGCTCCGCCTCGCCCTCCGCGCCGTCGTCCGAATGCGAATGCCCTTGATGTTGATGGTGGGTGTGGTCGTCGCCGCCCACGCCCCACGCGGCCTCGTCCACGCGCTCGACGTTCCATCGATCCTGCACGCGCTGCGCAAGGCATCCGCGCAGGACGGCGAGCGTGCGCGCGCTCGCGTCGGTTGGGGGGGTGTACGTGCCTGGAATGGATAGGAATAGGTCAGCCATGGATCACGCGGGATGCGGGACGCGGAACGAAGAAGGGATGGCGGGCGAGGGGTAGCCGGGTCCCCATTAAGTGACGTGTGGGGAGAAGGTGCGGGGAACGTAAATGGGGAACAAAAGCGTGAACACAAGTGTAAGATTTAGGTGTGAAGACCGGCCGGCACACGACTGCGGACGAAAGGGAAAAAAGCGAGAAGGGGAACTCACCACCCAGGATCTTAAGCACCAATCTCGGCTCAAATGAGTCCGTGAAAGGCAGTCGCCCCACGAGAAGCGCGTATAGAAGCACCCCGAGCGCCCAGATGTCTTGCGCGGGTGCCGGGTTTTTGCTGGCCCCAATCGACGTCGCAGTGACGGTGGATGTGGAGAACTTGGAGACAAAGGCGGAGTTGGATTTGCCGGCAAAGGCCACGGCCTTGGTTTTGCCGGACAGCGACACCGACGAGGAAAGCGGTGGGGGGCCGAGCAGCTCGGGCGCGGCGTACGGGAGCGAGCCCGGCTGGAACTCGGTTGACGTGGTGTTAAGACTGTTCCGATCCCTGCGGGCGCCGCTGCGGGGGATGGCGAGGGAGACCGCGCGGTGGACGTGGGCGCCGCCGCCAGACGGTATGGGCAGGCCCTCCGGCTCCTCGGGGGGCCCACGTTCAAGCTCGCTCCACTCCCCCTCCTCGTCGATGCCGCGCGCCATCCCAAAGTCCGCAATGCGGCACACGCCCGCCTCATCGACGAGCACGTTCTCGAGCTTGATGTCCCGGTGCACGAGCCGCTTCTCGACGTGGAGGTAGCGCAGCCCGCGCACGATCTGGCGGAACATGCGCCCCGCGTCCTCGCGCGGCGGGACGCCCCCGCGCATGATGTCGAAGAGCGAGCCGGCGGGGCAGAGCTGCGTGACGAAAAAGTCCGCGGTGGGCATGTGGATGCAGGCGAACAGAGGCAGGATGTGCTCATGCGACAGCGCGGTCCAGACGGTCTCCTCGTGGGCGATGCGGCGGGCGGCACTGCGCTCGCGCTGTCTGGGAACGATCTTGACTGCGACGACGGCACCGGTAGATGCGGATGTCGCGCGCCTAATGGTAGAGAAACCCCCGTGGGCGATAATGGGCCCGAGGGTGAAGCCGCCGATGACCTGGCCCTCGCCATCTGGTTCGAGGACGGGTGCAGCGGCAATCGGGGAGAACGTGGAGAGAAACATGGCTGCGGGAGACGAGGCAATGTCTTCGGTCTCTGAGGAAAATGTGGGCCCAGGGCTGGCTTCAGGATCTGTCACCACGGGGGGTCCATGGCCAGCGTCCGTGGAAAAGTATCTGCGAAACAATTTCGGGTTCGTGGGGGTTTGGAACATGCAAAGGCGTGAAAGGAGATGGAGGAGAAGAGTCAAGCGCAGGAACCGCGCCCGGATCACATCCGATCCTAACACTCGCAAATATCGTCCGCTTCCCCAAAACGGCTAGTCTCTTTTAAGAGGCGGCGGAGGGCTATACAGTTGGAGGTAAGTAGGGTGGAGGGATAGGGGATTTCAGACGAAACTTGGATCCCAAAATGACTTGTGCATAATATCCATGTTTCGACTTGAATTTCAGAGTCAGGAAACCAGGAAATGGGTCAGTGCTGAACGAGGAGAGCTGAGGAGAGTCGAGTTCGTGGTATATCCACACACCTGAGAGTATCTGAATTTCGAGAGGTCGCGAGTCTTTAACCTCGATCCAAAAGCATGGCCAGTTCCAAAAAAAGTGATTTCCCAAGTTCTACGTCTTGTTGACGTCTTGAAATCTTCCATCGGGCTCAGGAGTACTTTCAAGTAACGTAACCACGGGAAATGAGGCCCTGTAGAGATACAGTTGAGTTCAATAGTACAGTCCGGGCCTAAATGGCAAACAAGTAACGCACCTCAGTCCCCGCCGTGTTTCTTCCATGCCGTGCGAGTATATGCGTTCAATAGATGGGCCCTAGTAAGTAAAAATAAGAAAGAAAGGAAAAGCAGGTGAACAAACGCTGAATATTATATGCAGCCTCGCTGCTATGACGCGAGAATGACGCACGTGATGGCCTTTCTGAGGCCATGTCTCTCTCAGTCCGAGTCTGAGACTCTGAGTCTCTGGGTTGAGGTTGTGGGGAGAGACACAGAATAGGTTAGCAGGTATGTCAACCAGGAGCTGCGCGGTATTGCCAGTGTGAGATCAGGAGCAACAATCTTAGTGAAAAAGATTTAGACCTCACCTCAGAACGTCACAATATTCCCGTTGTCTTGCGAAAGTCGAGGGATTATGAGTCGATGAAAAGCGGAGCTCAGATTTTCGCTGCCAGTCCGGATATTCAAGAAGGTGGTTCCACAATCGACAAACTTGGGCACGGGCAGACGAAGATCTGACTCGGATGAAACTGAAACTTGAAAAACAGCATGAGTTTCATGAGATCTCGCAGATAGACCTAAACTTGTCAAGCATAAGATACGCAGAGAGCCTGGCCCCCGGGGCCACTATTTGAAGAGCGCCGAAGAGACTCGCAGCAAGAGGTAAGTCGGACTGAGGACTCGGGAAGAAGAGAGACGCGGCAACGTGACCGTATTGATCGGCGTAAATATTGATCGTGGTCATGTGATCCTGACGCGGCCGGATTTCGAGCTGTTTCAATGTTACAGGTTGGTTACAGCCTTACGGACAGGGCGTTTAGAAATTTGTCCGAGTATGACCATAGTACATACCTCCTCTGGAAGTCCATCTTTATCTGGTAGTCTTGCTGATCCTGGGCTTATTGTTTGGAAAAATTCAGGGACTTATTCATCTACTATAGTAACCTCCTTGCCAGCTTTTGGGTCATATTGGTGGGAAATAACGCGCACAAGTAAATGAAAAGGAAGATTTTGTGATAATTTCTGACCCGGCCGAATCACTGCCAAATTCGCACCACTTGATGTCCCACCCTCGGGGTGTCCCGAGCACAGGCATGCCGGACGAACTCATCCAAGAAACTTTCAATGTTTCTGTAAACAAGGCAAATCCCTCATTTTCAGCAAGTATCAGTGCTATTTCGTTCCTCAAACCTTCTGCCAGCGATTTTTTTTCGTTAACAGTTGCACCTCAATTCAGAGCTTCCACGTCTCGCTGCAGCCTCGAGTTTTTCGAATCGGACTACCTCGCTCGACATATATCGCAGTGCACCCGAGTCATTGTTGATTCTGTTTTTGTTATCGGGTCTGAACAAGTTGAAGTTGATTTTTTGAAAAATTGAAAGGCAGCAATTTCAATAACTCATGTTCAACACCTAGCCGTAAGGGAATGAGCTGTTCTAGGTCCAACGCAGAGAAGATTCTGCATGTAAATTTCTCAATTCAAATATGTATTGTTTCTGCTCACCGACTCCACAGATCACGCAAAGAGCCACTTCCTCCTTACCCATGGAAATGAGCAGGAATTTCAGGAGACCGTGCCAGGCTTCCTGTTGTCCAAATGGATCCGGGACTCAAAATTTTGGGACTACACAGATATATCCTTCAGTTGTCTTCGAGGTGAAGGGTTTTGAACCACAAATGATGATGAACTTCAAACTCCGATGAGCCGGATGATCCGAGCGATGCGCCCTACCACGTGGCAGTTGAGCGCATACCTCCCTCAAGGATGAAAAACTCTCGATATCCTCCGTCTCGATTGCCTTTTCCAGCTCGTGCTTCGAATATGGCACTGCCAAGACGCTGCCGCCGCGGCGCCGCTTAGAATCCGAAACTTCTGATCACGTCGCGTAGTCTATTCTTCCACGGCGCGCTATCATTGTGCTTCCATGTCTCTCCAGCCTGAGGAGGATGTCCCGCCAGCCCTGGCTCCAGATGCAACAGAATCTGACCAGCGCCTACTCGAACTTGGCTACAAGCCAGAATTCCGACGTGAGATGTCCCTGTTCGGCGTGCTGGGCATATCTTTCTGCGCGATAGGCATCCTCACTGGGATGTCAAGCGCATTTCAGACGGGGCTGTTTTCTGGTGGTCCAGTTGGTCAGTGTCGTCGTCGCAATATGTTTAGTTAACCTTCACGATCATTCGCAGGGTTGTTTTGGGGTTGGAATGTAAGCGCACTATCCATAGTATGAAACAGGCAGATTGACTTTCACCACCATAGATTGTCAGCATATTCATGCTCCTAATCGCGCTGTCGTTGGCCGAAATCTGCAGCGCTTATCCGACAATGGGCGGCCTCTACTTCTGGGTCTGTAAAATGAAGCCCGACGTACCATTCCTCGGCTGTGAGCTTTTGTCTCTTCTTCATTCGAGTGAAACGCTGACAAATGCAGTTGGTACTGGTTGGCTTTACACTATCGCGATGGTCTTTACGGGGACCTCCGGAAACCTAAGGTGATAGTCGGTATCTTACGCATTGCTTTGCGTGTACTGAGACTGTGCAGCGTTGCGCTCTACCTCGCGTCCCTCGCGGAGGTGGGCACGGGTCGCATCTTAACGCGTTTGCAGATCGCTGCGATTGCATGGGGTGTCAACATTGCGTCCGGAATCATGAACACGGTCGGCACCAAGGGCATCGGCCGCATGAGCAGCTTTAACGTGTGGTGGACGCTGGGCGGCACATTTGTCCTGGTATGCGCCAATGACCTCAAAGAGGTACCTAATAAATAGTAACGGCATGCAGGTGATCACGCTGCTCGTCAAAGCTCCGGTCAAGGTCCGGCAGGCTCCCTGCAATCTCGATGTGACCCGTCGCTAATGAAGCTACAGAATACGGCGACATTCGTCTTTACCGACCTCGAAAAGTAGGTCGCGTGTACTCATGTGTGGCCCGCTGGCTGACAGCCATCCAGCTTCACAGGCTGGCAAAACAAAGGCTTCGTCGTGCTGCTCGGCTTCCTACAGGCCGTCTATACGCTTGAGGGATGCGAGACCGCCGCGCAGGTCGCCGAGGAGGCCGTGCGAGCAGAGTGGCTCGCCCCGCTGGCCGTCGTCGGCAGCATCGTCGGCTCGTGGCTCATCGGCCTCGTCTACATGCTCGCCCTCCTCTTCAGCATCCAGTCCGTCGCCAGCGTTCAGGCTACCGCTTATGCGATCCCCATCGCGCAGCTGTACCGCGACGCGGTCGGCGAGCGGCTCACGCTAATGTGCATCACAGTGATCATGCTGGCACAGTTCATGGCGGCGGTGACCGCATTCACGGCGAGCTCGCGCCTCTTCTACGCGCTCGCGCGCGATAACGCGTTCCCGTTCAAGGGCCGCTTTATGGCGCTCAACCGCTTCCAGGCTCCGTACTGGGGCGTTTGGCTGTCGGTCTTCGTCGGGTGCGTCATCTCCTGCGCATACATCGGCTCCGCCATTGCAGTCTGTCGTTCCGCTCTCTCAATCTCTTGACTTTGACGGACCGTCGACAGTTTAACGCAATTTTATCCTCGGCTGCGATCTCCGTGATGTTGGGCTACTTGCAGCCAATCATCATCCGTGTGTTCTGGCCCGCTGCGTGAGTTGTATCTCAACTCGAATAATTGCAGTATCGAGCTGGACGCCGCACAGACTGAAAACCCGAGGTCCCTTCCATCTTGGTCGCTATTCCTGGACCATAAACTTCGCGAGCTTCGCCGTGCGCGTCTTACTGGAATCCTTGACGTCGCTAGAGCCTAACTTTTGTTACCAGTTCTCGATATTCATATGCATCTTGTTCATCCTGCCGACCGCGCACCCAGTGACGCAGCTCAACATGAACTACGCTATCGTAGCCGTAGGCGGCGTCATGTTGCTAGTTCTACTTATGTGGGTCTTCTGGGGCCGCACGCGTTTCACTGGCCCGGTACTTACGATCGAGGGAGCGGGCGTCGAGACGCAGGCCAGAGAGTCGAGGGAGAGGGAAAAGGAGTGAGGGATGTTAAATTCTATCTCTTCTCCCGGAACCACAAGATTGCTGAAGTAACATTGGGAAGTCGACCCTCACGCCTCACCAAGGCGTCAGTCGCGCGGATTAATGGTACGGATTTTTTATTTCCAACGAATCACATGGAAAATTCCGGACGTTGCCGGCGGCCCGCTTTGCTTTTGGCACTTGACTTGCTTCTTCGACGACCCCTTCGTTCCCGCTTAAAACAGCTCTGTCATTCAGTATCTCGACTTCTCGACCTCGGGCCCGATGGTAAGGCATGCATTCTAACCTTTCTCTTCCGTCCTGGTGGTTCGACTCCAAATTCTCCCGGAATTTGTCTTGTTGACTGTGAACGCGTGGATGCTCGGAACGAACAATGACAAAAACCAAAAACATTTGAACCAATCACAATTGTAGTACCAGGTGACGGCGCCCGGTATCCGTCATGGGGCATGTACAACTGATCTCGAGCGACTCGGAAACACCTCAAATCTGTCCATAGAAAACACCCGGCCGTCTATGAGTCCCCCAATATCTCGTTGCAACATCAGACTATCGCAGAAGACTCGTAAACCAGTTGAGCACGTCCCAGAGCCTCATAAATTCTTCCGAAAAACATCCCCCCCGGCCCGCCCCTCGTCCCCGCTGATCCTTGCGTTGAGCGCTATATAAGAGCCTCTGCTCGAGAGAGGATTGCCCATTGCACCTCATCATGCATCCGCAATTTTCTTTCCGGCATCTGGCTCTGTTCTTGGCGGTATATGTCTTCTCGGTCATCTTGTGTGGCGGAGCGAGCCCGCTTGAGAAGCGTGTTTCGCGCACCACGCCGCCTGCTGGGGCCGTTGTCGTCCGAGGCTCAGGGACCACGAGCGGCGAATTCAGCACTATCCAGGCAGCCGTGAACTCTCTCCCAAGCGATGGCTCGGCACGAGTCATCTTCATATACCCTGGTATACATACTATCCTCCTTCTACCGTCGCGGTTTTAGTACGGTTTTAGTACTCATATACACTAGGGACGTACTCGGAACAAGTCAACATCAGCAGAACCGGACAGTTGACGGTCCGTATTTTTGACAAATCATTTTTCTCTTTTTCGTGCCTCTCATAATTGATGCGTAGATTTACGGTTCAACCACGGATAGCACAAGTTACCTTTCCAATTCGGTCACCATCACTCACTCGGAATCGGCCGCGCAAGCCGGGAGTGACGATCCCAGCGGAACGTTACGAGTTCACAAAGATGATTTTGCGATGTACAACGTAAACGTGAAAAACACGGTACTGGTTCTTACTACCGTCCATCTTGCAACGACTAAAGAGTTCGACATGATAGTTCGGTCAAGGCTCCCAAGCACTAGCCCTCAGCGCATACGGCACAAACCAAGGCTACTATGGAGTGCGTTGCTTGCTGAAAATGTTCCCTTCATTTCTGATACCCCCTTCGCAGTGTGGATTCTACGGGTGCTTCCATCGCGATCAACTAAAGGAATCCTTTTAAGATATTTAATGCAGGTACCAGGATACCCTCCTCGCCGAGACAGGGAACCAATTCTACGGTGTCTGCTACATCGAAGGCGCAGTCGACTTTATCTGGGGACAGCACGCGTACGCCTGGTTCCAGCGTAGCGTCATTGCTTCCGTGGGAGTGGGAAGCATCACCGCGGATGGACCAGACTCAACGACTGACGGAATCTGTAAGCCCATCATATACTCGTTTCAACCCAGCTCTAAACCGGCCGCTTCAGTCGTCATCAACAATTCCGAAATCATTGTGAGCTCCGCAGCTACCTCTGCGCTCACTGGGGAGGTGTACCTCGGGCGCCCATGGACCGAATTCGCTCGGTTCGTTGTCAATTTCTGCTAATTTACAGTCTGCTTAATTACTCCTTAATTACTCCATTAGCGTCGTCTATACCTCGTGCTCCCTTGGTGCACACATCAACCCTGCCGGATGGTCGATATGGTCCGCTGCGACCCCAAACACGGCGGATGTCCTCTTTGCGGAGTATGACAGCTCTGGTGCGTTCACGAATACGGGTTTGGGTTTTACTCTCAATAGTCTAACATGAGTCATGGCAGGTCCAGGCGCAGCCGGAACACGGGCGTCCTTCTCCACGAAGCTCACTTCGAACGCAAACTATATGGCGGCAAACATCCTGGGCAGTGACTGGACCTCCTGGGTCGATACCAGCTACGTCTGAGTGTCTCGAGAGTCGAGGGACGTATGTGAGATTGAATGCATATATTCCCAAAGTTTTCAATACCTAGTGCAGAGTCTGCGCTCATCGGAGCCTCATCCACACCTAGTACAACATACGAGTTACGAGTAAATATTGTTGTAACTGCTATTTATAAGAGACTAATCACGCAGATCACGTCCGTCTACAACCAGTTGTCCGAGATACCTGCGCGCCAAAAGCGGAATGGCGCCGGGATTTTGCTTTCCCCGCACTGTCCATCCAGATATAACGGCATACATCCCACCCCTGACCCTGACGTTAACATTAATATTCCCCGCCAGCGCCTGGCATCTTTCCCTGGACACATACTTAGGTACAAATCGGCGGCAGAGCTTGGTTCCACTTGGTATTAGCCGCGCCGGGCGCAGTCGGGCTCAGGGATAATTTCCCCGTCGCTACAGCATCGTAACTCGGCATGTTGGCAAGCGAGATTCCTGGTTGAATTATATACAAGGCCTCGGCCTACGTTCTTCCTCCATGAAGTCCTAGATACATTGTTGGTTATAACCGACCATCCTGATCTAAAAATACACGAAAGAAATATTCAACCAACCATAAAATTACACCAACACGCCCTCCGCTCAGTATTCAAGAGAAACTCAAACCAGTTGCTATATCTCATTGACACGCGTCACTTGAATGAGCTTCCCGCTTTCCGCGTTCCGGCGCCAGACAACGGAGCCGCCCTCGACGCCATACAGCAGCTTGAGCGTTGCCAAGTTCGGATACACGCGCTCGAGCGCGCCGCGGACTTTTTTGAAGCACTCCACCGCATCCGTCGCCTCCTCCATCGGCGGTATCCACAGGTTGTACCGGTCGCGGGCCTCGACCCGGATGCGAAACACGCGCGTGGTCGGACGGGGCGTGCATTCGCTGAGGAGCGCGAGCAGGTCAGGGGACGACACCGGGGGGTCATTGATGCTGAGCGTGCGGAGCGTTGGAAAGAGGTTGTGGACGGCCTCGAGCAGTTCTTTTGGGATCGCGCCGTCGATGCGGAAGGAGAGGTAGTCGAGGGCGCAGTGGATCTGGGTGAAGGTGCGCAGCAGGCGGTGGGCCCTGGCGGCCACGGATATCTCGATGGTCTGGAGGCGGCCTGAGCTCGCGAAGAGTGTGGCGAAATTTCGCGGGCCGCGGTAGAGTCTTAGGTTGGGGATGATGTCGTCGGGGATATTTGTTATGACGCCGGAGCGAGGAATATGTGCTTCGGGCCCGAGCTGCAGGGTGATCCGCTCGAGCGCGGGGCAGTGGGTGAGTGCAGGGACCAGCAAGTCGGACACGATACATTCAACGGGTATTTCCAAATGAAGGAGCCGTGTGAATGGCCGAGCTCTGGTGACCACTGGTAAAATTTCGGTGGTTGTGGCTGCGAGCCGCTGGAGATGCCTCGGCGAAAGAAACAATGCAAGGAGTGGTGGGAGGACGGTGTCCTGGGCATCGGAATACTTAAGCGTCACCGAGCAAAGTGGAACGGGCGGCAGGCTCGTGAAATCTGCGAGGTCGCTGAAACAGGACTCCAACGTGACCGTTGTCAGTGCAAGCTGCTGAAAAACTGCCAATCTCTTTGGCGTCAACCTAATAGACCGACAACACAGGACTCGCAAGTTTGGCAGTTTGCGCAAACCGTCGAATATGGCATCGATCAGGACGTCTGTGGGAATGTCGTCCTCCTCCGGCGATGGAGGATCAATCCAGCACTCGCGCACTACTGGTGCTATTAGAGGAGACAAGAAAAACTCCAAGCGCTGGGAGGTACGCCGTCGATATTTGTTCGTTTGGAGGCCACGCAACCCGAGGGTAGGCGGGGCAGGATGTGTGTATATCTTGGTGAAGAGTAGGGGCTGGGCGCACCGACGAAAGCAGAGGCAAGTGAGTGTGACGGCTTTGATATCCCAAGGAGCGGTGAGGTATGAGAAGATTTTGAGCCATAGCTCTGGCGGCACAAGGAGCACCTGAGAGGCCGAAACGCTACCACTTCTGGTCCGTTTGAAGCCCTGTCGAGCTCGATCCACGACCTGGACGAATTGATTTTTCATCGACCTGGATAGGGATGCGGCCAGCGCGTAAGATGCGAATACGTGGTCTTGGGGATCCATACCGTGTCCTAAGTAGCCCAGGGCACCCTAAGCCCGTTGACGTTGACGTAGACGGAAGAAGAAAAGAGTGGACGGATGGCAACAACAAGCGGGGCTATCAATAGGGAAAATGATCGGAAAGAGATCGCTTATGTTTTCGGTCATCAATCTAATCAGAAACCACACTGATTGCAAGGAGAACAGCAGCCAAGTATATTTTATCGTAGCTGGTCTTGAGCCTGTGTTGCCCCGCCAATGCCCCAAGACAAATGGAGGCGACGATACCATAATGTAGCATCGATTTATGGAGCGCCCAATATTCATCAGATTGTCGCCAGAGAAGCTACGATGATCTTGTCTTCCATAATCTTTTCGCTGTTCTCGGGCCACGGAGATTTGCTCTCATCAAGCGATGAAGATCATTAGGCAAAGTGTCTTCTAAAACAATCGAGACGTTTTCCACACAAATTCACAGGGTGCCTACTAAAGGAAAATGGAAAACTGGAAAAAGCCATGCCTCTCAGAATACTTCATCTTTCAGCCTTTGTACTATTTTCGAAACCTCGTTATGGCCAAGAATCCCATGGCGATATGTTCCAACAGGTTTCAGCCCATACGGGAGGAGGACTCAGCTCGTTACTCGTTACGTTGTTCAAAGACTTACATTAAGGTTCTCCACGGATCTCCCCGCAGAAATTCATTAAATTTGCCATCCGCATGGACAGCATGAATTTAAGTATCCAAGTTTCCGGAGCGTACGTTGTTCTCACCCTGACATTCAGGGTCGAGACCATTTATCCGTATACGCCCATCTTTTGTGAGCATAAGTAAAAGGTATACGCACAGACAGCTCACAGGGGGTTTCCAACTGAAGGTTCCTCCTGTCTGTCAGAGAAGCCTCAAAATCAACGTTTTAAAGCGAGACGCGATCACGTGACCAAATGTGAACGCGACTAACTCCGGGCCGGAACTAAGCCGGACCGCGGAACAAACCAACGGAGCAAGGACATATCCATGTTTCTGTACGTGAAACGAGAAACCTGTTTCGTTTCAATTCTTCTTCAAGTAGAGCGAGGTTCCAGGCTCGCTCTACGTATGGATTGAAACTTCGCCGAAATCACCTGTTCTTGCCACAAATTCTATCATCGATAACAAGAGCTGTATAAGGTTCAAACACATGATACAACCAAGAAGTTGTATGAGTCAATGAGGAACAAAGTGCATTGGGAGGCGAGGTTTAGATATCTTTCGTGAATATCTCAGAGTCTCAGAGTCTCAGTCGACGTCCGATTTAGATTCCGTGTTTCAACGCTGTAAGGAGTGGTCTCACAAACTTAAGGTCGTAGACGGAGGAAATGAATTTTGTTTGGAGACGGACAATAGTCGAGCTGTAAGGCTGACCAGTCACGCGTCGAACTTGGGCGGGGACTTTGTAGAGCTATGGTGACATCGATAACACGGCGTCGCATGTCATTGACAGGTAATAATACAACGAACAATCTTCACTACGAAACCCGTCCACCAACTACGAATATAAAAAGAAACCCGAATGTTACATATCGTTCGTAATAATAATACTGCCTTGACGTTAAATAGGGAACTCGAGCGTAAGGTTCGTCAGGAACTGCATTCCGGCAGCGCGGTACGTGTCCTGCGTGATCTCCGTCGGGATGAGCCCGTCGAGGAAGGTCATCAGGTTGGGCGTCGCGGTTGTGTATGCTGGCCAGCTGGGCACGGTGTTCCCGTTCGGGTTCAGGTTCGTCGCGAAGTTGATGAGGTAGTCGGTGAGCTCGCCGTCGAAATAGACGTTAAGGATATCTGTGGCGTGGAACTGAAATATAAAAATTCAGTCTCAAGGTAGTACGATATTGAAAGCAGCTTTGGAACTCACCGAGCCGAGGAAAGGTGTGGCTTTCTCCCGTTTACTCACTATCGGAGTTTGATTCAGTCGCATTAATAACTAAATTCGATTCAACGACGCACGGAATGCCCATTGGTTTTGCCTCCCAGATAGGGTCTGCTGAAAGAAGCGGCGCGGAGCCTGGAACACACCGTCGCCCTGAGTTTGGAAATGATCAATTATGTTCATTTCAACCAGAGCTACGCATGAGCATACCTGGAATGCGGCAATGCGTTTGAACTGCGGAGTAAGCGCGTCTAATACGCCGGTGTCAAAGGGTGAGCCTTGTGTTATGTCGCTGGGATACAGGGTGTCAAAATTGGCCGCTTGGGCTGTCGTCGCCTCGGGGAGCCAGAAAGTCTGAGTCCATTGATTAAACTCTGCATCTGTGCTGGTTGAAAGGTAAACGTTGGAGGTGAATGATGAAATCGGAGACATCGCGCGTACGTTATGTTCGTCGTCGACAACGAGAAAAGCGTCCCCTCGTCGTCGCAATCACCTGTAAAGATTATTTTGTCAACGTCACTGAGATAAAAATGAGAGTGAACAGGCGTGTTTACCCGTAACGAAAGGGACCTGCGCCACCAATCCTTGCTGCACGAGGCGCTGTGGATTATCTGACAAGAACACCCCGTCTGCGCGAGGTAGCCAAGCCAGGACCAAGGACTGGTTCAAACAACGAGGATTATTAAAAAGTCTGAGACCGAGAATTCGTTGATTTCACCTGGTACGAGAAAATCCCGGGTGACGCGTTCTGTGCCGCTTTGAGGGTTGCGTATGGCACGGTTCGCAGACAGGCAAGTGTGTCAGCTGCCCCAGAGCAACCCGTCTGGTCCACAATCGCGTCGTAGTCTGGCAAGCATCAGGCTGATGTGTAACACTTGGTTTTCAACCACGTACACTTCTGGCCATTATCTATGGAGCCAACCGGAATCGGGGAGCCGGACTCCATAAACGCAGCCCGGAAAAGTCCCTCTGTGTTCCCACCGTTCGCCAACATTTGGAGAGAAACAGATATAGCACCGGCAGACTCGCCCCAGCTGTGCTCGTTCAACATACGTCAGTCATTACAATTCAAGCTTTCAAGAAGGACACTATAGCGCACATGGTCACTTTGGTCGGATCTCCACCAAATGCCGAGATGTATTTCTGAATCCAACGAAGAGCTTCGCGCTCTAAAAACGGCGCAACGGTCCATGAGTTGCATATCTCGCCAGATCAAATAAAAACGCACGATCTTGGAGGCCTAGGTTGCCGACTCCGGCGGCTTTGACTTCAGCGCTGGCCAAGAATCCAAAAGCTGTGGATTTTATCAGGATTTTGAACACGGTCTCAACGGAGTATCTAACCGGAAACCCGGTAGTTCATCGAGACGTAAATGACTGGCTCCCCAATCGCGATGGAGCGTTCAACGATAGTCGTCCCATCGTACCTGTTCAAGTTAGCCGCCTTGCAAACTTTCTTTTACATCGACTCACATAGACGGGCTACCGAGCTCAAATCCTCCTCCGAATATCCACTATTCGACCTTTTTTTAAGCAGAGGCGAGGGAATATTAGAACTCAAGGGACGCACCGCGACCACGGGAAGTTTAGACGTCGAGGTAGCCGTCGCGGGTTTGATTACATTGATGGTCAAGCCTTGGCAGAAAATAAAACTTTGTGCGGAGGTTGATTTATTTAAACCCACAATCCTCTGAGTCAGGAAAGACCAGCCCATAAATGGAATTGACGATTCCAAAAGGCCCTCCGGGCATACCTGGTACCTCCAACCATAATTTTCCCAGAGGTTGAATTTCAGTACAGCAGTTTTATAAGTAGTATCGTTATACGTCTCAAGGTTCGCTCAGGAGTCAGCGCACAACCAGCTCACATTGAGCCTGGTGGGTGATCCGTTGTACATACCCCGAGCTCATGGTCACGGATAAGAATCCAAACAACTTGAATTCTGAGGTAAGTAGTTCACGCTGTAGTGAGTACAGTAGCAGTGAAAGGATTCTTACGCTCCGCACACCTTCATTCTTGGGACAGTAGATACTTCATGAGGAATTTGAAGCAAGTAGTCTGTTATAAAGTACAAGTCAAGCACATTTCTAGCGCTTGTCGTCGGCTCGGGGACGACCCCAACATATGTGGCCGATGAGAGTGTAAGCCCTCGGCTGATTGATGCGGGCACGTCGGCTTGTTTTGGGACAGCTGCGGCCTCTATATTACTCAGTCAGCCAGTCAACAGCCAGTCCTTGATTGCCAAAGAAAGCCGTCGGGTACCGTACATGTACCCAATCCTCCCAGTCTCAGAAACTTAGTGTACATTCGTAATGTGGATAGCGTCCAACCCAGGCAGCTCTGTGTCTACAGGGATGCCAGCATTACCACATTAGCGGAGATGGGGCTTCTCTACTTCTTCAATGGTGGGCAACTAGTGGGATGGACAAGACATGGCCACCACATACATTCTCATAGGCGGCACATTCACATCGGTGCCGGCACATCTGCCGAGAGCCGGCACATGGGCCGTCTTTTGGAACAGAGGCGGTTACCGATTAAATAGTTCGTTAATTACTTGGATAAACAATCTCTGATAAGGCTTACAAAAAAACGTAACGTACTTCAAGTTGAAAGGAGTTTAAGGATTACGCCCCCAGTCTCTTTTTCCTCCGTCAGGTCTGTTTGCATCAACATGTAGAGTTCAGAGGCTCTGGCACCCGCTACCTCTGTGAAACAAGAACCCCAGTCCACGGTGCTTCTATCTCTAAAGCCCTCAGCTGAATTCTTGCCCCCGGATGTTCGCACTCAAGGGATCCAAGCTCGCGCAAACGAGATGCCGAAGAGATACCCAGCCTCGAAGAAGTGTAAGACACACAAGGTATGTATGTTTTCAGGATTGTCTTGCCGTTTCATAGACTTGAGCTAGGTCTGGTTTATTCTGGTTAGGACTGGGGGGGGCGTAATTCTTGAATTCCTTTCAACTTGAAGCACGTTACATTTTTTGTAAGCCGCATCAGAGATTATTTATCTTCTACTTCGAGTCTTCGAGTCAATAAAAAACGAACTACAGCTGTTTTGTAAATAGTATACGGGTTTCGAAAAATTTTGATGTTCGATTTGTGCTTACATTTGTTTGTCGCTGAATCTTCACAAGCTCCACCACTATGTCCGAATTCATTTCTCTTGCATTGTAATCCTACCTACCTACCTACCTACCTCTCTAATTACACTCCCAGCATGGCGCGAGGCAACAAAGAAGGGCATTTTCGACGAAACTAAACAACATGCCATCCACATGTTTACATAATCACATGGCGGATATTGCGCGCGACCTCCGAATCTGCCTCAGTTCAGTGGAGACAATTTTGGCCTGCTACCAAAGGGAATCCAGAGGGCTTCATGTACCCACACTCCGCGTTTGGGTCCGCCCACGGGCTTTGGGATCGATGTGCGCCAATGCAGTGACAAACAAGTGTAAGCACAAATCGAGCATCAAAGATTTTCAAAACCCGTATACTATTTACAAAACAGCTGTATCTACTCGGTACCATCTCTTTGTGATCTCCCCTCGGTGAGAATGCAGAGCTTGGAACCGGGGAGGGCTTGAAATAAACGTTGGATGAACGCCAAGTCAAGCGGGCATCGATGTGAGCCATCAAATCACCCCGGCGACTCGGCAAACATGTGCCGCCTCTGTGCCAAAAGACGGCACATATGCTGACTATGTGCCGGCTCTCGGCAGATGTGCCGGCACCGATGTGAATGTGCCGCCTGTGAGAATGTATGTGGGAGCTTGCTTGATGCGAGTCACGAGCAGGGAGCCCTAACCCCAGGTTATAAGACCTAACCTCACATTGGGACCCTAACCTGAGCTCTAGGGGTAGGTTTTAAGTCACGTGCGGCCGTTTCGATTTGATGATCTGAGACCTGGTACCTAAGTCGGTACCAGGAATATCATCGACAACCTCTTGAGGCAGCCCCGTGAGGATAGGCAGATCGATCGCCTGGAAATGGGAAGGAGTGAGAAATACAGTAACGCTTGTCTCTGAGACGCGTTCACCTGCTGCGGACATGCGAGGCCGAACGCGGTCGCGGTATACGAACCACTGTATGCCGGGATCGTTGCTGGGAGTTGGAAACGCAGATCCCCGACGCTGCGCAAATCCTCGTCTACCGCTCGATCAGAAGAAAATTATGGGCAGACTTACGGAGGTTGGGCAAATGGAATACCCAGGAAGCTCTGAGTGTTTGGAGAGCCCACAGTGCCCGTGAACGTTCCAGCATCGAGAGTGACCGTCGGCGGAGCCAGGGCTGCCCCTACCGCTGCGCGCGCTTGGAACAACAGAGCAAGAGTTCCAACCTTGAACAGCGACATTATCCAGGAGCACGACCGTACCTGGGCGTCAGACCATGGTCGCTGATGAGTCTTTTATAACATGATCTCTTCGCTTGATAAAGTTGAAGTTGAAAAAGGGCCGCGGAGGTCATGAGAAAGGTCACGAGTCGCGTTCACCACAGGGCAGCTATGGGGTAGCCTGTCGGCCGCCTGCAAAGATGATGAACCTGACTACTAATAGAAAATTGAGAATGCGGGGAAACGTGGGAGGATTGATAGAAAGACAGTCTAAAGTTGGCAACGAGTACATGTATCACAAGCAAGTGGGGTCGGCACCGGGTTCTCGATTGCCGTTCATAGACGGGAAAATTTGAATGCATCGTGCCAGTCGTTGGTGACTGATGGGAGGACTGGCAGCTGGACTGGCGTCATCGGAGCCTTTGATGCTTAAGATGTGTTGAAAAAATCTTGAAACTGATATATGAGGGACTGGGGCTGAATCCAGAAAAGCACCCTCACATAATTCTTCGAACCGCCAC
The DNA here is from genome assembly GCA_029289565.1 of Mycena galericulata. Taxonomy (NCBI): domain Eukaryota; kingdom Fungi; phylum Basidiomycota; class Agaricomycetes; order Agaricales; family Mycenaceae; genus Mycena; species Mycena galericulata. The sequence continues at coordinate 128,927 of JARKIA010000094.1, forward strand.
GGAATCTTCCTGAGGAAACTGGACGTTCGTTTGCTTGACGGATGATGACTGCAATGTAACCGAGGAAGTGAACAAGGTTGGTTCGTTTTAAAAATATGTGATATTTTTGCTGATGATACAAAGCGTTTCGTCCGATAATAACGTAAAACCCCAAAACTAATAAGTTACAACGCGTTTTTGTTGAGCACGCGATCCCAGTTACAGGGGAAACTCGAGCGTGAGGTTGGTGAGGAACTGCATGGCGGAAGCGCGGTACGTGTCTTGCGTGATACTCGTCGGGAAAAGGCCGTCCAGGAAGGTCATCATGTTCGGCGCCTTGGTGGTGTACGCTGGCCACTCGGGCACGGTATTCCCGTTCGGGTTCAGGTTCGTCGCAAAGTTAATGAGGTAGTCCGTCAGCTCGCCGTCGAAGTAGATGTTCAGGATGTCAGAGACGTGGAACTGGCATTGTATGAGTGATTGTGACGCGAAACTGAAAAATAAAACTCACAGAGCCAAGGAATGGCACAGCTTTGAGGCGTTTACTCACTGCGCAGACCTGAGTAAGTAATGGATCGGGAAAAATCAACCAAGAGACATACAGAATGCCCATTGGTTTTGCTTCCCCGATAGGCTCTGCTGGAAGAATCGACGCGGAGCTTGGAAGACACCGTCACCCTGGACATGAGATGATCAGCAAAATGTTAGGCTTGGCAAAGGAGAAACAAGTCACCTGGAAAGCAGCAAGTCGCTTGAACTGAGGTGTGAGGGCGTCCAGTATGCTCGTATCGAAGGGGGATCCCTGGGTAATATCGCTGGTATACTGGGCGTCCAGCGAAGCCAGCTGAGCCGCGCTGGCTTGAGGTACCCAGACGGACCCAATGTATTCCGTGAATTGGGCGTTCGTCCTAAGTTCATGTCAAAAATTGAATACGGCCAACAAAACGGTTAACTCACGTTATGTTCAAGGTTGACAACGAGAAAAGTGTCCCTTCGTCGTCGCAGTCGCCTAAGCACCGGCAAGGTATGTCGCGTGAAAAAAAAACACATAGAAGATTAGGAACGAACCGGTAACGAATGGTATGTTCGCAACCTTGCCCTGTTGAACGAGGCGCTGCGGGTTGTCCGTGAGAAACACCCCGTCCTCACGCGGGAGCCAGGCGAGAGTGAGTGACTGAGAAACAAGCTTCAGTGGACGGAACCGAAAAGAAATCAACATAGACATACCTGGTACGCGAAGATGAAAGGCGACGCATCTTGGGCGGCTTTGAGGGTCGCGTATGGAACCGTGCGCAGGCATTCGAGGGTGTCCGAAGCGCTGGCACATCCGACTTGGTCAACGATAGCATCGTAGTCTTCGAATCAAAGATGTATCAGCGCGTTGAGTGAGACAGGACTGGTCCTTGGACGTACACTTCTGGCCGTTCTCGACAGGGCCGACAGGGATGGGGGAACCAGATTCCATAAATGCGGCGTGGAATAGTCCCTCGGTGTTCCCACCGTTCGCCAACATGTGGAGAGACACGGAGATGGCCCCGGCGGATTCACCCCAGCTGCAATAATGTATGATCAAAATCAAAATCAACACAGAAGAGGAAATTGCGAACATGGTAACTCTCGTAGGATCGCCCCCGAACGAGGAGATATACTTTTGGACCCAACGAAATGCCTGGCGCTCTGATATAAATATGTTAATCTAGCTATAGGTTTGAAATAACCAATGAGGCTCACGATCTTGGAGGCCCAAATTTCCAACACCGGCTGCCCGGACCTCTTTGCTGGCCAAAAATCCGAAAGCTAAAATACTATCAATCTTCGAGCGTGCCTTCGATCTTGAGACCACTCACCGGAAAGTCTGTAATTCAACGAGACGTATATGACAGGTTCTCCCATCGCAATGGACCGTTCGACAATGGTAGTTCCGTCGTACCTGGTAGTGTGGTAAGCACATGTGATAGATGACTTTTGGAAAAATAAACCGAGCTTACATCTCCGGTGATCCCAGTTCAAATCCACCACCAAAAATCCACTGCACAACAAATCAGGACGCAGTAATACACGCGCCTGGACGAAGACTTACCACAACGACCGGGAGCTTCGACGTCGCTTTCGCAGTCGTGGGCTTGATTACATTGATGGTCAAGCCTGTAGCGGATAAGTGCCGCACCAGGGATTGTGCCACGACACTCACAGTCCTCGTCGGACGGGAATACCACCCCGAATGCCGAGTTTGCGATGTAGTCGACGACCTCGTCGGGCAAGCCAGTGAGTACCGGGAGCACGATGGCCTAAATCATAGTCAGAATCAATCTTCTGTGAAATGCATGTATAATACTCACCTGCTGCGGGCAGCCAGGGCCAAACTCGGTGACCGTGTACGAAGTGTTGTACGCGGGGATCGCCACGGGGAGGCGGAAGCGGAGGTCGCCAACCCTGGTGACCTTGAGATGAGGCATCGATAATTGTTGCAGAGACTTACGGGGGCTGGGCAAAAGGAATGCCCAGGAAGCTCTGCGTATTTGCCGAGGCCGACGTGCCTGTGAATGTCCCTGCATCAAGTTTCACCGTCGGGGCAGCGAGCGCTGCGCCGGCGGCGTCGCGCGCGAGGGACAGGAAAGCGACAGCAGCAAGGATTCCCAAGTTCAGCGGCGACATTGCAGGGCTGGGGGAGCGCGACCAGGACGTGTACGGATCGGCCTGAGGACATGATACGCGTCCGCGCAGCGCTTTATACTATCGCGAAGCGGCCTCAAGTCAGCAAGAATCGAAGAAATTCGAGGGAGATGGTCATGAGGATATCCTGGGCAGCATCATGGGACAGCATCACCACAGGGAGGAAATTAGCGGCGCCCTGTCCGGAGGTAGTTCATCAGCCTCTCAGTTACAGCCGAGGAGCGCTTTGCCCTGCTTTGCCGCTAAGGAACCTGGGTACCCCAGATTTCCCCGCACTTCGAAACGCGGGGCCCCAGGAGGCAGCATGTGGGGAATCTTGGGGAGTCCGGGGAAGTGAGGTTCGATTGCAAGCGCTTGAATGGGTTCCACTGCCGCAGAACTGCCGCAGATATCACATGGAAGCGCGAGTCAACCGCCAGCGACAATCATGATGCATCCTCGGGAAACATATGGCATCCAAAAAGGACAAGTCCGCATCGTCGGAATGCTGGTGTGTTTTTCCCATGACCAGCGAGCTGCTTGTTGTCGCCCTGGGTATGTAGCTCGGTGCCTCGGAGGAGGGTTACACGTTTAGAGCGTATAAATTAGAAAACGACAAATCGTATGTAGCCTACTTACACACTCGTCAAGATCATTACTTCCCCATATAGTCACCTCTCGCAACGCGCGTCTCAGTCTGTCTCAATATCACAGGGCAGCGGATGCCAGGGCCAAGGCCACAAGGGCACCGACAGCGCGGAGACCCGGTGCCTTGAGGCCCAGCGCCGCGCCCGTCTTCCCGCTTGGCGACGCAGACGCAGTCGATGACCCAGGCGCAGTCGCGGTCGCACCCGCCGACGACGTCGGCGCATACGCGACCGTGAGCAGGTCAGGGCACTGCGGTGCGACGAGTACTTTTCCGTAGTTGCTCGCCACCCAGAGCACCACGCCGTTAGTCCACCCGAAACCAGCCTACGGCACATAATCAGCCATCGGATCTACACAAGCCAAGACGGACTGACCTGCACCGTGTACTCTCCTCCCGAACCCGACGAGTCGATATCCGAGATCGAGAACTTCTCAAACATCTGCGGTGGGCATGTGTGAGTCAGCGGATGGCGGCGAATGCAATCCATTGGATACGCACATTCCCAGTGTTGTTCGTGCTGAGCGTCACGTTCAGCTCCGCGTCCGACAAGCGCGGTAGCACCCCAGGGATCGATCCACCCGTCGCATGCCTGCGCCGCATTCAATCATCAGCCTCGTCCTCTCGCCGTGGAGGAAAACACCAAGGAAACGCACCAACTGCACAACACGCTCGCAAAGTACCGATTCGCAAGCTGCACCCCCAGCGCATCCGCCCACCCGCCGCTCGTCGCATTCCCCCCATTCACCACGGTCCCGCTGACCGACCCGCGCGCGACGTCCGCCGCCGCGCCCGAGGTCGACGCGTTCTGCGCCGCGGTGATGTCTTGCACGGGCAGCTCCGCCTCCGTGATGCCAAGCTGGCCCGCGGGCACGAGCGAGAACGTGTTCTGCCCGGCGGCGGGCGTGGGGATCGCGCCGCTCGTCAGGTTCGCGGGAAGCGAGCGAAGTGCCTGCAGCGCGATGTACTGGTGCGGCGGCCACGCGTTCGGCGCGTCCCTGTATCACACCCACTAGTTAGCATTCATCATCCAGCGTCATGTCAGACGGCGTGGATGAGCCGCACGCACCACTGCAGCCCCGTCTCGATGAACGTCACGGGCATCGTCCCGTTGTAGCGGTTCAGCACCATGTTGAGTGCCGCGAACGCGCCGAACGCGTTCTGCGAGCTCGCGAGCACCTCGGGCGGCACGATACCGCTCCAGAAAGGGTAGAACGTCGCCGCGCTGAAGATGTCGTTGCGCGAGTTGGTCGCGAGGTTGAAGTCGTAGAAGGCGAGCTAGGTGAGGAGAGCGCGTTAGCGGATGCGTGCAGGCGAGAGGGGGCGGGGATCCGGGAGGGGAGGGACAGAAGCGCGAGACGGAGAGGCAGAAGGGAAGGGAAGGGAAGGAGGCGATGAAGAAAAGGATGGGGGAGGTGAAGTAATCAGAGAGCACACACACCTTGGTCGCATTCCAAAACAAATCAAGCACACCCTCCTTAATCGACGCCGCCGCCGCCGTGTGGCGCGACACCGCGCTGGCGTTGCTCGAGCCGTACAGGCCCGCCAACAGCACATGGTTTTTGTCTGCGGGGCACATCATCAGCCAACGTGATCTTTAACGCACCAGCGAGCACGAGAGGAAGAGATCACACGCACACAAAATGCTATTCAAATCCACCGGCACCATGTTCTTCACGTTCAGCGACCGCAGGCCCGCGGTGATGTTCGTGAGCCAGCGCGAGGAGTAGTCCCACCCGGTCTCGGCGCCGCTCGCGAGCTCCGCGTAGAGGGACGCGCTCTGCGAGGCGTTGAGCACGGCTTGTGTGGGGTCGTGGATCGTTAGGTAGTCTGCGGGGGAAGGGGGGGTTAGTACACGGGATTGGGAAGGAGGGAGGGAGGGAGAGGAGAATGGAGAAGGCGGGGGGAGGGTGGAGGGGAGGCGCGCATGTGGAGGGGAAGGGAGGTACAAATGAAATGAGGCCAAAGAACGAGAGAAGGGATGCATGAGGGAAGGAGACGGGGATAGGGAGGGGAGCACTGCAAAGACGGTAACAGGATCATGGAAAAGGGAGGGGACGAGGAAAGGAAGGCCACGGAGCAAAGGGAAGCGTGGAGCTCGGGGGCGTCGGGAATGACGAGGCTACGAACGAACGAACGGAGGGGGGAACACCCTTTCCGCTCCTGCTCTTCCAGCCTGCTCTCCACATGCGCCTCCACGGCAGCGAAATAAAAAAGGGAAATAAAACGAAAACAAAAGTGCGAGAAAGGAAAAACAGCCTACGCACCAGTCAAATACGACTCGGGCCTGGGCGCGGTGTTAGTCACACTGTACTGCGCCATGCTGTAGGTCTTGTTCGTGAACGGGCTGCGCACGGAGACAGTGCGGTTTGTCTGCCACCAGGCGAGTTCGCGCTGGAAGGGGGAAAGAAGAAGGAGTGAGTATTGGTGAGAAGGGGTGAGAAGGCGGGGGGCGAGAAGAGGAAGTGGGCGAAGGGAGATGGGGAACAGGCCGAGAGAAAGATAGGAGGGAGCGAGGGCGGGGCGAAGGAACGAGAATAGCACCCACCTCAGCAAGTGGCAGCGCGCGCGCGAGGATCGACGTGTCGTTGCTGGCGGCGACGTAGCGCGCGAGCATCTGAATGAAGAGCGGCGGCTGCGAGCGGTTCAGGTCTGCATAGATATCCGTACATCAGAATCAATTTGAGCGAAAGATGGCGGCGCGACGTACAGTAGATACGCCCGCCGTTCGGGATGAAGCCAAAGCGCTCAATCTCGTCCATGAAGTTCTGCAGCGTGGCATTGGCGGTGGAAAAGAGCTCCGACTCGAGGAGGCCCTCGATGATCCAGAACGAGTCCCAGTAGTACTGTTCGCGGAATCGACCACCTGGAGGAAAAGATGAGATCCAATTGAAGGCAATAGAAGCACAAGACCTACCCGGGATGACGAACGTGTGGTTCAGCGGGATGAGCGTGCTCTCGCACTTGCCAGCCGTGCAGAGCGTGCTGGCGTTCGTGCCGCGCACAAGCTGCGTCCAATACCCGTGCACCGTCTGCGAGAACGCCTTGAGAAGCGGGTCCGTCACGTTGTTCAAGAATGCTGGCGCGCTCTGGAAGCCCGGAAGCGCGACGGCCTCGAGCTCCTGCCCCTCGCCGGAAAAGTCCGTGTCGACGAAGGTCACGACCTGCCCCTCGGTGAGGCTCGTGTTACCCGGGAGCGCGGCGAAGTCCGCGAGGACGGCCTTGGATGTTTTGGCGGTGGGCTGGCGAACGAATCAGGTCAGCGGGAGACGCGGACATCGGAGCACGCTGCACACACCTTGTCCACGATAGTTTTGGGGTCGGAGAATATGCCTGCGAGGTTGAGGGTTTGGAGCAGCTGAGACAATGAGGTCAGAGGGCGTAAGAAGCACAAAAGCGGCGCGTTAAGCTACGCACAGGGCCGGCGCAGAAAATCTGGGACGGACACCAAGCTTGGGTGGGCGGGAGGGCCGCTTGGGACGGCACCAGGGCTGAGGCTGCGGGAGATGGAATCGCAGTAACTGTCGTGACCACCACCGGCGACACCGAGGTCACGGCGGCAGTACTCGTCTTAACAGCGGTCGAGCTTTTGACGCTAGTCACAACGCTGATCGACTTGCTGCTCGACGAGGCAGCGTTGCTGTGAAGCACAAATGCGAGGGCCACGAGCGTTGAAAGCATTTTGGGTCTTGTCATGGTCGTGAAATGTAGGGGAGGGGCCAAGGAGGGGCCAAGAAACGCTCTCAAGGTCCGCCACACGCTTCCCCGCCTTATAAGCGCGCATCAATTCGACGATGCACATGGCAGCTGACCAGGGTGGAGTGCGCTGAAAATATTGGGTGATTGGCGCACTGATGCGAGACTTGTGTCAGATGATGCATGACATAACCGTTCCCCCGCCTCGACCGACACAGGCACGGGTCTCGAGTCTCAGGTGAGATCTAGAGGATTTGTTGAGGTTGAAGGGGGCGCCAGGCGCAGAGCTTTTTGTGCAAAGGTTTATTTCTTCGTTTTCGCTACTCCTAAGTAAAGAATCTCGTCAGTTTCACTTTTCAGTTCTAAACATTGAAGCAACTCGTATTACAATTGTGACATCGTGGTTTCAGGTCAGTGCGCTTAGAGACAGATTCCAGGTACCACGGCCGGACTGTCAAGGAAAAGGTTGAGGAAAACGGTGATACGACTCCCAATCCCGGACGACGGGATTACCCTCACCTATCAAGCGCTCGGTAAACGATGACAATTGCATAAGATGGTGCGTCCATATATACGACCTGGATCCAATTTCCGCTGCCCGGACATGGGTTGCGTGAGCGCATGCTCAGGGATAGAAATCAGGATATTTATGGCGAGAATATTTTGAGACGCAGAGAGTATTTTGAGACGCAGAGAGCTTGAGGCCCGCAAACTCTGTGAATGCGGTCCGAATGATGTATTAGTTGGATAGGGCTCATAACTCACAACTGGACAGTTTCATTCTGTATTCATCTAGTCTTTTTGAGATGCATTCGCACATGTGAGATGCTGATGCGCCCCGTATATAGTATTACACATCGGATGGAAGGAATGAGGCACCCTGGTCTCCTGAAGCTGTGCTCCGCAGGACAAGGACGCAGTTAGGCACGATTTCTTGAAGAAGGAAAAGCAAGAAAAACGAAGAAACAAAACCGCGCACAACGCGTCGGCACGTGTCTTCGCGGTCACCTGACAGGCAAACAAAATATTCTCGAAACTCGACAATTACTTTGTTCTCCGACTTCCGGGCATGATAGGTCCCACTACATTCAGTCTGATTTCGACACAAGTCCTAATCCGAGTGAACTGAGCACCGACAGCCTTGTATAAACTATCGACCGAAATGTAAATAGAGAGAGGCCAAGTAATGCGAGCTGGCCGCTCATCGTTGACGGAGAAGTTTGGAAAGTTCAAGTTTCTTCTGGGTGAAAAGAGTCCAATCCCTTCAGGATCGCTTGAATGCGCGGCAAGATCGGCGAGAGGTTTACCAATGAGGACACACAGTGTGTCATAGTCTCTTTGATTTGTCCTCGAGCGGTGGGGTCATCTAGCCACGGGCGTAGGGGACGATCCCAGTCTAAAATCGGATGGTCTCCTGGGGCATACTGATCGAACATGGCACTGGAAAGGACTGCATCCACCAGTTTCTGTCTGTCTGGCTCATCGAGGTCGGAGAGGCGATTTAAACCGTTTGCAAGTCGGCGCTGGTGACTTTCGTGGACGGCTCCTCCAGGTATTAGGTATCTTCCAATCCCCATGAGTGTCTCCGCTGCATTGTAGGGAATAGAACCAAAATTGAAGCTCTCGAGAAATTCAGCCAAGAGAACAATTTGGGCCTCCGAAATCCGGTCCTGTATCCAAGGTTGAGGGTGCCCGCGATTATCGAAGGCGGTTGTGTCGTCTTGGTGATCGGGAGGGAGTATAGCCCTTGTATCCGTCGGGAGCAACCAATGTGAAAATTGAAAACATCCGGGCTCATTCAATAGGCTCATTATAATGAGTAGCTTCACCAGGGCGATGACGGAAACAGATATCAATGAGGATTCCGTCTCGATGACTGCTTGGAGAACAGATTCATAGATTGCAGTCCTGAGATGAGTTTGGTCCAGTGAAGCTACACGCCAGAGCGAGCCCAGCACTACAGCGACAGACGGGCCATCCTCCGATGGTCCAGAAGCGCTGCTGGTCAGGGTTATTGGGTAAGATTCCCATAGACGAATTCCAAACGGACTCCGCACGAGAGGTTCCAAAGCCGAATCCGACTTGCGATTATGCAAGTAATCAATAATCGTGGGGGGTATAATTGGTAGATTCGAGACACAGGCTTGTTCCGGTGTCCAGAGCGAACACAATTCGAGGATTATAGTGTCGAACCATTGGCGAGACTCTTCGACATTTAGGCTGTCGCGATGGTCCGATATGATCTGCTCTATTACCGATTCGAGATCTTCCTTGATGCCAGAGAAGGGAACGGGATGAACGGGCTTAAGGATTTCCAGGGTATCTTCGAATCGGAACGGCAGAGCCTTCAGCATAGCCGAACGCCGCAGGTAGTCGAATAATATTCTGTGACCCTTGTTGAGAGAAAAGTCTTGAATTGCTTTGGCGAGTCCTGTGATCACGACGGATGAAGGAAGTGGATTCCGTTCTGGCCCGACCTTTATGTGCCAGAAGAGGTCTTCTCCGAAACGCAACAGGTGGCGCAAAATCTGGGTCCTGTATGTCGATAGGATAGGCCGTAGGTCTGGGTTAACGCCTCTGAGGGCATCCGCTTCACATCGGGCGAGGTGTTCTGATAATTCAACAAAACGACGCTTCGCAGAGCAGAATATAGACCATCGTATCAATGACATAGCTGAGATGGAATAATGTTCCACGTCAGCTACCGTCGTCCAGAGTTCTAGAGGCAAGTGGTCGGATATGGCCTGCAGGCTGGCTATCGCCCACATAGCCTTGTAGTAAGTGATCAGCCGACGTTGGAAGGCTTCTGGAGAAAGCAATCCACTGTGACAGCTACGAAAGAAGCCTTCACTGCGAGAATGCAGTTGTAGATCTGAGTTTCGCATCAGATGTTGTATATGATCTCGGTATGCTTGTCGCGGCCCCACTGGACCCCATAATGCATCGGGAATAGCCTCAAGAAATGGCTCCAGTTCGGTATCGTCTGCCAGGGACTTGACAGTCCAGGTTAATGCTCTACGATCGCGCACCGTGCGCTCAGCTGATGTTTCCATCGCCCGCTCGGACATGGCCTCTACCATAGTTTCTGTGGACGAGGAATCAGAGGAATTTGGCGGATCGTCGCTAGCTCCAGCCGGTTTATGATAGCGACGCCATCTTGTCTTGAAACTTCGCAACATATTCCATAATGCGCCGGAGAGCGGTGTGCGATACGGACAGTCAAGGGAGAACAGGGGGAGGAGGGTCAGGACGGAGTATACCGCCGTAACAATGAACAGAAGCATGGCAGCCACCGCTGCGATGGGGAGGTTGATGGGGATTAGGAATGCGACCAGTCCCGCAAAAAAAAAGAGCAGAGATGCGTGCAAGAGCAGAGGGATGATGTCGACGACTGTGTGCATGCGGAACCGCTTCAGACCGAAATATAGATACGAGAAAATGCGTGCGCGGATGACGGGGGCGGAACGCATATCAGCCCTGTGCAGGAATTCGCGCGCCCATTGCTCGAGGAGGGTCGCAACGAGGGCACAGGTGAGGCTAAGACCCAGGCTGATGAACCAAAGCGCGTTGCAGACGAGGGATGTGGCCGGGACAGTGAATGGAGGAGGTGTTGGCATGTGGAAGGTGCTCCCATTTGCCGCCGCAGCAAGCTGTTGGGATATCTGGGTCAAGAGCTGTACGGTAGCATCACCAGAGTCGGGCGTCAGAGTTGGATAGCTCTCAATTATGAAGGCGGTGAGACTGGCTGAAAAGAGACCCGCCTCAAGTTGGAGATCAGGAGGAGTTAATCCTTCTCGGTCAGATCGGACTCACGAATATGAGCATTCCTTCCATATTGCTTTTCCAGCTCTCAACTAGTGCCTTGTCATATTTTTCCGCCTCGGATATGTAGACCCCCCAGAGCTTCGCGGCCGCCGCTTCATCGCTAGAATCGATTGCTGGTGAATGTTTATCAGAATCCGTAACATATCTACATATCTAGGAAGGCGCACCTGGAGGTAGTACGTCCGGGCTGCTCTTCTCTGAATCTGAATCCGACATGGTGTCTTTGTGGGCGCCAAATAAGCGCCCGACGATTCAGCTTCACGGCGATCATTTCGAATTTGGGAGGCTTCCACATCGAATACTGGCCCGGGGCTGTCTATCCATTTATAGGGATTGACTATTATTGAAAGATTACGACTGGGGATGTAGGTACAGACCCTGGAAATATACGTGCAGGTACAAGTAGTGGGATGCAGGGGAGGACCGGCGATCTGATAGATAGTGCACGACAATCGGAGAAGGCATCGTGCAAATGGGACGAAGGTCGGAGGGTCGGATAATCCCTCACAGCATTCCGAATGCAATGGTTTCAGCTCCAAAGGGGTGAGGGTCGGAGGGGTCGGAGAATCCCTCTACCAGCGGGGCGCACGCAGCAGCCATAGCACCCCGAACGCAAGGAAGAGCAATGGATTCAGCAGTGGTGGCCTGGCCAGCGACAGGCTACCGTTCGTCCCAGCCGACGCCGACGCCGACGGGCCCGCTGACGAAGACGCGTTTGAGGAAGAGGACGCGTTTATCAAGGCGCGCGGTGCATACACGCTCGGGACGCTCAGCACGATGCTGTCCAGATCTACCGCCGCCGTGAGTATAGTTCTTCCCAAAAAAACGAAGGACTCGGCCCACCAAAGAATGAGTTATTCAGGCCCGCGATGTTTGTGATGCTGAGGTTGTGCAGCCCGGCGTCAAGGTTGGAGGCAAAGTACGCAAGCGTGGGCTTCATCTGCTCGCATGTCATGCCAAAGGCGCCGCCGCACCCTGAGATGCCGTCGAAGACCTGCGGCTCCTCACCGTCGAGGACGACGCGGTACAAGCCATGGTCATTCTTCTTGTCGCCGAAGACGTAGAGGGCGGAGGCTAGAGGGAGAAGCGATCAGCTGCCGATTACAGGTCAGCCGAAAGGCAGGTGTGTAGACGGACCATGGAACGCGAGCGCCACGCTGGCGTTGTCCGCATTCGTAAACGTCGACCCTCCGCCGCTGAAGTTTGGGGATTGGTTTGAGCCCCAGATCCCGGAGTATGTCAGGGCTGAGTCCGTCTCCTCCAGCGTCTGGTTCGCGACCGTCGCTCTGCAAATGAGCGCTAGTAAAAAAGGATTTTTTTTTTTTGAAAAATAACGCACCCGGCCGGTGCCAACTGCACTGTCGCGCGCAGGAAATCAAATAAGAATTCTCCCCCACCCGCATCTGCCCCCTGTTTCCCAAGATTGCGCAGGGTCAGAGTGTGAGCAGCGTATGTGAGGTTGTCCGAGCCATACAGCAGATAAGGTGCCGACGCGTTGTTCGCCATATATGCGCTCTTCGTGGACGATACTCCGTCAAATGACACCTCGTACGATCCGAACGCAGGGCCTGCGGCACCAAAGACATAGATTGCAGGTCCTGCGTCGACACTTAAGCACGCACTCTCTGCTGAAAGGAAAACGGAGCGAATCAGTGAAGTTATAGCTGAAGCTCGCATTCGTTACATTGGTCGAGTGGAATGTCCCCATGAGCCACTGGCTGGTATTCGCGTTGAAGGAGGGGCTTGATGGGTCCGGCGTCTCCCATTCCGCTTCGTCCGCGTACGAGAGAACACTGTCGAAGTCGTCTACGGTAACATTGGCGTTGACCGCAGAAATGTCCATCTTGCCCCCAACTCTGCCAAAGCAAAGTCCCAATGCAAATCTATCCGAAAGTGCTGGCTATAGTAGCCTAAGATACGAGCGTGTTTATATCTGTGAGCGCTAGGATGTCTTGACGAGAGTAAATGGAAAAAATGGCGAGAAAGAGGAGAATTGGAGGAGATGCAATATAGGCGCCGGGCCGGGCGCCTGAACGGGCTTTCCTCAAACGGCCACAAAGGAATTTCAAGTTTTCAACAGTTCCCCTCGTCTCAGACTCTTCCGCAGGGTATGCGAGAGAAATTTGAAGATAGAACTAATGACGGCAGTACGCCTCTCGTATAATTCTGGTTTGGAGGTAGCTGAAAGCAATCCAGACGTCGATCCGCACACTACAGCCATCGATCCAAGCGAAGAAGCAGCAGCCGCGAAACTCTGGGCGGTGTACGTTTCTGAAGCCGAAAAATATGACAAGTCCCTTGTCGAAAGCTGGAGAAGCGACATGGAAGGAATGCTCATTTTTGTGGGTTCTTCTGCCAGTGGTGGAAATACAGTTCGACATCTGATAGTTTACAAGGCGGGTCTCTTCTCCGCCAGTCTCACCGCGTTCATCATCGAGAGCTACAAGACTCTGACTCCAGACTCTGGCGACGCTACCGTACAACTCTTAAGCCAGATCTCACACCAGCTTGCAGCATCTGCAAATGGAACCACTTTCCACATGCCAACACCACCTCCATACACCGTCCGGACCACATCCCTCGTCTGTAATGCGCTTTGGTTCATCAGCCTCGGTCTTAGCCTGACCTGTGCCCTCATTGCGACCCTCCTCGAGCAATGGGCGCGTGAATTCCTGCATAGGGCTGACATGCGCTCCGCCCCCGTCATCCGCGCGCGCATTTTCTCGTATCTATATTACGGGCTGAAGCGGTTCCGCATGCACGCAGTCGTTGATGTCATCCCTCTGCTCTTGCACGCATCCCTTCTGTTCTTCTTTGCGGGACTGGTTGCGTTCCTAATCCCCATCAACCTCCCCATCGCAGTGGTAGCCGCCGCACTTCTGTTCATTGTCACGGCGGTATACTCCATCCTAACCCTCCTCCCCCTGTGTTACCTCGACTGTCCGTACCGTACGCCCCTCTCCGGTGCATTCTGGAGCATGTCGCGAAGTTTCAAGACAAGATGGCGTCGCCAGCGCGCGACTGCCACAGACCCCGTCAGGACTGACTCGTCGGCAATAGAACCCATCGTCGAAGTCATGTCGCATCGCGCGATGGAGGCGTCTGGAGAACGCACGGCTCGAGATTATCGAGCACTAGCCTGGAATGTCAAATCTTTGGCAGATGATTCCGAGCTGGAACCCTTCGTCGAGGCTCTCCCCGATGTATTATGGGGTCCACACCTACGCCGACGAGCATACGAAAATCACATCCAAAAATTGATGCGCAATGACACCTTGGAGTTCCGGTCTCGCCTTCAAAATCTACTTCAAAGTTGTGAAAGTGGACTGCTGTCAGCGGAAGTTGCTACACGTCGACGAATCACCTGCTATAAGGCATTGTGGGCCATAGCCAGCCTGCAATTTCTTCCTGATGCCCTTGTGCCTCTAAACTTTACTGAATTCCAACTCTACTCTCGGCCAGCGGGCAACACTGCCAGCGGGCGTGCCGTACATTATTCCACGTCCGCCGTAGTGCTGATGCGTTGGAGTTCGTTCCATTCTATAAGGATTGGCCTCCACCAACAATTGGACTATCTTCACCAATGTGCTGCATATACACAAAGGGGTGGTACTCCAAACTTACTGCCGGTCACATCTTACCTGGACACCATCGGTTTCCCGTTGCTTACAGCCGAGAAAATCGGGTCATATATTAGTGATCCAACCCACCACCCCTTACCACCCTCCGTCGCAATTCAAGATCTCGTCCGTATGATTGAGGACTTTTGCACCAACAGACCTTATCAGCTCTATTTCGAATATATCTCGGAATCCTCCCAGTTGGAATCACCTCCCTATCGGTGGAACGAGACGCGAGACAGTCTCGCACCTGATCAACCTGCCTCCTTCTCTGGCTTCAAGAAGGATTTGGAATCGGTTCTGGAGGACGTTGTGTCTACTCAACTAGCCAAATTAGGTGGCCTCGGCCACGAAAAGCCCCCCAGCTGGATCGATGCCATTATTTGGGACCTCTGTTCTTGGTGGCAACCAGACCAATTCTCCTCACCGACCTCTATACCTCACAGTATCATTTCTTACTTGAACCACTTGGGGTGTAGGGCCGTGGCGTTGCCCGGCAAAAACTCGTGCAATTTTTTTTTTTTACTTGAAGCTTCTGTGGCCAGAAAGGTAATCAGATCACCCCTCTATTATTACGTATTCAAATCCGGCCAGGGAAAAAAAAAATAACACTAAGTCATATGGCAGACATGTGGAGACCTCATTCCATTGGTGTACTTGGACACATTTTCGGGTCGAAAAGCACTACTGTTATGTGGGTCAGGTCAGGCAGGCCCAGGTCGGGAAACATTCCAGGCCAACCCTACCTTGGGCTTGGGCCTGGGCCGGATCGTGCTTGAGCTTGAGCATGGGCTTGGTTGGTTTTTTCTCTCTGTTCACCTGAGTATCCCAATCAGTTTGTAAGTGTTCTAGATTCATCAGGTGCTCCCAATAGGCGGTCTTTTGACCCTTTGAAAATCAGTTTTTGAGCTTGTATATCCAGATTGAGAACTCCATCAAAGGAGCGGAGTCTTCCACACCTTGTTCAGGAAGCATATTCGGAGTTCGTCAAGTTTGAGCCAACATAATATATGTTCTTTGGTAACTTTGGTTCGAGGATTCGAACTGAAAATGTGAGGATTCAGGTTACCCGGAGAGACCCTGGCTTGGAAAATTGTGAGCCCGAACCTGAGCCCGGGATTGGGTCGGGCTTGCGCTTGAGCCCGACTGGGAACAACACTAGAAATCATTAAGTCACATGGTTTACTTCCAACTAGCGATTCGGAGAAAAGAAAGGAGTATGCACTCGAGGGGCAGGGTAGAAAAAATATTTTGACCTCTGACTCAACTATTTCAGGGCATGCAAAGATATCTAATAGACCCCTGCAGACCTCATTCTACTTGCTGTGCTCAGATACATTTGGTCCAGGAATTGTCAGGGACTCCCACAATGCAAGACATGCAGTTATCTTCATATGAAGGTTTCATAGTGGGAGGAGGCAAAAGGATTTCAAAGATGGAACAAAGTTGCTGTGCTGAACATCATTGGAGTAACTCCGCGGATTGAGGCACAGTGCAAAAAGAATGCAGACACCGGGGCTCGAACTTGGTGCCTTACGGAAATGGTGGATCGGCGTTCAAACAGAAACCCTAAAATCATTAGAAAAAATGTAGTGAACGCTGCTAAATCCATTTCAACACAGCCACTATTAAGCGTTGTTCATCAAGGTGTCGCTGACCATTGCAGGTGCTCTCAAAAAGCGCATCTCGTTTGATAAAAGAACGATCACTTATTACATAAGCACTCGTAAGTTTCTTACTTGAACCATCGGGGTCTGTCCGACAGTGCTTTGGCTGGCATTCCGAATGTCCTCGTTAATCTGTGGCCCGCTTTCCCTACAACTATTACCGTCGGCCCGTCTGGAAAGAGCCCCAATCCATTCCCCCGGGTCGGCGAGGCTCAGATCGAGCTTAGTCAGGTTCTAGCCTGTCTTTGGCACGTGGCACAAATTTCAACCACCTGGATCACAGAATACGAAACAATCCTTGACGCGATTGAGGCCCGAGGAACTACATTGGCGGTCGCGTCTTCAGTCACTGCCATACTCAAAACAAAGATCCTCAAGAGTCTGGAAGACGATCTGCCACCTTTGCGCCATCGGTTACTACCGACAGAAACGGCGATAGTGGTGCCCCAAGAGATCCTGAACCAAGAAATAACGGGCAAAAATTTGACGAAATTTGGGTATTTTTCCGCTGGCCGCGTGGCTGAGGCGCAAGTCGTTCTCCTGGCGGAGTTTCTCGAGATTGATCCGCTTCCGTTCAAACCAACCGAAACACTCCTGTATATTGGTGCTACCACACCCCGAGCGGCGATTCACGAAACTCATCAGATTCGACTGGCTAACGCTATACAGCTCATTGCGGACCCGAGTAAACCCGGGAGGGCGGAGGTATTAGAAGCGTTGATGAACTGCAAGATATTCGACCTATACGCCGGAGTGCCTGAGCCGGAGCATGGTATTGATTTTCTGCCCTGGTACCCGTGGCTGGATAATTCAAGTGCTCGGGCTCAAATGGAAGATACTCTGAATGGTTATGTAGACAAGCTCTCATTGTTGTCCCACTTCCCACCGCTCCTCACACGCCCACACGCGATCCTTCAAGGACTTGCGGCGTTGCACAGCGGTGGTGGCTGAACGAACATACATATACTGTTTATTGATTTAAGTCCACAATAGATGAAGATGATTCCGACGGGAAAGTCTGGCGAAAGTGGATTCGTTATCACACCGCGCAGCGGAAGTATGTATAGGTTTTATCCTTGCGCACTGGGCTTGATTAAATTATTCGACAGCACAGGACTTCAACAGATCTAGACGGTCTAGTGTCCATAGGTCGCCTGCAAGCGTGACTTGATATACTCCCCAGCCGTGATGACCTCGTATCTCGCCGGCCGGTCCGAAGAGACGCAGCTCGGAATGGGCTGCGCCGCTCACCGTAGATGAGTATCGAGAACAAACAAAGAGAAGGTGTATTATACAACGCACCTCTAACCTAACGTCGTAGTCCGTGCCAAAGAACAGCGGGATGGAATACCGCCGCACGCCGCTTCGGTTGATCGCGCGATGCACGGTGGAAGTGAACACATCATCTGAAGGTAGGCAGCGGACGCCAATCAATACGGGTTGTTTATTCATGGAGGGATCGCACTTGTCCACCGTGCCAGCTCGTCGCCTAGACTGCAGCAAACCGTCAGCAAGACCGGTTCGTTGCGGAAGATAACGACATTTTACTTGATCACCAGAGTACCCTCTGTCGCCGGCGCGTCAATCCACTCCTTCGAGGAGTTTAGGACTTGCAGCGCCTGGATACCGGGCTCTTGCCAGAGGATGGTGAAACACTGAAAATGTGATAGACGCCGAAGAAAAAACTGTGTTCCCGTACCTCCCAGCTACAATCGAGGTGTCAGATAAAGCACGCGAAAGGTCGCAAAGAAAAGTTTACTCGGTATGCGCACCAATTCCAATGACACGATCATCCACGTCTCCAAATTGTGGCGGATAATGAAGCAGTCGCATGAGCGCCGCCGAGTGCTTCGTCTGCTCGCCGTCAGCTAAACCCATGTTGCCGAAAAAAAAAATCAGACAAAAAAAGACCTTATCTACGAAGAAATCCTCCGGAAGATCCAGCGCGAGTGCAAACAACGGGAACAGTAGGCGTCCCAGGTTGAGGGCGCGATGGCTACATGAACATACCGTTGTTCCTTCCGTTCACAATAGGCAGTGCTACTTACTAGTATTCCAAGGCGGCTTCACGGAACTCGGGTAGTTGTGTCGGCCAAATATTAGCACCTGCCATAATACCTTCCGTCGCTGCGCTGTCATCTGCTTTTATACCGTCAAGTGGCTCGAATCCGAATTCGAACCCTTCTTGAAGATCTCCGGCGCCATTCGGGTCGTTGTTCCCGGACAGAACGGGACTATAGCCTTTGAAGTTCGGCGTCTTCGTGTTTTCTACCTAAAAAAGAATCAGCCGTCATCATCGCCTTGAACACTTCCTGCGAATGAACACTCGAACCTCAAGCTTAGCCTCCAACGGTAGATCAAAGAAATTGCGCATTAGAGCCAACGCGTGCTGGATGATTTCCTCTGGGATTCCATGGTTCTTTACTAGCGGGGAGTCAATATAGCAATCGATACAGTCGATTGCATACCGTAGAAGAACCCAACCTCCATACAGGCGTGTTTGATTTCGTTGACCAGCCTGCGTCGTACGTGTGGGTCCGTGCTCGAGATATCGGAAAGATCGCTGGAATGAAAGGGTATGGCTTAGGCTCGCGGTACGTAGCAAACGGTCTTACATGACAGGAATTGCTTTGAACGGGGAACCGCTAGCGACCGACATGATGATGGCAGAGGCGGAGGCAGACACGTGGCCTTAAGAAAGCTCGAGGCGGCTACCAAGCTAGTCGCCGCCAGAGTCGTTTTGGACATTTGTTTTCAACCAACCTGTAAGTAACCAACAATCTTATCTTTCGCGCAATGTGGGTCACACTCACTGAACTGAGTTTTACTTTGTCCGATTCAAGATTCAAGTCACTGGTTATGTTTCTTCGAGTCCATCTCGAAGATCGTCAGGAACGGAATTCGATCGATATTACGGTACACGGGGCTTGATAGTCTCCGTCGAGATATTTATGTCTATGGTTGACGATATCCCGCCTCTGCATTGGTGTGGGAGAGCTCACTGCCACTCAGCCTCAGCCTGCTCAGAGTGCGTCCGGGGATATTTCGTATATTTGGATCCGCGGTTGACGATATCCCGCCTCCTCATTCGTATGCATACATAAATAGTACATAGATATTAAGCAGCGGTTGGTTTGTGAAGATACGACTATCGTGCTGGGGCCCCGAGCACGCGTAAGTAATAAATCCACTCACTTACAATGCATGCTGAGTCCTGTGTTGATAATCCTCGTGAAGGCTCTTATTATTACCGAACGTGTTGCGCAACCTACCATGAAACTTCACGGGACGAATGATACCCATGAAAAAAGCAAGCCACGAGAACCGATATCGACACTCTCGCCCAAATTCTTCGAGCAAGTAACGCGAAACAAAATTCATAGATCAAGAGTAGATAGATCAACGGTACATGGCGTCCGCCTCAACCACTTCATCTCACTTTATACATTTGTACCACGGTCACCCCTGCGACGTCCGCTTCTTCCGTCTTGACCGAATAGTGGATCTCGACATCCAATTCGCGCGAATTCGTCTGGCTCTTGACACAGTGGAAGTGTCCGCTGACGATCGAACCTGCGGCGTTCAATCCAATCAGCCGATAGATCCAATAATACAAAGTGTTGAAAGATAGCGCGCACCCTCTGCCACGACTATCGGCTCCCTCAGCAAAAAGAGAGTCTGTTTCCAGTGCGTCGGGATGCTCTGCGGGCCCGTGCTGAAGCTTGTTATCTTAGGCGCCGCTTCGCCCTTGTTGGAGCTAGCGCGGCGCATCGGGGCGGGGCGCCCGCCGACAGGCCATACCTCCGCCAGCACGACGTCATTTTCGCGGATTACCTTCACCTCAGTTGCCTCGGGTACGGGCTGCCCGTCCGCAGCAAAGAACGTGTCAAAGTACAGAATAAAAGCGTTCACTTTGCGCCGCCGCTCGGCCGTCGACACGAGCGTGAAAGACGAGACAAAGTCAAGCTGGCGAGCGGTGATGGCACCGAGGTGCAGGTCCTGAGTCGGGTTGAAAAACCAGTGTTGAAAATTCAAGGAACTGGATTTGATTACCTTGATTGTGTATGGCGCACTGAGGAGCGTGTCTGGGCCGACGACGTCGACGATCGCCTCGTCGTACAGGTCCTTTGCCATCGTGGATAAGTCAAACCCTGCGCACGAACAAGTCAACATCATGAGGTACAACCCAGCTTCCACACATTACCGTATACATCGCTCCAAAACTCCACGCGCTCCTTGGAGACCTCGCTCGCATCGCATAGAGCGAGCATCATCTTGCACTGACTCGGTGCCATCACGCCTCCTGGGCGGAGGAACCGGTCCCGTGCACGGAGGACCGAGTCGAGCATCGACTCGTATAGCAGCGCGTACCCCATCCACTCGGAGATGATCACATCCACCTGCTGCACACCATCCGGGAGCACGATATCCTCGACCTTGCCGCGGATTACGGTGATGATGTCCGCAAGCCCGTTCGCTTCGACGATCTGCTCCGCCTTGGCGGCAATGTCGCTTGCATCGACGGCAAAGACACGCTTAGCGCCGGAGCGCGCTGCGAAGAGGGACAGGATCCCCGTGCCGCACCCGACGTCAAGCACGATAGCGTCGCGGAACAGTGCCGGGTTCGTGAGGATGAACTGAGCATACGTCGATGTGCGGACTTTATCCTGGATCATGACTGCATGGATGTCTGGGCAGATTTGAGATTCTTCGAACGCCAAAATAAATAAATGTAGGCGACGGACCATTTTCTTCGTAGCTCTGGAAATAATGCGAGTCATCGTCGCGCGCCGGCGCAGTACCTGCGCTTGGGCCTGGCTCATTGACGGCAGCGATCAGACTGGAAATATCGAGTTGTTTGCTGACCAGAGCGCGGTAATCAGCCAGATCCTGTTTTGCCTCGGACAAGCGCTTCTCCAAGGCACTGATTCGCTTTGCGGGGTCAGTCGTATCTTCCGCGTCCGAGTCCGACCAGTCCTCTGGCTGCACCTCTGTAAATTGTAAATCCCATGAAATGAGTGCGACGAGCTTATTTACGCAGCAAAGGGTCGTCCTCCAGTGCTGGACGAAGATATTCGTCCGAGGAAAAGAAATCTTCCGTTCCTGTCAACGAAGTTACGACAGAAGGGGTAGGATTCTGTAATGCTCGTGAAAATTGGCACTGGATCTGTCTTGAGCATCCGCACCGTTTTGCGGATAAAATTAATGAGGCGAATGCGGCCATGCGTATCAAGCGCTGGCAAGAAAGAACGTCAATGGAAACCGTAGAAAACCCGGAGAGATGCACACCGAGTCGACCGCAGAGGGCATCCAGATCGAATCCATGACTTTCCTTGTCGTACGCCAGAGCTTCTTGGACCGATGAAAGCACCTTATCCTCGAATAAAGACCTGCAAGGTCGCTGCTCCATCGAGTCGGACACCCAGTCGTCCCAGGTCTCCACCTCGTCGTCGACACTAGACTCGCTGCCATCCTGGCTGCCGCTGTCCTCTTCGGATGTGCTCGCTCGGGGAGGCAAGAGGACACTCATAGCACAGATCGATGAAAATTTAGCGCTTGGCGGCCCGGCGGCCCCTCCATCTGTCGGACCTAGTCTCGGCTTGATTTCGGCCGACACTTCGGTCACGCGACTCAGTTTTGAAAAACGCGTATAGACTCGGAATGAATTTGTCGTGCCCGATGAAGACCAAATTTGGTAGGGGAATACTCAGAAAAGGCTTCTAAGATACAATAGCTTAGAAACGCGCGGTACAGCGACGATCTGGTCCTCCCATCTACCAGAGTCTCTATAGTATCCTAGCTGTAAACGGTTTTTTTCAGTGCAAGCACTTGAAGGAACGTGTTGGAGTGGTACCGACTCGGAGGAGGAGCCATACACATAAAATACAGGTGCATAGTTTACCAGCGCTCTCAATGTCTCCCGGGGTTTACGGAACGGAAGACTCTCGATGCTTCTCAAACACCCTGAACCCTGGTTCAAAATTTGCAAGTCGCAGCAGGGCACGCGACATTCAGGTCAGCAGAAGAAATATTATCGCTGGGTTGCGCTGCGCCTCGGTGCATCCCCCGCGTGCTTCTCGCTGCGCGTCCTATTATCCGCAGCGAAATTATGATATCGGCCTTTACCCATTGCGGTCTTGGCCACTCGAGCCGCAAGCATCATAGACAACGTGGTATTTCAATTGATTCAATGAAAATGCCATCAAGTTATCGTGCAATATTTTCTCCGTATGGTTTGTCTTACAAAGACACGGACAAAAGCTGTTTCGGAGGGTCTCTTCCGGTAATACAAATGGGGCCATAGCGTGATACGGGCTGGACATTTCTCGACCCACAATTGTTCCTCCTACCATGAGCATTTACTCATCCATCGTGGGCTCGCGAAGCTCTGGCTCATCTGATTCCGTGCACTCGATCGCGAATACAGTCACCTCGACCGCACCCCTCGCTGCCGCGTACCGCCCACCACAGAAAGACTATGAAGCCGCATTTGCGATGCTACAGGGACAGTACGGCATGAGCGGCGATTTTCCTGGGCCTTCTGTCCATTTATCGACGGTGAAGAAGAAGAAACAGAAACAGCCCAAACTGTCGCCCATAGCAGACATTCCGAGTGGCGGCGCCTCATCTTCGACGCCCAGTAGACATCCCGCAGGCACGCCCTCCTCTCATCCCATACCCCGCGTCCCCGACCAAGGCTCGCGTTCCTCCCTCGTCTCACCGTCCGCGGAGACACCCACGACCCAGTCGCCGAGATCGTCCACCACTGGGGTCGAAGCATCAACACCGGTGGAGCAGTCGGACGGAGACAAGGGAAAAACTTCAGGCCTGTCGAAATTGAAGAAGATTTTTGGGGCTTGGCGCAAAGGTGCGTCCCGCGTGTCCCTCATTTCCTCCACCCAACTTATGTGCCTCCAGGAAACAAGTAACTTGCGCTTTCTTTTGTCGATCTCACTGCCCATTAGGCACCCACTTTGTCGAATCGTTGACGCGAGATTTTCTATACCGCCCCCGCGTCCGCTTTCTGTCCCCGATTTCATTGCCCGTTGCGCACCCACTTTCTTACATTGGCGCGAGATCTTATATCGCGCGCTGTATCGCCATCCCATTGTTTATCCCTGTACACGGAGAAGGAATATACCGATGCGATTTCCCTCCAATATTTTACAGCCTCTCGAATTTATTAATTTGTAATCCCGTCTATGCCCGCGTCCGCAAAACAAAAATCTTGACTCGATTATTTGCTTCCGAAATGCCCTTGTTTTCGGTGCCGCCACAGTTTTTGTGGCCACTATAGATCTATAGACTTACGTCGTTCAAGTGTCGCTCTTGATTTTTGGATCAACGAAACGTGTGGACCGGCGTTGCATACGCGCGTGGGATGTCCATCCGTGGCGTGGCATTTTCGGAATCGCTAAGGTTCTGTGTGTTCACGTCTACATAATTACGTCGTCTAAGCACCCCCCGATATTGACTTTTGTAGTAACGATACGTATGACGGAGCTGTATCTCGCACGTTAGGACGGATATGGACATCATCCGGAGAATTAGGTTATGACTCGGTACCTGATCATTGGCCTGAAACGAAGCGGGAGTGTCTTGTCGAGAGGTCGTATAACGTACGGCCCCGGTTGCCTCTTAACGACCTATCATCTATTCCGTTGATCTGTGAGGAAATTTCGGTGCCGTCGGACTCGGGCACGATAGAAAGTTGTTACAATATTTTTTCCTGACGAGATCCCACTGACTGTCGGTAAAGCTTAATTCTCAAAGCTCATTTCTCAAAACACTCGACGCTCCTGGCGCAATTCAAGCGGAACAGTGTCTTCGAGAAGGTATTCCAAAATGGTTTGGGACTGTGAGGATCCACAAAAGCAAAACTGCAAGCGGGCCACTCGTCGGTTCCGTCATCATTAAGCGCGCAGAGTCATCCAGGGCCGCAGTTGAGTCCTAAATCGTTGGAGCGTCGAGTACTCATGACCCGCCGTCTCTGGAAATTTAAAAGTCTTCACATGAGGGCTGCTGCGCCGCCCACTTTCCAGCCATGCGGTACGAAGGATCATGAATCTATAGGACTTACTATCCTGCTTCTTATCCCGAAGCCAGCGCCTATTTGGCGTGCGGAGATGATCACTGCGGACTCCGAAAGAATCGGTGGACCAGGATGATATATTTTATCGGAAGATTCGCCCCGGCGCAGTTTTATGGTTTTCGAAGTCGAAAGTTGTTGAACGTTGAATTGCCAAGTAAAGGTTGAATTCAGTTTCGGCAATCACCGAGTTGAAACGACGGCAGACGATTTTAATATCTTCATTCTTTTACCTATTTCTTTTATTTGGGAGTTAATGAGTTGCAGAATGGGTCCGACCGTCCAAGTCGGCGGTCTGGCAATTAGATCAAATCTGGCGGGCATCGATCCGCAAGTCGCCGCTCGCCACATGAAAACCGGGAAATCGCCTAAAGCTGATTTATCAGCAATATGTCTCCCGCGTCGTACCACTGTGCATGCATAAGGCCCCCGGACACTACTTCGTAGGCCTGTCCGCTTGTTTTCCCAGCAAATTCTCGGTTTTACTTGAAAAAATTTCACCTCAGCCTGCTGTTTTACTCTACTTTGGACGAAGCTTCCATAAAAATGTCAGTTTTTTTCTCCGGGGCTCAAATTTCGCTTTCAGGCTGCCGCAGGCGCTTTATATCCCGTCCCGCGTTCAAGTGCTGCCATCTGTCATCGGCTCGTGCAACGCTGGCAATGAAGCCCTGGCCGGTTCTGAGGGCTGTTCTTCCAAAAGAAATTCTCGCGACTCTATATCGGACCGACCTCTCACACACGGAGCGCCGTCCGTGATGAATTTTGCCGACGTCATTCAGCCTCCGTTTCTTCAAAGCATCCTGACGTTGAGATTTATTTTCCCGCCGTCTTTTGATTTATTTGCTGTGGAGAATAAGCATGTGTGCTGTGCTGTGCTGTGAGTTTAATAAAGACCAGCTCCTGAGGCTGTCTAAGTGCCGCAGGAACACGAACAGCATATATATTGATAGAACACCTGAGGCGATACGCACCGAACCGCCGACCGGAATAAAGTGGGCATACTCGACGGCAGAGAGCAAACCTGAAAGAAGGATACTATGTGAGGATGTAATCGACCGAGGCTAGAATTTTGATTCTCCAGGGATTTGAACTCCTACTAAAATGCACAGTCGGCCTAGCGCCAGCAGGTCACATTCTAGGAACGGGTAGTTCTGCAGTAAGATTGGTATCCTCACGAGTCGCAGTATAAAAAGGACAGGCGCCTCATACAAACACAAGACCACGCCAGTTCCTTACCACCACCTCTACCCAAACGACAATGATCAGCGAGTCCGCACACCTATCCCGTACCTCGGTCGACTCAACGACGGCGCTCACGGCCAGTTACCGCCCGCCACAGAAGGACTTCGCCGCCGCTCTTGCGACGTTGCAGGACGCTTACGGGACGCCTAGTGTGGGCCAAAGTCTGCCCACTCTCCCTACAATCCAATCGAAAACACCGTACGCTCAAGCCAAAAGGACACCGGCCTCGGGGCCAGAGGGGACAACGGCACCCGCGGATATCCAACCTTCCGACACATCAGCATCCGCTGGTGAGGCTGGCCTGAAAGTAATGTCCAAGAGATTGCTTAAGGCGATGGGGTTAACCTTCATGAAAGTCATTGGGATGGCCGGTGAGAGTTTATTTGTTTTCGTCTGCATATTTGGGCTGAAGTTGATATTTCCTCAAGAAAAAAGTAGCGCGGCCAAAGGAGAGGGCTTGCACCCTGACACGTCGTAGGGAATCTGAGTCACTTCATCTGTATGATGGTTCCGACGACTAGACGTGCGCTGTGTCGAAAGCTGTTGCGATTGGAATCAAAGTTGAAGCTGTCGCCTGGAATCCGGCACTTCGGGTTAATTTCGTTGTTTCTATTACGGCCGCAACTGGATGATTATTGAGCACGAGGTTACGACGCTTCTTTGCAAAATAAAATTATGCATCGCCGCACTATCATGTTTATTTCTCACTTCGATCATAATCCAAGGACACACCATTGATGACATCGACCTTTCAAGGCAATGATGTTCGCTGCATAGCTGTAGTCCATCTACATCAAACAGCTCCAACGAAAAAGCTACCTGCAAGTTAAAACTGTGAGCATTCGAAAAACCGACATACAGAGACTCGCCAACGACCAAGCATTTCTATCTCGACCTCGCTTCTTCGCCGTGGTCAATGGAGTCACTGCAGAACACCAGACGTCGTTTGCACTTTTTGAGCTTCGCCTCAGCCCCGTCAAAAATTCCCAATCGGTCCAACACATCGCGCGTCGGCCAAGTAATTGCCAAACACAATGGCACAATAGCCATTGTCATCGAGGACAGCCTCTTCATGATGCCCAGGGTCGACAATGAGCGCATTCATCCTCCCGACGGCCAGCATATACGACGCCTTTCATCGGAACGAAACCTGCACTTAACAACGCAAGGGGTGGCGTTGATCATCTGCGCCATGAGTGCTTCTTGTTAATTTTGTATGCATATATCGACGCTCGGAACACGAGTTGTAAATAACTGCGTGGGTTTTCAACGGGTTTTGGGAGAAGATGGGAGTGGAGTAGACATTTACGGCCAAGAACTTGCTTTGTGTCCCGTGCACATTTGAAAGAGGCCGAAGGACTTCGAAGGTATAAGAAAGGGATTTCGCCCGCAAGCCTGGCCTCGATGGGCCCAGCGAAGGAGGAAAGAGCTGTAAGCTATTTTTGAAAAGAAAAAGAAAAAGGAAATTGATACCAGATATAAACCGAGTTGAGCCATTCGTGTTGGCTTGGCTAGACTGATTTTCAATACCCGCAAGTTCCGTTGGTGGTCTGCCTCCACGGCTCGCTGGTCATGATGGGAGGCGGAAGAGGAGGAATGACCAAAGTAGTAGAAGTAGAAGTGGCTTCTACTTCCACTAACGAGTTCCAGTGGAAGTAGAAGTCACTTCCACTGGCTCCTGACTTCGCCTGACCCTCTTTCACTTCCACTGGTAAGTGTCACACTTCTGCCATCCTGCTCCCCACCCCGCCGTTTCACGCGCATCAACACAAGTCCTTCCGATCTTAGTTATACCAGCCCTTTGGGTACTATATGATTAAGGAAACTTCAATTGTATGTGCATAGTGTCTACAGAAAAATTCAACGACTGTAGGGAGAGGGTCGTAGATTGATGTACAAATGAGAAACCCTCTTCCGCATTATATGGGTTGGATTCCGGCTCACGATAATCGCCCCGAAGAGGCTCGCAATGGTCCGAAATCCGGCAAGGATTTTCCGGCCCGAAAAAAGGAAAAGGGAGTTGCGGTGGCATTGCTACTGAAGTGACGGGGGTGGCATAATGATAATGAACACACCTGCCAGCCTCGACACGCGAGATACCTGTCCGTAACCACCCAGCATATCTTCTCGCAATTTCCTGTGTGTGGGATGGGCGGGATGGCTGCCACGAAGACGAAATTCGGGGAGGTTGTTGTGGAGCGGAGGAAAGACGTGTGAACAAATAAGAACAATCTGCGCATTGTTCAAAATCAATGTCACGGTCGCCCACTTCCACTTCCACTGGGCGCACTTCCACTTCCACTGACCTACTTCTACTTCAACTCGCTCACTTCTACTTCTACTGCTTCTGTATATACTCTGATGGGAGGCGGAAGAGAAACCGAAGCCCCATCAATAAGCCTCAATAAACAAGATCAGAGATCACACCTTATTTGCGATCTTGTTTATTGATGGGGCTTCCGCCGGGCCATTTTCTCTCTTGCTTTGCTCTTGCTCCAGTTCTTTCCAGTTTGCTTGCCAGTTTGGCGTGCCTCCCACCACTATGTCTGCTTGGGTTTATTCCCACAAGTCTTGCTGCGTTCATCGTCGAGAGCTACAAACTCCGGCGGTCCCCGATTCTGTTGCCAGTGACTCGACTCAACGTGTAACTTTGGTCAAACTTTGGCGTGGCTCTTGAAAGCAGCTCGCGACATCTGCTACAAATAGAAGCACTTTCCTGCGCCTCCGTTCACCGTCGAGACCACATCTTTTGTCTGTAACACGCCTAGGTTCATCAGGCTAGGGTCTTAGCCTGACCTATGCCCTCATTGCGACTCTGCTCGAGCAATGTGCGCGCGAATTCCTGAAAAGAGCCGAAATGCGTCGTTCCGCCCCGTCATCCGCGCGTGCATTTTCTCGTATTTATATTACGGGCCTCGGCGGTTCTGCATGCCCGCAGTCGTCGATATCATCCCTCTGCTCCTACACTCCTATATGGATCCTTGCTCTCAGGCTTCTTTGCATGGCTCGCGGCTTTCCCTATCCCCATCAACATGCCCATCGCAGCGGTGGCATGGCTGTTGTTACAGCGTATTGTACCTCCTCTCAGGTGCTTTCTGGCACATGTATCATACTTGCAATCGACGATCAGTTGAGACTAGCTCCACCAACTGTTGCAGGCAAGATAAATGCGACGCCTGTCATGCGGAAATATTGAGGCAACAGACCAACTTTACACGACACAATCTACAAATTGCTGGCCTTGTACCGCGCGCACCGGAATATACACCATACCTATCAACTCTTGGTTTTATGTAGCAACATAGTTCGCAAGTTGAAGTTGGAGCATTTCAAACATGTTAGCGACATGTCCGGGGACTTGGTGAGCCACCAGTGCGGATTCGGCCTGGCCAGCCTAATCACGAGCTGAGAATTAGCGTGTGGGGTGAGCTGGAGGTTCAATTCCTGCAGTCTCCATTTTTTGGCCTTACTTTTCCGACTACAAGAGGCATGGAGACCCACAGGGGGTAGCCGGCACTGGCATGAGCTGTATGATTGTATCCGTGATTGTATTACTCCCGTTCCCTTCCTCGCAACTTTCTCGCAAACTCCCTCGGGTCGCCTTCGGGCCCTGGCGAGTCTTCGACGACAGCCAAAACGGAAGGCACAGGTTTCTAAAACTGCCGTGTCGGCGACTTTTGCAGCTACATATGTACAACTGGGCCCGGGATGCCAGATATCTTATAGCTGATTTCATTTTAGGCTGCATAGAGCCGTTCGAGCACTCAGAGCAAACGATCCAAACTTGAAGCACTAGCAAAGCATTCAAGATGCCCACATAAGTTTAAGTCTACGGAGTATAAAAGGCCCATCGACGTCTGTGGCTCGAAGGTCCACAGTACCTGTGAATCTGCTCGACGAGAATGCTGGTCTTCAAGCTTGGATCTCTCACTTTGTTGTTTCGAGCCTGTGCGACGGTTGGGGTATCTCTTGATCCGCCTACGGTTACTCTCGATGCTGGCACGTTCACAGGCGTTGTGGGCTCTTCGAACACCCACAGCTTCCTCGGAATTCCATTTGCCCGACCTCCGTACGCCTAACTCTTCTTAATCTGATTCAGCGTCAACCAAACATTTTCTCAGCGTCGGAGACCTCCGTTTCCGCCTCCCAGTAACCATCCCGGCTTACACTGGCTCGCACACTGCTACTGAGATGGGCCTCGCATGTCCACAGCAGGTGATATTTGTTCCGCGACGGGAGATGTTAGATTTTTTTATCCGTCCTATTTCCAGGCGTTCGATATTCCGATCCTCCCAGGACTTCAACAAGAAGTTGTCAAATATCTGGTCAATTCCATATACGGCCAGATTTATCCCGATTCCGAGGATTGTGCGTCAAAATGAATCAACCTCCGCACCATCCTGACTTCTGTCAAGGCTTGACCCTGAATGTTATCAAACCCATGAGGGCTACCGCGACACCCGAACTCCCCGTGGTCGTAGTGCGGCGGTTACGTTCCGTCCTGAACTCTTTGGTGCTGAACAGGTTGAATAGTGGTTCTTTGCAAGTGGATTTGAGTTCGGAAGTCCTTCAATGTGAGTAAACCCTTATCTTTCCAAGGTCAATATTTCATCTCGAATAGGTCCGATGGGAGTACCATCGTTGAACGTTCAATTGCGATGGGAGAGCCAGTCATTTATGTCTCAATGAACTACCGAGTTTCCGGTTAGGTGCTCCGCTGAGACGGTGTTCAAGATTACTGATAATATCTGTAGCTTTCGGATTTTTGGCTGGCGCAGAAGTCAAAGCAGCCGGAGTCGGCAACTTGGGCCTTCAGGATCGTGCGTTGTTATTTAATTCAATTGGAAGCTGAAGCCATGGAACTCATGGAACCTTGTGCCACTTTTAGAGCGCGAAGCTCTTCGTTGGGTTCAGAAATACATCGCGGTATTTGGCGGAGATCCAACCAAAGTGACCATGTGTGCCATATCAAACTTTGTGAATTCCACTAACCTCAGATGAACAACAGCTGGGGCGAGTCGGCCGGGGCTATCTCTGTTTCTCTCCAGATGTTGGCGAACGGAGGGAACACCGAGGGGCTCTTCCGGGCCGCGTTCATGCAGTCCGGCGCTCCGATTCCGGTCGGGTCCATCGTCGACGGCCAGAAGTGTATGTGGTTGAAACTCGGTAGTTCACCACGCTGACCTTTCCTAGACTACGACGCAATTGTGAACCAGACCGGATGCTCTGGGGCAGCTGACACGCTCGCTTGTCTACGCACTGTGCCATACACGACTCTCAAGGCGGCACAGAACGCTTCCCCCGGGATTTTCTCTTACCAGGTAAATTCAAGTACTCTTCGGCCTCAGACTTAACTGTTAATTTCTGGACCAGTCCTTGGTCCTCGCTTGGCTCCCTCGCGTAGATGGGGTGTTTTTATCCGACAATCCACAACGCCTCGTACAGCAAGGACTAGTCGCACAGGTCCCTTTCGTTACTGGTAAAGAAGCTAGTTCAGCTGAATGACGTTGACAAACTGATCTTTTGCAGGATCCTGCGATGACGAGGGGACAATTTTCTCTTTGTCGACAACGAACATAACGTACGCGTCCGGTGTTTTATTCGATTGTCCATCTCCGACATCTTCGCTGATTTAGCACGGATGAGGAGTTCACGCAATGGGTTCAAACTTACTGGGCCTCAGAGGGGACCACAGCCCACAGAGCCACCTTAGATACCCTGTATCCCAGTGAAATCACTCAAGGCTCGCCCTTTGACACCGGCATGCTGGATGCGCTTACACCCCAGTTCAAACGAATTGCTTCTTTCCAGGTATGCTCAGGAGGTATGGGTCTGGCAGCCACGAACATGATGAACCATTCCAATTAGGGCGATAGTGTGTTCCAGGCCCCGCGACGCTTCCTCCAGCAGACCCTGTCTGGGAGGCAAAACCAATGGGCATACTGTGTGTCATCCAATCGAATTTCTTTGCGGCTGACTAGTACTCACCCAAACTCCGCCAGTGAGTAAACGGGGGAAAGATATACCTTTCCTCGGCTCGGTGAGCACCAACACTGTTTTGCATGCCGCACCACCTTGGGCCTAAATCTTCTTGTTTGAGTTCCACACGTCAGATACCCTCTTCGATGGCGAGCTCACAGATTATCTCATCAACTTTGCGACAAACCTAGACCCAAATGGGAACACTGTGTAGAGCTGGCCTGCGTACACAAGCGCGACGCCCAACATGTTGACCTTTCTCGACGGGTTCGTCCCTAGTACGGAGATCACTCAGGACACATATCGCGCCGCCGGCATGCAGTTCCTGACGAACGTCACGCTCGCGTCCCCCCTCTATGTTGGAATACAAGTCAGTTGCAAACTCCGAGTCAATCCCATGATTCATGTTTGACTCAGGTTGACTCTGAATGACTCATTATTTAGGTACCTATGAGTGCACGGACCATCTGTAATATGTATATAAGTAGCATACTTTGTAATGGTACATCGTCGGGATTGCAGTAGAGCAAGTCCTGTAAATGAACATTTAATTGAACCTATCACGTGCTTGTCCGAATCTCACACAATCCCGACGACACCTGCTCTTGTGGGGCCGAATCCACTCTGCGTAACCTTGTCAGTACGTGAACCTGTCACGGTTGGCAGGCGTACTCGACCGAAGACTGCCTTCAGGAGGCCGAATTCCTTGTTATTTGATTGACCGCCCGTGAGGAGGCCGAATTCCTTCTTATTTGATTGTAGAGCCCTCGAGGAGGCCGAATTCCTTCGTTGTTCGATTATCTCGCTACGAGGGCCGAATCTCGCCGACAAATCACATTTATTTTCCCCACCCATCACGCCGACTTTTTGATCCACCATCATGGGTAACGACACCAACTCGGGCTTTGACAAGCTCAACGATTCCAACCACGGGACATGGAAGAAATTGGAGAAGGCTTTGTTGGTCCGCAAGGGTTTATGGGATGTTGTCTCTGGAGACGAGACACTTCCAAATGGCTCCCCGAATACCAAGGCTGTCCGAGCCTTCCGTAAGCGCCAAGCCGAAGCGTGCGCGGAGATCATTCTCCATGTTGAACCATCCCAACTTCCGTTTATTGACAACGATGATCCGAAGGTTGTCTGGGACAATCTTGCCGCCATGCATCAGGCGCGTGGGATGGCGACACGACTCACTGTGCGGCGCAAGTTCTGGAAACTTGAGAAGGGTGAACTGGGTGTTCAAGCCTTCATTTCCGAGACGCGCCGTCTCGCCAATCAACTGACTGATGTCGGAGTCACAGTCGACGATGAGGATATCATTTTAGTCCTCACCGGTGGACTCCCACCTTCCTACGACAATTTTGTTGTTTCTTTGGATTCAACTCCCCCGGCCGACCTAACCCTCGAATATGTGATTACCCGGCTTCTTAACGAAGAATCACGCCAACTTGGGACGAGTTCAACTTCGGTAATCAAGGCCGAGCCGGACACCCGGAGCGTCGCCTTCGCTGCTGATGTGAAACGCAGACTTGCGTTCATCACTTGCTTCAACTGCCAGAAGAAAGGGCATTTTGCCAATGAGTGTCCGGAGAAGAAGACCAACGAGAAGAAGGCCGAGACAGTTGTGGCTAACACTGCAATTGATTTGGTATCCGATGACGACTATGAATGGTGATTTAGGTTTGAGGGGGTGCACAATTTATTTCATTATTTATTCTTGACTTGTTGACTCTGGAGTTTGAGGGGGTGTGTTGGAATACAAGTCAGTTGCAAACTCCGAGTCAATCCCATGATTCATGTTTGACTCAGGTTGACTCTGAATGACTCATTATTTAGGTACCTATGAGTGCACGGACCATCTGTAATATGTATATAAGTAGCATACTTTGTAATGGTACATCGTCGGGATTGCAGTAGAGCAAGTCCTGTAAATGAACATTTAATTGAACCTATCACGTGCTTGTCCGAATCTCACACTCTAATCCTTTGAACGATCCGTCACATTCCATGTTATATTCTTCGTGGTGAATCAGTAGTAAAATTTCCTTGGTATCAGATATTGACGCTGTCTATTCGCCGCGGAGGACGGTGGATCTGAGCGAATGCACCCTGTCGAATCTGTATAGATAATATGTTCACCCGCTCTTTACCATTCCGGTCCCCTTACTGCGGCATCTACCCACGAACGTAAATGTTGAAGCTTTCGAACAAGGGAAATGGATTTTGGCTTCCGCCTCGTTTAATTTATCTTTCGTTACCCGCGCCGTCCACCTTATCGTTCTCGACACCTGCCTTTCGGCTGTGGAATCCGAGTTCTATTTTCAACGAAATCATTAAAGCATGTGACCGCATCAGACTTCAGGGTGCTGTGTTCAGCGATCACTGCTTTGATAAAAAAAAAAGAGAAACCGTTGACCCAAACTTTTGAGAGCAGTCCATGGCTTCGCGGCAATTCACCTACTCTGGGCACGCCCTACCTTTCCCCCGAACATCTTACGCGATGGCACAGACTGCGGATCCTAAGTAGGGCCGGGCTGGTGTCGCAGCGGCCGGCGCAGGTGAGGCTCGTGCGCTGATCTTTTCGGATAATGGGGTAGTCTTGTCGCTTTATTCCACATACAGCTTCGTTGACACACGGCAGGCGACGAGGCAGGAGACATCCCGGAGCAACGGCGATCTTTGCGTGTGGAACTTCCAGTTTTAACGTCTCACTGACGAAATGAAGGTCGATTGGACAACCGCAAGAGTGAGTCAAGTCAGGGATTGGCTGGGCGAGACTCCGCGCTGATAGAGTGCAATTCGCCGGGGACACGCATCTTCCTGTACTCAAAAAACATGAGTCGATGCATCCGTCTAAGTGTGGTGATAAATCCACTCTGCTCAAATCTAAGAATACCACTGGGAGGCTAGACACAACAATCCGAGCAAGAAGTGCTAGACTTTTCGGCGCGGGATGATGGGCCACCAGCAACCCTTCGTTGATTCGTGTCGTTGCACTCACGGATGCTCCACCACGTAGTGACATTACATGGGGCGTTTATTTCTTCAGAGTTTCCCTTTCATCTCGTCGTAAATAGCCTGTATTTCCTCCTTCGCCATGGGTTTGGCCGGCCATCCGACGATCAGCCCTTCCTCCGCAGAGGGCTTCGGGATAACGTGGAAATGTACGTGGTCGACCTCCTACAGGCGAATGGATCGAAATAAGGGTCAGAATACAGATCCAAAGCATCTGACGCACCTGATGGGCCAGACGTCCGTTGTTCTGCAGGATATTATAATTCTCAGCACCCTGCGCAAGGGCGATCTTCTTCGCGATCGGCATGGCATCTGAAAGATACTCGTCAGGGAGCTCATGCAGTTTCAATGCGTGGTCTAGAGTATGTATGATGAGCGGAATACGGGAGAAACCAAGAGAATTTCCGACATTTGGGGATCACGAGCGCATGTCCCTTGGATAATGGTCCGATATCCAAGAAAGAGAAGCTGTTGAGCAATATGAGATGATACAACGCTTCCATGGGGCATTTGCTCACGATAACTCAGTCTCGATGAGCTTGTAGCTGGGTATCTCGCCTACAAGACTTGCAATTGGCAGAGCGAGGAGATATCAACGGAGGGACGCGCCTTTGATGATTTTGCAGAAGAGGCAAGTTGCTAGATTCCTGGGCAGTTATGAACAAGGGATTGTCTAGTACCTGGAGCAAGGACACTTACTTCGCAGCCATGGTGGATGACAAGGAGATCGCGGACCGAGGATGACAAATCACACAGCCACATCAATCGCGCTTGGCCTCCTCCTTATACCAGCTACGACCAGACTTCCAGCCTGATGGTTTTGTTTTTCACTTCGACGGGTATGCAGTGTGTATCTCGCTCCAGTCCCGACTGATTTCAATTACAGCGGTTACTCCGTCCGTCACTCTCTACATGGGCCGCGACAAGGTGGAAAGTCAGTATTTCTTTCGCCTAGTCGGTGGCAAAGTCGATCCCTCTTGACGGGATGTACAAAATGTACGGATAACTAATAAAAGAGATACCAGACGAGGATCTGATCAAATACGCGCATCCCGAGGATGTCTGGTTTCACGTCGACAAACTCTCATCTGCGCACGTCTACCTTCGCCTGCCGGAGGACGCGTCGATGTCATGGGATGCGATACCTGAGGCGCTCCTAACAGATTGCGCTCAGCTCGTCAAGGCAAACTCGATCGAGGGTGCGCCTCTGCCTGTCTTTGCCCTCCGATGGACTTCGAACGTCCGGCAGGTAACAAAAAAGACAACCTCACCATAATATATACGCCCGCAGACAACCTCAAGGTGTGTTCTCATGGGTGCATTATGCCGTTAGATTTAGGCCCGTACAGAAAACGGGCGACATGGCGGTTGGGCAGGTTTCCTTCCACAGCGACAAGAAGGTCAAAAGAGGTCGGTTTTCTTGCCACATGCCGGGCAGTGTGTTTATCTATGGACAGTGTACGTTCCCAAACGTGAGAATCCGATCGTAAACCGCTTGAACAAGACAAAGAACGAGCGGGTGGTCGATCATGAGCAGGAGCGCCTGGATCGTCTAAAGCGCGAGGCGTCTGCGCGGCGTGCCATCGCGAGCGAGAAGGTCGGTGGTCGCATCCTATGGACATGGCGAATCTGACCTGCGTTTCTCACAGAAAAAAGCAGACCTGGAGCTTGCACGTGCCCGGGAGGCCGAAAAGGCAGCACGATCTTACGATTCGTTGTTCAGCGGAGAGCCGGAGGACGACGAGGATGTGGGATCTCGGAAGAAGTCGGTCAAGGAGCTCGAGGAGGATTTCATGTAATATGTGGGATATATTTTTGGAGCCTTCTCCATTTGACTTACAGATACAACACGTGAGCGAACGTGTTTCGGTGAGTGTTCTTCCTTTATCAATGTTCGCACTCATCGTTTTAGACCTACTGTAGGGAGAATATTGATCTCTATAAGCCGAGGAAACTGATACCGCCTTTATGATGCCCGTTTCTGGATTCAGCGCGGCCGCATACATGTTTTTCGGGACAGAACTCGTCGTGATACCCGCTGTTTCGCCACCTTTGGGATCTGGTGTCTTCGCTCCCAAGCCCACGAGTGCCGTAATCCGCTGGTTCTTGGCAAGAATATAAAACGCGCATGGAGGTATGACATTGTTCCATTGTCGGAAGCCGGCGTCCCCGTTTTTGCACGTACGTTATTGACCTTCCTGATCTTGAGAGAGCGGGGGCTAAAAGGGATGTGCCGCGCCATCAACATATTGCACATGGGTACGTGCCCAGAATCATGCAAATGGTCGTTTCTGAATCTTCAGAATAGAAACCTCCGTCCGCTCTACTGCTCATCAACTGCTCCTCATTGCTGTCACCTCCCAGCCGTCATTCACAGCGCCAAAAGAAACAGTGTGCCATATCAAATTTTGCCGCGCGGGATATTGTCAGCGGGCTTCGTGGCTGCCTCATTCCCGAGGTTTTCTATTTTCTACTCTCACGAGAGTCTAAAACTCATCTCACCAATAATTAGTAGGAGGCAACCATGCTTCCACGATCCCAGTATTCCAACTGCTCCAGAGTTTAATCCGAAAACCGTAATCCAGCCGGTCAGCTCCCACGGGTGTGCAAATCAGTGGCGTCGCGACCAAGGCTCGTGTCTCAAGACCCAATCTCACCGATTCTCTCCTCCGTTTTTTCTTTTGACAGTGGTAGAAGAAATTTCCTTGACGGTCTCGACAGACGTTAGGTCACTGAGCGCTGGCCGCCAGCGACGCTCCGTGACAAGGCGTGTCGAACGAGACAGCCCTAAATCTATCCGCCAAGTTGCCAACGTACAACGTGGAGGTCGCTGCCCGTGGACCTATAAATACATCCTGTGTGCGCACTCTTTCCTCCAAAAAAGCTTGGGATCCGATCATGTTTCGATTGGGCAAGTAAACCCTGCAAGATTTGTTTGTGGCACGAAATCTGATAGATGTTACCCAGGCCGCAAACACCGCCTATCCTCGCGTATCTGATATGGATTTTATTCTGATATGGATTTTATTCTTTCGTGTCAAACATAAGACGGAAAGGTTTCGTCAGGAATGCGCTCGTGATTACTCTCACTGATTATACGCCGGCTTGCAGAGTGTCGAGATATCCGAACCAAGGTCTATATATTTAAATCACACGAAGCTTCCCAGTCCAAGGTAAAATATTTTTGGATAAAACTAATGCGTGCGTCGATTGATGAGAACTCGGCATCCAACAGATCCACACCGGCTTCAAGCGTGGACCTGACCATTCACTTGAATAAGCGGTATCGCACCTGCCATCCCCTTGAAAGCCGTCATTTGAATTAAGCTTCCGTTATCCACGCGGCAGATTTAAATCCGTGCTTTCTGACGCTGACATTTTCGTGGCAGAATGGCGACCAGGGAAAAGCTCGGGGGTCCAACGGACGACCGAAGTTTTGCCTGGCAGCCTGTCGTCTTTTTCAGGGATCGTGCCTTGGACTGTGCCAAGATGTTGTGGATGCCGCGTGCTGGGCGCCTGCCCGGCATGTGTATTTTCCTTCTTCTCATGCCATTCCGTTCATTCCCATGCTCATCGCCTAAATCGAAGGCGTCGCTTCTAAGACGGGTTGGTCATTGGAATTCGGTCCGCCACATCCTTACCAAACAGCACCCTCGCCATCGTCAACATCCGTGCTGCCTAGCTGATTCCACCTCTAGTTATTTATACGGCAAATAGTTCTTCTATATTAACTAAGATTCCCGTCAACTCCCCGAAGATGGTGGCAAGCTCTTTATCTGCCCATAAATGACAGCCGTCTCGATTTTGATCCTCCTCCTCTACTAATGTCCTTTCGTCCCGGCATAAACGAGCCTCATCCTGGACCCTATGTTACTCATCCTGCCCTTCGTATGTCATCTAGGCTGCCGTGCCCTGACCATATTTTAATCATACCTACTCCAGACATTCGTGACGTTGCTGATGCGCATAAAGTTTTGGAAGCCGTCCGATTAAACATTCTTCCGCTTATTCGACGGCGACTTGTGGCTCACGAGCGGGCACAGCTAAAGAGCGGTAATGTCTTCGTATGGGAAGAGTCTGAAGACTCTGACGAAGGCGGTCTGGTACGATGGACAGAAGGTCGACGATGGTACATAGTGCAACTCAAACGTCTTCGGATGACCTTTTACCTTCGCTTCCCTTAGGTCTCAGAGCAGGATGCGTGGCGACTGCCTGTTCTACGAAGAAAAAATTGAGACGACGCACGAAGAGAAGCAGGCTAAAGCTGCGCGACGGTTCGTCTTGCCCGCTCTATCGTACATTTTATTCACATCCGATGTATTAGCGCAAGCAAAGCTTCTGACTCGGCCACCAGCGTGCCTCCGCCTCCAAAAAGAAAGGACCGCCCATCCAAAGTCGACGGTCTCACCAAGCAGACATACTCCGTCACTGTGAACATGCCCGGGGCGTCCAACTCAAGAAAATGGCACATTGTCGCGTACTTTTCGGTAAGTAGTTCGGACAATAGGTCAGAGAGTTGATGATTGAAGCCATATAGGCTTATGACTACGCGCGCCTTCCCGTGGTCGATAGTTACGACTACCTGCGAAGCATTCGCGTTCCTGATGGCGTGTTCATCAGCAACAGAACGGTGTGCAGCAACCACGAGCGCTTTCCTTCGCATTCCGATGAGGTCGATTCCACACGGGGATCCATTTCACCAGTCACCTCGAATTTCGAACTGCATGCTCTTGGACCCCCGCCGTTTCACAGCCGAGCGACACAACATCACCTCGTACTGCCTCCGCCTGTATCCGCATCGCAAGGATATCATTCCCGGGTGAGCTTACCTCCCCTGGCGTCGCTCGGCTATCCTACGCCACGCCCACCTCCATTACATCGGCATTCGACGTCACCTTCTTCGCCTCGCCAGCGACTTTCTCCGGAGGATCGTCGTATCTTAGATAGTTTCCGCGTCGTGATATAACGGACTGTCATTCCCTCATTCAATCGACTTCGTAGCTTCTACGTGGATACTGGTTGTCCCTTTTTGTCGTCGACGCTGGAATTACAACAGGCTCTTTGGAAAAACTACCCAAGAGGCTTTTTTAGACTTTGGAAATCCGCTTGGACAGCGTCGGGACTAAGTCGCCAGTTCGTCGGTAGCAGTATGCTTAAGTCCGCCCCGCTTTAAGCGAGACATTCGTGCGACCCCTGCCTTCCTCAGTCCGGATCTGATTTCGGGCAAAAACAGACCCTCTTCTCAGAAATGGGTCGACTCTCTTAGCGGTGCCGATGAGGTGTTGAACCTCGAAACAAAAAAATCCCGATATTACCCCGCTTAGGTCGAGACGTGGAGCTTATTTTATCGTCAATTATGACGGTTGACTGGGAGTGAAACAATCGATAGGCAATTAGATAACCGCGTTTCTCAACTCCCATATGTACCTTTAAAACGACTGCGCAATCTGATAGCGAAATAGTTCGGACCGCCGGACCGCGAACTTCTGGCACCTGGTCACGTCGTGACAGCGGCCCAGCCCTCTTTAGTTTTTTCACCCACCTTCAACTTGGGCATCGAACCGGGTGAATACGCAGAGGTTCCGACAATCGATTTCCAACACCTAATACATTGATACCCTCCTCAGCCCATCATGAAAGAGATTCTATACATCCAGGCAGGAGAACCAGCGAACTATATCGGAACGCACTTTTGGAATACTCAAGAGAGTTATTTTACCTATGGCGATGAAGGGGACTCAGAAATATGTCATGGAATCTCCTTTCGGGAAGGTCTGAACGAGAAGGTACGGATATCTCATCCTGGAGATCTTCCCAGATAATAGAGTGTTACCGACGTATAGGGCGAACCCACCTTCTGTCCTCGACTTCTGGCATTTGACCATAAATGTAAAGGATCTGTTTCACTCTCCACAAGTGGGTACATTGATCTCTAAATAGCCAAGTTCGGCACGTTAAGCCAGGCCAACGCGTTGTTTGGAATGGATGACACCGGCAACGAAGACTTCCTCTGGTCTGCACCATTATGCCGAAGTAAAATGTCTTTTCATATCTGTTATTTTTAGGCCCGCGGATCCCATTGAATTCAAGCAGGACCCGATTCGCAAAAGTCACTATCAGATTGATATGGCAAAAACGGACGGTGATGAGCAAGATACACTTTCCGACGTGCAGCTTGAAGATGTTCGGTACTGGTCGGATTTCAATCGTCTCTTCTACGTACCGCGCACCGTCCAGAAACTCCCTGATATACCCGAGTGGGAGGATGCGGAGGGGAGTTGGACTGCAGGGCAGCAGACCTTTACACGGTTCGATGAGGTATCTTCCCGCCCGTTCACGTACGCGTCGCTCCG
Source organism: Mycena galericulata (assembly GCA_029289565.1). Taxonomy (NCBI): domain Eukaryota; kingdom Fungi; phylum Basidiomycota; class Agaricomycetes; order Agaricales; family Mycenaceae; genus Mycena; species Mycena galericulata. The sequence goes on from JARKIA010000094.1 coordinate 169,690, forward strand.
TTCTGATGAACGCCACCGCAGGACACGGGTCTGATGGAGGGGCCCGTCCGCTTATTTCTGGAAGAATGTGAGACGATCCAAGTATTTGACCTGCCATCTGAAACAAACCTAATTCACTGACTACTACGTATCTAGGGTATACAGCTCATTCACGATACATCGACATTTGGTTCGTTTATCAATTCTTTCCTGACGTCGGTACGCGATGACCTTGGGAAATTGCCGCTCTTGGCCTGGCCGCTGCTCTCAAATGCCGCTCCAGTCAACATCGTGGATGTGGGTAATATCGCCACATTATCTTCAGACTTTAACTGTGGTTTAGAACGGACGTGGGACGCGAAAAGTCATCAATGATGCCTTGGTTTTGCGGGGTTTGAGCGAGTTGTCGTCCTTGAGCATTCCGATACAGTCTCCCACGACGTGGACGGATGAAGTATGCCGCAACACGTATATTCATGCCAGCGTATGTCACTTTCCGTGGCATTTTCCTTAGGGCGTTGACAGTGTCGTAACTATGTAGAGGGCACATGCGTATCATACGTCTGCAGTCTTGTCAGCCCACATCGAGACTTCAACGCTTCCTCTGCGGTGAGTGGCTGCTCGAACTTGTTTTTAGGGATATATTCTCACTCGTCTTCCAGTTTAAACGCCGCCGAAGACGATATCCAAAGCCTTGCTGGGCAATTTAACTGGAGAACTGTGTCACCTTTCACAGAACTCAGCGGCGCTTTCCCTCATGGCGAAATAGCGCAGGGTATTCACAACTTCTCTGCCTCTGGATCCGGCTTTCCGGTCTCTCGTTCTTTCCTCGTATTACTGTGCGATGCTGTGGCTGACTTTCGCCCTCCACAGCTCCCAACGGAGTTCGGTCGACGTGACGTTACAAGAGGGTTCTCCTCCAAGGAAATCACAGCTTATAATGAATGGCTTCGGCAGTCCGGTATCGACGAGTCCCTCGTCTCTAGGTACAGAAAAATAGGCCTCGCACTATCATCCTTCTGCTCATTAATGTCTAGTATCCATGCCGCGGCGTATCCCCTCCCGACATCATTCCCGAGTTTTTTCACCGCTGCCGAGACCTCCTTACAGCCACGCGGGGCGCCCGGAATCTTATCTAGGCCGCGCTCGGTCTCTGTCTTCTCTTCTATTGGGGCGTCGAGTGGTACTGCCGGTCTCTTCTCAGGGTACGCACGTTTCGTGGAAACTTGTGCACGTCGGAAAATCGCGGTGGAGCATATGGGTGTCGATGCGGATGAGATGGGGGACTTGGCCAATGATCTGTGGACGCTCCACGATAATGCCGGGGGAGAGATTGATCCAGGCGAGGACACGGATGTGCGTGGGGAGGACGAAGCTTGAGCTATCGGTAATTGCACCTGTGAACGATTCAGACCTTGAGTTTTGCGATTGATGCCCGTTCATACGTCTAGCCACGCATGCAATCCAAAACTCAGAATCCTCCATCAGTTGATGTGGCTTGGGAACAGATACTGAGGATCTCCATCCCGCTCGGGACACGGATGATTATGTCGAAACACACATCTTCGATCACGAAAGAAACAGCGGCGGTGTTACACTATCGGACTTATCACCTGCAAAACGCCGAAGTTCTCAAGGGTACCGGATCTCCCAACAAATCGAGATACGGTCGTTGTGAGTCGGCGCCTCAGCAAGAGTCAGCCGTGCATCCCCATGTCAATTACGCTTAATGGGAGCAAGAGCTGAACTCACATGCGCGTACGACGGATAATGGCCCTCGATGTCCCAGAGCTTACCGGAAACCGGCGCCTCGATCTATTCAAGTCGAATCTCTCAGCATTTGGTGGATTCTGGTGGTAAGATGGGCGCACCGTGTAGAAGGGATATCCCGCGAACGTTATCGTGAACTCCGTTGCTTTGGCGCTGAAGTCCTCCGTGAACTGCGGATAAATGTAAGTTCCCATCCGATTTCACCGTTGAGATCTAAGTTTACGAACCTTGTCAGTCAGACTGAGGGGGTTCCCAGTGCCGACGTTCCAGAAGGTGACTTGCCTCCCGGACCGTCGCGTATTTCCCACCGTTGGTCGGAAACACAGTGAGCGGTTGGGAAGAAAGGAGGGGGATGGGACCGACAAGGATGTTATTACCGTGGCCCCCGGTCCTGCGAAAATCAACGAGGGCAGCCCCGGAGGGGTTTTCGAAGAGCAGCCCTCCATAGGATTTGACATTCCCTATCGCGAACTGGCCTTTGTTGAAGCGAGGCTCATGTGAGACAGAATACGTGTTCATTTGCTTGTACGTACGACGGGAGGGAAGAGCTGCGTCGGGATATGGTTGGAACCGAGAGCCTGAAAGGTCGTGAGTATTCACCGGGCTTGCGTGCGAGCCCAGCGCACTCCACGGACATTGCCTTCTGCAGGCCACGTCAACTTCCAGGCGCGGCGTTGGCGACCGAAGATGCCAAAACGCAGACAGAAAGAGCGAGGAAGTTAAAGAACATGTTGAGAAATATTATGTATATCCAGCAGGAACCTTTGGGTTGAGTTTGACCGAAGCCTTGGATTAGGACCCATTTTTTATCGCCCTTGTGTGGTTTTTTTTTGGTGCGCATCACTTTCGTTGCGGTGGCGTTGAGCTAGAACGAACACCTGCGTTGGTGACGCAAAGAGAAGGGGGATGATGGTGCGCGAATCCAACGGAGGCGAAATAGAACCACGTTATAGAGCATATCCTAGTTTGATTACTCGCAACTCTTAATGAACAGCCCATTTACCGGGCCTTCCGTAAGTTCCAACTTACTTGAGCGGGAGAAACGGCGGCAAAACAAACCGCTGTGCATGTCGACTGGAAAGTTGAGTGGAAATATATCAGACATTAAAAATGCATCGGAATGCTTTTTCTAGCGAAAACCCAGGAACGGTGCAAAAAGGGAATTCCAAGAGCATAAAATGCATGGATAAGGAGAGACCCGGCGAGAATGGTAGAGCAAAGTAGTTGAACCGAGCCTAAGTGGCGACATCGAGTTTCCCCTAACGAGAAGTGCGATACATGCATGCGTTCGCGAGCTCCACGGCCTCTGCGTGTCTCTGTCTTATGAGCTTTTTTCCCTTGTTTATTCGGTCTGGAACCGAGGTTGAAGTCCATGGACTTGATGATGTTTCGTCGCGACGTGCACGGCGCGCAGCCCTAATGGATGTGAATGATGTCAATCGTACTTTTGTGCAAATTCCATTATTAGAGAACCCAATTTATCAACATTTCTGTCCTTCTGGCTCGTGATTTCCACCATGAAGGTTCCTTTGTACAACAAAAGATTTGTCGGCGAAAGAGAGTGAACCGTGCGCGGGGTTAGCGTGCGAAAGAGTGCCGGCCCGTCGGGGTTTGCCGAGAGCGGAACATCAAAAAAATGTTGATCAAGACGTCGGGCCGACACAATTTTTTACTCCCAAAACTTGGATGAGTCCCTCTGGTTGAAAGCAAAGGTAATTATAGCCCCCGCAAAGTATCCATTTCCCTGATTAACACCCCTACAGGCCATCAATCAGAACGGATGAAGTCCTGTCTGGTAAAATTCCTGGCTACTGTACAAATTCGGTGAGGGATACGTAGGTGGGTGCAATCAAGTTTATTGGGGTTTTATTGATCCATATTCGTATGCATTTCTAGCAATTGGAGACGAGAAATACAAGTGAACCGGAATGGTGTTCAGATCGGCATTGAACCGTGAGAATTAAGGTAATCTCGGCTCATCGGCTATTCTCTGCAAACCTGGATCTAGCACTTAATTTTGAACGAAAAAAGCTTTTGTACTATCATCTGGGATGCTTACAAGGCCAATGTCTTGAGCCCAGTCCCTGGCTGCTAAAACCGGGGCTCAACATTCGCTCGGTCGATGCGTGCGTCTTGAGCCGTAATATGTAATCCAAACAATCCTGTTGGGAGATTGTTGACCTAACTCTGGTTGAATTTCAGTCTGTTCAGACTGACAGATAGTTCAGTCACTTCTTAAGGCCATCCGGGAATCCCTCGCACATCTATAAATGTTTGATTTGGGGTCAGTCAGCTTCAAATTCCAATGCTGGTTCAATGATGTTGATAGTCCAACCCATTCTCAGACTTTTTAAATCAAGAATTTGAACGGTTTACTTAAGTTCACGACGATGATCAGCCTATATTTTTCAACTGATTATTCTGGCCACTGTCGCCTGGATCAACCGATATCGGTCTTGATTTTTAGCGGCCGTCCATGTATGGTCCACGTAGAAAAGGACTCAGATTTTCAACAGACGCATTTTCAATCAAGATGGAAACAAGGGCCGTAGTCACACTATAGCTACTTTATCGAACATTCAACTTGGAATTTGGGGAGCGTTCTCAAGGGTATTGAATGGTCCAAAAGATCGAGACGCGGTCGTTGTCAGTGGGCGCGTCACGGAGGATCAGCTGCGGAGCGCGACATCAATCCGACATGCAATGAACGGGAGGCTGAGAAGCTGAACTTACCTGCTGCCAGTCGGGATAGCGGCCTTCTGTGTAAATAACGTCCCAAAGCTTGTGGGAAACGGGTGCCTCGATCTGCTCGAGACAATATTCAGTGGATTCTGGTTGCTGGACAGTTGTCGCACGCACCGTATAGAAAGGGTATGATTGTGCCACCTTGACAGTGAACTCGGTTGCGTTGGCGTTGGCGGTGCAGCCTTCCATTAACTGCGATAATGATAAGTCCAACAGCCCATGCCTCGAGGGATTTATGAAGTGAAGCTGCGAACCTTGTCCTCCAAGATGAGAGGGTGCCCAGTACCGACATTCCAGAAGGTCGACTTTTCGCCCGGCGCGTCGCGGATCTCCCACTGCAAGACAAAATCATAGTGAGCTATTGTGATAACTTGTAGAATCGAAGTCCATGGGACTGACAAGGATGTTATCCCCGTGGCCTCCGGTCCTGCGGAAATCGACCAAGGCCTGCCCGGACGGGCTTTCGAAGAGCAGCCCTCCAAAGCTTTCGACGTTCCCAATCAAGAATGTGCCCTAGTTGAAGAGGGTTAATATTAAACCGAAAGACGTGTTCAGTTGACGAACGACGGGAGGATAGAGATGGGTCTGAGCATCGTTGGAGCCGGAGGTCTGAAAAACGCGTGAGCATTCACCAACAACCATCGGGCTTGTGGGTGAGCAAGTACCATGGTGCACTGCGTGGACATGGCCGTCTGCAGGCCATGCATATAACCGGGCGCGGCGTTGACGACTGACGACGTCAAAGCGCACACGGCAGCAACAAGAAGTTTAGAGAACATGTTGTATGAGTTGCGAGTTATTCAGTGTAAAATGCAGCTTGGTTGGATCTCAAGGCCTCGAGTTGGCGCCCATTTATACCTCCTTTGTTTGTTTACGGGGATTAGTTTCCCCGCAGTGGCGTTGTTAGCTTGAGCATCTGCCTTGAGATGGAGACAGGGGAAATGGTGGAGCAAGAATCCACCGGAGGCGAAATTGAACCACATCCTAGGTGATTGCTTGCAACGCCATCTGACGCGGGACGTAAATTAATCTCACGAGGTAGCTCGAGCAGACGGAATGGCTGCAAATCCAGTCGTCGTGCATAGCGAGAGTTGAGTAGAGATGGGGCCTTGAAAGTTCAATAACACATCGCCCGGTGCGAGCGTAGTACCGGTTAAAAACGTCCAAGACCTAGGACTTTGATGAGCATCAAACGAAGTAAGTAAAGGGAACCGGACCCGAATCCGGGCAAAACGGAAGGAATAATGGCTATAACATTGTCGTAAGGTGAACACGATGTCACAGTTGAACCGAGGTAAGTAAGCGTCGGAAAAGCGGCATTCGAGGAGCTAAAGCGCTAGGTTTTCGATGTGGTTACGTTGTCGAGTCAGGTGCCTCGTCTCAAATCCAGCACAGGTATGGCGCTGGCGCCTTGCGTGACAATATCGAGCTTCCCGCTCTCGAGAAGCGCCATACATGCGTCCGCAAACTCCACGGCGCTCTCTTCTAGTGCGACCCTGTCTTCTAGGATGTTTACAAGGCCGCATCTCCTCAGGGCCTCCACGCCGTCGAGCACCCAGACCCGGCATGTGAACGTTGCGTCACGCTGCCGGATTTCAAGGCCTTCGAGAACCGTCTGGATCCGCAGGATATTCGCTGCCCGTGCGCGCGAGTCGAGCTTGCGCAAAAGAATGCGCGCGATCAGCGAGGGGGCGGTATACTGACTGATCAGCGCGTCGCGGAACTGCCATTCATGCGCGGCGGTAAGGTTCGTGACGTCCCAGCATTTTGCATCGGGTTCGGCTGAGCGGGATCCGGGGAGGTCCTTGGGCGCGAGGAGGAGCGCCCAATGGTATCCTGCCGGCAATTAGGTCAGTTGTGCAGGCTGGCCGCTTTTAGACTGACCCGGTTGACTGTATCTGTGGTTGAGAGTGAGGTAAAGCCGGTCTTGATCCTTGGACAGGTGGGCTTTGAACTGTTTCAGAGTGGACATGAAGGTAAACAACAAGCTGTGTCGTGTTCGGCAACTGCCGAACTTGAGTCCAGTTCATCATTGCTTTCCTGAAACTATCTTTTGAAGAGAGAGCGTGATTCCCCTTGGGCTGAGATGATTGGTGTTTGTCCATTACAAGGAACCTGTCTCTATTCTACGGAATCACTCGTTGACTGCATTCTGAATTATGATTAGAATACATTTACAGTAACAGTGCTCTGATGACAGATTTCCGCCGAAGTCGTGGAAGTAACGGAGTAGCTATATTTCAGCTACTCCAACGACTACTGGCCTTAGCAACTTAAAGGCTCTGTAGAGGTTCGTACAAGCAACCTCCGTCATCCGCGAGCTACATTTTTAAATCCGGAATGTATCTGTCTGTGGAAATTAAAAGTGCATATTTAGAAGCGCCTTGCGTTTTTACTGGTACCTGGCGATTCATTTTCGCGGCTTGGTTCGCGGAGTCGAAACCTCGGTCAGATAGGTCACATAATAACTTATTTCTTGACTTTGGACCACCAGTGACATAAGTACGCGCTGCTCTGACTGTCGATACATACATTTTAGTCAGTTTCACACTTCATGGGTTCACGTTCCCAACCCGCCTCTTGGAAGTTTCCCCATGTTCACTGACAATCTGTAGAGAGGTGTACGAAAATCTGTGTCCAGGACCCTAGGTCAAATTGGATTCAAACTCCGTCGCATAACTTGACTCCTCTCCGAGAGACACAGTTCCTCACCTGGATTTTTTTTTGCGATCTCGCTTTTTTTGCCTAATTGGGACAAAAGCGTTGTATTGTTTGGTTTCCAGGCACCCGCCACACATATGCTCGGGCCGCCCCAACCGCCACGAATATAGACTTCTCTCCAGTCGTACGTGGCAACCTCTGCGGGCCAAAATTTATTCCAGAGCCTCTGGACGCCTAGAAGACAGCATGTTCCCGCTTCTCCCGCCCGCGCTGGTTGCCCTGATTCTGGCGTGGCCAGCTGTCGCTGTGTCTCGGCCGCGCTCGTTAAATGACCCATTCAAGGCGCTCGCCGAGCAGGTTGTCAAGCCACCAGAGCCGCCTGTATGCTGTCTGACGCCATTGCCACCGACGGAACCGCCGGAGGACGATGTTTTGCTCTCCTTTGAGGAATGGAAGGAAAAACGCTTCGCGATGCAGACGCTCGTGCAGAGCGAAAACGAGCCAGACTCCGGCGAGCGCAGCGTTGAGGGCGGAGCTGGCGGCGGTGGTATCGACGCCGGCGGTGGCAATGTGGGTGGTGAGGGCGCGTTACCGGTGGAGACGACGAGCACGGTACCCGCGCTGCAAGCACAGGACGCGCCGCACTTCCGGGTGCCACTGACGGACCGCTTCAACTACGCCAGCCTCGACTGCTCTGCACGTGTGCACACCTCCCACCGCGCGGCCAAGTCCCCCGCCGCGATCCTCTCCTCGAAGCGTGATCGGTACATGCTCAGCCCCTGCCGCGACCCGGAAGCACAGTTCATCGTCGTCGAACTGTGCGAGGACATCCGCATCGACACCGTGCAGCTCGCCAATTTCGAGTTTTTCAGCGGCGTGTTCAAGGAGTTTAGCGTGAGCGTCGCCAAGACATACACCACCGACCCCGACGGGTGGACCTTTGCTAGTACGCACACCGCCAAGAATATCCGCGTCGTGCAGGTGTGTTGTGTTGTTTTTCTTGTCTTTCTATTCTTCCCATTAGGGTGTTGTATACTCAAAGAATTGAGGCACCGAGTGGGATGTTCTAGACAAGACTCGGTCGGAACCCAATCTTGGAACGCAATGTGTGGCCAGGGTTAAAGATACGAGTTTAGGCTCGTCTCTAAATCATTAAACACCCTGTTCACCCTTTCTTTCTTTCTTTCCTACTCTGTTATTTCAGATGTCCTAATCATTGTTTTCACCACAGTCCTTCCATCCCCCTACCTCCCTCCGCGACTTCTACCGCTTCATTCGTATCGACTTCCACTCGCACTACGGCAACGAGTACTACTGCCCGATCTCGCTACTGCGCGTATACGGCCTCACGCACCTCGAGGAGTACAAGTGGGACATGTGGGAGACGGAGAGCCGTGCGGCGCGGGCGAAGGCGCTGGAAGCAGCGCTGGAGGGCGAAGGCAAGGCAGTGGAGATCGAGAGCGAGGGGAACGTCGAGGTGGAGGTGGAGGTGAAACCAGCGGAGCCGCTACGCATCCCGAGCCCCCCGTCGTATTCAGAATACGTGGATGCGGCGGAGACCGAGCGGGAGAGAGAGCAAAACAGGGCGCAGGAGGAGGCGTCTAATGCCACAGCGGAGGGGGAGCAGCCGCCGACACATTCCCAGAGCCCTGATGCGCAGGGGGAGGTGCACACGCCCACCACTCTACCATCGTCGGCGTCGGAGTCTAAGCGCGGAGAGGCGGAGTCGGTCTTTGGGCAGCACCCCGCCACAGAGTCCTCCTCGACTCTCACTTCGGGCGTAGCTCCGTCCTCCCCTTTGTCTTCGAATTCGGCAGTGTCTTCGAACGTGGCCTCGAGCTCCGCTCCTCCTCCTCCCACCTCGGCGGCAGTGTCTTCGTCTTCGTCTGACACATTCGACATGTCGCCAACACCCGCACCCCCGCCGATGACGTCAACACCGACGGGGGAGCAGCAGCAACCCAGGAGCGAGGTCAAGCATGCCTCTTCAAGGACGAGTACGCCACCCAGCGTTGAGGGCGGCATAGACGGAAAGAGCGATGGAAGCGAGCCCACGGCCACTGGTGCGGGGTCCGCGAGTGACTCACCCTCCTCCTCCTCCTCCTTTCTCTCCGCCGCGCTCTTCTCAGGTGCTCCCGCGCCCTCCTCCCCCGTCTCTACAACAACCGTAACACCGGCTGCCTCAACAACGGCCAGCACGCCTGTCCTCCCGCCCTCGCTCGTCCCTGTCGGCGGCGAGTCCATCTATCGCACCATCATGAACCGCCTCACCGCGCTCGAGGCCGCCGCGCGCAACCACACGCAGCATGTGTTGTACGTGGAGGAGTATGCGAGGTATGTGTGTGGAGTCTTGGACTTGTTCTCATGCGAGAGTGCTATGATAATGACGCAACGCTAGGTACGTGGAGGAGCACACGGGGGCCGTGCGCGAGGTGCTGCGAAGAGTGGGGGAGGATCTAGGGAGAGCGGAGGGCGCGGTGCGCGATTTCGAATGTGTTTGAGGCGATCTTTGATACTGACGACCGTGGGTGTGGGCAGGGCAAGGCGCAGGCGCAGACATATGCGCGGACGCTGCTAGAGTGGGAGCGGCAGCGCAAGCGCGGGGACGCGGAGTATCGCGCCCTTGTGCAGCGCGTGGAGTACCTGGCTGACGAGGTGCGGCTTCGCATTTCTATCTGCTGTTCGATGGGTAGCTGAGTCGACTGCAGATCGTGCTGGAGAAGCGGCTCGGGATTGCGCAGTTGCTGCTGCTGCTCGCGGTGCTCGTATTCATGACGCTCACTCGTGGGTCGCGCGGGGAGGCTGCGGTGGTGATGCCCTCCGCGTCTATGATGAGCCGTGCGGCGCTGCGCGCGTGGGGGCGCCGCAATTTGAGTTTACGCAGTCTGGGCGGCAGCGGGGACTGGGATTGGGTGGGGCGGCTGAAGAGCCAGAGCCGGAGTCGGAGTCAGAGTCCCAAGCCCGCGAAAGAAAGGGAGAGGGAGAAGGGGAAGGAAAAGGACGGTGCGTTTCTGGCTTCGTGAACGAGCGAACGAAAATCCTGACATAGACGCACATGTAGATCCCCCCATTAAGCTCGAGTTCCCCACCGTCGACGAGAAGCCTGAACACGGCCCCGGCATCGGTGTCGGCCTGCCACCCAGCAGCGCGAGCAAGCCCAAGCCCGCTCGTCTCAACCTCCACACACACGGGCGCCCCCGCTCGCGCACACGCAGCATCGGGAACGGTAACACGGTCCTCCTATACGACAGCCCCCGCGTACGCACGCCCACGCGTGCGCGGACGCCGCACCGCCGGCCGGCGACGCCCACGCATCCTTACGCGACGCCTAGCCACGCACTGGCGCATGCGCATGGGCAGACGCCGAGCAGCCTGCCGATGCAGCATTCGGTCTCGCAGGGGCAGGGTGCGCCGCGGAGCGCACGCCGCTGGGCGCGGACGGCACATCTGCACGAGCTGCGCGGGGGCGCGTCGGTGCAAAGGGTGCGTGGGGTCGGAGCGAGGGACGCGGGTGCAGAGGCAAGGAGTGTGGTGAATCTGGCATCCCCAGAGCCGGGAGCACCGGACGTGTTCGCGTCGCCGTCGCCGGCATCGGCGGGGCCGATGAACGGGGATATGCTGGGGATGGGTGTAGCGATGCGGCGCAGGGTTGCGAGTGGGAGTGGCGGGAGCGAGAGTGTGAGCGCGGGCGGTAGTGAGGCGCTGCTGTTCCGGGGGCTGTCCGCCAGTCCTGCCGGGTCTGCGCGCGATCTTGGGTTCGGGGAGGCTCAGCTGGCATCGGCTGACGACGCCGGGGAGGGCGACTCGTGGGTCGATACGGACGAAGGGTCCGAAATGGGTGCGGAGGGGGACGCGGACGTCGGGATGGAATCGCCGTGGGCGGAGCGCGTTGAGCAGGTCGCGGTGGGGGCATGAGGGTGAGCCATGTCATTTTTCTTCACCCTCCTCCACTCATCGGTGACGCAGAGCCAGGGAATATTCCCTTATTTTATTTAACTTCTTTTTTCTCATTCGGATTTCGTTGCATACAGACAGCATTCGCATTGCTCTCGTTCGCTATTTCTACGCATGTAAATTATCTCGCCGCAATTTCATCGATTCAACCAAGCATAATCGGGGCTGGCGGGCGGGAAGCTGGGTCCATACGCAGCTGTATATGTCCTCACAGTTAAATCAGCCGACGTCCTGGACAACAGGATAGATATCGGTGAGAGCGACTTCTCTGTAGGCATTTTTTACGCTGACGCCCCGACAACATGGAGTCGTATCAACCTGAGTGATGGTATTGCTGCCGGTTCCTTTCTTCCTTTCCCAGAACGCGCAACAACTTAAGTTTGGGACACCAGTCTTTCACCGTGAAACTGTCAATGGGTTCGGACTCATACGAACTTTATCCACGACACCCACATACTTGGCTTTCCAAGTACTGTATTCTGATCAACGAAAGACGAAATGTGCAAGTTATAAATCTACTGCTCCTATGGCACTACTACTGCACAAATAATCCGGCGTGGAGAGTCCCAAAATCTAACATGGCGTCTCGCCCAGCCACTCCATGACAACAGCTACTCTAGCGGTCGTCCAATACACTTTCATCTCGTCCGTTAGACTTTGTAGCTTCAAGGCCCACATGGAGAGATCCCCGTTGGTCCTATACGCCTCCTGTCCCGTCGCACGCCCTGCATCGACGAACCCGGTCTTCGAGTAAAGCGAGAGGACCACGAGATTGTCCGGATGGATCATCACGCGGAGCCTCACCTTCAGTGGTCCCTGCGACGCCAGCCTGAGTCCCAAACGGAGGTTGGGAGTCTGCGCCAAGGCATAGTCTTTCCCGGCCTGGATGAGCATCTTCCCGATCCCGCACACGCGATGCGCAACGGATACAAAGACCGCCGTCATCTGCCACTTGGTTTCCGCCTCGGTGTTGTCTGTGCCCAGTGCGTCGGCTTCGGGCAATAGAGCGTACTCGTTCGCGGGGAGGGGCCCTCGGAGGATGGCGGTCCCCACCCATTCGCCTTCGAACGGCGACGCCCCTGTCATAGGTTCAAGTGATGCCGGTTGTGCGACGCAGACTAGTACAACTACATCGTGGCGCCAGATCCGCGCCTCCCACTCCTCCGGCGTGAACTTGCTCTCGATGGCGTGTGTGGACCCAAATGCGTTCGGGGCGGTGAGGAGCGCCTCGAGCCGTGCGGCTGCATATTTTTGGGCGAGAAAGGAAAAATCAGGTGGTGGGAAGGGGGAAGTTGCGGGGCAAGGCAGTGCGTGTGTGGAATAGGTAAATCGCTGCCGCAGATTTTGGGGGTGCATGCGTGCAGTATCGCTTGGGAGTGCGCAAGGTCTCGGAGGTCCGATGGGTTGTGGATGAAGATAAGTACTGCCTCGGCCACAACACCGGGGATTACTCATTCAGCTCCTGAACAACGCGGACACGTGCTGGAACGCGGTTGAGGCAGTATGCAACTTGAATGTTTAACTGACGCGCTTGAAACTCGAAATTGAAACCAGAAGTGGTTTTCTTCATTGCTATATTCTCAGCAGTACAGATCGTTTCAGACTCGGAGCTGCGCCGCAGCTCAAGCTGCGGAGAGTTTCGACTTGAATTATCCCGGATGTCCTCAACCTTCCGTAGTTCGACACTGCATATGGCAGAAAGCCTATGAATCATGATCTCGCCAGACACACCGCCTCATTTCACCTGCCGCGAAGCCAGTTGGGCTCTGTAGTCTGATCATGATGGGGTGCCCGGTGAACTGCCCAAATCCACTCACTCGATTTGGGCTTCTGCAGGTCGATGGTGAATCGACGGACGGCATTCTTGTCTTCGTACTGGAAATAATACAGTACCGCGGTTATTGAAACAATATGGTCCCAAAGCACGCATGCATTCAGGTAGAATTATGACAATCTGAAGACAAAAAAGCCAGTTCTGTGAAAGAAAAGTACCGACCGAATAGATCAAGCAGAGCGCAATTGAGAAGTGAATCAAAGGCCGATCTTGTTGAGATTTTTTTTAACTGATCCCTCCGGAAACAAGAATCGCTTGCAAGCAAGTGCGACGAAGTCGAGGGCAATTTGTTCTAATAGGCACTCGAATTTTCGTCGAATTGTCCTCGAGAAGTGCACGCAATTGAAAGGGGCGTCATAAGAGGCTATTATACATACAACTGGTTACGATCCTGCGTCCAGCTGCAGCTCCAAGTCTGCGCCGCGTGGGTGGCTTGGATCTCACAGGCGAGTCTCGCTAGTTGAACCTGGCGACTTTCGTCTTGTCGGCACTCTGGAAGACGAATTTAAACGCAAGGAGACTGACTGAGCATGAGAAACCCGTCTTCGAGCAAAATTCAAAGCCGCAATTGGGCCGCGTGGGCCGATATTTCAGATTCATACTTCTAAAAACCACTTAAGAATATGAAAATTGCCCCCATATCGCCCATTCGGCGATCCACTATGCCCCTACGATATATGCCGCGTCCAGGAATTTTGAGATGTACGCCGCCCCACGCACCGCTTATTAAAGACTGAAGTTCGCTAGGATCGCCGACTGGTGAGCGTCTCTCGGAGTTTGGAGTCCAGATACAACTCGCATTCAAGCGCATGAGGTAGTAGTCTGCCTTGAATGGGGAATCGACATGATGGGAGGAACTCGGTGAAACAGGTGTTTGGTCATATTGATTGATGTAGATCCCGCTTCTCTTCCGCCTCTCATCATGGATTCAAACCGCCGAGGAGGCAGAGGGCCGATTGAACTTCGCGCATTAAATATAAGTTTAGATGGTCTCGCCAGGGTGGATGGATCGGCTCGGTTTGGCTTCGGTGCATGTACTTGAATTTTTTCGGAAAACAAAAGAACTTACGCGACGTTACAGGCAACACCGCGGCTCTTTCCTCCGTATCTGGGCCCATTGAAGTCAGGCTTGCCGCAGAAAATCCTTCTCTTGCTGCTTTCGAAGTTATCCTTCGACCTCTCTCGAATGTACCGGGGACACAAAGCAAGTCCTTAGCGGCATCGATCCGCTCGGCTCTCACCCCATCCCTGATCCTCTCCCAAAATCCGCGTACTCTCATCCAACTTGTCGTTCAAGCTCTGAGCTCCCCGCGTTCAAAATCACAAGACGCACTCGTGGCAGCGATGATAAACGCCAGCACTCTTGCCTTGCTGAATGCAGGTTCCATCCCGATGAAAGGCGTCGTATGCGCTGTCGCTGTCGGGCGGATAAAATCGGCGCTCATCGTCGACCCGGGTGATGATGAAGAAGCTGTTCTCGACGCCAGCGGCTGTTTCGCGTTTTTGTTTGGCAATGGCGTCGAGGACGCGCGATGTGTCTGGACCAATTGGAAGTCGTCTTCTGGTACTTTCAATGAGGCGGAGCTTACAAAGTGCAAGCTCATTGCGGCAGGCGCGACGAAAGAAGTTTGGTTACATATCCAGAAGGTTTTCCAGCGTGATTCGACTGACCGCGACGAAGAAAGCGAAGACGAGATGGAAGTGACATGATCCTTACAAAAAAATTGTATGTTGGTTTTTCGAATGCTCCCAGTTTTTTCACCCGCATTTATCTTTTCGTTCAAGCTATGTGATGTCGGAGAGATCATTTTACTCGAATTTTACTTGTCATAATATCCATGCCCTCTCGTTAGTCTGGACGTGCTGCTACCAGCTTCCGGAGCCACAGACACGAGAAATTTAAACAACCATCCCGATAATCACCCTGAAGGCGATCCCGCCGGCCCTTAGCTTTTGCTTTCGCGTGGATGTTGGACCAGCGCTCGCGCTTGGAGTGCGTCTCGTAAATACAACGCAGCAAAAACCGTTCCGCTGACAGGTCGCAATCCGTAGCTGCTTGTCAGTGCCGGCGTCGAATCGACCGAAGGCTGGGATAGGTTGGAGTCGTTCTGGCGGTGCTGGAACTGTTCAGGTCTGGCCTGAGTACGAGCGACTTCTCTTTCTTGCACATTCCCTCGTGAATTGAGGTGCTGGTCCCGAGAATAGGCAAGAGCGACCGCCTTACTGCTCGTATTCAGCGATGCATAACGACAGCAAGGAAAACGATTTGAACATTTCTTGAAATTGAGGCGAACGCTGCTGGGAACTCTGCCTTATGACTGGGTCAAGTATTGTGATTCATTGAAATCTTACGAATGCACTGATCTATAAAAAAGATAATTCTCCTGCCTCAGCTTACAGCAGAGTCGGCGCATCGGCGCCGGCGGCTTGAAAGTTCTGGATGTTTGTTTTAAGTCAGTTCCATCAAGGCAAGGCAAGTGAGACTTGCGTGAGACCTTCATCTTACATCCCTCCCCAGAAACGTGGCTCATCTGATTTGGGTTCGCAGTTACTATCTTGAGCCATACTGTATGTGCTATATTTGCCTTGAAGCGATTCAATGTGGCCCCAGGCTGGCGCAACCAAAAGTTACATTAATGTCGGGAAAGAATATTGATCTTGGCGACAGACAGACAGACCGGAGCGAGCCCCGGCAGCAGACAGTGGTGAGCATTTCAACCTAACTGGGGGTTGAGTTCGGGCTGAAGCTCGATGCCCGGGGCCCCGACATAGAACAACAGCAATTTACGTACTAGCAATAGACCGGGCGTTACTGATTGAACCGTGAAAATTCGCGACTTGCTTTCTGGGATGTTAAATAAAAAGCACGAAAATCCTACAGGTGCGAGCGTCCATTTACATGGTTCAGTTTGAGTTCAGCTCACACCAGGCTCACGATGACAGGGCGGAACGTTTGGTTGCCGAGTCTGCACGGGGCCGTTCTCCATCAGGCATCATGATATTCCTGGTCATGCATGAGCCGCGCCCGAACACTCCCCGAACACTCCTTGAACCCATCTGACGAGGGCCTGGATTCCGCCTGATCCACCGTCTCGGTTTCAGATAAGTACCTGAGTGTGGGGAAGTGGAAAGCTCCCTGACATACGATGAGCCACTCCGACAAGCAGCAGCCATGGGGAGGCTACATGGTCGAGATATACCGCGGCAGGAAAGGTGTCCCGCCGCTTGGAACCGTTGTCTTCGAGGAAATTGAAGCAAAGGCGAAGGAGAAGCTCAAAGACACTCCAGGTACGGTGTCGCTGAGACACGATCGGACTTAACTCCTAAATCTCGCAGGGGCGTTTATGTATGCGGGAGGAAGTGCAGGCACCTATTCGACATACCGCGTCAACCTGAGGGCATTTGAGAGGTACAGGATCGTTCCGCGTATGTTGGTCGATGCGACCGTACGGAACATCGAGGTATGTCTTAAAGTGACCAAGTACGATGCCTGCTGACATTCGAGCAGACGACGATCTTCGGCGTGAAGCACCCTTCGCCGATATTTATTGCGCCAATTGGCGTCCAGGGCATCTTTACTGCCGATGCGGAGCTCGCGCCCGCTCGTGCTGCCCAGAAGCTCGGCGTGCCCTTCATCATGAGTACCGCCTCGAGTCGCACCATCGAGGACGTTGCGGAGGCGAACGGGGACGGGCACCGCTGGTACCAACTCTACTGGCCTGCCTCGCACGACGTGCTACTCTCAATCCTCTCACGCGCCAAGGCGAGTGGCTTCACCGCCCTCGTCGTGACGCTAGACACAATGCTACTCGGCTGGCGCCCGCACGACCTCGAGACCTCGTACATTCCATTCGGCCACGGCCTCGGCGTCCAGGTCGGCACCTCCGATCCCGTTTTCATGCGCCGTTTTGGGCGCGAGCCGATTGTGGGCACGCGGACCAAGTTCCCCTACGACTCGGCGGAGATTGATCGCCTCATCGTCGCAGGTGACAAGGACGCGCGGGACGCGGCGTTCCTCGGGGCTGAATGGCTGAAGGAGTGTAACTCGGGGCTGTTCCACTCGTGGGAGGAGCTGCGATTCATCCGCGAGCACTGGGAAGGCCCGCTCGTACTCAAGGGTATTCAGAGCGTCCAGGACGCGGAGAAGAGCCTCGACTACGGTGTCAATGGGATCATCGTCTCAAACCACGGTCCGTGCCCTTTTTCTCAGCAATTAGGCGGAGTTTTCATGTATTCCCCCTTAGGTGGTCGCCAAGTGGACGGCGCGCTTCCCTCCTTGACCGCCCTCGCGCGCATCATGCGCTCGCCGACCGTCAAGGCGGCGCAGGCAGAGGGCAAGCTCACAGTCCTCTTCGACTCGGGCATTCGCACGGGCCCCGACATCATCAAGGCGCTCGCCCTCGGCGCGCAGGCCGTGCTCTGTACGCCCACCTCCCTCTTCCATGTATATTTGTCTAATCAGCGCATAGTGGGCCGCCCGTGGCTGTACGGCGGTGTCGTCGCAGGCCAGGAGGGCATCGAACAGGTCATCCGCTACATGCTCGCAGATCTCGACGGGACGCTCGGCCTTTCGGGCTACAAGTCCCTCAGCGACGTCCAGGGCAAAGCGGAGGACGTGCTCGTTGAGATCGATTTCTGAAATGTGAATTCCAGAGGCTAAAGTAGTGCCTTGTGTGTAAGTAGCTGTAAATCACAGGTCAATCTGACAACTCCTATGCCTGATCACTGGTCGTCTGGCCGCCCGGCCAGTGGCATCGAATCGTGGTGATTCTTTTGTAGACAAGACTGCGGCCATCGATTAAATGATAATCGGAAGCGGCGTTCTACAAACCGGTTGGCACGTGCACTGCATCCAACCTTGTTTCTTACCATTCTCTCACCACCCCCATGGCTTTGCCAGTACTTCGTTTCTGAGTCATTGACCAGCGGAATACCCCAAGAATGTGGAAGATTTTTCCAGTGTTTTTGGTGTTCTCCTCAGCTCCATGAGGCTGGCTTCCGACACCGAGCTCTTGTCTGCTCTTGTGCCACTCAATTTGCACTCACTCATCCATTCCTAGTGAAGAGCCGATGGTTAGTTGTGCCTCTCGGTGTACATCCGTGTGCCGTTCGATATTCTTTCGTCCACCACCTCTGATTGCGCACTCCGCACCCTCATAGGTCAAGTCTCTCTACCGGAACTTGAAGCCACGAGCCAATCCCAAAGGATGGGCAAAAGCGTCTGCGCTGTCTGCATCGAGGCGCTTTTTACAGCCGAGTTCAAGATCTCTTGCCGACTGCCAGCACTTCGCATAGCGGCCTAGCTCATCAGTGCTACCTACCGACAGAAAATGTGTGACTTTGCGCTCCCTGTTTCTTCCTCCGGCTGCCCATTCATGATTGTGGATTGCGACAAAGAGGCGGGTACTTCATATCTTTACTCGTCTATCTGTTGTCCACCACAGTGTTTCGCCAACGACTCTGGAGACAATGACCTCAATAGGCTCCGATGTGCTGCGCCCAAGTCAAGCAGTCCTTATTCGACACAAAAGCTGTATTTTGGCGGCTTGGGAACGGTCGTTCGTCATTGCCAGTAGCAATGCGACCACGTTGTTCGTTCAGGTACGGATTTCGCCTCCGCAGCTAAACCCGTCCTTATTTGGTTATTTGACGAATTTGACGAAAAGCTGTATGAAGACAGCCTGGGAGCAATCACTGATCCACCCTGCACTGCAATTTGCCACGTTTTTCGATCGTGTTCTTTTTCAGATACGCCTCCGCATCCAACCCATCCATATTCGACTCATCCTTCAACCCTAGTGACGCTTTCTCCAAGGAGCGGGAGCTCAGCGCTTCAGCAGCACATGGCCTTCTCTAACCCTTTCCATTTTCAACGTCCTTGCCCGCGGGCTTCTTCCCCAAGCAGTGGATATTATTGGAAAGTTTTCTACTCTGCTACAGACTCGTTCGGATCCATGAATTTCCAGTCGGTCGATCCCGATCTGGCGGCTATCCATGCAGCTCGAAACCAAAACAATACCGTGCTCAGATTGATCTTCGGGCTCTCGATATCAGAAGTGTTCTGTCATTTAAGCTCATACAGCCAGGTTTATTGTCTTCACGATCTGTGCCTGTGTTCAACTCGTGTCTTTCGCGCAAGCACAGAGAAAATAACGATCCCCCTTGTTATCGGTTCTTCGGGATCGCCAGGATTTGCTATAGGTCTCTATCACTGCGGTTGCTTATGTGCTATCATTCCTCTCATTCCCAATTCGAAACTGGCCTCAAGGCATTGACATGGACAACAGCTTTCGGTGGGCATTTTTCCACTACGTCAAGCTCCTCGATGCTCCACGATTCTAGGCCTCCCGGGAGGCGTCCGTGCTGAAACCATCCACCCTCAACAGCTCTCGCTCAAGGAAATTTAACAGCTCTCCGCCACCCGACCTTTGCAAACGTGCCACTCGTTGTGTGCGCTGAATTCCCCGCCGGAGGTTCTCCCGAACTTTAGGCGCCACGTCGATCCCGAGGAAAGTGTGTTTTGTTTCTCCCGCGATGCTCAGGCCCGTCGCTTCTTGCATTGCACGCCGCATTAAACGCGACCATATCCTTATATTTGCATTTGCATGTCACTGCTCTGACGCGAGCGGAACCTGTTCAAGCAAGCTCCGCAGGCTCTGCAGCGAGCTGGGGCATGTGTTGTGATAACATCCCGCAATCTTGATGCGTTGACCGATCTTAGGTGTTTTTTTGTGAGTTTGCACAATCAACATGCTTTTCAACCTTTCATTTAACCTTTAAGTAGCTCAACCGCACTCACGTTCAGTGCTCGGGCGTATCTTCGTTATCTCCATCAATGGAGAGAACCCCCAAACTTTGACGCAGGTCTAAATTATAGAATCGTTGGTCCGCACACTGCCACCGGATCGCTAAATCCCTCCGAAATCTAATCGTCGGCTTTGCCCCTGCCCTGAAAGCTTCCGAGCTGTAAACCAACCATATGGTGCTCGGATCGATATCTCGCCGTCCTCCCTTCCGTTCCTCTATCCTGCAAGGTATCTGCACTCGTCCTGTTCAATCGCAAGAAATGCAGAAACGGTTTTTGGTCTCATGATCCGGAGTGTGGCGCGTCGTCTTCTGCTGCTTGAAGTTTTTTGCGGGTATGTCGGCCGAAACCAGGGGGTTTCAACAGCTTTTACTTTATTACTCTGGCACGTTTGTCTTGCCGTCTTTTTGGGTCGATTGGGTCTGTCAGCTTGAGAATTGGTTCGCCCCACCTGTTGTCGAGTTCCCCGCCCACCGTCGCCGGTGGGCTCGGATTGTGGTGTTGACATCGATGAATGTGTCTCCTTTAGGCTTGGGGCTCGAGAAACAAGAACGAGAGTTCCTGAAGGGGATAGTTTCGGTGGGTCCACGGATCTGTTGGAAGATTCTGAAGAACATGGGCGGGGACGGCGGGGTGTGAGGGTAATTTATCTCTCGCGTCTTCTCCGTATCTCATTTTATTTTTTTTGGCACCGGTTCCGCCCACCGACGCTTCCCTTTCACCCAAGTTCATTCCGCAGCGACAGCGCAGCAGCGATGTCACTTCCGCACACCTATCTACGCCGCAATTTTGATGTCTCCATTCTCTGGAATCCGCTGGCCTCCGCGTGCAAACTCAACTTCCCCGCGTTTGATCGCAGAAATGGCTCCATTCAAAGGAGCTCACTAGGCTTGACAAGGTATGTTTTTTGCCGTTTTTGGCGTTTTGACCGGGCCGCCAGCTGATGTCCACCTTATCCCCATTCTTTGTTTTCTCCCTCGTACTGAGCGACAGACGAGCTTATTCCGAGCCTACCATGTCTCTGGGCTTGCTTTCACGCGCTTCCCCACATTCTGGATTACGAATGACCGCTGAACAGACGCCCATACAGGGCACTGCCATTTCTTGGCATTAACGAGCGTCTCCCTGCACAGCACGCTATTTAAAAGGCATTCTGATTTCGAAATGGGTAGTATCCCCTCCTCGTTTTTGCGACACCTCTTACCGCCTTCACCGCCTTCATCTTAAGCCTTCCTTCATCCCCTCGACGAGCCTCCCAGTTCTCATGCATCGCGGCCCTCTCCTTCTCATTGGACCCCTCGCTCTCTCCGTAGCGGCCATACCCGCCAGAACTCCCGCCACCGCGCCGTCCAGCACCACTCTCACCGCTGCGTCTCCAAAGGCCGTCAACAGCGTCGTCAGCAGCGCGAACTTCGTTCAACAGCAATTCGGCATCGCCTACGCCACCTCCGTCTCGAACGTCATGGGCTCGTCTCCTCTTTCAGTCGTTTCCGAGGCCACCAAGGCTCTCCGTCGCGAACTCAGCGAGAGTAGTCCTTTCGTCGAAGAGCAGCCCACCATCCCCTCCACGACATTTTTCTCTGGCCCCATCGACCATGTAGACTTCAGGGACATGGGGGACATGCTTTCCCCAAAAATCATTGGTGGCATCATCTTCGGCTTCAGTTCGTTATTCATCTCCCCCAACTTCGACAGCATTTAACCTTCTTCGCACAGCTTTATTTGTGGCCGTCAATGTGGCCCTCTGTCTCCTGTGGTACAAGTGCCATGCTGCCTCTCGTAGTCGTCGCGCACGCCGTCTGCCAGGGGGCGCACGCGTTACCGCGACTGTCTCGTACCCGGCACAGCCCTCCGGGTCGTATCACTCACGCTCACACTCGGCGAGGCAGACCACGACAACCCGCCCTTCTGGGAGCAACGACGGCAAAGAAGACGTATCGGTTTGGGAGACGGTGGCAGCTGGGGTGGAGTTGCAGGAACCCACCCGACCGATGCGTGTCCAACACAGCAGACCCAGAGAACCTCTCATGGAGGCCGACTTCTGAAGCTACCCCTCCCCGACATCTCTTGAAGTTCGAGCTTCTGCTCCGCTACCTGGTCCCTCGTCCCCGCTTCACGACTCCCATGGCCATTCAATCGGTGGCCGTGCATACCTTATACCACCACGCCTATCCTTACGTCCACCTCCCTCAGACCCTAGATCGCATAATACGGCAGGGTGGCTGTAGTCCTCTCTACCCGCACATTCCGCCAGCGGACCTGCATTCATGGAATTCGTCATTTATCTCGTCATTATTTCCTTCTTCTTCCTCAGCTTCGTCTGCTTGGATATGGAATTGAGTCCAGGCGACTTCAATCCTCAATCCCACTCCCCTTGTCTTCGCGATCCGCGAATGCACTCGAGAACCCCCATGGACGCCCGCTTTACAAGTGACTTTATCCCGGCCTCTTTCGACCTTCGCTCGGTGTCCCACGTCTCCTGCGCCACTCCCCCCATGGCCATTCATTCTTGGCCGTGCATGCCTTATATCACGCCCGCCCTCAAGTCCACCTCCCTGGCGTCGCTAGATCACATATTGCGGCAGGGTAGCTCTAGTCCTCTCTGCCCACCCATTCGTGTCCGCCAGCGGATCTACATTCACGACATTTATCTCATCATCATTTCTTTCTTCTCCCTCAGTTTCATCTGCTAGGAATGCGGAGTCAAGTCGAGCCGACTTCGATCCTCATTCAATCAGACTCTCGCCATTGCCTTCGCAATCCCGGAACGCACTCCCGAGAACCACCATGGAGGCCAGGCCCAGCTTTGAGATGCCCTCACCTCGGCCTCTTTTCGACCTTCTTCCCTCGATGTCCCTCGTCCGCTGCGTCACGACACCCATGGCCCTTCGTTGGCCGTGTATGCATTGTATCATGTCCGCCCCCACGTTCAGTCCCAAGTTCACACATAATGCGGCAGGGTAGCTCTAGTCCTTTCTGCCAGCGGACCGCTACATTCGACATTTCCATCATCCCTTCTTCTCCCTCATTCGGATCTGCTTGGGGTGCGGACTCAAGTCGAGGCTCGCGTTAAATCTTCACCTCTCACTCCCGAGTCCCGACATGGTCTCATTAACGCCGGACCTATACGACATTCGTGTTTTCTCTCATCACTTATTTCCCTCCATTTCCCACCTGTGCATCATCGCGGAACTTATACCCCATCGCTTTCCTGATACCTTGCTGCTCTCCTTCGCTACTTTCAAAGACGCCTACTACTTGATTCCTTGCTTGATTCTTGCCGTCAAATTGTCGTCCCAGCCCTCAGGCTGTTGATTTTTCACCTTGCTATCACGCGCACTAGAATCTACTCTACCTAACCCATATTTCTGGTGTATTTCTGGTGTATCTCTCCCCGTCGTGACAATTGTATTTTATTCATTGGTCTGCCAAATTAGGCCGTACGCTGTGACTTAGCGTGACTTTTTCGTCTGTCATCTCAGCTCACCGGCGTGAAGGAATCTCTCGTCTATCCGTTTTTTGAGGATCTGGAGGTCTGCTAGCCACTCAGGCTAGTAGCCAGATGTCATACAATACCAAGCGCATTGCCGTCGAGGGTCAGAATACCTCCGCATGGAAACTTACTTGGAATTGACTTTTCTGCATACAGTTGCTCTTTTTCTCGCCGGTCAGGTATGTCGACGTGTTTCTTCTTGAAATAGCTTCTGCCAGTTGTCTCATTATGCGCAAGGCAGCTTTGTTTTATACCGTCAAGGTAGGCGTGATGCTCTCGTAGCGAGGGAATAACATTCATGTCCTGTGGATCGCAGTGGGCGCTCGATGAATTCCTTCCGGAGAAGAAGAAGGAGGTCAAGGCGAAGCAGCTTGAGGCCCTCCAGCGGTTAGGACATCACAATCTCGAGCTTGACGAGTACGAGCGTATGTCGCGCCGATTCCAATTTTATTCGTTGCTGAGCGAAAGTACGCAGGCACTGTCGCGAATGAAGTCATACATCCGGACGACATAAGCGTCAAATTCAAAGGTAAGCCATCCTCCTCCGATCGATGATTGCTGCTAACCGAGGTTTGTAGATATCGGCGGGCTCGATTCTATCGTGTCTTCATTACGCGAATCGATCATCTACCCGCTCGTGTACCCCGATCTCTTCACCTCCGCATCCTCCCTCCTCGGTTCTCCTAAGGGTGTCCTGTTGTTTGGGCCGCCAGGCTGCGGGAAGACGATGCTCGCGAAGGCGCTGGCAAAGGAGAGTGGCGCGACCTTCATCAACATCGCGGCGAGCGTCCTCACAAACAAGTGGTTCGGCGAGTCGAACAAGCTCGTCGCAGCGCTGTTCAAGCTCGCGCGCAAGACCCAGCCGAGCATCATCTTCATTGACGAGATCGACTCGTTCCTGCGAGAGCGGAGCAGCGGCGACCACGAAGTGACGGGGATGATGAAAGCGGAGTTCATGACGTACGCCCTCTCCATTTCGCCCTCCACGCACCCGGCTGACCGCAGCGCAGACAATGGGATGGCCTACTATCGAGTACGGACCGTATCATTGTCCTTGGGGCCACGAATCGCCCGAACGACATCGACTCCGCGATCCTGCGACGGATGCCCAAGCGCTACGCCGTCGGGCTACCGAACCTAGAGCAGCGGCTGAACATCCTCTCCCTCGTACGTCTACCTCCCTCTCCTCAGCCTCGGCACCACTCATGGCGCCGCAGATCCTGCACGAGACCCCGCTCGCGCCCGACTTCCCCATGGCCACCCTAGCAGAGCTCTCCGCGGGCCAGTCAGGCTCGGACCTGCGCGAGATGTGCCGGAACGCGGCGATGGTCCCCGTGCGCGAGTTTGTCCGCAAAACCAAGGGCGACAAGGGGCTGCTGGAGCTGGGGCAGCTCGAGGTATGTTACGCGCTGTCTCCCCTTCTCGTCCCGCCGCTTATCTGTGCACAGGGATTTAACCTCCGCCCGCTCACACTGGATGACTTCTTCTCGCAGAACGATGCAACGAGCGCGTTGCCTGTGAGCGCCCCCGCAATGCCCCCGCTCTCCAGCGATGTGGACGATAGGTCCCGACTGGACGAGATGGATTAGATTGAGGTATATAATATACTCCTCTAGATCTGTATCACTGGCTACACATATGTAGTACCCCACCCACTCCAGAATAATAATATAAACACTTGTATTGGCACTGGCGCCCGTTATCGCGTTAGGTAGAGCCTCGGACTCGGGTTCCCTGCTTATGTAAGGCTTTCTTTACGCAGTATTTCGTTGCTTTCTCCAAGCTTTCTCCGTCAACATCCACCAAAAAAATTGTGAAGACTATACTTAGGAGACCTGAACGGAAACTGGAGTGGCCACTGTTCTGATATATCTAGTGGTTCTCAATTCGAGCTTGACCGCTCCAAGCTCGCTCTTCACACGTATTGGCAAATCTCACGCCAAGACTCAGCTGGCACGATGTCAGAAGGTGCCGCCAGGCTGGGACAGCGACGAAAAGGAGTCGAAAAGGCGGATTTCGAACCAAAAAATTGCAGGCAGTGCTGGGACTGGCTGGGACCCTTGTCCGGGACTGGGATAAGCTAAAATTTCAGGCCGGAAATGCCCTAGACCATACCCGCTTTTTTCCAGACAACCCTTTGCAGGGTTTCACGGGCCGGGGAGGCGCGGTGCCTGTGTGTTGTGCTGCGCAATCGCACTAAATACACGGCTCTCCGCGCTGATGGGGCAATGTCCACGTTGAGACAATGTCGTATTGTTGGGTTCTACAAAAGTATATAATACGGCAAAGACTAGAGGTATCGGCAACTGATCTGTCCCGAGCTAAACGATGAAGCTATTCTCCAGCTTCCTGTTTGGCCTGCTTTCTGTGGTGTCCGCCAATTTTGGGCAGGATGGGATCCGGAGGGGCGACGAGGTGCCTTTCGTCCACGTTCCTTTCGCCCAGGCCTCCGAATATGCGTCGGGGAAGGTGCACATGATGATGATGGACCTGATGACGGCCGTCGTGGACGACCTGCGCGCGGACGTTGTGAGCGCCACAGGGATATTCGACCCGACTCTCGGCATCAACCCTATCGCCAAGTACACCCCTTGCATCGACGGATACGCTGGCACAGAGTCCAACAACACCTACATGTGCAACAACGTGGATTTGTACTCCTTCACGCCGCATGCCGATATGGGAAGCTCCGCAGAAGTCGGCAACGATATCTGGGGCTGGGCTTACACTAGCGATGGAGTGACTAGGGAGTTTGGCCTCGTTGGTCAGATGGACGGGACCGCTTTTGTCGAAGTGCTCTCTACTGGGCAGATTGCTTATCTGGGCCGTTTGCCGACGCAGACTGAATTCAGCATCTGGCGGGATATCAAAGTCATCGGAAACCATGCTTATATTGGAAGCGAGGCGGCGGGACATGGGATCCAGGTCTTCGATCTGTTGAAGGTGCGCCCCCAGTACTAGTACAATTTCCGGGCCTGGCTGACTCGTTCCGCTATTGAGCTCTTGGATACCTCACTGGTCGACAACCCGAAGGAATTTAGCATCGAAACAGACCTGACCGGACATTACGATGGGCTTCCCGTTGGATCATCTCATAACGTCGTCTCACATGCCAGCAAAAATCTTATCGTCGCTGTTGGCGCACTACCCCGTCTTGAGTACGTCTGCACTTGCGTGGATCCTCGCCACCTTAAATTTGACACGAACCACGTAGCGTGTGTGGCTCTGGTCTCATTTTCATCGACGTCTCCGACCCAGCCAATCCCAAGAGCGTCGGCTGCGCGGGGGAAGACGGATATGTTCACGAGTATGTGTCTCTGCTCTTGTGTCGCGCGCCACATCTTGCTGACGCGAACCAGCGCACAATGCTTAACCTACTATGGACCTGACGCCACGTACAACGGCTCGGACGTGTGCTATTCCTTCAACGAGGACACGTTCACCATCTATAATATCACCGATCCATCAAACCCCTCCATTATATCGGCCACTTTTTATCACGGCGTTTCGTACTCACACCAGGGCTGGGTAGTTGATGAGAAGAACCAGACACACCTCCTGATGAACGACGAGCTCGACGAAATGTTCCAACGAGGTTCGTCACGTGATGTTGGCCCTCGAGCTCAAGTTGATGAAGTTGATACTCTGATAGGCTGGGCAGTTGACCAGAAGACCGTAACCTTTATCTGGGACATAAAGGACCTCTCCCGCCCTGTCCTCACCGGTCGGTACAAGTCGCCCGTGCGCGCCATCGACCACAATCTTTACGTTCACGTAAGCCCGTGCCTAATTCCGCGTTAGCTCGCCGTTTTCCAACAGTACGCAGAACGGTCTCGTTTACATGAGTAACTACAAGAGTGGGCTCCGCATAGTCGACGTCTCCAGCGTTACTGAAGACCCCACCGGTGCTGATTTCTTCGAGGCTGGATTTTTCGATGGTGCGTCTGTTTTCCTTAATCGGAGCTTTTTGGAGTAACTCCTTTGCCTGGTATAGTACACCCTGAGGACGACGCCATCGGTGGCGAGGCTGTATTTGGCGGCGTGTGGTCTACGTACCCTTACTTTGAGAGTGGATATCTCCTCGTAAACACGCTTGAAAGGGGGCTGTTCGTTCTCAAGTATAATAAGACAAGTTGAATACACTCGAATGTAAAAGCGTAAACGTATTATGTACCCTCTCTCAAAGTATACTTTGCTGAATTTTAAATTAGGCGGCATCGTCCTGATCACCCCAAAATCGAATACGTCTGTAAAACGCAAAACCGGGTACGACCCGCGATTAAGATTGTACATTCTAATCGTTGTGTTGAGTTCCGGATGTATGAAAAGAGGCGATATAGACTGATATAATTTTCCCTTGGCTCAACAATTGTTAAAACGAACGACTACAAGCCGTTGCCAATACCACGTGATTTACCCCTCTTTTCCTTTCCCCACATTGGAGTCATCCACCACATCCACGGGCAGCAGAAATGGGACAATACTGGAAACTACTGAACCTCGACAGGCGCCAGACATACGGAAGATGGGGCAAACTCGGCGAATGCTTCTTCAGTGGGGCTCCTAATTGCCTCAACGATAGCTTGAGGACTCCGACAAAACTCCCCGATTGTGACAGTCTAATCTTCCCATTCAAACCTGGCGCATCGTTTTTCGACCGCTCGGTCCCTCGTGAGAGCCGCAAAACTCTCTACTTTCCCGAACCAGCTCTTCATATGTCAGGCCGACCTACGTTCGCGAGTACAAACTGACTGATGGATGACCTTAGACCCGATGCGATTGCGTTGGTGAATCTCCCAGTGGAAACGATTGAAGAGATATACTCCAACATTGACGATTTGCCCGACGTCTTTTGCTTGAGCATGACATGCCAGTTCCTGTGGGAGATCGGACGGCAGGATATATATCGCCGCGTCTCGATCATGGCAGCCAGTTATTCGTGGGCTGGGGACCGAATCATATGCGTAGGGGATTATCTCAGCATTGAGGATCTTCCTGCGAACCTCTTGACGCCAGAGGAGGAAGAAGAATTCCTCATGATGATGCCAGAGGATGAAGAATACCCCGAGGAAGACGAAGACCACCGCCTGTATTCGTATCCCTTCGATGTGATCGGACGTCGACGGGGCAGGTTCACGATGCACGATGTCTTGATATATCACGGGATTTACGAACGATTCGCTGAGAACTGGCGCAGCCTCGGCATCCTTCGCTCTCTTTGCGACTTTGAATACAAAACGCCAGCGCCCACAGAGTCGGCGGTTCTCCGAAACCTCTCGAGGCATCAATATGTCACAGAATCGGCGCTCACTGCTTGGAGAGAGGGTGTCCAAGCCAAAATCAAAGCTGTGAAGGGCGTAGGGTTCGGAGACATCGTGTTTAGCCGGATTTGCTTCTCGACCGACCCATCTGTGTCCATGGCGTACGACGGTGATATCCACCGTGGGGTTTGGGCGGGTGACCGGTTCGACCTCGTTGCTTCCGACTGGCTGGAGGAATTGGACAATGCTGCTTGGACCGATGTCAGTGACGAAGTGTTGAAGGAAGTGGAGGCGATCTGGAGGTCAGAATATTGATACATTGTAAAGTCTGGATTGCGCACCATATTTTGACCCGCCTTCCCAGCTCCCTCAAATTAGGCTCTTGTATTATGCGGCATTTTCGCCGAAATTGTGCAGGGAAGGAAGCTACACTGGCAGTAACTAGTTATTTGATTTTTTCTCGTCCTTAGCTGGAACTTGCTGGCCGGCCCCTCCCAAACTCTCCAACCAGTACCTACTCTAAAATATAGGGGATTGCTGGGATCTAACTTCAGGCCAGTTGACTATGTACTAGCAGGTAATGGCTTATCGCTCATATCGGTAGGCTCGTCATGTGGTCAACTGGAGCAGGGCAGCGATCCGACCATTGGCTCGTCCACAACCAGCTGTAGGACTCCTCCGGCGCCTTCCGTACAGCCTACAGGCGGGAACTCTTTGAGAATCCATACCTTGTACGTGCACAATTTCAGTGCGCTTGAGGTTAGTTTCCGGTTCGTCAGATCGCGGGAACTGACGATTCGATGAAATTGAAGCGCGAGTCGCGAGGATCGAGTCATGTGACCGCGTTGAACCTTATCATCCACCAGTTGATAAACTTGATTCAATTCACAGGTCTCTTTCGACGTGCGCAGGCCATTGCGTTTTACTCAACAGGAACGGTGCACCTGCGAGATAGATCAGATATATTACCTTGTTATTCTCGGACTGAGCCCTGGGGACAGGTCTATGGACGGGTCTAAGACTCTAAGTATTGGACCATCGGGTATTAGACTGCACGGGTAGACCTGGTCTACATTTTGACAACATTAAATCCGACCAAGGCAGGTCAAACTTCAAGAACAAGATACGTAGTAGCTCTGGCAAGCACAGAGGCGCGTGCATGACTGGAGAAGCGCTACATTTGAGAGACACTGCGAAAGAAGAAACAAAGACAGAGAACAAAATATAGGAGTAGCAGCAGTGGGAAAAAATGGCAACGCGATTGTAGAAGGTAAATCAATCGACAGGCACCGTTTTTGTGTTTGTGTTTTTTTTTGCGGAGAACAGGCATACACATACTGTATGCGAATTCAGATGTCGTTGGATGTATACGCGGACAGTGCTACGCAAACAGGATCCCTCTATACATACTCTTTTTGAAATCGAGGACACTCCCGGGCCGTGGAGCAACTAATCTTCTCGAATTGAGGAGGCACAAGTAATCGACAGAAAGTCTAGACTGCGCCGACGAGTTGACGAACTTTACTTCTCGACTATTCTCTTCAGTCTTGCGAGCCAGTCCGAGTGATAAGTGTATAAAGCCCTAAAATTGGGAATTTTGCTCATATCCATTGCCACAACCTGAATATTGCGCCCGGGAGGAAGAGAATCGTCGATGATGAGGGTTCGAAGGATATTAGGTTGTGAGAAGAGTATAGCCCTCATGGTCATCGAGCCCTGTCCATAGACGTCGCAATGGAACAAAGGTCGAAGCTCAGCCAACGATGCCATTTTGGCACTGCGAACGTTGATCTTTCCGAATACCCCCTGTCGTTCTTCCTCGACGTCTACGTAGAGGACAAGGCAGTGAGTCACTGTCAAGTCTCTAATTAGCTAGCGGAACGTCAGAAAATAACGGCATACCGATCCGGGTTGGATGTTGAGGAACATCTAGTGCGCTAAAGGCAGCGATGGCGAACTGCTCTCCATAAGATGCTTTCCACATCTCCGTATGAGTAAATCGCAGCTCGTCCACGGTCCGAGTGCTGCCAATTCGGTAGATATATATATTGTATGGCAATGGGGAACCTGCGGCGACAGAATCCTCCAAAAGGGCAAGCCAGTCGCACTCCATGCCAGGGAATAGCTGTGAACGGACCTTGGCAATGCCAATTATCTCCGCCATCTGGTCACCACTCTCGAGGCCGCGTGGAAGCCCGTCATCTACAATCCAAATTCTGGCACACAAAGGCGCAGCAGATGGGACCTTCCACGCGCTGGAGTATTTGGCAGCGAACTCTTGCCTCAACTCAGCTTCCGAGGCGCATTTGGCAGTTCTGACCCGACGTTTGAACTGGGTTTTTCCAATGGTAGATATTTCCTCGTCCACATCGATGTAGATGACGAAGAGGTGTGTTGCTGGGGACCGATTATGTTTCAAGTCTCCAGAGAATGCCTGTATAGTTTGTAGCTCACCTGTTCTATCAGCTTCAGTACCTGCCCCAAGGGCCCATAGAGCTGGGAAAGCAAATTGTTCCCTAGAATGTTTGCACCAGTCCACGAAGCTAAGGTGCCGTTCTTCCGACCCAAGCAGACGTGAAACCTGAGTGTTTTTCTTTGCGGTCCGGCAAGCGACCTGGTGTGCTTCCCAATCATTTTTCTGGCACTGGGCATTCTTGAGCCAAGTATCAGAGCAGTGGAAGGCCGTGAGCAAGAGGGTTACTGACGCAATATCGTACCAGATGACATGCACACGTTTTCATCTCAGTCATATCATCGGGAAGGCAACGGTCGCATCGAGGTGTACTGAAGTGAACTACTCGGAGATGTTTGTCGCAATTCTGGCAGGTATTTGCAGTCGGGACGTGGGGCTGCGAAGAGTTCATCTCGATGACGGTAGACGAAAAGCCTGGGAGATCGGCGCCTTAGCGGCGCGAGAAGCTCGCAGTGTCCAATATTTAAACCGTGGCGCCTAATTTTGTTTGGAGCTTCCGTTAGGGTCTGGAAAATAATTATACGCTCGAGGCTTGTTGGTTTACCGATTTTCCTGCGCTGCTGCCGTTCCACTCATTCAGCAACACAAGAGGAGTCGTTCAAGTTGTTGATGGATGATGGCCGATAGCTGCCATCAGTCAAGACCGCGTTCGGCAGTCTCGGCATCAACCATCCGTCTGATCAGTTTCTCTAATTGGACTCAAATCTAGCCCGAGGGTGCAGCCGCCGCCAAGGCCCAGTCGAAGTCTTGCGTCCCACTCGGAATTACAGTGTACCTTCAATTGCCCGCCTCCCAATCTGCCCTTGCTGCATAGACCAACGCTTCAAGAATTGTCGGGCAATCCGCCGTCCCAGATATATAATACGTAGTTGGTGCCATTTGGGCCATTGAACCCTTCCAATATTGTCTCCAGATGCAAAGTCAAAAATATGCACGACAGAATAATGCCGTGCATTTAGATTTCAAACGCCTTCCGATACATGTTAGCTACACATCGGAAACTTCAGGATCGTACTTTGATAATAAACTGTGCAGGTAGCTTTGCTCATTCAGAACCCAGGCCAAGTCATAAGAAGTACCAACATATTTCTGCTTGTGGAAAGGCGACAGAAAATGGGTTCTTTTTTCTCAAGCGTTTGAAATGCAAAAGGATATTGAATTTTGCGTCTATTTGTGAGTCAAAAACGTATCCGAGATTTTCGTATGACCATCTTTTGGATGACTGGTTGACTTTCCATAAGGTTAGAAAATTCTCGGGGCATATCTGAGGGGTGCCAGTGATGCCAACATCTCGTTTTATTCAAATAATTTATTACTTCCTGGTTCCCATAAGCCGCCGTAATGCATAAAGACATTTTTTCATTGCGTGATATACACCTATTTGTGCAAGCTGTTCTTGGCAAACATCAACCATCAACGCGTCTTCCAGAGCTTTCATCCGACGCGTCCCAGCTTCAACAACCATGGATATTGACGCGTTTATACTTCACCAACAACTGGCAGACATAGAGGAGGAGGAGGAAATGGAGGTTGAGCAGCTCCTGGCAGGAACTGCAACAGCCACGATGCTGCTTGGGGCTATAGAGGCCCACAGGTTGCGAACGGAGCGACGAAAACCGAGCCGCTTGTATCTATGTCGTCCTCAGCTATTTCGAAATCCTCGAGGAGCCACTGCTTGGCAGATCCTCTATAGGAGTCGAAGTGACCGAGCGTACATCACGACCATGGGCTTCGATGTCGCGACCTTCGACGTGATTTTGAATGCTGACTTCGATGCGGCATGGAATAGCACCCCAATTCCACGGGAAGATGCAGTCGGAACTGGAAAGACGCGTCCAGGTGCAAGGTCCCTCGACGCATCCGGTGCTCTCGGGCTTCTCCTTCATTACCTGAATTCGACGATGCGCGAGATCAGCTTGCAGCAAATTTTTGCACTTATACCGAGCTCAATCTCCCGGTACATCACATTCGGGCTCAGACTCCTTCTGGCACTACTTCGTAGGATGCCCGATGCCGCCATTCAATGGCCCGAGCATCACGATCAATTCTCTGCATACAATGAATTGATTGTTGCCCGACACCCTCGCTTGACCGGTGCATTTGCGAGTATTGATGGACTTAATCTTCCATGCCAGACTTCGGATGATGAAGAAATAGAAAATGCAACATACAATGGTTGGCTTTGCGAGCATTTTGTCAGCTCAGTCTTGGTGTTTTCAC
Organism: Mycena galericulata; assembly: GCA_029289565.1. Classification (NCBI taxonomy): domain Eukaryota; kingdom Fungi; phylum Basidiomycota; class Agaricomycetes; order Agaricales; family Mycenaceae; genus Mycena; species Mycena galericulata. Next base: position 202,885 of record JARKIA010000094.1, read on the forward strand.
CCAAAGGTGAGTTTTGGTTGTTCACACCAAATGTTCTCAACCAAATGAAAACTGTAGGGACTGCTATTGCTGCAAAGCTCAATGCTCCCGGAAGCTGGCATGATTCCCGCATTGCCCAACCAATCTATGAAAAACTCCGCACTCGGACACCTGAAGGGTTTTATCTTGTTGCCGATACTGCTTTCCCTCGCGGCGCAAAACAAATTGAAGGCAGAATCCGAGCTCCAGTCAAAAGTGGCCAAAAGATGCGAGGGACAATTGATGAAATCCAGGAACGTCTTGCCTTTGACCGAGAGCTGCTCTCATATCGGCAGACAGCCGAATGGGGGATGCGAGGTTTGCAGGGATCATTTGGCCGTCTTCGTATCCCACTGGAGATTGGTCGTCAAAATGAGCGCGGGGATTTGATTGAGATTTGTGTCCGTCTCAATAACCTACGTGCTCAGTTGGTTGGTATCAACCAAATCCGGACAGTCTACATGCCACTTTGGAAGCAGAACCGTGAGGAGGAGGAGATCTGGGTGAACTTCGAGAATATGTTGTTCTCGGACCAACGTCGTTGTGATCGTGTCGCACGATTCCATAACATCGCAATTTATGATCCATAGCCAACATGACATTGACTACGTACACAGGGCAGTAGCTAGAAGGTGTCGAGAGAACTAGGAATGCAAGGAGTGTAGGAGGAGTAGCTGTTAAAAGGCGCATGACAAAGTCCAAGAAAGGTCAACGAGGGTATAGAAATGTTCAGATAAGACAGACTCTACTCCAGACCTGCATCAACAACAGTCGACGTACCCGCAACAGAAGGACCCGAAGAAGAGGATTGGGGACGGAGAGAGCGTGCATGCGAAGGAGGACTGGGATCCACGTTCTCCTTCTCAGAGTCGGCATCGGACTGATCTGTTACCCAATAAGTGCATGCGCCGCCATCTGGATAAAGCTCCTCACAACGGATCTTCCCATTGACACGCGTGTCAGAACGGACGCGCACCCGACGACTCTCGTCACCATCTTGAAGCATCTCTAACTTGAACTCCGCGCGGTCGCGTGCACGCTCGATATCGTGAGTATGTTGCTGCAGCACGTTGATCTGGGTGCGAAGGGATTCAATGGTACCCTGTGCATCGCGAAGTTGCTGGGAGATGGTGAAGAGCTGGGCGCTCTGGAACGAGCGCTCTGAGCGGGCATCATCTCTCGACTTCAGAGTGTCCGGATCGAAAGCCTGGGAAAGCTTATTGACGAGCTCGGGCGCATTCATGCGGGGATTGCGGGTGTTGCGGCGAAGGGGGGGAGTGGGAGCACGACGTGCAACAGCTGTGTGGACTGCAGTGGAATGACTGAGGACCTCAATGCCACTGTCGTCGGAGGAGGCGTCCGCAGCACCATCGATGTCCGAGTCAGTGAGCTCTCGGGTGCCGGCACGCTCGTTGATAAGTGCCTCAATGCGGTGGACACGCTTGATCTCCGGAGGGCAGTGACCATCACCAGTTGGCTTTTTCGTCTTGAGAAGCTATGGACAATGTTAGACAGGTGGTAAAGAAAACATGTATCACAACGCACTGTTTTGTACTTCGTCTCGAGTGCTTTCCCATCACGCTCCGGGCGATGCGATCCGGAAGCCCACTTGTGGTAACGACGCGTCACAGATTTCCAGCCCTTCTGCCCGAGGGGGAGATACTTCTCGACATAGTCAAGGAGTTTGTTGACCTCATCCACCTTCCAGTTGGGGGAGCCCTTGCGCCGGCCACGTTTACGGATCGGCTCATCCTCACTATCATTGCCGGAGTCCGAAGAGTAGTGCCGCTTCTTGCCTTTTGGGTCGGGAATTTTCTGGCGAACGCCTGCCACCTTTGGTGCAGCTTTGAGACCGCGGGATTTGGCAATTGTGGCAGGATCCGAAAGGTCGAGGTCGGCACCCTCGGGGAGCGGGACGAGCGCTGGATCATAGATGTGTGGGAACGCATGGATGGAGGCCTGTGCATGAGAGTGCCCGGCAGCAGACAGTGGGAAGTTGCGCATGGTAGGCTACAGACAGAACATGAGTATTTGTCAACTATCCACAATTGAGAACGCACCTGGACTGCAGGTTGCACGGGAGCCGCCGAATGGCCAGCAGGTTCGTAAGTCACCTGTGGTGATTGCTGCTGAGATCCAGCGTCAACTAAGTGCATAAAAAGGAAGAAAGAAACGCATACAGGAACCATGGACCAATTCCCACCCGGGGCGCGGATCCAAGCCCGTCCGTCGCTGTCGAACTGAAGCTCAGGCATGGGTGGGGTCTGGGTGAATGGAGCAGTAGTAGGGTCTGACATCAAAGAAAGGGAAGATAGCTAGAAGGAGTGGGGTGAACGAGGGAAAAACTCGAACAGAGAAACACAAACCTCCAAGTGCTACTTTATGAGCATCCATTGAACGACGACAACAGTTGCGATAAAGCAGTTAAGCTTTGCTGTTGCGAGGGTTGCTAACATAGATGCCTGAGTAAGTTGGAGACAGACACAGGTATTGTCTCACTCACTGTGCAGCCCTGCATGATTTTTCCTTCATTGGTGCGCACCGACCAACAAAGTGGAAGCTCAATTGGATCCGGGGGGTGTCGGGGAGACCGGGGGTGTTCTGGTGGCCAAAATGAATGTTGAAGTGTCGGGTGTTCTTCAACCCTGTTGAGCGAGGGTGTTATGGCGAGCACGGGCATATAGTCGCAACGAAAGTCGTCGTCGGAAGAAGAGTGATGTCGTGACATGCAGCTGCGCAGCCCAATTAGGCGAAGTGATTGGATGAGTACCGTCCGAATCCGTTATTCAATGAGATATCTTGAAAGGATAATCTGCAGAGGGGTAGCTACCCCCCCTACAGATTATAAAAAATTTAAGGTTTAGCAGGGGGTACGAGTCGGCGAAAATGAGATCTAAGTACGATGGGGTCCTGACAGCTGCCTCGGCATCTCGGCAAAACGACGAGAAATATACCACAAGAATTTTCTAACCTTATGGAAAGTCAACCACTAGCAAGATACAGGAAAACATTTTGGACATGGTATTTTGTTCCCAAAAACTTAAAGTCATCCGTCGCTGCTGCCGATAGCACGTGATTTGACCTTCTTCTCCTTTTCCCCACATCCACCACATCCACGGGCAAAAAAATGGGACAATACTGGAAACTACTGAACCTCGATAGGCGCCAGACATACGGAGGATGGGGCAAACTCGGCGAATGCTTCTTCAGTGGGGCTCCTAATTGCCTCAACGATAGCTTGAGGACTCCGACAAAACTCCCCGACTGTGACAGTCTAATCTTCCCATTCAAACCTGGTGCATCGTTCCTCGACCACTCGGGCCCTCGTGAGAGCCGCAAAACTCTCTACTTTCCCCAGACAGCTCTTCATATGTGAGGTGGATGGCCTACGTTCGCGAACACAAACTGACTGATGGATGACCTTAGACCCGATGTGATTGCGTTGGTGAATCTTCCAGTGGAAACAATTGAGGAGATATACTCCAACATTGACGATTTGCCCGACGTCTTTTGCTTGAGCATGACGTGCCAGTTCCTATGGGATATCGGACGGCGGGATATATATCGCCGCGTCGCGATCATGGCAGCCAGTTATTCGTGGGCTGGGGACCGAATCATATGCGTAGGGGATTATCTCAGGACTGAGGATCTTCCTGCGAACCTCTTGACGCCAGAGGAGGAAGAAGAATTCCTCACGACGATGCCAGAGGATGAAGAGTACCCCGAGGAAGACGAAGACCACCGCCTGTATTCGTATCCCTTCGATGTGATCGACCGTCGACGGGGCAGGTTCACGATGTACGATGTCTGGATATATCACGGGATTTTCAAACGATTCTCCCGGAATTGGCGCAGCCTCGGCCTTCTCCAGTCTCTCTGCGATTTCGAATATGAAACGCCAGCGCCCACAGAGCTGGCGGTTCTCCGGAACCTCTCGAGGTATCAATATGTCACGGAATCCGCGCTCACCGCTTGGAGAGAGGGTGTCCAAACCAAAATCAAAGCTGTGAAGGGCGTAGGGTTCGGAGACATCGTGTTCAGCCGGATTTGCTTTTCGACCGACCCATCCGTGGCCATGGGGTACGACGGTGATATCCACCGTGGGGTTTGGGCGGGTGACCGGTTCGACCTCGTCGCTTCCGACTGGCTGGAGGAATTGGACGATGCTATTTGGACTGATGTCAGTGACGAAGTTTTGAAGGAGGTGGAGGCGATCTGGAGGTCTGAATATGGCTCGATGTGATACACTTTAGAAGTCTGGATTGCGCACCATATATAAATTTTGACGCGCCTTCTCAGCTCCCTCAAATAAGGTTCTTGCATTACTGTACGGATGTGTAGGGAGGCGACGGTCACGGTCACGGCGCGCCCGTCGCGTCGCCGACGTCGCTGGCGGGTCACGGTCACGATGACCTCCGTCGCCAATGAAATACCGTGACAATTTTGAAAAAGTCCTAAATAAAATGGGGGGGGGTCCCATATTTCCATTAAAACGGAGACGGTTTACGAAGGAACTCGTAAGAATTGCTCTACGATCCTCCAATTCACCAAAAACAGGTACGAAAATTGGATTTTGGTTGCCCAAATTGGCGACGGTCACGGTCACTAGCTACCTCGTCGCGTCGCCTTCGGCCGGGGTGCCTTGTCACGGTCGTCGACGCGTCGCCTCCCTACACATCCGTACAGTATGCGACATTTTCGCCGAAATTGTGGAGGGAAGGAAACTGTAGTAACTAGTTATCTGATTTCTCCCTGTCCTCAGCTGGAACTTGCTGGTCGGCCGCTCCCCCACCCTCTATTCTAAAATATAGGGGATTGCTGGGATCTAACTTCAGACCAGTTGACTGTGTACTATCAAGTAATGACTTATCGCTCATACTGTCTTGTACCGTCATGTGGAGTTCATGTGGTCAACTGGAGCAGGGGCAGCGATCCGATCATTGGCTTGTCCACAGCCAGCTGTAGGACTTCTCCGGCACCTTCCGTACAGCCTACAGGCGGTAAGTCTTTGGGAATCCATACCTTGGATGTGTCCAACTCTATATCAGTCTCCAGTTCGGCAGATCGCGTGAACTTTGACGATTAAATGAACAATGAACATTGAAGCGCGAGAACCACGTGATCGCGTTGAACCTCAATCGATTCTACCATCAATTCACAGTGCTCCGCCAGGCAACTCAGGCTCATGCAAATATTCGCAAGGTGAGCGGAACAGTCTTTATTCCCTGCTCTTCTGACATACCCGACTGCTCAGCTCCCCAAGCCAGGTAATTCCTTGCATTCGGCGGCCGCTGCTGATCAATCGCTGCACGGTTACAAAGCGCTTCACACTGGGAGTGACGTCGAAGGCCGGGAGAAATCTTGCAGCGAACGTCCAAGACGCACCATGATTTTAATCCGCGCCTTTTCAGCTCTGATTCTAATAGTAATGTTCTTGTCCGGAGTACGACATGTCTCGCGTAACGGGTTGTCGAGATGTGTGGGCGGCAGAATGCACCGTAACTTGACGTCGCTGCCTTCCCATTACACCCTTCCTTCAGGTACAACCCTTTTACGTAAATGGCAGAGACCTGTTCGGCCTTGGACTAGTCCGTGTTTTTCCGTGGTAAGATAATATATTTTTAAGGGAAAGTCAGCTTTCTGACACGATCCTCAGGGTCGTGCGAGATGAGGCTGACTCAACTCCGTACAAGCCCGTTGAGACGGTTGGGTGCTTCGATAAAACGGGATTTGAAGATCTTCTTCGCTATCGGTTCCTTTAGTATCAGTAGCTGCTTGTGGGTTCACCGGTCCAAGGCTACGTTGTGTGAGGTGAAAATTTTGTGCAAGTTTCCATTCCGCGGTCTGCTGTTCAACCGGAGCGGTTGACTCCTGAGAAAAGCCGCCACCTTCGGCATTCGCCCCCCGAGGAAGACTCAGCCTGGTTGAGAGCGCACCGGCAGTAAGCTGTGCAGACACTCTTTGACGACTTGAAGGATAAGAACAACAATCGTGCAAATTCTTTCGGTAATAGTCAACCCTGGCTAGGCTTGAGCTCCAAATTTCAGGCATTGGAATGGAGGAGGAGGAGGAGGAGGAAGAAACAATATTACTGCAGAGGTCCCTATAAGGACGAAGCAAGTACTGTACCTATGTACAACGCGTCTAATTGTACACTACGGTCTAATTGTACTCGGGAATCTCTCTAATGCTATTCGAATATTTGTGTACGTATGCAAGATATACGTGATCAGGCCGTAAAGTAAAGCCCCATCTCTCGAATATCCTCGATGAGCGAGGGAGGATTGTCAAGCCCTGCGAAGTGTCCTCCAAAATCGTGAACTGCGTACGTATGATCAGTGTCGACAATAGCGTCGAAGGCGGCATCCGTACCTTTGTAGGAAACCAGATTTCCAACTTGAGCGACGTACTCTTCAGGCCACAGGGCTATGTTGTATTCGTACAGGCTGAACAGCATTGGCGCATCAGTCCCCGCTTTCGAATACACAGTGCTGAATCCATCCGGATTTTGAGCGTAAATCCAAAGAGATGACAAGAACGAATCGGTCAGGTAATAAAGCGAGATCGAGGTGAGAATTGCGGTGTTGTTGAGTACCGATGGAGGGGTGCCGGCACGGGGGTCGGACCCTGTCAAATCCCCGCAATCAATGGTTGATTCTAACAAAAACATAAATGATGCAGACAGAGCTTCACTTTGCCTGCGATCCAGGCAAGTTGACCGACAGGGCTATCGTATAAAGCCAACCCGATGTCATTGGGCTGCGGAGACGAGTTAATTTCATAGTGGTGTGGATAACGGGTATAATAGCACACCTTTTCAGTCTGCTCCGTAAAATAAGACATACCATTGGTTATCCAGTCGGTGCCCCGCTGTTCGGTAACCTTCTCGACGGCCGAGAGAGTTATGTTCTTCACAGCTATTTCTTGGGCTGAGGGAGGTAAAAATGGGAGGAAGACAAAGTGTCCTGCCCGCACGCTTGTGTTGTAGCCGCTGTAAAGAGCGTATGCCACGCCACTGCCCTTTGAAACAGTGTGCAAGTCCTCAGCGTCTACTGCTCGAAAGGTGAACAGCACATACCCAATCTGTCCCATGCAGAGTGTAGGCCGGGTATCCGAGGACTTCCGTCATGAGCGTATTAAATATCCGAGCAGTATCGTACACGGTCCAATTGGCATTGGGTGGTGCAGAGGAAAATACGAAGCCCGGAAGGGATGGAACAACGACATTATAGGACACCTTCCTTCCGGTGGAGCTCGTCCACGATTCTGTCAAAGGCTTGATCACGGGAGCAAACTCTTGGAAGGAGCCTGGGGAACTTGGTCAGATTGATTTCGAGCCGCGAGTTATAGGCGTTGCACCTGGCCATCCATGAAGCAAAATGACGGGGATTGCATCTGGATCCGTGGATTTTTGGTGAATGAAGTGCACGATTTGGGTTTCGATTTCGGCGGTATAATGGTTAAATCTATGAGTCAATTGAGATTGCATAGAACATTAGTGCGATTACTGATACTGACCGGTTCAATTCCGCTTGCTGTGTTTCCCAGTCGAAGGTCGGGCTGCCCAGCCATTCGGTCTGTAGCTCGCTAAGAAATTCAAGTTCGATCCCTTTGTCGGAGCCAACATCGGGATACAAAGGCTTTCTGGGAAGCCTGGTATTATTCACGAGCGCATTCAGCCGCGGAATTTCGCTGCTGAGATCAATTGTGAAGGGTTTGATGTTGAAGCTGTTGTTAAAAGCCCAAGAACTCGAAGCCCCAAAAGCAGTGGCAGCAACTAGAATGTGGGAGAAGAGCATGATCGAAAAGGATTACGAAGAATGGACGTCTGTCCAGCCAGCCTTTTAAATGGCAAATACCTATTCGGCCGAGGCTTACCAGCCCCGAGGTTGGATCCTTTTTGAATTACCAAGCGGCTTACTACGCTTCTTGGTAAGTTTTACTGGCTCACGGAGAAAGAATTGAATGAATAGGCCACTCGAACTATCAGATCGGGTCGAACGTTGCTCGAAGGCAGTTGGCGGCTTCATGAATCTCATTCTACCATTGATCACTCCCGATGGAAGGCAAAACAAAATCACTAAAGTCCACATCCTGGGATCAATTGTCAGGTTCCGCAATCCTCGAGGGAAGATTCTTACCAATACATTTTTCGTTGTATTTGGAATCTTCAAGACATCTTAGACTTGGATGCCGCGGAAGCTGTAGTACAGTAAGCAGCCTTCGGGGATCCAGTTTCAAACTTCAGGAGTCAAGTGTTGATGATTAGTCGAGTCACTGGTCAGGGCCAGACGCCAAGAACCGGGCGCTCGGGGGACAGAATCTTTTCGGAGTGAGTGGAATCGGACAGATGAGAGGGACGGGAGTCCTGGACGCGACATCGCGACGACCGTGTCAACATCGCGGTTCAGTTCAGAGTTGTAATGTTGGGATCAAACTTGTGCCATTCGACGGTGTCTTGCACCAACTGGAGCTCGCGATCCGACCATACAACCAGCTGCAAGACTCCTCCGGCGCCTTCCGTACAGCCTACAGGCGGGACTCTTTCAATCCATACCTTGGATGTATCCGATTTCAATGCACTTTATGTTAGTTTCCAGTCGCGTGAACTTGGACGATTCGATGAATATTGAAGCGAACCATGTGACCGCGTTGAACGTTATCATCCACCATCACTGGCATCAGTTGATTAAATTCACGGTGCTCCGCCGGGTATCTTCGGCGCGCGCAGGCCACTGCGCATTACTCACCAGGAACGGCACCTGCGAGATAGAGATACCTTGTTATTCTCGGACTGAGACTAGGTTAACACCCATGCAAATCCTCACCCTCGTTGCTCTGGCTCTAGGGCTTGGGCTTGTTTCAGCTGGGCCTGCCAGCGAGGAGAAAGTTCTCAACCGCGGCGAGGAGACTCCTTTTATTCATGTCCCGCTGGCTCCCACCTCTGAGTACACAAGCGGGGCGATCCATGGGATCCTCATGGCGAAGCTTCGCGCGGCCGTAGACAAGATGCGAATCGTCAAGGTCGACAGCCTCGACACGCCCCCCGTGTTCGAGCCCGCCGTCGGTATGAAGGCAATCACGGAATTCACGCCCTGCGTAGACGGATATGCGGGCACAGAAGTCAACAATACCTACTCGTGCAACAATTTGGATCTATACTCCTTCACGCCGCACGGGGACATGGGGAGCAGTGACCTCATCGGCAACGACGTCTGGGGCTGGGCGCACACCAGCGGCGGGGTGACCAGGGAGTTTGGGCTCGTCGCGCAGATGGACGGGACCGCATTTGTTGAGGTGCTGCCCAGCGGGCAGATCGCGTACCTGGGCCGCTTGCCGACACAGACCGTGTCGAGCCTCTGGCGCGATATCAAAGTTATCGGAACCTATGCGTATATTGGAAGCGAGGCGGAGGGACATGGAATCCAGGTCTTCGATTTGCTGAAGGTCTGACCGGCTCATCATTCTATTCTTGCGCTATTACTGATGTGATTGTTGTAGCTCCTTGATGACTCCTTGGTCGCGAACCCCAAAACCTTCAGCATTCACACAGACCTTACCTCGCTTTACGAAGGACTCCCTATCGGGGCTTCCCACAACGTCGTAGCGCACGCTGATAAAAATCTCATCGTCGCCGTCGGTTCTGTCCCACGTACAGAGTAAGTGGATTGGGACCTCAGCGTCTTTTGCTAACTACTTCGCAGTATCTGCGCTTCCGGTTTAATCTTCATTGACGTCACCGATCCCGCCAGTCCGCAGAGCGCCGGATGCGCCAGTGCCGATGGATATGTTCACGAGTACGTCGTATTTCGTATGCGACTCAGGGCTCAACTCTCTTCAGTGCCCAGTGTCTCACCTACCACGGGCCACATACGGCGTACAATGGCACTGACGTCTGCTACTCCTTCAACGAGAACTCCTTCACGATATACAATATCACCGATCTCTTTGAGCCGAGCATCATCTCAACGACCAGCTATTACGGAAATTCATACTCACATCAGGTATCGCGCGATTGTTCCTGATTAGGACCACAGTAATATATCCTCCTCTAGGGTTGGGTGATCGACGAGAAGAACCAGACTCACTTGCTTTTGAACGATGAGTTAGACGAAGCCCAATCGCGCGGTTTGTTCCCCCCTCCCCCCCGGTATTTTGAACAAAACAGCTGACCTGGATCATGAAAGGTTGGGCTGACGACCAAAGGACCGTCACATACATCTGGGACATAACAGATCTTGAGCACCCAGTTCTCACCGGGCACTACAAGTCACCTGCCGTCGCGATCGACCACAATCTATATATCCATGTCCGTCATACCTCATTTTAATTTCCTTCGCCCTTTTAACCCTGCACTAAGAACGGTCTTGCGTATGAGAGCAACTACAACAGCGGCCTCCGAATCGTCAATGTCTCCAGTGTCGTCGAAGATCCTACGGGCGCCGGATTTTATGAGGCCGCGTTCTTCGATGGTAACCTACGGTTTCATTTCTCATTCCCATTCTTATTTTCCTTTACCCAGTTCACCCTGAGGACGACGACATCAACGGTATAGCCGAGTTTGGGGGTTCATGGAGTGTTTACCCCTACTTCGAAAGCGGGTACATCATCGTGAATACCCTCGAGAGGGGGCTATTCGTTGTCAAGTTTAGTGGCTCTTCCTGAAGCGTATGTCCTTGTGTAGCCGTCGTCTGGCCCGTCTTGCCTTATCTGTACGTGAGCGTTTCGATCCCCAAAACGGAAAGGTTGGGTAAAACGTAAAGTGGCACCTTTGTTTGGATGAATCCAGGGATTTTTTCCCCCGTTTCTATTTGAAGAAACCGGGGCTTCGAATACAAAACACCAGGTCCCCACAGCCGGCCGTTCTCCGAAACTTTTCGCGGTCATACTCGGCGCTCACAGCTTGACTAGAAGGAGCCCAGGCCAAGATTGAGCCAATAAATGACGCAAGATTTAAATACGTCGTTTTCAGCCGGATTTGCCTCGTGCAGACTTGGTCGTGGAGTACGAAGGTGGGATCCACCGTGGGGTTTGGGTGGGCGACCGGTCCTACCTCGTATGGCTTGCGATTCCATCTTCGTTACGTCATGTAAGCGACAAAGTTTTGAAGGAGGTGGAGAATCTGGCAATCGTAATATAGAAGATTTTGTCGTGAGAATCGGAGTGTTCGCTCACCTCCCTCTTGTTGTGATGGGAAAGTCAGAATGGGCACCATATTGAGGGGCCGGGCAACAACCATCACACGCTCGACCGGGATGAGTTTCGGGATTGATTCAGTTGCCTTTAAATTTCTCGTCGAGAAAGCTAAATGATACGATTGGATGGATCGCGTCGACACAGACGGAGCAAGGTTTTTTTTTTTTTTTGCCTTGGAGATGTTGCCATCGGACAGAGTTGGAAAATACCCAGATCTACGGAGAACAAAGAGGAAGAACAAACAGACGAGACCCATTTGGCATCTCGGCCGCTCAGCATGTGACTCGACGTCCTTTTCCTTTCGCGATCACCAGTGGCACCACGGGTGGCAAGAGAACTGGGGCAATACTGGAAATTGCTGAACCTCGATAGGCGCCAGACGTATGGAAGTTGGGGAAAACTCGGTGAATGCCTCTTCGATGGGTCTCCTAGTTGCCTCAATGCTAGCTTGAGGCCTCCGACAAAACTCCCCGACTGTGACAGTCTAATCTTCCCATTCAAACCTGGCGCGCCGTTCCTAGACCAGTGGGGCCGTAGTGACGAACCTAAAACCTATTGCTTTCCCAAACCGGCTGCTCGAAGGTGTGAACACCCTGTGTTCACGAGTAAAAATGACTAACAACGCCTTTAGGCTCAATGTACTTGCATTGGTGAATCTTCCAGTCGAAATGATCCAGGAGATATGCTCCAACATTGACGATCTGGCCGACGTCTTTTGCTTGAGCATGACGTGCCAGTTCCTGTGGGATATCGGACGGCGAGATATATATCGTCGCGTCGCGATCATGGCAGCCAGTTACTCCTGGGCTGGGGACAGAATCATATGCGTCGGGGATTATCTCAGGACTGCGGATCTTCCTGCGAGCATCTTGGCGCCAGAGGAGGAAGAAGAACTCCTCATGACGATGCCAGAGGATGAAGATTCAGAATACCTCGAGGAAGATGCAGACCGCTGCTTGTATTCGTATCCTTTCGATGTGATCGGATCGCGTCGACGCAGCAGGTTCACCATGAACGACGTCTTGATGAATCACGGGATTTTCGAACGATTCACCTGGAACTGGCGTACCCTCGACATTCTCCAGTCTCTCTGCGACTTTAGGTACGAAACGCCAGTGCGCACAGAGTCGGCGGTTCTCCGGAACCTCACGAAGCGTGAATATGTCACGGAATCGGCGCTCACCGCTTGGAGAGAGGGTGTCCAAGCCAAAATCAAAGAGGTGAAGGACGTAGGGTTTGGGGAGATTGTGTTTAGTCGAGTTTGCTTCTCAACCAGCCCATCCGTGGCCATGGTGTACGACGGTGATATCCACCGTGGGGTTTGGGCGGGTGACCGGTTCGACCTCGTCACTTCCGACTGGCTGGAGGGATTGGACGATGCTGCTTGGACGGATGTCAGTGACGAAGTTTTGAAGGAGGTGGAGGCGATCTGGAGGTCAGAAAATCAATAGATGATAATGTTGACAATTGAAACTGCCCATGCAATGAGAATATTTCCTCAGTGATGGGCTGCTACAATGTGCTGGGAAGGTTTGGAGGTGCAGCATCAGTAAGACCACATTTTACTTGTCGGCTTGTCTACTTTTTTCACTTGTCGCAAAAAAATAAAAGCACCGAAATGATGCTTGGGTGTCAACGCATGCACTGAAAAAAAAAAAAAAATCCGAACTTGTCGTTTTTTTCGACATAGCTTGCGAGCTTGTCAGCTTGTCGGCTTTTTGGGCCCGTACAAGCTTGTACAAGCACCGGCAAGTAAAGTGTGGGAATGCCGATGAGCATATTTTGATGCGCCATGCATGTAGATTTACAGTCCCACGGCGGCGAGCAGGCAACGCACTCAAATATCGTGTGCCTCAGACTTTCTTGTTCGGTGTCAACAACGTTTCAATTCAAGTTTATTTGAATATAGTTTTGCGGCCTGCGTTTTGATTATGGTACCTGTAATCAAACTTGTAACTTTTCTGTTTGTGATCCGCACCAACCACTTGGCCAGGCGACCGGTTCTTCCTCGTCTGTTCGGAATGGCTTGAGGGACTGATGATGCTTCCTATGAAAGCAACGAGGTTTTAAAGGCGGTGGAGGGGATCTGGAGGGATGATATACTTCACCTTTTGTCATGAGACTCAGAGTAGTTTCTCACTTACTCGATGTTGGAATGGGAAATTTGGAGTGAGCACGATAATTGTGAGGGACCGGGGAACAACCTTCTCACGTTTTACGTCCGGGATTAGTTTCGGTATTGATTCAGAAACATATGACCTCCCTATCGCACCGGGGACTTAGTGTAGCGGTAACACACACCACCGACAGAAGCCACCAGTACGGATTGGGCCTGGCCAGCCCAGTCACGAGCTGAGAATTAGCGTGTGGGGTGAGCCGGAGGTTCGATTCCTCCAGTCTCCATTCTTTTTCCTCGTTTATTTTCGTTCTGACGAAAGAGGTCTTTTGAAATATCTCTGAGCAGTGATGTTGTAGCGAAAATTAATGCACACAGCCACCTGGAGCCATTTCTGCGTCAAATCTCCTGAGGTAAGATCCTACCTTGAAGTTTGAGTGAAATGAGGAGTTTCCTCGAAGCTGCACCTATGTATTGCCTGCTCAGATGTGCCAGAATAAATAATTGAACCGTCGATACCTAAAGGGGAATACATGCCGCGTTGATCCAATCACTGAGGGTATTGCTTCCGTTATCTCTGCCTTGCGGACTCTCAGCTCATGCAAATATTCGCAAGGTGGGCTGAGCAGTCCCTCTTATCCCCTGCTCTTCTGACATACCCGACTCCTCAGCTCTTCGAACCAGGTAAATCCTTGCATTCGGCGGCCGCTGCTTACTGATCAATCGCTTCCTCGGCTACAGGGTTACGAAGCGCTTCCCACTGGCAGTGACGTCGAAGGCCGGGAGAAATCTTCCAGCGAACGTCCAAGGCGCACTTTACTCCGCGTCTTTTCAGCTCTGGCTTTAATGGTAATGTTCTTGTATGGAGTACGACATGTCTCGCGTACCGGGTTGTCGAGATGTGTGGGTGGCGGAATGCACCGTAACTTGACGTCGCTGCCTTCCCATTACACCCTTCCTTCAGGTACCACCCTTGTAACCAGATCCTGCAACGGTGGCTAATTTTCTTGAAGGAGACAAGATTCCGTCTGTCGCGCTTGGTGCGTGGCCATGTAGGCAGCATCTACAGTAGAAAATAATCAAATCAGGGGTCTGGCAGGCAAAACCGAACGAGGTCGGCGCGGCAGTCAAGGTACTCAGCACGGATATCTTCCAATTCTTCATCATCCTTACTATGACTCCCAGACAGCATTGAAGGCGGGCTATCGGCACATTGACGGCGCGTGGATCTACAGAGTTCGTTGTTTCTACAAAATTTACGCTCCGCCAACTCATTGCAACAACTCAGAACGAGGCCGAAGTCGGCCAGGCGCTCAAAGACAGCGGTGTTCCCCGTGAGGACGTCTGGATCACATCCAAGGTGGGCTTTCTCTCGTTTGACTTGGCACTCCATTCATGTCCAACAGCTCTGGAACACCTTCCACGCCCCCGAGGACATCGAGCCTGCACTTGACGACTCGTTAGCCAAGCTCGGGACGGAATATCTCGACATGTATCTGATCCACTGGTGCGGGGTTTCTTTCTGCCATGAGCGTTTCGTTGATTAATGCTCGTACAGGCCGGTGGCGAAAAAAGATGGGCAGCCGTACGACAAGGATCTTACCGAGAATCCATACCCGACCTGGCAAAAGCTCGAAGAGATGGTTGAAAAGGGAAAGGTCCGGAACATCGGGGTCAGCAAGTGCGTGCTTAATTATTATAAGTTCTACTAGCTATTGAAACGCGGTATCGGACCACAGCTTCAACATCCGCAGGTACGCAATCTGATTTCTTCGGAAATTCAATTCATCTCTTCGGAACTAGACTCGAAAACCTTACGGCGAACCCGCTCAAGATCCAACCGGCAGTGAACCAGGTAGATGCTGGCCATGATCTTCGCAACATGGTCTCAGGCATTTTTCCAGGTCGAGATTAGCTACTGGATCCCCCAGCCGGAGCTCCTCAAAGTTCGCTCTTCATCTCCGTTCAATTAGCCTGTCTAACCCGTCTCAGTGGGCAAAAGAGAAGAACCTACTCCTCGAGGCGTATTCGCCTCTAGGCAGCGTGGGCAAAGTCGGCGCCACGCTCGCCGTTCCGGAGGTCAAAGAGATCGCTAAGGAGCTCGGGATGACGCCCGCACAAGTTGTGATCAGTTGGCATGTCCAGCGCGGGGTACGTTGTCTTTCTTTTCATGATTTTCGTTGTGTTGATAAGGCGGTGGGTTCAGACTGTGGTCCTGCCAAAGAGTGTTACCCCTTCACGTGTTGTGGAGAATATACAAGGTCCGATTCTATTCGTCTTTCGTGCAACCGTATGGTTCACACTCATTTTCAACGTAGTCCGCGCACTCCCTCCCGCGCTCTTCGACAAACTCGAGAAGGCTGCGACTTCGCACAAACCGTACCCGCGGTTGAACCCAAGCAAGGGTTGGGGGCTTGATTTCGATATTTTTGAATGAGGTAAATGAAACAAAGCAACACTTCCGGATGTGAGTGAAGGATCTGGGGCTAGTGTAGATTGGAGCCGGAGAGGGCATCGTATATGTACTTGCGCAACAGTGTGATTCAACTCGCCATAAAATCATCGTGAATTCTTGTGCTCTCCCCTAACTGGACACGGTGGACACGCAGCAGGATGCGAAGCAATATTCAGTTGGGATGTAATATGAGAGGGGGTAGGTATTTCTTAGTACGCGGAAGCCAGGAGAGAAAAAGATAGGACTCCACAGGGATCAGAATTCGAACTTCTCCCCGATTATCTCCTCCGTAAGAGTCCACAACTTCTCTGCATTACCCTGCAGACAAAAATATTGTCAGACATACGTATGCGAAGTTGAGGACCCCACGGACGACTCACAGGATCAGAGCTGGGTGGAGCGACGAGTTCATTGGCGGCGATGCAGTCGGAGAGGTAAGTTCCCGCTTTGTCTAATACGGAGCCAACGAATCAAGAATATTAGGGAAGGAGGCATTTGTTCAGTGGCTTCAAGTTCCACTGACCGTTGAGGCTAGGATCAAACGCGGCAGCTACAGTCCTATTAGAGAAGGAGTGAGTTCGAAACATTTGCGATGCAGGCCGTCACTTACGTCGCCGCCCCCTGCGGAATCGTTTTCCAGGTATGGACTGGGTTGGGTTTCCCATCGGTGCCAAGAAACCCTGGCAAATAATTCAAGTAATCATGAAGGAATTCAAAAAAAGACTAGACTTGACGCACCGAATGTCTCAAAGGACGGAATAGCCTCTTCGTATTGCATCATATTCGTGTAGATGACTGGGACAAGGATACAGAATAAAACAAAAGCATTAATGATTCAGTTGAGACTGGACGAAATGTGCAAAAGATGAAATTATGAAATGGACGTACACCCAGGGTGCAGACTATAAGCGTTGATCTGCCCTCTCGCTCTCTTCGACAGTTCGATGGCAGTGAGGACGTTCGCGGCCTTGGCCTGGTAATATGCGTCGGTCGGTGTGTACCCCGCCGCATCCGGGCGGCTGAGGGTACTGAAATTGACCCCGCTGCCGAAGCCATGCCCGATGCTCGCGACGAAGATGACGCGCGGGGTGTGGCTCGCTGTCTTGGTGGCGACTAGTTTCGCAGCCAGAAGCTTCGTGAACAGGAAGGGGCCAATGTGATCCACTGCCATTTGATTTTCGAGGTTGTCTACTGTGAGCTTGAAGTTGCCGATGGGTGCGGCCGCGTTGTGGATTAGAACCTCGATCAAGGATTTCAACTTTCGGATTCTGCAGAAATGTAAAGTGGAGACATACATGTAGTGGCTCTGGGTATGCTTTAACTTCCGTGGCGGCCTCGCGCACGGAAGCAAGCGAGGAGAGGTCGAGGACGAGCGGACGCACATTGGCTGACGGGACATCTCGTTTGATGGCCTCTTCCGCAGCCTTCAATCTAGACATATAGGCGAGGTTTAATGTCGTTGAATATCCTCGACCGTGTTGCCACAAACCTGTCGGGACTGTGTCCCGTTATAATGAGAAGTTTAGCATGCTTCGCGATAGCGCGGCCGGTTTCGAAACCGATGCCGTTGAGGGACGTGCCGGTGAGCAGGACTAGATAGACATACAACAGTCAGAACCATACAGATGGGATAGCCGCAATTGAATGAGGCTAATGACCATTTTTGCCTTGGATTTCGTTCTGGAAAATTGTCGCTACTTCTTCCGCAGTCGTGGTGGATGAGAACGGCGGAGGAGCCATGAAGATGAGATATCCGAGAGAAATTGATGGGAAGTTTCTGGTCCATTGCCGGTTTAAATAGTGCCTCCAAGTTGTCGACGGTACCGATGGTAATATAATTTCTCACCGAGGTGCCCGACGACTATCCCCAGGAACCGCCAGGGAGGGCCGATATGTCCACTTTGCTGAGTAACGTGTAGCCGGCGGGATAGCCAGCCGCGTCCATCGCGGCTTGGGAGCAGCCTCGTTGAAGGAGATGTACATGTAAGAATTTATGCGAAGTTGCCAGTGGCGGTGCAGCCGGTACTGCGTAACACTGAACAGGCTAGGTCTTGAGACGGGAAAAAAGGGTGCACTGAAAAACCGTTATATAAATGAAGGACTTGGATTCAACTTTGAGAATAGAGCTACACGCACACTGGCACCGGCGGTCCAGGCGAAGGCGTTGCCGCAGAAGTTGTCAGAGAACTTTGTGGAGGGCGACTGAATAGGCTCCTATGACTAGATAATGGGACACCAAGTGATCCGTGATACCGTCGATATCCAGAACGAGGAACGAACAAAGGAGAGAAACTGGTTGGTGTCACGCATCAATATTTGATGAATCCGTCAAATGGAGTAAAATTCCGAGTCAGCAAACACGGTAGCAGAGCCTACAAATCAACAAATAGAGTATCATCAGGAATCAGGTCATCCTGTTCAGATTACTAACTTCGTTCCATGCATCTCCTTTGAACAGTTTTGACCTCATTCCTGCTGATGCTCCGCCTAGCGCACATATTCCGATATTCCCACCCGACTCACACCGCCCAGGGTGACTCGGAGCCGGACATATGAGGGAAAGTAAATGTCTCCTCGATTACCTCTTCAGTAAGATTCCACAGTTTATTGGCATTCGCCTAAAAAAATGCGGCCGTAGTAAATAGAAAGGATGCGAAAGAAGGAGGAAAGACCTACGGAATCAGCGCATGGCGGAGAAACAAGCTCATTCGCCAATTTGCAATCACAGAGATACGCGCCGGGGTGGTCTGCAGAGCCGGAAGGAAAAGCACAGTCAGGGAAAACAATATTGACATTAGGATTGTCAAACACTGACCATCGATCCTAGGATCAAATGCCGCGACCACGGTACTAAAGTAGTAGTCAGAAAGAAATTGAATGCAGGTCGGGACGATGAATGAGGTCGGGTTACGCACGTCGCGGCTCCCTGTGGAATCGTCTTTATTCCATCACCGCTAGGTAAACCATCTGGGCCGAGGACCCCTGCGAACATCGCGATCAATAAGGGTGTATTCCAACCTTTGCGAAAATCCACCCACCGGCTTTCTGCAAGGGTGCGATGGCTTCCTTGTGCTGCAATAAATTCGTGTAGACACCTTAGAAGTGAAAAGTGCGGTTCGTCGTGCCGCTGCTTATATGCATACAGAGGCAGATAGATGCACGTACCTCCGGGGTGAAGGCTGTACGCATTGATCCGGCCTTTGGACCGTCTCGAGAGCTCGCGGGCGCAGAGGACGTTCGCAGCCTTCGCTTGGAAGTACGCATCCGCCGGTTCGTACTTCGCCGGGTCGGGTCGGACGAACGTGCGCCAGTTCACACCAGACAGCCCGTGGCCGAAGCTCGAGACAAATACCACCCGAGGCGTATAGTTGGGTGTCTTGGCGGCAAGGATTTTTGGCGCGAGAAGCTTCGTAAGAAGGAAGGGCCCAATGTGGTTGGTCGCCATCTGGTGCTCGAAATTGTCTTCTGTCAGCTTGAAGGGACCGATTGGTGCGGCGGCGTTGTGGATTAGAACCTGGTGATCATTCCAATCTAGTTTTTAGGAAATGTTTGAATTTTCCTTACATGCAGCGGCTCGGAATACGAATTGACTTGCGCGGCGGCGTGGCGGACGGAAGCCAGGGCGGATAGATCGACAAGAATGGGTCGGAGATCGGCCGACGGGACCTCTCGCTTGACGCTCTCCACGACAAGCCTCAGTCTACGAACAGATATGCCTGAGCGATACCCAAGGATAAACAAATTCTTGAACATACATACATACCTTTCGGAATTATACCCCGTTATCATGATGGTGTTCGCATACCTCGCGAGAACGCGTACTGTTTCGAATCCGATCCCGTTGAGTGAGGTACCGGTAATCAGGACTGTGGATCGGTTTGTTGAGACACATATTCTTCAACCTTCAAGGACACCTCTCACCGTTCTTCCCTTGAATGTCTTCGTTGAGAGCGGTGGCCACTTCGTCCGCGGTCGTGTTGGATGAGAATGTGGGGAGGGACATGGTAGCGGGGACGAGGAAGGAAGAGGTTTCTGGTGATTAAGAAGATGAGCGGAGTAAGGTGGTCCCAACGTTAGTGAGAGAAGAGCGGCGAATACGCGGCATGTGCTATATATATACACATGCATGTATACACGCCAACCAGGATCGTGCAACAGTCCGAAACAAATCAGATGAAGTGACACATGTCAGGGAAAGATAACTTTGCTTCTGGAGATCCAATGGAGAAACACAGTTAACTGCATAGATGTCGGCAAGAGCCCGTCCAGGCCTTGCGGCAGAACCAGGAAAAAACCTTGTGGGAAGGCTCAGAAAAACCTATGGAGATCAAGATGAGTACGTATAGGGCTGGAACACCGAGTGAGCCTTCTTACACCCTATAGAAGACGCAGTCGGAATCACTGTGTTCAGCGGCCTGGTAGCCAGACCATCGGCTAGATGTCGAAAGGTCTGGCTAGATACAGTCTAGCTATCGTTAGCTGGGCTTAATGTCCGCGTCGTGGGTAGATCTTAAGGGGAGAGGGTGAGCTCTTTTAGCCACACCGAGGGTAACTATGGGTAGTTTAGGGTAGCCCACACGCCAGTTCTCTGTCGATTGCCTCGCGAAACCTAGCCAAACCTAGCGGCCGGTCAGATCCGACTACTGGCGAGCCGGCGGTGTGGCTATCAACCTGCTCAACACAGTTAATGGCAGGGATATCTGTCAGAGTGTGAAGTATTCTCCGATTATCTCCTCGGTAACATTCCCGTACACAAAAAGTCGCGTTCATCAGCACGACATTACAGACAGAACGAGAAATACGCACAGCATCAGCGGAGTGGGGAGAAACGAGCTCATTGCCACTTTGCTATCGGAGAGATACGCGCTGGCCTGGAACACAATCAGCGGATAGTTGCATATTCAACTTTGCGGTGGAAGGCACCGACCGTCAATGCGGGGGACAAAGCTGGCGACTACAGCATTAGTAATAGGGGGCAAAACAAACATGAAGATGCATGGAGGTAGTAGGTACTGTGGGGACCTCCTGGAAAACTATTCCGCAGGGATCAGCGCCGTGGGACTGTCTCGTCGGCAACGGGCAGTCCTTCAGGGCTGAGAATACCTGGTAAATAACTCAAGAATGAAGCACCCAACTCAGCCTGCGAAACTCGACGCACCCAATGACTGGAAGGAAGCGTCGCATTATATTCGTGTAGATAGCTGGCATGGTTAGGAGCCGCTCGGCGATTGGATAGAAGCACAAGAGGTTTATGTACGTACCCCCAAGGTTAACACGAAGCAAACGAAGAGAGGTCGAGAAGGGGCGGTCAGATTTTGCCCGACGGGACCTCTTGCCTAATCGCCTCTGTAGCCTTTAATCTACGTAGCCGAGGTTCAGCGCAGTTGAGTAATCTTGAATGCTGCAAACCTTTCAGGGTCGCGGCCGTTATTATGACGGGATTCGCATACTTCACGAGAACCCGAGCGGTTTCGAAACCAAAGTTGAGGGAGGTGCCAGTAACCATGACTGTGGAGTGATCAGCACATACATTCTAGCATGGAGAGACTACCTCTCACCATTTTTACTTCAGTGAGAGCAACAGCCACTTCCTCCGCGGTCGTATTGAATGAGAACGTCGGGAGAGACATGATGAAATACGGAAAAAAAAACCCCGCCGACGCAACTGGGAGGTCAGCAAGAATTGAGGCCAAATCCAAGCACTGAGTGCTATATAGAATCGCGGACTCGGATCCGAGTCCACGGTCGCCAATTCGCCTCGAAAATTTAACAAGAGCCCAGCAAACCAGTTCAAAAGACGGACGAGAGCCATCCACAGAGATATCTGAATCTCGAACTTCGCTCCGAAAATTTTTATGATGGTGGTTCATTGGCAAGAGAGGAGCGTTGCGTTTGTTAGGAAGGGAAGGGTCACCCGGTCACATTTGTGACCTCTCATCCACCGACTCCCGCCACCTTGCTGCCCACCATGGACCGACTTGAGTCTCTCGGCACGACGCTCTCGCAGATAACGCTGTACGATATTAAGAGCATGTACAATCAGGTGCGTTTGTGTCTTCATCGATTTTTTTCGCAGATGGACTGATACAAAATAAAAATTTCTGACTCTGTAGGCGAAGAATGTCGTGCTGAACGTCAGCGAGATCGAGGCCAAGGTCAGGGAGGCCACCAATGACGAGCCATGGTAAGTCGGGTTGCGAAGTACACGAAAAATTTGGGACCTTGGCCATTGGCTTCGAATTTGTGGCCGTGGACCTGGCACTCTGGATTGAAATCGGGTCAGAGACCGATATTTTGGACATCCCAAGAGCCATGAGATCTTTTTCCCGTCCAACTTCACTTGGGCTTCGTGCTTGGCTCGCGGAGTGGAGTTGTTGCCATACCCTCCAAGCCTGCATCATGCCACAGAATCTCTCCAAGCTGACGCATATCTCGTCTAGGGGAGCGAGCTCGACCCTGATGCAAGACATAGCGAACCGGTACGTTCACCATCCCCACGATATACACAGTTTCTAACACATGCGCCAGGACATTCAATTAGTACGAGCCTTCCTTCGCATACTGTCCCAGCATCTAAACATCGATCACCAGCCCGGACTTCAACGAAATTATGCCCAGTATCTACGCGCGGTTCATGGAAAAGGAAGCGCGCCAATGGCGCCAGATTTACAAGGCGCGTTTGTGGATGACTGCGGCTGCGGATTTCTGTTGGCGCTAACCGAGTCCTACCACAGGCCCTGCAACTGCTCGAATATCTCATCAAGCACGGGTCCGAGCGCGTGGTGGACGACGCCCGCTCGCATGTCTCCACCATCAAAATGCTTCGCAATTTTCACTACATTGACGACAAGGGCAAGGACGAGGGCCTTAACGGCGAGTCTTTCCATCCGACTCCAGCACGCTGCTAATGCGCTTGGCCCCGTGCAGTCCGAAATCGCTCTCGGGAGCTTGTAGAGCTGCTGTCGGACGTAGAGAAGATTCGCAGCGAGCGCCGGAAGGCCAAAGCGAACAAGCACAAGTACACCGGAACCGGCAACGACGGGGGTATGTCCTTTGCCAGCGAAAGTGGCAGCCGCTACGGGGGTTTCGGCAGCGACAGCCTCGGGGGTGGATACAGTGGGGGTGGCGGCAGCACAAATGGTATGTGCTTTCGCGCCTTGTCTTATCGAGTCCTCCGCTAAACGCTGATCGATACTCATCCAGACTACTACAATGGAGGTTCGAGCTCCGGCGGTGGTGGGTCGTCGGGATTCAGAGACGAGCGCCGCCCCGGCGGCGGTTTCGATGAGTACAATGCCGGCGACGACGAGATCGGCGTAGCCACCGGCGGGCGCACTGGCTCCCCCGTCAACGCGCGACGTGCGCCGCCTGTGCGGAAAGCCACCGCCCCACCGCCTCCCCCTCCGCCTGCCCCGCCTGTCAACCTCTTCGACGACGACGACGATGGGTTCGTATCGGCGCCCGTGTCGGCCCCGCCCGCGAATAAGGCATTACCCGTCCCTGCCCCTGCCCCCGCCCCTCCCGCGGCGGGCCTGCTCGATGGTACGGGACTACCTCGAAACCTTCTTCGACACTGACTGATGCCCGCGTAGACGACGACTTCGCCGATTTCCAGGCTGCGCCTACCTCTCCGATTGCGGCCATGGGGCCCCCAAGCGGCGGCGCTAACTCGACCCTCATAGGCATGCTCAATGCGACGCCCGCCCCCGCCTCCGCGCCTGCACCGATGTTTGGGCAGCAACCACCGCGCCCGGGCATGGGAATGGGCATGGGCATGGGCGGCGGGATGGGCACGCCGATGGGCGGTATGGGCATGAGCATGGGCCACCGTGTCGGCGGCTCCATCTCATCGCCCCCGCTCCAGCCGCAGACGCAGGCGCCGAACTACACCGGCATGGGCATGGGCATGGCGCCGATGGCGCCCGCGAATAAGGTTGGCTCGCCCGCGTCCCCGCCGGCGGCAAACAAGCCCGCGGCAAGCTTCGACGACCTGTGGTCGATGTCGCTTGGCTCTAGCAAGCCGGCGACGCCTGCCGCGGGCGCGGGCACCGGCGGGAAGAGTATCAAGGATCTCGAGAAGGAGAAGGCGACGGCGGGGCTGTGGGGCTCGGCTGGTGGCGGGCAGCCGAAGCCTGCGGCAATGGGCATGGGCATGGGCATGGGCATGGGGGGCAGCATGGGGGGCATGGGCACATCTTCATCCTCATCGGGGATCGACGACTTGCTCGGATGAGAAACGGCTGATAATTATGACGAGCGTGGACGGGGTCGGCTTACACTTTATTGTGTCCTCGGTGTGGATAATTATTTTACTTTTTTCGCGGCTGGTCCATGACCTGTATAATTTCGCGCCACAATCGTGACTAAGCATATCCTTATAGGGGCTTCCACTTGACTTCCACCGCAGAATGGCAAACACACAGGCGCCGCCTGCTTATCGTCTGCATTTGTCTCCCCAACTCGCCGGTTTCTATTTGGATGTTCCCGTCCACGCCGCAGCATCTCTTTGTCGACATCCTGTGAAGTACCTGCGATATTTGGGCTATTGCATTTTGGGAGTCGACGGCACGATCGTCACGGAAGATTTCGACGGAGCAGAGCATCTCGATAACGATGCCATAGACGCGGGTTCCTACTATTTCGTTCGTGAAGGCGGAGCAGGTAGGCAGTCATCCTCGGCGGTCATCTCCCACCCCGATGTTCTGGAGCTTGCGGTGGACCCCGAGGCTTTGACTGATGGTCATGACTCTCAGACCACTAATACTCGAGACTACTTTCGCGATTTGCTTGTGACTCGAGATCAGTACTGCGTGTTCACCGCCATGGCCTCAGAATGCTGTCAGGGGGCCCACATTGTTCCCTTCAGCAAGGGAGATGCCGTGCGTCCCGGTCTGGAACCTTATCCTGTCCACTAAACCAACCCCCTACGTAGTGGCTAAAACAAATCATCGACTCGAGGATTCCCGAGGATGGCGAGGTTGTTTCAGATCTCACAAGCATCAACGAAATCCGGAACGGAATGCTGGTGGCGAATACGTTGCACCCGTTGGTAGACAAAAAGAAACTTGTGGTACTGAAGGTGTTTTTTGCCTCGTACGACTCTCAAATTTCCTCTCATGATCCATCAGACCCCGAATCGAATTCTCACATGCGGAGATGTCCCAACCTCAAGTACTGCGAATCAAACTCTCCCCGACAGCGTCGAATACTCAACAAATCCTCGCTACACGCTACAATGGCTCAACGGGGATCCATATCTGCAGTCCATATTCACGAATAACAAGGACGCTGCATTCAAGAAAAACGCCGGAAAGTCGACACTACCCTCTCCTCTCTTGCTGCACTACAACTATGGCGTCGCCGCGCTCAAGTGGTGGGGCAAGGGCCCGGAGTATCTCATCACCGCCCGGACGCGCCCTGCTCCCCAGATCGCTGCCCCACCGAGAAGTAACGCTGGTCGTTCGGCCACGACGAAGACGCTCGAAGACGCTCGCATACTCGGGGGTGCAGATGCTGGCGGTAGCACGGAAATCGAAGACATCGATGAACGCCGCGAGGCGGACGCCGAACGACTTGTGCTCAAGTTCTACACAAATACTCCTGCCGCACGACGTCGCCGCGCTCAGGAGACGGCGGAAAAGCAAGATAGGATGACGCAATGGCGGAGTGACGTTCTCGGGGCTCGTTGAACCACCAAACTGAGGCAGACGGACTACACTAGTCTAATGAAGCTGCTTATGGCCACAAAGGACCCCAGAAGCTCAATGCTCTTATAATTTTGTATCAAGAATTGCCGTTCGATTGGCAGAGTGGTTACGAGCCGGCTTGGGGAAAGGCCGGATTTGGACGAGCTGGGTGATTGCGAGAGTTCGCATCGATGCGTTTCTCGCGGGGCAGTCCTGGAAACATACAGCCAGTTTGGGGGGAGGCTAAGGGGACCAGCTCCACACTCACTTAACTGCAGTCCCTTCGTCCAGGGCAATGTCGTTGATGAGAGTTTCTAGTTGAGATGACACGGAGAGCGTGCTCGCCTTACTACTGCACCTTCTAGATCGCCCCTGAGGCTGGCGGTTCCGTTGGAACGTAAACTGGCAGAAAGATCACCAAGTAATTAATATTAATCAATGGTGGGAGTTTGAGCCGCGGAGGATTGGATTCCAAGAGGGACTGAATGATATTTTCAGAGAGTCGTTTATTTGAGGCCCATTGAGGCCCTTGGGTGGGAGAAAATCATCGTGATTAGTTAAGGAGAGATGAGAAGTTGATCAACTTCCCACGGTTCAAAACTTGAGCTTGAGGTATGCATCGTTCGAAATGGATCATGCTTCATTGAATGTGAGCAACAGATAATATTGACGCCATGCATTACAACGACGCTTACCAAGGGTTGGCTTCCTCGCAGACGCCAGAAGTCTGCAAGCAACACATGATTGGCGATCTGAGCTTGAACAGGAACCTCGAGTCTTACCTAACTCAACCAGGGCAGTTCAACTTCGGTCGTGGTGGGTTGGAAGCTCAATTCATTGAAGCAAATTTACGGAAAGCATTCACATTCGAAAGAATTCAAGTCTCTGATATTGAGGATCCCGGGTGTGAGGGACTGCCTTTTCCAGAATAGCGGCTTGGGAGACTAAGTTGCGCAGAAATAAGGATTCAAAATGAACATTGAGCTCGAGTTCGGCAAATCATTCTCCAGAAGTATCCGACCTTGGTGAGCTCATAAACGTTAGCTGCGCACCAGTGCTAGATTTTTCAAGTCCGGCGTTTTTACGCGCTTGACCGAAGAAGCGTGTATGGCTGGTGGCGGGCCCAAAGATTATTCATATTGACACAGTCACTGGAAAGGACCGCTTCTGACAAGACAAGTTAGTCCAAAAAAGTCACTATTCAGCGTTGATTCAGCGCTAAAGGAGCTCGGCCGACTGTGGCCGATATCGGCTTATGTAATCTGATCGCCGCAGGCTGTGCCAAGGCTGTGCGCGGTGCTACGCAAGTTGGCACTCTCGAGGTTCTAACTTTCGTTTCGTGTTATCTTTACAGTCACACCTTCCGATAGGCAGGGATTATTCGAGCTTCGCATGCGTGCTTCACCTATCCCGCGGCAGAAAATGAGCAAGACACTTTCTAAGCGGGGAGTCGGGGACATATCCAGGTGTAACTAACGCGGAAAATTCCCTTGGCAGAAAAGTTGCTTCTTACCCCGAACCTTGCCGAGGCCGCCATGTGCACGACGCGTCGCCTGAGCACAGGATGAGGATACCGCAGCGAGCAAGCCCGAGCACGAGTCAGCGCGATTGCGTTTTGTCGACAAGCTTATTATAAAACGCGGGCGACGATACTTGCTCTATGTACCACCTCTCGCCGCCATGATTCACGCCTCTTCTTTGGTGCTCGTGCTCGCGGCCGCGACTGCCGCATTCGCAACTACTGCGCCGCATTCGGCCGCCAAGCTCACCCTGAGCTCTGCGCCATCGACCCCGTCTGCACGCCGGGCACGCCTGACTGCGTCGCCGGCGGCTGCTAATGACACGAGCGAGCAGCTTTTTGATTACTTCAACGGGACCGACCTTCAGTGGTACGGGGATATATCACGTACCTCTATTTTTTCTACCATGGTCTTTATCAGTTGCTAACGCGTTTGTACAGTCGGGACCCCACCTCAAAAGTTCACCGTGGGTGCGTAGCATGTTTAAGTTCTCAAGATGTAGTCTGATCTCATCCCTAGTCTTTGACACGGGTAGCGCATCACTCGAGGTGCCCGGTGCGTCACATTCGCAAGTACAGTAGTAGTTTGCACTAATTGGCTGACACATGCTTCAGGGACGGCATGTGGATTGCCGTGTAAAAACCAACGCCAGTTCAACTCGTCCGCATCAAGCACCTTCCAGGATCAAGATTTCGCGACCACCATCACCTTTGGCACCGGCGTTGGCGTCGACCCGGTCGATGGGGACAACTGGGAGCTGTGGCTTGAATTTGTGGCCGACGTACTCAGCATCGGCCCAGACTTCAACGTCCCCTTAGGTGGTTTCTTCTTGATCACTAACCAAACGTCAACTTTCTCTCCCGATCCATTCGACGGTATCTTGGGGCTGAGCCCGGACGGGGGCAGCCTTTTTGACAGTGCGGGATATCCTGAGATCTTCGGCATGCTCTTCACCCACGAGGATGACGGCGGCGCTGAGCTCACCCTCGGTGGTGTCGACACGACCAAGTTCACGCAGCCGCTTGTGTACTCGCCAATAGTGGACGATGGCTGGCAGCTTTCTTCGCAGGCCATTCACGTCAACGGCAAGAGTGCAAGCAGCCTGGTCTTCAATCAATCTCTCACGATCATCTTCGACTCGGTCAGTCGAGCCGCTGTTGTATTTTGAGTATGTCATTGCTCACCCGTCCATATACAGGGCACCTCGAACATCCTGTTCACGGAGGATATTGCACTGGTACGCACAAGTTTCGATGGGATCCCGCGAGCCAAACGCTGACGAACGCTTAAGGAAATCTATAGGTTGATCTCGCCCGACATCGTCGCGAACAAGGACGAGCCAGGCACCTTCGGCATCCCATGCCACCGCATCCCTACCCTCCCGGCCGTCATCGACATCACCTTCGCTGGCATTGCAGGCCAGCCCGCGTTCAACCTCACGATCCCCAGCTCCGAGCTCAGCAGCGGCCCATTCAAAAGCAAGCCGGAGGTGTGCCAGACGCTCATCAACGTGTCCGAGGGGTTCAACCTTGTCGGCCTGAGTCTGCTCAAGCACTACTACAGCGCGTGGGACATTGCCGGAGCGCGCATTGGCTTTTCGCCGAATGGTTTCTAGATACACGACCGTTGTCTTGTGGATTGTATATCTATTCACATCTATGTATGTATGTTCATCCATCAGGATGTAACATGTATACTCAGCTGGCTCCTTGTCCTTCCTTGCTGTCTGATTCGAGGTACCCTGGGCTTCTCGAAAATCGCATCAGGCACCGTGAGGTTTCTGGATATTCGCGACGACCCTCTTTGTCCCTTCCATCCATCCTCCGTTTCGAGCTGCTTCCTAGTTTTTGTGGTCTGATCTCATGAGCGTTGGTTTAGCTGACTACTTGCGCTAGGGATAGCATGTCTCCAACCCGGTGCTTACTGTGAAGTCGGGAAGGCAACTGTTGATCGGACTTCAGTGAGCCAGTGAGTCAGCGTCCACCGTGTTCCCGACTCCCAACTCATTCTGCCGTATCGGTCTACGCAATCCTTCGGCATCATGGCTGTACCATGTCATTTGTATTGTTCGAATTCGAGCCACGCTCGCTATCGATACTAACGCCGCACTGCACATGTACTCGCTCCTTCCTTCACACTCGAACGAAACGCCTCTGAATCCTCGCCTCTGTTTGTTATGGCAACAGGGACTGGACAGCTTCAAATTTGGACGCTCGGGTGTCGTAAAATGATTCGCGAGGGTGATGTGGCCCATTTGGGTGTCAGGACCCTGGAGATGCATTCCTTACTCCCATGTACGACTACTAATTTCAATGTTCAATTTGTGAAAAATACATTCTTTCAATTAAACCTGGCGTGCTTCCTTGCGTGCGCGGGCAGCAAGAAATCCCCAGGAGTACGTAACCAGCACCGCCACATCCCTTTTCGGGAAAGTGGTTGAATTTCCAACGCTGTACGTCTTCGCCTCACAAGGGTTGCATGGTCGTACTACATTCCAATCCAACTAAACACATCTACAGTGTATATAGCTGCCTTCAAAAATTATATGCACAGTGCTTCCTCGAGTCGAGCCAAGGTGCACGGAAAATAGGTACTTTTCGGCGGCGTGTGATTGCAGTGATACCTCTTGCTCCAGGCTCTGTGAGGCGGCTGGGAAATTGTGCAATTGGCAGTCAGAATCCTTATTTCAGCTGGTATATTCCGGTAAGCCAAGCTCTATTCTAAGAACATAGCTGGCAGCTTGCTTGAATAACACACTGACTGAATTTTCAATGGTCCCGCGAACCTACGCGCTGCCCGCAAGGACTAAGCCAAGTTGTATTCTACATTTCTGGCTTGAATAAGTCTCTGAATAAATTTAAAACGGTCCCGCAAACCTATGTGCTGCCTGCAAAGATTTTATTTCATATTATGGAGTCCGGATTGCAGCAAACCAAGGTATCTCCCGACATGTCACCTCCTTTGCATGTACTCACATGTCCCCAGTTTGTGCATATGACATTCGCGCGTGCAACGGTGGCATGGAAGGTTGCGTCCCATCCCAAATCCAACCACAAATGTCTCATGGCCATGTACCGCCCACCGTCATAAAGTGTGTTTGTTGGCGCTACGTGACACCTATTTTTCCTTCTATCTAAGTAGTATTCCCGTGAATCGAGGTACGTTTCTTTGCTTGTTTGCTGTCCGTCTAGCGCTTCAACTTCCCCCCCCACCTGTTTCTTTTCACCAGAGGAGTCATGGGCGATTCTGTGAATTTCCCGATACATTTTTACCCCTCGTGTCAAGCTATTCGAGGCATAAAATGGCCTATGATTTCATTCTAAGTGGTTAACTTGAGCAATTCATGATGGCATCTTGTGGTGCGCAGGGGTTCCTAGCACTCTGTGATCATGACATGCCTATTCACACATGCTGACTTGAGTTCTGACCTGTTAGTACAAGTCGAATGTAGTAGGTGCAGTGAAATAGGGTAATTGTCTCGTATTCAGGCACCATACATATCCAGCTATCACTGGTTCATGGCTAAGTTTAGTGCTGATATTCATTACCTGATGTCAATGAAGAGTACTAGTGTCATGGAGAGGGCCCTGTATTACTTGGGAGCTTGATGGTGTGTGCACCCCAAACGACTGAGCGTCCATCAATATTTGATCATAAATTCTATGTGATTGAAGAGGTTCGCATTCGTTGCGCTCGTTAGGGTTTGGGAAAGCATATTGGCACGTTATTTCGCCCTATATACGTGTCTTCTATGTATATGAATATCCTCCTATACAGTATCTGAAGATTGGCAATGTTCTATCAAATCAAGAGTTTTCTCTGATTTGAATAGTGTTCCCGATTAATCGAGGCTGCTGGGGATTTATATAGTGTTAGCATAGCAAGGTCAGATACTGCGTCGAAGAGAGACAGACGACACATGCTTACTGACAGAAATGCAATCGGATATCAAGATTAATTTTTCGGAGCTTGTGAAAAAATTAGGGACTTTCAAAGCTCAGATTTCGTGCTCATTTCAACTTCGTTTAAATCTCATTTTATTCTCATTCATCGATCCCCGAACCGAACCACGGCAAGAGCTCCATTTCGGCATCATACTCGGGATCAGCGGAGCATGAACATATAGTGCGCGCCCCGCGCGCACAAGTGTCAATGCCACATGACCGCATATTCTTGATCTCCGTTGATGTGCCGAGGCCAAGCCGACTCTGCCGAACTCTCATATCGCTCATTTCGAAATCAGGTTCAAGGTTGGATTTCATTTCGGGCGCTCGAGAACATGAAATAGAAACGAAATGAAGTCCAAATGAAGTCCAAATGAGCTCGAGATCTGAGCTTTGAAAGTCTTTATTATATATTGTGCAGAGTTTTCAACAAAATTCGGGACTGACAGTCACTGTTGAAAGCAGCTCCACTGGGACATGGTACACATCGGGCATCAAATTCCCTTGTATTCGGAGTTATATACATCCCGTCCAACTGTCAGACAACGCGTAAGTACCAGCCTACGCAAGCCACCCAAAATGTATCCAACTTTGCTAAGCATATTCATCCAAAACTTACTTTAAACCTCCCATATGTAGAAACAGACTTCAAGTCTAGCCAAAAAAACCTCGGAGTGTATCCACCTTCCAAAACACCTCGAAGAGTTCCAATATGTGCCTAGAGGCGGCCCCCATGTTCGAAGGAGATCAGAGTACAGTCTAAGTATGGATTCACCATTTTGAGACTCGTGATTTTGATGGCTGGGTAGGAAGATGCTTGTGTCACGGATAAAAAACCAACCTCAACTACGCCGTAATCTGTATGTGTTCAGCTTTTTTTTGACAACGTTTCGGCAAAGATTCCTTTCCCAAAATATGGCCCTGAAAATCAAAGAAAATTTAGTAATTCACACAACCTCTGTAAGGAGACTGGCAATGCAGCCAGATTAGTGTCTATTGGTATGCCGGGTTCGTTTCTGGTCCTGTTGTCTGCTTCGAACTGGTTCCGTGCCTATTTTTGTGATAGATTTAAGAGGCGAACATCGCACGCAGCCCTTGAACCTTTTCTTGATGAGCGCTTGGTAGCGGAGCGCCCATCTCCAGCTCAAGTTACTCACTTTTCGCAGTCGCACCATCAGTCGTGCAGGTTGGCAGCGGTGTGTAACGCCACCGGAGAAATTTCACTCGATATCTTAACTTCCCAGGAGCGAAGGTCCGCGTCTATGCATATGTTTTTTTACATCCTATGATTGAACTCTTATAGACCTCGATCCACACCTCATGCACGCTCGGTGGTGCAGCGCGGAGGGCCACACACTATCTTCCCAAACATCCTATGGAATCCCCCCGCCATCGTGGCATCAAATGTAGCCCTCGGCGGCATAGTGTTCCAAATAATCCTACGGCATCCCCACCATTGCGCTATCAAACGCAGATCTCGGCGGCGCTATGCGAGCCCGAAAACTTGATTGAATATTCCGCGTTCTTGAATCATTGGTGTGCCTGGTTGACGGACCTTACATGCGATCATAACCCTTGAATTTGCTCATGAACAATGTTCAATTGTGAAATTTGACTGGGAACACTGTTGGATTTAGCTAAGATCGCTTCCCCCCCGCAACTCTTGACATTTGTAGCAGATCTCGTGGGTTAGACCGTAAAAATTGATGCTACAACCCTGTGATATAGGCATCATGAGTGGATCCTGAGGAGGATGAGACGAGATGGAAAAGCAAAAAAAACGTGAGAACAGATTACTAGACCTCAGGCTAAGGTCCTAGCGGGCGGGTGCCTACAACCCAACCCGGATACAGAGTCCAAAGATTATGTCGAGTCAGGCTCCTCCGACACCAGTTTTAGAAAAGTGGATTGAGAACTCGAGTCATTGCTTTACAATTCTAGAGGGTCTTACGACCGCAGAAGTGTGACGGCACAATGGTGCGCAACGACTCACACAAGCAAGGCTCACCGCTCTGTCCTTACCCACCATACTAGCAGCCTTATACAGGATGCGAAGGGACTTGAATTGAATAGCGGCTGGAGGGCGCGAGCAGAGTATGAGGATGTCACGTCGCATCAGAGACGCGCGACGCGACGCGGCGTGTCGTGCTCGATCAGGTGCAAGCCGGGTAACGGGACGTGTCAGCATGATGTCGTAGGAAACAGTATAACACTAGTACAACGCACCACACTCGGACCCCAACACTGTTTTCTTGAATGTATCACCCCAAAGAGACCTTGATCCTAGAGCCTGAAGGCTGAGGTTGAACAGCCTTGCGGATATACTGCGCATAGAATTCGGATTTTGGAAGTGCGGATTTATCACGGTGTGGTTGGAGTGGAGTGGCATAAACCTGCAGTACAACCATGCAGCCCTTGTGAGGCGGAGACGCACAACGGTTGAACGTTGGAAATTCAACCACTTTCGCGAAAAGGTATGTGGCGGTGTTGGTTACACACTCCTGGATAATCTTTGAAGGCAGCTATATACACTGTAGATGTGTGTAGTTGGATTGGAATGTAGTACGACCATGCAACCCTTGTGAGGTGAAGACGTACAGCGTTGGAAATTCAACCACTTTCCCGAAAAGGGATGTGGCGGTGCTGGTTACGTACTCCTGGGGATTTCTTGCTGCCCGCGCACGCAAGGAAGCACGCCAGGTTTAATTGAAAGAATGTATTTTTCACAAATTGAACATTGAAATTAGTAGTCGTACATGGGAGTAAGGAATGCATCTCCGGGGTCCTGACACCCAAATGGGCCACATCACCCTCGCGAATCATTTTACGACACTCGAACGTCCAAATTTGAAGCTGTCCAGTCCCTGTTGCCATAGTTTGTATCTATCCCGCTCACTGGCTGCCCACGTCACCGTACCTTTCCCAGCCCCGAGTCCCCACTTTAATTTCCGCACCTTTTCTCCGTTCATCGCGCACTTGTCCTTGTAAGCCGTATCTCTTGAAGGAATCCCCTGCCCATTTTGCCAGGGTCTTCTGCTAATTCTTCCCGCGTGAAGCCGACGACACCGCCATTCTAACGTGTATGGCGTATGCTAGTGCTGACTCACTCGAGACTCACTCCAATTTCTAGAATTCTGTCAGTTTTCTTGCTTGTATAGCTGCAAACGTGAGGGCGAACGATGCCCATTTCCTCCGAGTCCCGACCTACAACTCTGGCTCTCCATAACAAGTCCCACAGTTTGCGCCGTCCGATTACAAAGCCGCTGCCAGCCGAATCTGGCGGTTGCGTCTTGCTCAGCACCGTTTTCACACTGGGATGATTGTTATCCCGGAGATAGGTTAGATCACAAACGAAGATTACTTGACCACCGGGAGGTATCCGACATCGCTATTTAAGTCGGCTCTTCTGAGTCAGATATCTGATTGTTCATGGCTCTGCCGCTGTTCTCATTCACCTCAACTGCGGACGAAGTCGCGACGGGCTTTCAGAAAGAAATCCAAGGCAAAAATGGTGATTAGTCTCATACCACATTGCGCGTAGATGGATGACACTGACCCTTATTTAGTTTTGCTGACGGGGACTTCTGTCAATGGGATCGGTTTCGAGGCCGCGCTCGCTCTCGCGAAGCATGCAAACCTCGTCATAATAACAGGCCACAATTCCGAAAGGTTGTTGGCGGTAGGTCCTAAAATATTTAACACGTTGTTGAACCTCGGTTGCATAGATTGAAGGCTGCAGAAGAGGCCATAAAACGAGAGGTCCCATCGGGCAATATCCGACAGCTCCTTCTCGATCTATCCTCGCTTGCTTCCGTTCGCAAAGCCGCTGCGGAGGTCAATGCGTATCCAGAGCCATTGCATGTATGTCTTCACCCTCGCTTCATTGCACAGACTCCCGGTTCAAATAATACCAAGGTTCTGATCCACAATGCGGCCGCGACCATAGGAAACTTCAAACTGACTGTAGACAATCTCGAAAGTCAAGCGGCGACGGACCACGTCGGACCTTTCCTCCTTACGAAACTTCTCGCGGGGAAACTACTTGCCACCAAAACAGCCAGCTACACGCCGCGTGTCGTGTTCGTGGCGAGCATCGGTCATAGCTTCACCGCCGGGGTTGATTTCAGCACTTTTGGCCGCCCCGACCAGGTTGGTTACGAGCACCTTGAGACATATCACCAGGCCAAGGCGGCGAACGTCCTCACTGCCATCGAATTGTCGAAGAGATCGAGGGGACAGATCAACGCTTACAGTCTTCACCCTGGGGGTACATACATTCCTTCTTGGTTTTATCCAATAACTGAACGCGAGCGACTAATTCCTTCCGCGTCCCAGCTATCTACACGAACATAATGCAACACAAGGAGACTGTTGGTACCCTGACGATGTTCGGTGCGCCAGGATCTTGGAGATTAGATTAAAATCCATGAAATTGATCGTCGAACAGGTCTGCTTGACCCCGATGGGGTACCCAATTCGGGTTTTCCTTGGAAAACAATTCCGCAAGGGGCGGCGACGTGAGTAATGAGTCAACATTACAATTATTGCACAACTGATGCCCTAGGAAGGACTGTAGCCGCGGCGTTCGATCCTAGCCTGAACGGTTAGCGGACCAGCTATCGAATGCGCATTCTGATCGTCATTTTTCCGCAGACAAGCCTGGCGCCTACCTGGCCGATTGCGTCGCCGCAAACGAACTGGTTGCTCCGTCGTGCTTTGATCCCGTAAGTTGTGTTTTTTTCGATTTCTGGTATGTCTAACAGTATTAGTAGGTCAATGCAGAGAAGTTGTGGACTCTTACGGAGGAGATGATCGGGGAATCGTTCAAGTTCTGATGGGCAGTAAACATCGGGTGAATATTCTTAAGCATTTATTGTCCTCTTCGACAACCTCTCATATCATATCCCAATTAAATGGTGCTTACCGCTCCGAGGGTAGCTAGAGGACTGCCGCGAGGGATAAGTGCAGTTCAGCGGCTTAACTCGAATTAATTTTCCATCAACAACTTGGGAAGAGTGGCAGAAACATTCAAACATGCTCCCTTTTCGGACCTGCCTCGCACTGGAAAATTCAGTGGGCAAAGATATTTTGCCGCTGCATTGCCGTTGCCGCATGCAGCGGCAATCTCTGCGGCAGTCTGCGGCAGTCAAGTTTGCGGCACATGCTCAAACGGTGTCAACCGCGGAAGTTAAGCCCCGAAACTGTGTAGGGGTATAGTACTGTGATTAATACACTGTTGACTGTTGATAGATGTGGAGTTAATCGTGGTTTTGAGGCCGCTGGAGACGACTTGAGTATTGCTACAGCGGCAGTCTGCGGCAGTCCTGCGGCAGACAAACAGTTGCAAATATTGTGCAGCGGCAGTCTGCGGCAATTACAGCGGCAATATTGGCACTTTGCTGCGGCAGTTGTGCTTTATGCAGCGGCAGTCCTGCGTCTTGCAGCGGCAATCCTGCGGTCGTCAGCGGCAGTATAAGCCGTGACACAGCGGCAGTGTGACATGTCCGCCGCAGTGTTCGACGGCGCCGCGCCGCCCGCGTTATTCATGAAACACTCTTTTCATCCCTCCAGCGCTCCAACTGGTTCGTTCGAACCCTATTACCGTTCTTAATAAATGCAAACTACTTTATTTTCTAAAGAAACCTCTTTCACAATATGTCAATATCATTCGACGATTGTTCGACGATGTTCATGCTCACCAAGTCACCTGCATTAAATCACTTCGACCCAAACATCGTGCACGCCGTTTGAAAATCTCCAACCTATCCGTTCTCATATGGCTCTTGATTACCGCCAAATTTTCACCGCTGAAACTATCACTCTTTGCATTTGATACTGTGTAAACTTCAAGGTCGGTTGATTTTTCTGACTCCGTCACCTTCAAGGTCGACGTGCCTATTTCTCAACTGTTTATGGGTCCAGGCTCTGTATATGATACTAATTTCCTCCCCAAAACATTCTAATAAGATTTTATAAGCCTACGATGCTTCTTCATCGTGTGCGGCACTAGCATCTGCGGCAACACAGCCACCCTGCGGCAGTCTGCGGCAATTTTTTTTTCGTCGACCAAGCATGCCAACAGATTGTTTTTGAGATGAGGTGATATCTGGATTGTCTCGGGCACGAGGCATGCGCTTGCATGTGCCAAACTGATCCACTCCACTTTTTCACCAAATTAACCACAAAATAGTCCTCAGCGGGGAAACACTCGAGACCGCGCCATCCGCCATATACTCAGTGCCTCAGGCCCGATTTTTGAGGCGTCAAGAAGAGACTCACTACTGATCTCATTTGTGCTGAAATTTCCGCGTAAACGAGCGGCGAGGGTCATTTAATTGCGGATTCAGCACGGGTGCTCGCACATCAATTTTGACATCCCAAATTCCTTGTCTCGACGAACCAAGAGGCATTTCTAGATCAGTACTTAGCTCGTTGAATTTTGTGTGTGAGTCGTCTGGTTTCTGATTCAATGTTGGTTGAAATAGCTAAATTTGAGTCAAAGTATCCGGCGCTCGCAACTTACCCTGCTGCCTAAGTCTAAGTGGAGACGACGGATCGACCCTACGTCGACACCCTACAGCTGAAGAAATTTTTTGTTGTGGGACATGAGAAAGAGGTCATTTTGGTTAGGCATAGTAAGTTAAAAGACAGGTGAGTGGCATATTCCGCCCCCATTATGCCCAACCATGGACAGAGTACATATCTTCACAGTTCGTGGCCTTCTTGTGTGCGGCTTTCAACGGCGCACCGAAACGGGCCGGCACGGACCTATCGTTTCCTTAGACTGGAAAGTTCAGTTCTGAAGCCCCGGTGCCCACATAATTGCACCTACTTGTGCTGATCCTCAGCGTGAAATTAATGTTGAGAATGCCGATGAGTTTCATGTTGATTCAGCACCTCCAGTGTTGCTATTGATATATTGATATCCTGAGTTAGGACAATGTCCAGGGATGCCAACTAAGTCATCATATCTCAGAGAATATTGCTACGGCTCGACAGTAAGATTGCCGCAGTGCGCGCGGCAATAATTGCGTGACACTGCGGCAGTGTGACTTATGCTGCGGCTGTTTTGCCGCTGACTGCGGCAATCTAAATTTAACCTGCGGCAGTCAGCGGCACACAGCGGCACTTTCACCGTGCCCAAATTCAGTCCAGGCTGACCCTCAAAAAATCCGACTTTTTTCTGACCCTCCTAAATGCGTTTTACAAAGTCAGCAAAGTGGATTAAGGGGTCCCAGACCCTACGCTAGGATGCTGTATCTCGGTATCTTCCGGTGAAGATGGCGGAGGGCAATACACGAGGTGGAGTTGCAACCGACGGATCATCTCCATTGTGACTTTCAACGTTTGTCCAGAGACACCACATCTTTTCTTATATAAATTTAGGTTTAAAGACTTCACATGATGGCCCAGAGTGACCTCACCAGGAATCATAAGTGGCCTGAAAGATGAATATGTATTGGTCAAAGTAAGAATTTGTAACTGGGTGGAAGCCTGCAGCCAGCAGACAACACTGAGAATGCCAAATCACACCTGGGTCAACAGAACCACGGTATATTCGGAGACGAGGGGTGGGCAAACACACGGTATGACTAGGACAAGGCGGTAGATGACAAGGGACAACTCCTGGATGTAAGCGGTGATCAGCCTGACTGTAAACCGCCGGGTTTACCGGGTAACATTTTCGTGCGGCTACCAATGACTCACCTGGCCTGTACCGAGCTCCCGAATGAGTCACTGGGGAGCTCACAAATACATTTCCAACATTGCATATGCACCATTTAATGCATGCACAACATCTCATATCTCCAGCACCGGTCTTTCATCTGTGGATAATTTCCACTCGATCAAGTCCAACAATTGGACCTCCTGAAGATGCAGAGCGCACTGCATCTAACGGTCATTACGTCGCCTGCCCGAACCTCGGCAATGTGAATACGTAGGCCTGTGCCGGCTTGTATCTTGCTCAGCAAGTTATCCGCCTACACGGCAATCAAATCTCATTTAAAGTCAATGTGTCGGACTTCTTATCTTCATGGCTCATTTCTCATCTACCACAACCGCGGAAGAAGCTGCAACTGTTTTTCAGAAAGAAATCCAGGGCAGAAATGGTGGTTGACCTCCTTGCACCCAACTGGATGGCTCTGACTCTTGATAGTTCTGCTCACCGGCACTTCCATTAACGGGATCGGTTTCGAAACCGGCCGCGTTATCGCGAAGCATGCCAACCTTCTCATAATAACGGGCCATGATCCCGAAAGGTTCAGTAGGCTTCAACTCTATCTAACTGCGCTGAACTTGGCCATGTAGATTGAAGGCTGCAGAAGAAGCCATGAAGCAGCAGGTCCCGTCGGGAAATATTCGATCGCTCCTCCTCGATCTCTCTTCGCTTGCCTCCGTTCGCAAGGCCGCCGCTGAGGTCAATGCGTATCCAGAGCCATTGCACGTATGTCTCCACATTCTACTAATTCTCCGCACTCCGGCTGAAATACTATTGGAGGTTCTCATCCACAATGCGGCCGCAACCATCGGCAATTTTAAACTCACTGTAGGCAATCTCGAAAGTCAAATGGCGGTAGCCCACATCGGACCCTTCCTCCTTACAAAGCTTCTCGCACAAAAGATTCTTGCGACTAAGACAGCTAGCTACACGCCACGTGTTGTGTTTGTCTCAAGCATCGGCCACAGCCTCGGCACTGGGGTTAATTTCAGTACGTTTGGCCGATGGGACGCAGCAAGTTACGTGCCCCTGGACGCATATTTCCAGGCGAAATCTGCGAACGTCCTTGCTGCCATCGAGCTGCCAAGGAGATCGAATGGACAGATCAACGCTTACAGCCTTCACCCCGGGGGTAAATCCTCCGTGGTTTTACACAATGATGAGCAACTTGATAATGGCTTCTTCATCCCAGCTATCAACACGAATATCATCCATCACGCGGAGTCGAAGGC
Organism: Mycena galericulata; assembly: GCA_029289565.1. Lineage (NCBI taxonomy): Eukaryota > Fungi > Basidiomycota > Agaricomycetes > Agaricales > Mycenaceae > Mycena > Mycena galericulata. The sequence continues at coordinate 242,772 of JARKIA010000094.1, forward strand.
TTCCATGCAGACGTTGGGCGCGTCGATTTGTATAGATATAAATCCTTCATTCAATTATCGAACAGGTCTGCTCGGCGCCGATGGTTTGGTCAACTCGGCTGTTCCATGGAAGACCATTCCGCAAGGGGCGGCGACGTACGTGCCGGCGTCTCTAGCATCGCAATTATTCGATCCTCATGCCTTCGATATCTCCTAATAGGACTATAGTTGCGGCGTTCGATCCCAGTCTCAACGGTCAGTGCATCCGCCATAAGCGTCAATTGTACCTGCCATGATAATTTTCACCGTAGACAAGGCAGGCGCCTACCTCAACGATTGCATCGCCGCCAACGAACTCATCGGGCCACAGAGCTCTGATCTTGTGCGTCGTGTGGTTCTCAGTTTTTGTATTTTTTGTATATGTCTGACAGTATTTTGAAGGCCAATGCAGAGAGGTTGTGGACTCTTACGGAAGAGATCATCGGAGAGTCGTTCGAGTTCTGAACATCGGGTGATATTCCCGCGACTGAATTGAACTGTTTCAAGCTCGAATTTTGATTGATTGGTTGGAAGCAGTGGTTCATCTCGCTCAATCCTCATGCTTCCCCCTTAGTGCAAGCATCTATCTTCCTCTCCGGAATGGTATGCTTTAGGGCGGGAACATTTCTGAACATTGTGAAACTGTTGGTTTAAGGACTCTCTCGCGGTCCAAAGATAGGGTTTTGGCAGCCCAAAAACCCTGCGTAGACGTAATCGTTTCCAACATGCCGACGCTGCCGAATCGAGGCGATGCGTTGCCGAATGTTGCTGGGCATCTAAGTGCAACGCCGGCATCGCCGACGCCGTTTGATGGGTGATCCTGCGCTACCCGAGGCAGGTTGCCGAACGGGATAATGTAAGGCCCTTGTTGCAACCCGATTTTCTCCGTTGGATATGTGAGGGTCGTCCCTCAATAATCTTTGGTTGATTCTTCTCGTTTAGGTATTTCACCTGTTAGCGAAGATGCCCTTACACCTTGTTGTCTGTTCACCGAAAATCACCGAGGCGCAAAATTGAAAGGGGCGGTCAGATCTGGTCGAGCCGATCCGATTCTAGGTAGAAGCGTATCTAAGGCGCCATCTGGCTTTCCGCCTTATTATTTGTAAGACTGACAGACTTACCGAGGAGACACATTTTGTATCCTGAGTCTGATTCCTGGCTGTAAGGTTCGAAATCAACCTATTAGTAATCGACCGGGAGTAGGAGGAATATACAGTCTTCAGGTTGATTTCAACGCCCCTAGGTTGATTTTCGATTTGAATAGGTTGATTGTTGGTTGATTGGATAGCTCGTTGATTAGGGACCTACAACAGCCGAGTTCAATCTACCTACAGGATATCATATGTACTCATCTCGACGTTCATGAGCCTTCTCCTCCCCACAGGGTCGTTCTGCAGTTACTGTAATTGTGTTTCGATGTTTCGATGTTGGAGCTCCAACTATCTTTTATTCATCATGTGTTGCCTTATTTTGGAGCTTACTGTTGCTCACGATCCCTCTGGTTGGCGCCTATATTTATATAGCACCGGCCACTTACTAGCCGCTCTTCTCCCATGGATGCTGGGAACATACTGACTCACAAAATTCGCTGTTCCGAGCCCGAGCAACGACTATCGCCATGTCCCTCCCCACATTCTCGTTCAGTACGACCGCGCAAGAAGTGGCCAACGCTCTCAACAAAGAAATACAAGGGAAGAATGGTTAGAAGCCCTGTGTCCTTCATTGAAGAATACGCGTCTTGACCGTTCCAGTCCTGATTACTGGCACTTCGCCGAACGGGATCGGATTCGAAACAGCCCGCGTTCTTGCGAGGCATGCTAACGTAGTCATGATAACGGGACACAATTCCGAAAGGTATGTTTGGCAGTTTCCACATCCTTGAGTATCGCCGAGCCGTATATGCAGATTAAAGCTCGTAGTGGAGAGCGTGAAGCGAGAAGTCCCGTCAGCTGATCTCCGGCCTATTCTTGTCGATCTATCCTCTCTGGCTTCCGTCCGCCAGGCCGCCGCACAAGTAAATTCGTATTCAGAGCCGCTGCACGTAAGTACATTAGCCCACCCTTCAAATGTTCCCTGAAACCCAGGCCCGTGGAATGGTGCACCAGGTTTTAATTCACAATGCGGCCGCAACAATTGGCTCGTTCAAGCTCACGGAAGACAACCTCGAGCGACAGATGGCGACAGACCACATCGGGCCGTTCCTCCTCACAAAGCTGCTTGCTCCGAAACTTCTTGCCGCCGGCTCGGCGGAGTATACTCCCCGTGTCGTTTTTGTCTCGAGTGTCGGCCACGGGTTTTGCACGGGCGTGGATTGGGCCACACTCGTGAAGCCTGACCCAGAGAGATACGAGGCCGCGAATGCGTATTTTCAGGCCAAAGCAGCAAACGTCCTCAGTGCCATCGAACTGTCGAGACGGTCCAAAGGGCGGATTAATGCGTACAGCCTTCACCCCGGAGGTACATCCGAGTCTGCAGCCTCTGCACGCATACGCAAATGACGAATAGCACTTAGGTGTTTACACGAATATATTGCAGCACGAGGAAGCTATTGGGCCTTTGCAGAAAGTCGGTGAGTACGTCTCCAACCGAGGTTGATCCCAAACTTATTGATGTTTGCAGGGATCCTCGGCCCAGATGGTTTACCCATCGTTGATGGAATGAAAACGATTCCACAGGGGGCCGCGACGTGCGTAATACCGACCTCATTCACGTCTCCGACATGCATTCTGAATTTCTTTCCGGCTGTTTACTAAGCACTCTAGTCGCGGCATTTGACCCCAGGATAAATGGCCAGTGTCCGATAATTTGAATATAACTATCCGCTGACTGCGCGTCCTCCGGCTCTGCAGACCGCCCCGGCGCGTATCTCTGTGATTGCGAAGTGGCAAATGAGCTTGTTTCTTCCCCATGCGCCAATTCTGTGTGCATTTCTTCTGCAGTCTTTCTAATTATTTACTGACGACCGCATTTGTGTAGGCGAATGCTGAGAAATTGTGGAATCTTACTGAGGAGATAATCGGAGAGACCTTTACATTTTACGATTAAAGCTTCGAGTCGTCTGAGGCAGTGTGAGTCTTGACAAGCGGATTGATTTGATGGCGAGTACATTCATGGTCAAAGTATACATACAATGTCCGCTCGCTCAGCGCTAACCTACATTGTTTCATTCACTTCATTCAAAAATATCGAAATCAAGCCCCCAACCCTTGCTTGGGTTCAATCGCGGGTACGGTTTGTGCGAAGTCGCGGCCTTCTCGAGTTTGTCGAAGAGCGCGGGAGGGAGAGCGCGAACTACGTTGGAAATGTGTGTGAACCATACGGTTGTATGAAACGACGAATAGAATCGAACCTTGTATATTCTCCACAACACGCGAAGGGGTAACACTTTTTGGCAAGACCACAGTCTGAACCACCGCCTATCAACACAACGAAAATCACGAGAAGAAAGATGACGCACCCCGCGCTGGACATGCCAACTGATCACAACTTGTGCGGGCGTCATCCCGAGCTCCTTAGCGATCTCTTTGACCTCCGGAACGGCGAGCGTGGCGCCGACTTTGCCCTCGCTGCCTAGAGGCGAATACGCCTCGAGGAGTAGGTTCTTCTCTTTTGCCCACTGAGACGGTTTAGACTGAGTAGTTGAACAGATATAAAGAGCGAACCTTGAGGAGGTCCGGCTGGGGGATCCAGTAGCTGATCTCGACCTGGGAAAATGCCTAAGACCATGTTGCGAAGATCGTGGCCGGCAACTACCTGGTTCACTGCCGGTTGGATCTTGAGCGGGTTCGCCGTAAGGTTTTCGAGTCTGGTTCCAAAGAGATGAGCTGCATTTCCGCTGAAATGATGTTGCGTACCTGCGGATGTTGAAGCTGTGGCCCGATACCGCGTTTCAATAGCGAGCAGAACTTATAATAATGAAGCACGCACTTGCTGACCCCGATGTTCCGGACCTTTCCTTTTTCAACCATCTCTTCGAGCTTTTTCCAGGTCGGGTATGGGTTCTCGGTAAGATCCTTGTCGTACGGCTGCCCATCTTTTTTCGCCACCGGCCTGCATGAGCATCAATCAACGAAACGCTCATGGCAGAAAGAAACCCCGCACCAGTGGATCAGGTACATGTCGAGATATTCAGTCCCGAGTTTGGCTAGCGAGTCATCAAGTGCAGGCTCGATGTCCTCGGGGGCGTGGAAGGTGTTCCAGAGCTGTTAGACATGAATGGAATGCCAAGTCGAACGAGGGAAAGCCCGCCTTGGATGTGATCCAGACGTCCTCGCGAGGAACACCGCTGTCTTTGAGCGCCTGGCCGACTTCGGCCTCGTTCTGAGTTGTTTCTATGAGTTGGCGGAGCGTAAATTTTGTAGAAACAACGAACTCTGTAGATCCACGCGCCGTCAATGTGCCGATAGCCCGCCTTCAATGCTGTCTGGGAGTCATAGTAAGGATGATGAAGAATTGGAAGATATCCGTGCTGAGTACCTTGACTGCCGCGCCGACCTCGTTCGGTTTTGCCTGCCAGACCCCTGATTTGATTATTTTCTACTGCAGATGCTGCCTACATGGCCACGCACCAAGCGCGACAGACGGAATCTTGTCCCCTTCAAGAAAATTAGCCACCGTTGCAGGATCTGGTTACAAGGGTGGTACCTGAAGGAAGGGTGTAATGGGAAGGCAGCGACGTCAAGTTACGGTGCATTCCGCCACCCACACATCTCGACAACCCGGTACGCGAGACATGTCGTACTCCATACAAGAACATTACCATTAAAGCCAGAGCTGAAAAGACGCGGAGTAAAGTGCGTCTTGGACGTTCGCTGGAAGATTTCTCCCGGCCTTCGACGTCACTGCCAGTGGGAAGCGCTTCGTAACCCTGTAGCCGAGGAAGCGATTGATCAGTAAGCAGCGGCCGCCGAATGCAAGGATTTACCTGGTTCGAAGAGCTGAGGAGTCGGGTATGTCAGAAGAGCAGGGGATAAGAGGGACTGCTCAGCCCACCTTGCGAATATTTGCATGAGAGTCTTGTGAGAGATAGAGACACGGAAGCAATACCGTCAGTGATTGGATCGATAAGTTTAACGCGGTCACATGCACATGGTTCGCGAATCGCGCTTCAATGTTCATCTAATCGTCAAAGTTCACGCGATCTGCGAACTGGAGACTAACGTAAAGCCACGGTAAAGTGCATTGAAATTAGACACATCCAAGGTATGGATTCTCAAAGAGTTTCCGCCTGTACGCTGTACGGAAGGCGCCGGAGGAGTCCTATAGCTGGTTGTGGACGAGCCAATGGTCGGATCGAGCCCTCTTTGCGGGCTCCAGTTGACCACATGACGGTGCAAGACAGCCCACGGACAGATATGAGCGATAAGCCATTACCTGATAGTACAGTCAACTGATATGAGTTAGATCCCAGCAAGCCCCTATATTTCAGAATAGGTACTGGTCGGAGAGTTTGGGAGCGGCCGAACAGCAAGTTCCAGCTGAGGACGTAGATAAATAAAATAACTAGTCACTGTATTTCCCCTCCCTCCACTATTTCGGCGACAATGCCGCGGAATGCAAGAACCTAATTTGAGGAGCTGAGAAGGCGCGTCAAAATATGGTACAAAACCCAGACTTTTACAGTGTATCATATCGAGCGATATTCTGACCTCCAGATCGCCTCCACCTCCTTCAAAACTTCGTCACTGACATCCGTCCAAGCAGCATCGTCCAATCCCTCCAGCCAGTCGGAAGTGACGAGGTCGAACCGGTCACCCGCCCAAACCCCACGGTGGATATCACCGTCGTACGCCATGGACACGGATGGGTCGGTCGAGAAGCAAATCCGGCTAAACACGATGTCTCCAAACCCTACGTCCTTCACAGCTTCGATTTTGGCTTGGACACCCTCTCTCCAAGCGGTGAGCGCCGATTCCGTGACATATTGATGCCTCGAGAGGTTCCGGAGAACCGCCAGCTCTGTGGGCACTGGCGTTTCGTATTCAAAGTCGCAGAGAGACCGGAGAATGTTGAGGCTGCGCCAGTTGCAGATAAATCGTTTGAAGATCCCGTGATTTATCAAGACATCGTCCATCGTGAACCTGCCCCGTCGACGTGAGATCTCATCGAAGGGATACGAATACAAGCAGCGGTCTCCATCTTCCTCGAGGTATTCTTCATCCTCTGGCATCGTCGTGAGGAATTCTTCTTCCTCCTCTGGCGTCAAGACGTTCGCAGGAAGATCCTTAGTCCTGAGATAGTCCCCGACGCATATGATTCGGTCCCCAGCCCAGGAATAACTGGCTGCCATGATCGTGACACGACGATATATATCTCGCCGTCCGATATCCCACAGAAACTGGCACGTCATGCTCAAGCAAAAGACGTCGGCCAGATCGTCAATGCTGGAGAATATCTCGTGAATTGTTTCCACCGGGAGATTCACCAATGCAAGTACATTGAGCCTAAGAACATTGTCAGTCATTTTTACTCGTGAACACGGGCTGTTCACACCTTCGGGGAGCCGGTTTGGGAAAGTAATAGGTTTCGGGTTCCCCACTAGGGCCCCACTGGTCTAGGAACGGCGCGCCAGGTTTGAATGGGAAGATTAGACTGTCGCAGTCGGGGAGTTTTGTCGGAGTCCTCAAGGGACCATTGAGGCAATTAGGAGCCCCATCGAAGAACCATTCACCGAGTTTTCCCCAACTTCCATACGTCTGGCGCCTATCGAGGTTCAGCAATTTCCAGTATTGTCCCATTTCTCTTGCCACCCGTGGTGCCACTGGTGGTCGCGAAAGGAAAAGGACGTCGAGTCACATGCTGAGCGGCCAAAATGCCAAATGGGTCTCGTGTGTTTGTGTTTGTTCGTCCTCTTTGTTCTCCGGTCCTTTCCAACTCTGCAGCTGTCCGATGGCGACATCTCCAAGGTTCAAAACTGGGTAGATACGGTTGGTTTTCCTTGCTCTCAACTCGCGCCATTCGCGTCAATTAACAGCCCGTTTTACAACGACCATCATTTGAATGTAAGTGGCACGCCCACTAACGGCAAACCGTGTCACAGCACAAGAAGTCGTGCAAAAGTTGATTGGAGTAATATCTGGACCGAATGCTCAACACGGCCGACTGCTCAAGAAACATGAAACCGCAGTCCAATTTCGATCTACACGCTTTTTTACTTCTTGACGTCGGGATGATCCCCGTGAGTAGTAGTCCAATGATCGCAAGAAAGTTTAAATTTCCAGCTGTAGAAAGATATTTACACATTTCAGTTCCCGGCAATGCTACTTTGCCAGGTATGAGCTGACTCGAACCCATTGCGTCCCTCCCGGACTGCGGCGGACAAATGAGCATAGCAACGAAAGGGTAGGGTAGACTCACAATCCCTGAGCGTCTGCTGGATCTCCTCTTGGGTGTTCATGACGAATGGGCCATACTGCACGATCGGTTCGTCTATGGGTTCGGCGGCCGCCTAACGTGTATGCCGTCAATCAAGCGAGAAAACAAACAAGATTTAAATCGCTCATACAAGCATGAATTCCGTGTCGCTGGATCCGGATTTGAGTAGGACGCCCGTTTCATTGGTGTTTGCTGAAAGGACCAGGGTGTGGTATTCCTCGTGCGGTATGGATTCGCTCCCAACGATCAACGTCCCTTTGAGGATGTAGATGAACGACGTCCATCCCGAGGCTGCCAGGAAAAATGAGAGCCAGATGAAATGAGATGAACGCGACATACGGATGTCCTGGAATACGCTGACTTGGTCCTTCGAGAACGTGTAGTGGAAATACCAACAACCGCCCAGTGGCCGTACGGGTGACTCGACCCCGTGGCTCGCGCCGCTGATGACCTTGACCTTGACGGGGCCATCGGCGCCTTGCGGGTACGCAGTGGGAATTTGACTAGAGCCAAGCTCCTGGTAGCTCGGCTCGACCATCTTGAAGCGTTTTGGCAAATTGACCCAAAGCTGAAGCCCCCGTGGATCTGGTTGCCCTTCATCGTGTACCGGCATTTCAGAATGCATTATTCCACGTCCCTTGTGGAGAGAGCGAGTTTAATTGTTAGATTTGCATAAAGACGCATACTCACAGCAACCATCCATTGGACTCCGCCTGCTTCAATAACACCTTTGTGGCCGACGGAGTCCTCATGGTTGCTCGACCTTTATCAGAGTTGAAACTGTGTATAGAGAATAAAATCTGAGATGCGTACCCCGAGAGCATCTACAAACTATGGTCAGCGATTACTTCTATGATGTATATTTGGTCGCATACATAAGTCACGGTCGATTGACCGCGGTGGGGGTGATCAGGGAAGCCTCCTTTTCTCCTGAAATCGCATGATCAGTCGTCGGGAGCGAATGAAGTGGTCCAGTAAAAGGAAATACGACCTACACATGAAAGTGATCCAGCAAGAGAAAAGGCGTCAAGTTTCGCACTGCAAACGGGCTGCGATTGAGCTATCAAAGTTATAAAATAACGGCACGCACAGCCGGCCGATCCAATACTCCTGCGAACTGGGGGGTCGTCAGTAGATTAAGAAATTCAAACATTCCACGGACTTACCGAGGGCGCCAGCTCCTTCGGGCGTCTCGATAGCAAGAACTTTCTTGGTTACCGATCGAGTTATAGATGCTCCAGACATGGCACTTTCTTTTAGATAAGGGCTGGGGGTGGCGAGGTAGGCTGTAATGGAGAGCAAGAGCAACCACAACGCAGCTTTAAAGCTCATTCAAGAAGTCACGGAGTGAGTAGTAAGACGCTAAGCTCATGGGTATTTGACGCGAGCTTATAAATCCGGATCACCGCGTTCCATTTTGGGGGACGAAACGCCCACGTATGAATAAGGCAAGACCGGCTACACGGGAATACGTCTAAGTAAACTGGACAACAAATAGGCCAGTATTCGAGAACTCAGCTACACCGTTGACGTCGTCGTTCTCCGGGGGACCTGGCTGAGGGACATTGATAATTGATTGAATGCGGAGCAGAGGATAGGCCCACGTTGGTGACTCTGGGACACGGTCCCGTGATTTACGCGTCATAGCATCATGATCTCGGCAAATTTCATGCGAGTCGGCGAATGCGGATCGAACGGAGAACCAATTGCAACTCAAAGCATCTACATTAAGTATGTATTGGCAGGGTTCTATATTGGATTGATACTGTAAATTCAGCCGAATTCCTGTGCTCGAAAGAGAGTCCTCGAAGATAAAATCATGACCGCTACACGCCTAAAACCTGCGCGCCGGTATACGCTCTCTTGCCCACCGCACCGTATCCTCGCGCGCATTGATTAGCGGGTCGAAGGGCGCAAACTCCCACTGGCCATACCGTCTCGCGGCGGGCTCCAGCCGCGGCGCGTACATCGCCACCGCCGCAAGGGATAAATACGTGTGGTACGGATCTGCGCTCGCCGGAATCAGCGTTAGTTCGAAGTACGCAAGTCGATATTAGTTTTTGGCTATGAGGCTAAAAGCAAAACACGACAGACCGGAAGGCTGCCCCGGCGACTTCGCGATGCCGCCGAACGGAAACTGGCACGCTGCGATGAACTGCGTGAACGCGTACGCGTTGAGCTTGTCCTGCGCGCCGAGGATCTGCGGAGGCAATCGCCGTGGGTAGCAGTGAGTGAGTGAGAGAGGGGATTGAGGCAGAAGCAGAATAACGAGACAGTCTAAGGGAGATGAAAGGGAATTGAAGGGGGGCATTACCTGGAGAGCCGCCCCGCCCCAGAAACAATAGCACGCGTCCGGGGCTTTGCCCGTGCGGCCGCGGAAGCCACCTGAGGCGTCCTGGCTGTGGATGAGCCAGTGCTCGGATCTCACCCTGTCCGCGGTCGTGAGCCGGGGCCGCGGGCCAGGCGGCGCGAGACGCAACGCAGCGATAGCGAGGTATGTCGTGCCGCCTGCGTAGATTAGATGGTGCTGTCGGTGCCCGCGGTAAAATTACATACCGTGGGCTTCGCAGGAGGGCAGCTGGCCGTAACCGCCTTCGTAGGTCTAGGAAGACATGAGAAGCAGCTGGGCAGGGCTATCGAGGCGACGCACGCGGCATGATGCAACGAAGTTTATCGCGCGTTCGACGTCTATGGACGACCAATCACCCAGCAGCGAGCAGATGCAGAAGGCGCAGTAGAGGTTGCGCAGGTCGGAGTCCCCCCTGCCGTTGGGCATGGAAGAGAAACTGAGACTTGGTGTCAACGGGGGAAAGTAAATAAACTGACCACAAACCTGCCGTTGCGGTTCTGGCACGAGCCAACAAATGCCCGAAGTCCTGGGCGATTCAATCGCGAGAAATCGTCCCGAAGGATCGACAAGGACAATAAGGCCGTATATGTCATGATGATGTGAGGGCAGTCTTGGTCAGAGGGAGCCTATTAGACCATTAGATATTCGTGATTGTGATAAGTATACATGACACACTGCAGTTCTACTCATGAACGGGCCTGGTTTGTATCCGGTCCCATAGTTGCCGGCTACGCGTGTGCGTAAACTGAACACCTGAACCGACTGAGTTACTGAGACCTACCGGCGTATTGATCCCAGATCCACATTCGCCAGGATGTGCGGTCCGCCTCGGTTGTTTCCTCTTGCAAGACACCAAGCAGATCCAGAGAACCGACGCAGTAAAAGACTATCGCCATCCTACAGAGCAACGGTTTAGATACGCGCTTAGATAATTATTGGAGACACATACCGTGAGGCGTCGAGATTTACCATGGATCCCGGGAGGCGTGTCAATGCCTGCTTCACGTGTGCGACATGTGCAGAGCGAGCGAGTGGAGGGAGGGGTTCGCTGGCATTGTTCATCGCCAAACAGTGGACAGAGGATGATGAAAGAAAATAGTGCATTCCAGTTATATATGCATAAATGTGCGCCGCATTGCGGAAGGAAGGAATTTGGGCAAACAGCGCCGCCGTCGATCATCAGCAGAATTTTGTGAAGGAGGGAAACCATCGAGGGAACCAAATGACTTATGCGCCAAGTTCACGGTAACAGTTGACAGGATTCCTGGGAGGGGCGTCAATTTCGTGCTGTGTAGCGGTACATGGGCCGGATGTTCCGCTCTAACATTGGCTTCGAGGACGTGTAAATTGTACGCTTCAGACTTCAGGCTTCCAATCGCGATGCCCATCGGGCCGACCTCAAGGATCCGAGGTTACTCATCGCCGTGGCCAAGTCGTGGGTCCAGACGTGCGCATTCATTTAATAAAGGTGTGGTAGTTGCTTCATATTCGGCAGAAAGGTTGGCCCGTGGGCAATAAAGGAGACTATCATTTTCGATCAAAGGCTTGAATGGAAAGAGGCGAGTTAGCCACTTGACCGCCAAGCTCGTTGCGCATTGGCGCCTCGGAGGTTTTGGTACGCCCGCCACCGCCATTGAAAATGTCAGGTTCGATTCTTGGATTAGGCTTCCCGCTTGCCAGTTATAGGAAGATGTGAAGACTTGGAACAGCCGGCGGCCGAGAGAATCGAGAACCAGTCAATGAATGAAGGCCAAGTCGAACAAAAGAACGAAGATAGGGAAAAGCCGGGGACTGTGCGAGCTCTTCTAGCCCAGCAAGAAAAGTTTAAATCCGGTCATACACTCAAGAAGTTGGCGGTTATGAGCCACACAAAATTTTCGGACGAAGTTACCAGGCGGCTTTTACTTGGCCGCCTCTAAATGCTCCACAAGCGCTTGCGAATTTTAAAGGCTCTGCGGGAAAGCGGCTTTTTGGGCGAAGATTGGCGACTTGGTGGGTACTTACCAGGCGGCTTTTGAGGCCGCATGTCTTCCGGACTGGACCGGCGTTGCCAGTTGAAGTACATATCCCAACGGCGCGCGGATCCCAGCATGATGGTCCCGATGGAAATCGCTTGGCGTGGGGAAGACGGAGAAAAAACGGATATGTTATGAGGAAGCCCTCCAAAAACAAAGCTGGATTGGCCAAACGAATGGTGGAATCTCAGCTGTGGATTTATGGACCTGGACAACCCTTTGTGGGAGCTTGGAACTTCCCGAGCCCGTTTTTTACGTGAACTAATACAAGGGCTCTGGATTTTTTCTACGTGTTTTTGTTTCAAGAGCGATTAATGGATGAGAGAGGCCTACGATGGCCCGCGCGGGGTTGTCCGGAGGTCGACCAGCGTAACAGACCAGAGCAGTGAGCAGGCTGCCACGGAGACAAGAGAGGTTGATTACATCAGCGGAGGACTTTCTCACTTGATCTCACTGGAGTCTCCTTGCTAAGTCCCATACATCGGTCTCGAAGGAGAACAGGCACAAGGTCCAGGATTTCTCCGACGGTCGGACTCCTTCTGCTGCCATATCTACCATATCTGAAAATGCCACAGGGATTTGCGAGTTTCCACATGCTCCTCCGAGACTCCGAGTCAAGATATCCTGTTTTCTGTTTTCATAAACTTTTGCCCCTGCCATAGGATCTAGGAACGAGAAGCTGGACAGCTGGCGGATATCCTTCTGTTCTAGCTCTATAAATGAGATAGAACTATCGTGCTGCTCTTTTTTTCGGCCCCCGTTCCGAACGACACCGTCATTATCCTCCGGCTGCGCTGGAATCAGTCGACAGCGTCAGGTTATAATTATCGATTATCCCCAGCGCGGTAACATACCCACATGATCTTCACTAGGATCCTAATCAACTATTAGTATACGGCCTCTCTAGACTCACCCTGCAGGCCTTTTCGTTCTTGGACGCAAGCATCCGAGCTCGTGAGCTCACGGGCACGCCATATGTAGTGACCAGGCTCCACTGTAATAGGTATCCCAGTTTTTGCGACACCTCCATTTTCTTTCTGAAATGTACATTTTTCAGTTTGTCCGACAACATCGACGCATGCCGCACTATCGTCTGAGCCCTCCTCATGACCCAAAGCATCACAAGTGATATATTTGTTCGCCTCACCAGTGCGGACGCATTCACATGGCGGTACGAAATGCGAACCCATCACAAAAAGAAGCACCGACGGGCAGATTGTTATGATGACAAGATACTGCCGGGGAGCAAGAAATTGAATATAAGGCCCCATCGCGACGCGGCGCAACCCACCGCTCGCTATGAAGCTATCCTTGGTCGCCTTCTCCGCCCTCCTTCCTTGCGCCTTGGCGCTGTGGCCCCTTCCCACAGGTACGCGATGTGACCGACCTCGGTACGCACCCGCTGATCTTTTGTTTGTCAGGCCTTTCCGTTGGCACTACTCCTCTTCGGCTGAGTCCTGGCTTCGACATCAAAATCAACATCGCCAACGCACCGGCGGACCTCGTCGCGGCCGTTGCGCGCGCAAAAGGGTACCTCGCCAACGACAAGCTGGAGGCGCTCGTTATCGACCACGGCGCCTCCTCCGCAGCCGCCATCGCAAAAGCCAAGCAGCTTCCGTCGCTGACGTTGTCCCTGGTCTCGACCCCAAAAGGCTCCGTGCCGAGCATATCTACCGAGGCGATAGCCCCTATTGAGAGTCGGGTTGAGGGTTACACGCTCACCGTTCCCGCTGACGGTTCCGGCGCGGTTCTCAAGGCCAACTCGACCCTCGGCCTGTTCCGGGGCCTGGCCACCTTCGGGCAGCTGTGGTTTGACTGGCAAGGCACCACGTACTCGCTCACAGCGCCGATCCAGATCTCGGACGCTCCCGCATACGTCCGTGCTTTTTCCTATCTTTCGTCCCGTCACTAATCTCTTTGAACTTACATAGCCTTACCGCGGCTTTATGTTGGACACTGCGAGAAACTTGTATGCCCTTTATCTCCTAGAATCCGCATGGGTGCTTATCTTTCGCGCAGCTTCCCTGTTGCCGACATTAAACGGACCATTGATGCCATGAGCTGGGTTAAAGTGCGTTTAACTACGTTCCCAAATTAGCGCCCCTGGTCTGATTTACACCTAGCTCAACACCCTCCACTGGCACATTGTCGACAGCCAGAGCTTCCCCCTGGAAATTCCTGGCTACACCGTGCTCGCCGAGAAAGGCGCCTACTCCGCCACCTCAGTGTACAGTGCCAGTGACGTGAAGGACATCGTCACCTACGCCGCGGCTGTAAGTCCCTTGCTACATCCGTCGCGTGCCCGCTGCTGACCCAATTATCCTCAGCGCGGTATCGATGTCATCCCCGAAATCGACACCCCTGGGCACACCTCCGTCATCTCCAAGGCGTTCCCCGAGTACGTCGCCTGTGCCGAGTCCACGCCCTGGTCGTCCTTCGCCAACGAGCCCCCCGCTGGCCAGCTGCGCCTCGCGGATGCGGACACCATCAAGTTCACCGCCGGCATGCTCAAGGCCGCCGCGACCCTGTTCCCCAGCCAGTTCTTCTCGACCGGCGGCGACGAGATCAACGCCAAGTGCGCATCCGTCTGTCTATACGCGTGTCTTGCAACGCTGACCATTTTTGGCTTGTAGCTGCTACACGCAGGACAATGAGACGCAAGCGGCCCTGAAGAGCAGCAACCAAACGTTCTTGCAGGCGTTGAATACCTTCACGCAGAGCAACCACGCTGCGCTGCGCACTGAGGGAAAGACCGCTGTTGTTTGGGAAGGTCCGTGGTCTTCACTAACTGGGCTATATGTTACTCACTCGACGCGTGCAGAGATGGTCTTGGCTGACCCGGTGCAGCTTGCCAACGACACTGTCGTCCTGTGCGTTTCTCCTTCTCCCTTCAATCCCCATCCATCCTAACGCTAGCGCTTGTAGGGTGTGGATCTCCTCCGACGATGTCGCGGCCGTCGCGGCCACTGGATACCGCATCGTCCACGCCGCGTCGAACTACTTCTACCTGGACTGTGGACACGGAGGCTGGGTCGGCGACTTCCCCGCCGGCAACAGCTGGTGCGACCCCTTCAAGACCTGGCAATATGTGCATCTCCTTTCCTTTTCCTTCCACCTCCCATCCGCCCATTCGCACGACCTGCTTACGCCGCGCTCTTGCAGGCATACATCTTCGACCCCGTCGCCAACCTCACCGCCTCGGAGGCCAAGCTCGTTCTCGGCGGGCAGAGCCTCCTCTGGACGGAGCAGAGCGGGCCGGAGAACCTCGACAGCACGACGTGGCCGCGCGCGGCGTCGACGGCGGAGCTCTTCTGGAGCGGGCCCGGCGGGGACGTCGACGCGGCACTGCCGCGGCTGCACGAGGAGGTGTACCGCTTCCGCCAGCGCGGCGTCGCAGCCAATGCCCTCCAGCCCGAGTGGTGTGCGCGCCGCCCTGGTGCCTGCGATCTCAACGCGTGAGCGGATGACTGGGCGCGGGGTCGAGGGCAGGTGGCTGCTGCTTCTGTATACACTCTTTAATCACCCGAATAATAACTTATCGTTCGTTGGTCGCCGTGAATCTCCTGCACTGAACCAATGCGCTGAGCAACAGGACTATTCAAGCACGCAGATTGAAGCGACGACGATTTCACTGCGCCTATCTTCACGTCTACTCGGGTTGGACGCCAGGGGAGCGCAGCCTGCAAATGAATAGACGCGTTCTTCTAACGCGGAAGAAGTTGATGGAATTCAATTGCTCGAGGATTACTTGTTTTGTCTGGAAACATTCCGTTCTATTGATCCATCGATAGAGGTCATTTTTATACTCCTCCTTCGATCCTGCGCTGCTGTTTCATCGCCCACGTTTTTTCTTCCTCGACTGTCCTACAGATTTTCGTTCGGCCATCCCACCACCTTCAGTAAATCGTGAGTTGTCCACGCCCCGTCTTGACCTCACTCTAATCTTTCCAAGATGGATCCCAACGTGGCTCTCCTTATGCGACAGACCTCAGCGTCGGCAGCTTTCGAGACCAATGTTAAAAGCCTTATCCAGGCATCCGAGGACACCATAGTCGGCATAGACTCACAGATGCGAGACCTCGCTCGTCTTCGTGACCGCGAGCGAGGTATCATCGCTACCCTGCGCAGTGCCATCGTCCCCGTCAAGAAGCTTTCTGCGGAGCTGTTGGTCGAAATTTTCCTAATCTTAGCCATGCCGGTGCCGCCACTGGCCATGGGATATAACCTTCTCCAGTTTTCCGCTGCGTCAATGCAGGCTGTTTTAGCGGTGTCGCAGGTGTCTGCGTATTGGAGAAACATTGCGATTACGACGCCCCGGCTGTGGGCATACTTTTTCTCCCTCGATGTGAAGACGAGGCCTACAAAGGGTTATCTCACGGTGCTCCAATTGTGGTTGGATCGGTCTTCCCCTTTGCCCATTCCTGTCTGCATTGAATCCTCAATCGAGCCGGGCCACCTTGCACCTCTGATGAAAGTTTTAATCGGTGGGGCAAATCGATGGAGGGAGTTAACTCTCGCAGGGAATGCTCTCGCCAGTCTTCCTGCGGACATTCCACACCAGCTGGAACAGCTCAGAAGCGTCGTTTTCGTGGATTATGAACTGGATGGGCGGCTCATGGATGCATTGGTTCAGAGAAAAGCCATTTTCCTGGGTGCATCAAACCTCCGAAAGGGACAGATCTTTTCCTGCGGTTCCATCTTAGCCTCCTTGCCATGGATGCAACTCTGCGATCTCATTCTGAACACGCCATTAAGGGCGTGCTTGGAGGTCCTGAAACATTGTGCTAATCTTGTGCATTTCCATCATCATCTATCTTTCCCGCCGGATGGACTAGAAATCTTACCAGGAAATGTCTGGGTCGTTCTGCCCCAGCTGATAACCCTCAGCGTATCAACAACCATGGTCGATACTGACATGCACGATATCTTGGGGCATATCACCTGTCCGCTCCTGAAGTCACTTCATGTTAGTGTAGAGCTCGGATGGACTCCGTCGAGTCTCCCACAATTCCAGCAAAGCTCGCCTTGCATTACCGAAATCAGTCTCCAGGACGTCCAACTAACGTCGGCGGAATTGATAGGCATGCTTCGCAACTCCCCCTTGCTCGAGCATCTACGTCTTCACCGTTGCTATCACTGCGTCGATGACACGTTGCTCAATGCTCTCAGTTACCGGGATTCCGATCCTTCACCCCTTGCGCCTGCTCTCACTCTCGTCTTCTTTGACAAGATTGGGGATACATTTTCCCAGCCCATTCTGGAAACTGCGATTCGGTCACGGTGGTGGTCCAATGAAGACCTCGCTTCGATCCCGTCAGGCCGTCACCCACGAGTAAAGCGGTGGAGAATCTTTTCTGTCACGATTGCGGGTAGACCCTTTGACCAGAATTTTAAAGCAAAATTCAAAGACATCAGTCCGAAAGGGCTTTTTGTATTACTCGGATAGTGTGAGTCAATTTCTTCGCACCTTCAGGTTACCTTACCTATCTCATTTTTCAGTGCACGCCATCTTGGATTCCATACCGCGAGTCGGTCCTTGTTGGGAAAAATGAAGTCTTCGAAATCAAGAAGAAATAAAAAATGTTGCGCTAAATCATATTATGCCCTCGGTTACACTCTCGCTTAGCTATCCCTGCGCGACCAACTCTGCGTTTCTTGTACCCATTATATACATAACGAACCAACCTCTTGGAGAAGCGCTCACGCTGGCAATCATTAGTAGGAAAAAAATGGGACATCGCCAGAATACTTACCGTATATTTGCTGCTCAAATAGTTCCAACGTTGCGATTCCATCATACATGCTGCAACGCTGGATGCTGAAGGGATCAGTCTCGAGCGCCGAGTGGAAAGTATCAAGTGAGTTTATGAGGCGGATATGTAGGCCCGCGTCTCGCAATTTCTGCAACGCGATGCAGGAGGAGCTGCTCGGAAGGAGCCTGATCCTCGCAGGGTCGGTGTTCAAATTCATGATCAACCCGAAAAATTCGAGCGGGGACGAGTGGCTCGCTCGAGCTGCAAGAATTTTTAGGAAGGAGCGTATACGCATTGTTTTGAGGACCAGGTCTCCCACGGAGAATGCGATGAGGTTGGGAAGTAGCGGCTGGGGATCGTCATCCTTGGGGGCCATCGCCTCCTCGAACAACAGCCCGACCCCAGCCTCATTCGTGGATGCTACGGTCAATTCCTGGATGGATGGCAGCTTCTGCAAGATGGGGAGCCACGGTGACATGTCGCTTTTGTTCAAAAAAAGCGACAGGCGCTCGACGGTGCAGGCTGAACGTTCGATGAACGAAAGGACGTGCGCTGGGTCGCAGTCTGCGACTAGGCCATTAAGGGGTAGCTCCTCGAGCCTTGGGACAGTGATGCGCACAAGACACGAAGTACCGTGCAGGTATAACCGTCTGAGGGAGGGGAGTACCGTGATATCTCTCGATACTTCGTTGAAATCTCCGTTAACTTTCAGGCGACATTCGACGAGGTTCGGCGTCTTTCGGAAGATATCCAAATACTGGTCTTGACGGACAGTGCCACTATAATGCGTGACGCTATGCCAAGGAACATGTGCGGAAGGCGGCAGACCATCCTGTTCACCTTCGATTTCGCGCAAGGACTGACAGGTCTCCAGAATTTCAACGGATTTTTGGGAAATGCGGTCCGCGGAGAAATGGCGCAGGGCAGACAGCTTTCCGTGGAGTTCCCGCGCCATGTCGGCGAAGTATTCTTCATTTTTTACGACCAGTACATCCCAACGATGGCACGCAGCGACAAGGCTTGCATGCAAAGGGGATCGCAGATGTATCCAAGTCACTGGGTAAATGATCGCTATTTGGAGCGGGGCTTGACCTGTCCGAGAGAATTGTGTTTCAGATGCCTCGTCTGCAGTAGACTTCCCTCCCCTTTCGGGTACCACAAATGACGACCACAGCATTGGTAGGCCGACTGCAATATCCCTCCAGCGCTGGCAAATATGGCCCAGATACCATGGTGCTTTCTGCGTCTCCAGGCGCCGCAGAGGCGGAATGGTCATGGAAAATATGCGACAGATTAGTTCGGATGGCAGACGGCGAAGCGGCGAGACAATCGCTATGTGCGAGCGGACGTCTGCGAGAAGCTTATCCCTCTCCTGCGTTACAGCAGCCAAAACTGACGCCAGGGCTGACACCTGTTGATTGAGAACGTCCAAGCGACCATTCGCAATCGTGACGAAGGTCCTAGCCTCCTCGATATCCGAGCCACTGGGTGGACAGTTGGTGAGTGCGAGAGGGTTCGGCGGAGGGATTGGAGGAATGGGAAGGTCGTTCGAGGTGATGTACCCGCAGTTTACGCAGGGGGTGCTCATCGTGGTGTCGAAGAACTGGAGAGGTCCACAGATTCGAGACCCTGAATGTCTGTTAAGTAGGACTCCTGAATCATTGAGCGAACCTAGAATAGGAAGAGGAGGATATTACAAGAGGTCCCTATAAGGAACAAACAGATACTGTACCTATGTACAACAAGGTAGGAATGAATCAGATCGCCTTTCTAGGAACTCGGAGCATGGGAGTAGAGGTTCAAGTTGAGCAACTAGTGGACGCGGAAGCAATACCATCACTGATGCGATCCAACAGTTCCCCTTTCGACCTCCGGCTCGTTACTGATGGCGGTGGCAGATACCGCTAACCAGATACCGTCGGAGTTTGAAACTCCGGCCCGCGGCCCGGCCACCGCCGCTTGCGCTAAATTCCATAGCTGTGCCCTTAAAACCTTCAACCCCAGTTCCTTGCATATTGTCAGAAAAAATTATGGTTCTCCATTTTAAGCATCTACTCCTCACAGTGCACAGGGCCTTCTGGTACCCACCCTTTACTCAAAGACTGGCAGTACTGACACCTGAGGCAGGAAAAAAAGACATTTTTAAATGTACTGTGGCATCTGCAGGCTGCAGTCCGAGTCATATGCTAGCTCCCATGCCTGCTTTGGAAGATGCATGCATGCTCACTGGCATGGGCAAGAGGGAACCATTTGGGTAATGTTGCGGCACATGCAAGAGGCACGGAGAGGTGGCCGCGCACCTGGTGAGCGGGTAGACAACGAGCACAAGCATCTCAGTATCCCTGAATGTTTATATGGTTCTCTGTGAGCCGGGAGAACCCCCACTTTTGCCTCTGCAGTCAGATTGGCCGAAAAGGAGGAGCTTTGAGGTCATGACATGCATTTCACATTGAAACTTAAAGCCAGCACTTCGTGACGCACAGGAAAGAAGGAATTGGTAGTAGAGAGAGAATAGGCAGTGAACAGTGGTATTTGGTGTGTAATTACGAGGTATTAGCAAGGAAGAACGAGCCAGCTGTCAAATTGAAGACTTGGATTTTTGAAGTTGTGTCGAGCTGCAAGTTCAGAGCATGCCTTGTGCAGAGGGCCAAGATAAAGGGAGTAGATAGAAGCATGACACACATAGACTATGTGCAGCAGGCCGGAGGGAGAGGGAGAGTCAGGAAGAGCGATTGCGCGGGACCAACGGTCGTATCACCGAAATCGGATTTGTTCGGTCATCACGAAATCAAACTCAGTCGGTATCTTGCCGAAGATTCAGAAAAGTCGAATGAAAACTCACCTCTGGATAGTTACCGAATTAAAAAAGATCTAAGGCTTACCTACCTAAACAGAGTCCCCCGAAATATTTTCGAGAATATAGGAGACCGGGTGAGAAGCCAATAAACTATCTTCGCTATCGGGTGGCGGTACCCAATGGTCATGTGCTGATGTCTCGGAAGCTCTCGACAAATAAGGGTATATTTTATTATCTTTATTTCTTTATTTGATTATTTTCACCCACCGACACCGGTATCGAGCCCCAATCCGCACTGGTGGCTTCTCACTACACCAAGTCCCCGATGCAGGGTGCAAGGACATCTTCGATATCGCTACTAGCTCTGGTAATGTTCTCGTCAAGAACAAACAACCACGCCATTTCTATCGGGGCCGAGGTACTTGACAAGGGAGAATTTTGCTCAGCTGGACACTAGTTTCGAAGATTTCATCCAATCGAGGCAGCGGGAACACTCCAGGGATCCCTAAGCGACCCCTAGCTCACAATCAACCTTCTCTGGCCGATAGACCCGGAGTCTACCGAGCTATAAAAGAATCTGCACCTACGTGGCCGCTCCTCCCTCCGGAATCCTCCAGCGATGGCCGAAAGTGTCTTCCGTATTTCTGTTCCGGATGAGTCTATCTCTGCTCTCAAGCAGAAACTCAAAGACGCCACCTTCCCCGACGAGCTCCAAGATGCTGGATGGGAATATGGCCCCCCGCTCGCGGATATTCGACGTCTTGTCAATCGATGGGCAAATGGCTATGACTGGCGTAGCCAGGAGGCGCTGTTGAATGAGGAACTTCCTCAATTTACCCGCGACATTGCGGTGGATGGTCATGGCACCCTCAATATCCATTATATACACAAGAGAAGCGAAACGGAACATGCGATTCCACTGTTGTTCGTCCACGGATGTGCGTATTCTCCAAGATACTCACCGTAATTGCTGCGAACACACTGATATCCTCTTCCAGGGCCTGGCAGTTTTTTCGAGGCTCGCAAGCTTTTCCCCCTCCTTATGCGTAGCTCACCGGACCACCCGAGCTTCCATCTCGTAGCGCTGAGTTTGCCCGGGTATGGCTTCTCTGAAGCGCCTTCCAGAAAGAAATTTGGTCTGGACCAATATGCAGAAGTAATTATGATTCCAAAGGCGCGTCTCGAGACTCGTCTAAAACAGCCTCTTCAGGTCTGCAACAAACTCATGTTAGCATTGGGGTATAATGAATATGGTAATGTTCTTTTTCTCATGGCGGCAAAGCATGCATTGACGCCCGTTTCCAGTGACTCAGGGAGGAGACTGGGGATTTGTGGTATGCTCCGCGCAACCGAATTTACTTCCCTGAATTGAGTTCACTTGTAGATCACACGACGGATCGCAAACTTATACGGTCCCAAGCACAGCAAAGCATGGCATACAAATTTCCCCGGGTACGTGATATGATTCCATGCCACGAAATGTGGCATCCTGACATCACGCACGTCAGTGGTCAACCCCCGAGCTTGTTCCGGCAACCTCTGGATTTTCTCTCGATGCTATTCAAACCGTTCAGTCCCAAGGAGAAAGCCGGGATCGAGCGCACTCGAAAGTTTATGGCGACGGGCTCTGGTTATATGGACGTGCAGGCCACGAGACCCCAAACGCTAGGGTATTCTCTGGCGGACTCACCCGTCGGTCTCTTGGCGTGGGTCTACGAGAAGCTCGTCAGTTGGACAGATGAATACCCTTGGAATGATGACGAAGGTGAATACGGCACTCTCTTCTTTTATTTTTGCGATCTCTCACGTTGATGGGCATCCTCAAGTGCTCACATGGGTATCTATTTTCTGGTTTTCTCGCGCGGGTCCTGCTGCCTCCGTGCGCATTTATTTCGAAGTGGGCAGAGGAAACGCGGAAACCCTCATGAAGGAATTCGCAGCTAGCGATCCACCACCGATTCCTCTGGGGATTTCCAGGTTTCCAAAGGAATTGGTCTGCCTCCCGAAAAGGTGCGCTTGTCGCTCACTGGCAACATCCTCGAATAACCGAACTCGCATGAATCCTGCACAGCTGGTCAAAACGCGTTGGAAAAATAGTCTTTGATCGTGAGCACGAGAGTGGGGGTCACTTCGCTGCTTACGAAAATCCTGAGACTCTTACCCGCGACCTACGCGACATGTTCGGGAAGGGCGGACCAGCTTTTGGGGTGGTAACGGGGAGAAGTGGCTACGATTGAGTTTTCTGAACCCTTGCTGATTGCATGGACATTACCTGGTCGAACTTTGCTACAGAGTCCTGGGACAATCTAATACATAGGGCAATATATAGCGTTGAGATTTGGACGGGACGCGGAGCTCACCCTACTCAACTAACAACTAGGACCGTGTGTGGTTCGCCCGAATGAAACTTGACGGTCTCTTTGGACCCCGTGAATTTCCTCCACTCCTCGCTCCAATACGTTTCAAAAATGAAGATGATGGTCTCGATGTGAAGGTTCAATTGGGTCGCATCAAACGCGAAATGTCACGCGTTACTGACCTCAGACCTCCCCAAAGACCTTGCATTTCCCATATTGCCGCCGGACAACTGAAGACCTCCATCTTTCCCAGCGCCTATATCCTGGATCCTGGACGAGGAAGAAATCTGCCCCAGCTCACAGATCCGAGCATCGCGCCATGGATCGATATCCATAATCCGAGATCGGATTCCGTTCCTCTTCCAGGTCTGTCCCGCGTGGAAACCAGTTTCAATTCGCAAACCAAACGCGTCTGAATCCTCATGTAGGGAGTAGAGGCCAATATCGATTGTATTGAGTCCAAACGGGAGACCTAGAGTCCCTCCGTGACCGCGAGCTCGAAGCACGCCCTGAAGCTCACCCTCGTCATCGATCCGACTCGGCCCGCAAACAGAGATTTTCTTACACGTATATCCGCAGAATACTACTATCAAGGCGGCCCTCGCGATTCTCCCATTATGTGTGTTCCCGGAGTAACTCGCATGCGAAACGGGGTGCGGTGATTATAACCTCGACAGCTTGCCATTCGTGTGGTGCGCACCGTGATTTGATTCTGCCGTATCATTGACTAGATGATATATATGGCCTACGCCGGATCCTGTGCCATTCTGCAGTATCGACGGAGCTGAGATGGAAACGGATTCACTACTTTCGACGCCCTACCAATCACCCACCCTCGAGAACCTGTCGTACGTCTGTGCGTGTTGAAGAGATGACATGCTAATCATGCAGTCCTGACGGATTGCGATTGAACTATCGCCTTTTTTATCGACAATGGCATCTTCCGCCCACTTCAACGCTCTGACCTCGATGTGGTGCGTCTGACGAAAAGGTGATGCTAACCACACTGCATATAACCCTTTGATTGACAGGGTTTTGATTATTGCCTTGTAACACCCCATCTCCATCTTCAACTTACTCCCCGCATCTATCTGCATGGACTCTCCGCAAACAGCGTCCAAATACAACGTCCAGCGAGTTCCACGCTAGGAAGCAGGAAAATAATGGCCGGGATCGGCGCCCTCGATCTTGTCTCGCAAGTCGGAAAGGGAAACGCCGAATGGAAGCACTCCAAGATTATTCGTCGCGATTCTCCTTGTCTGAACAGTTACTCAACGCGTACTCATTCGCTAGCTGCACAAACGGCGTACAGTCCCGTGACCGTGACTGAATCCAGCCGAACTTCTTCTCCAATGCTGGCAATGCTCCAAATCAATTTCTTCCCGCCACGGATCTAAGTATGACGCTCGCCTGTTGCCCGACCGTTTCATACAGTAACGGAAGAAGTCTAGTGCCCGCGCGGATACAACGGATTGCTCCCGTAAATCCAGGCCAATTCGTCGAACGTGGAGCGGGCTGCATTTTTTTCCTCATTGTGCGCATCTACGAGCAATAGGTCAGCTGCAGAACATTCCGCTCGTCAAGTATCGGAAATCAACCAGCCTTCGACGTTTCGACTTCCATCCATCGTGTCCCCGGTACGGTGAGTAGACTCCGTCATAGTGTCGGCATTGGTTCGGCAGCAATTGACCTGTGAAATTTTAGCCTACCCCGGTCGGTGAATAATGTCCGGACTACTAACCCTTGACTTGTAGCAGATTTTAGGTCTTTCATCTCAGCGTCTCCTCCCGTCGCGGCCTCCCCGGCTTTGATGCCTGCGTCCCCCGCTCTCAAGCATCCATGGCCAGAGCGAACAGCTCCGTCGTCTCCGTGGCTCGGCGGCGTCCCTTCTACGTCTAAGCTTGTGCGAAGACAGATTGTCGCCGACCAGGATGCTGTCGGTACAGTGGTCTTTCCAAGCTTATTCTCCGATCCTCATGTTCTACGTGCCCAGCGGCTGCAAAGACCCAGTGCGAGCAGCAATCGGGCAACGAGGTCATATCGTGTTTCCCAACCGCGGACGTCGTCATCCCCCAGCATCAGTGGGCGACCTTCGTTTGTGCGCCAGTTTTTACCTTTCCTTGTTCTCCTTGACGTCTTAAATCAACTCGCAGGGAATTCGAACGATCCAGACTTCGTGCAGTCGGAGCGGGTCGACGTATACCTCTTTCATGGCGACTCTCTCGAGGAAATTTTGTTCATGCCCGACCAAATAAATCCCATTGGGCGGGCGGGCTCTGTTACTGCGCAGGTCAATGACTCGTGGTGGGGTGACAGAGGCGCCAATTGGGCGGGGAGCAACATTTCTTATCCGTTCTACTGGCTGATCCAGAGGAACGGCGAGTCGCTGACGGACGGAACGCAGCAACCGCAGACGACGTTTTCTGCAGTCCGTGAGTGCGCTTTACGGGCGACTGCTTCTCCTTCCTGAAGCAGTGTCATAGAAACTACATTCGCCGACTCAATTCTTTCCTCGATGTCATCGAGCTCCGCATCAGCGTCGGCGGCGGCGGCGCTAAGAACAAGGACGTCATCGTCAGCCTCGACGACCAGCAGCTCGACGGCCCGCCCGGACGGCCAGATCCAGTCCAGCGGCGGCAGCGCGCCCTTCCCGCACTGGGCCATCATCGTCATCGTGCTCGGCATCGTCGCGGTGCTCGCGCTATGCGGCTGCATGCTGTTCGCGATCTACTATATCCGCGAGCGGGACGCGCGCCAGGACCAGGACCGCGATCGGCACCACCACATCCCCGTACGCGAGAGCTCCCCGGGCGTGGACATGGCGGAGGCGGCGGGAGGCGCGACGATCGCCGGTGGGGCGCTTGCGCTCGGCCGCGATACGAGCGGTACGTCGCAGGGCCATGGGCGTCCCTCGACGCAGGGGCCACAGCGGACAACGTCCCCCGCGCAGCGCACCATCTCGCCCGACTCGACGATCTCGCGTACGGAGCCGGTCCCGTTCTCGGGCGCAGATGCGGCCGTCATGGCGGCCGCGTTCCGCACGGGGCTGCGCTCGCCGGGGCGGCGGCTCTCGTCGTCGTCGGAGGTGGATGAGGACGAAGGGGAGGGCACGGTGGACGGGGGCGGCGCTTCGCGCACGCGGAGCCCCGACGGAGAGCGGGAGAGGGAGAGGCTACTGCGGCGCGACCTTGGGGACGAGGGAACGGACATCCGGAGCGTCGAGTCGGCGCGCACGCCACTTGTCGAGTCGAGCGAGGGCCACGGTACCACAAACCCCAACGTGCGCCTCGGGCCGCGGCGCGACCTTTCCCTCTGACAGCGATTCTCCCCCGCGTCCGCATACATACACACCTCATAGAGCGGTCTTCCGACCCC
Source organism: Mycena galericulata (assembly GCA_029289565.1). Lineage (NCBI taxonomy): Eukaryota > Fungi > Basidiomycota > Agaricomycetes > Agaricales > Mycenaceae > Mycena > Mycena galericulata. Next base: position 268,811 of record JARKIA010000094.1, read on the forward strand.
CCACCCGCCTTCGCCTTCCCGATGTTTCATGTGCCTTCCGCATGCTTGCATCGTTAATTGATTGATTTCGACTCCTATACCCCGTCTCCGCGATCCTGAACCGATATCATCATACCCGCGCTAGCAAACCCCGCTTGAGCTACTACTACTCCCTATCCATACTTGTCGTTGCGCACACACCCCGCCGCCGGCCACCTTTTGCCGGCTTTCTTGGCCTGTCCTTTCTTGCTCGGACCCTCTCACGCAGCGTCCCGACTATCAGCCTAGCTATAGCACAAACACCGGGCGCGCCGTCTGTGCGGCCCATCCGACCTTCCTGGTGCAATCCTCCCCAGTGCACACTTGTGCGGCGTGCGCTTGTATTGTTTATCCTTTAGACTTATTTTTTATCCTGTGGGAGGGACGCGAACCGTTACTTGCTTTGTACCATACATACATACGTTACTCACGTTGCCTATATCTCTTGACTCTATAGCTTTATATGTCGCTATATGGACCTCGGACACACACCGCACCTACTGTTACTGTTTATCATGTCTTGGCCTCCTACATACTGCGGGTTACCCTTTTAATGCACTTTGGAGTTCTGCATCCCACGTCTGTCTAGGGGGGCAAGCGGAGGCATTTCGCAAAATTAGAAGATACATATACAGTCAAAATGTATCGTAAACTACGGCGGAAGGTCTATCTATACTATATGTCTCCGTCCCTTCCGTACGTCTAAAATACGGACGACAAATAACTTCCAGCCCTAAGAACGGGAAGCGGATTTGGGCTTCGAGTCGGCCGAGGCGCGCCCCGCGCATTTCCTCTTGTGCTCCTTCCAGTGCGTCGTTTGGCACCTGAAACAAAAGGAAAATCAGCACGGGTCGAAAACTGTTTGGTATTTGAGGGGCAATGCACTCTTGGTCACAATAATACACCTTCCTACACGCAGAACACATCTTGGGCTCCGAAATCGGCTTCCCACAGCATCCACAGAGCGCCGACGCGCGTTTGTCGCGCCGGTCGCGCACGATCTCCGTCTGGAACGCACCCACCAGGGGACTTGACTTGCCAAAGGGATTGAAGGTACCGCCGTTGGGGATCACAGTGCGGTGCGTGCCCTTCGGCACGCTGTCGCCACCGACGTCGAAGTTGTTTCCGAAGGGGTCGCTGCCCATGAGGCACTTCTTCGGGCCGGAGGGCACGCTCGCGGGCGAGGCGAGCGCGTCGGCGATGCGCGTGCGCGCTGCATCGAGGTCGAAGAAGAGCGGGTCGAAGCGCCAGCGCGCGCCGAGGCGCCGCACGGCGGGGTCGTCGCAATAGTTCATCGACTGCGCGATCTCGGCGTGCTTCGCTGCGTCGAGGGATACGATGTATTCTTTCCAGTTCCGGCAGCCTTGGCCGTCTTCGCGGGGGCAGGCGCCGCCGCCTGCGAGAAGCTCGACTTTGCCGTCGGATTCCGAGGCGGGCAGGATGGCGTCGACGTAGATGTCGTGGAACCAGTGGTCGCCCTTGGTCACGGTGTCCTTGTGAGTTTGGATTGGATTGCAGTGGCAGAAGCGCGACAAACCAAGTCGTAAATGTAGTGGAAGGCGGGCTTTTTCGGGTTTGGTGGAGGCAGGATGTCTGCGAGGGAATACTCGTGGTCGTCGAGATAAGTATAGCCATTGTCTTTCAAGTGCATAAAGTCGATATACTTCCAGGCAGTCAGCATACGATGGAAGGCATAGTGAAGTGCACGTACGCTCCCACCGTCCGGTCCATACTGTGCCCCGTCGCGATCATCGACAAAGAGATAGCCGTGGTAATTTCTTGTCCAGCCCAAAGCCGGCGCGAGGATCTTGTCGTGAAAGACGCCGACTTTCGTCGCACCTGAGACCTTGATGCGCCGCCACATGATACCGCTGGTGCACGAGGCCACCTCCTTATCCCGCAGACGGACGGTCAGCACATAATCGCACAGTTCTCGTTGCGGATCTCTCGAAGCTGCGATCTTTGCTTTCTGCATCCCTGAAGGGTCAGTGCGCGACACGTAAATACAAATTTTGCGCGCACTTTCCGTTCCATGAGCGCGTTGATGAATTGGACTTGTGGCAGGAGACTTCCGTGATACATACACTTTATCTGCCAGGAATCTTGCTTCATGCGAAGCTGTATGGTTTCCACCAGTGAGCGCTGATCCGAGTGGTCGAGCTCTACGATGCCCCAGTCTATCATATCGCCACGGCCGCGGTGCCGTCTAGGAATAAATTCGTCCGGGTCTGGAATATGATAGTCAGAGTGGCATCGAAGGCCGGGAAAAGAACACACGCTTGAGATATACAGGATGAAACCCAGAAAGGTCATCTTGCGGCAGGAATTTCTTGGAATGGGGCTGAGTCCTTTGAAGGAAGCACTCTACTACTAGTAGTGTCAAGGGCTTACAATGAAAGATTGCTTTCCGTTTATTATCCTTGGCCGCAGCAATTTCTCCTGTTGTTGGCGATTCTTTTTAGATTCGGCGGTGGAAGTGTAAGGTGGCATGCCAGATAGCTGACGAGGGGGCCTGAAATTTAAAAAGGCAAAAAACGCGTAGGTTACGCTCACGTGAAGGTGTCACATAATTGGCGCGTCGCCTTGGAGTTGTCGGACAAAAAGTTCAGTAAGTATGATAGCATTAGTAGGTACGAGAGCATGGTGGAGACCCGAGGTTTTTCGGAGAGAAATAAGCAGGAAGGCCCAGGCCAACAAAAAAAATCAAAGTGAAAGAAGATTTCGCGAAATTATCCAATGTCTACTTCGAGACCTTCCGCCCGAAGCCGATCCATCGTCGACTTGAAAGTCTCGCTGAAATTCTCGTATTCTGCATCCCCGCGGTCGATGTATATGACTTTCCAGCGCGCAACAGCCGGCGGCGCCGGGAGGGCCAAAAGCTGTGCGTCTGTCCACCACCGTGAGCGTATCATCTTCTTCAGGACCCTTTCTTCGAAATTGTCAGCTGAGTAGGAGATCCTCAATTCTCGGAGTCGCGGTGCTGGGTGTACGGTGTTTAGGTCGGAGTATTGGAGGAGTTCGAATATGGAATTGTCGATGCAGTCCATGCATGCTTCCAATCGCAACTTTACGAGATTCGGACCATCTCGGAGAATGCAGATCAGGTCTGCGACCGAGAGCGAGCAATTTTCGATAGAGAGATGTTCAATATTTGGAGACCGTCGCTGGAAGGCTGTGAAATCCGTGGACAACCAACTGGCCTCAGTTTGATCTGAGGCTATGCTCAAATCCGCGAGGGCGGGTAGATCCAAGCACCTGAAGAAAGACATTATAAATCGGCCCTCCGAATCCACGAATTCAAGCGCCAGTTTTTGCAAATGCGACAATCGGGTGATGAAAGCGGAACCAGGCGATTGGATCCAGGGTTCCATATTGGAGAAGCTGGCGGTGACGATATTGGTGCACTGCACCAGGACGTCCAGACAAATCTGCGAAGATTTCTCAGAGAGGATGAGCTCCGTGAGCTGAGGCCAAGGCATGGGGAATTTGTTCGTTTGGGCATCAAGGACTACCGTACGGAGGCGAGGAGCGCCGAGGAAGACGTTGACCGTGGACTCGTGACTGAGGATATCCTGGCGGGTCTTAAAATCCAGTCTTTCGAGGCTCTTCAACGCGGTCATGGGGAGGTTGCGGAGCCTGGAGATTTTCGAATAATAGAAGGCCAGAGATCGCCAGCGGGGAGCCAAGCTATAAACAAAATCCACCAGGGGTGATGCCTCGGGCCCCTCATGAATCAACGAGATGGGGATGGGGAGCGGGCCGGATCGCTCTAAAAACGTTTTCGTTGTGGCGAGGTATGCGTCAGAGGGTGGTTTTGTAATACGTATGGAAAGTGACAAGGCCCACAGCCTCGGGGTTGTGACCACTAATTGTCTCCAATGCGCGCACACCTGGCATAGCGCGAGGACGAGCTTGAGCTTCAGGTTGTTCCGGTCATGAGAAACGTTGTCGACTGCGATAAGGAATATTTCCGCGAGCAATTCGGCGGGGAGTTTTCGTATGGGAGCAATGACCAATTTGAGGGAGGCAATGAGCCCGCGCTCTTGGTCGCGGAGACGCAAGAGATCGCGTATCTGGGAGTCTATACGAGAAACATTTGCCTCTGAAGCCTTGATAAGGCTTTTTGCTTGAAGTTCGAAGCTGGAGCTGCCGGATTGCCCAAGTAGGAGGGCAGACGAAATGGTCTCCATTCTGATTCAACGTGAGGGGAGAGCTGGACAAAATATTCAGAACTGTTGTCGCTCAGATTTGGTACAACCCACCTCAAGACTGTGTGCTGTTCGAGTCGAACCAGGCGCCGCCTCGAGTTTTGTACGCGACTTGCCACTTGGACGCGACTCGGAAGAGAAAGCTTGGAGTCACGACCCAGTCACGATCACGCAGATAAATGTGATGTCACGTCAGCTTCCACTCAGCAGTCCTCCACCATGGTGAGTACCTACCGACTTGCGATGCAGCCCGCTATCTTACCAAGCCAAGGACAAAAAGCCAGATGCGGCTAGTCTCCCGCCAGATACCGTGGTGTTTGCCCACCGCATGTTTGAAGCTGCACGAAGCGGAAATTCAGAGCTCCTTGTCGCAGCGGTCGATGCGGGCCTGCCTGTGAACATCTTGAACGAGAAAGGTGGGTTTCCGAAACCCTACTTAATACCTAGGCAAGAGCTGGCTTTCCAGGAAACAGCCTTTTGATGCTCGCAGCATATGGTTAGTAAATTCACGGGCCGTCACGGTGGTATTCAACACTTGCAGCGGGACATCTGGACCTTACCAAGAAACTCCTGGAACGGGGAGGCGACCCGAACCTTCTCAATGACCTGGGACAGTCGATGATTGCGGGTGCGGTCTTCAAAGCGCACGACGATGTCGTGCGCGTGCTCGCGGAGAAAGGCGCGAACCCTCGGCTTGGGACGCCAAACGCTATCCAGGCTGCGCACATGTTTGGTAGGAAACAGTTAATGGAAGTCTTAGGCGCGACCGAGGCCGACATTGGTCCTGATGTTCCGGCCCCGGTGCCCCATGCAGGCGACACATAGTCGATACGGATAATCCTGATATTTAGCTCAGCTTGTGTATGTACTAAAATGTACGTTGAAGATCTATTCGCGAACTCCTGCGTGCATTCAACTTACAGATACTGTCCGACAAATCAAGCGGCAGACGCTATTCTGGGTATCGGGCATGGCTATTCATCCCTGATCGTGCACTGCTTCCACTGTCCATTACTTCGCGGAACACTGTGGTACAATTTGTCCTTCAAGTTCGCACAAAATGAGAACGAATAATGTAATTACAGTTTGCCGTCGGACGGCAGTGCGCAGCCCGCTATTCATTCCTTTCACCCGGTAACATCCAACCAACTTCATGTTCGCAAAGCAACATCTTACCCTGACCTTCTGAATACCACCGCAAACACAGGCCCTTTCCAAACATCTGCTGCAAATTACCTACCAGCTCGTGCAGCTTTTCAACGCACGCGGCGAGATGTCCACCACTGGTGCTCTTTGTCGAAAATTATATTGCCAGGGTCCATTGCCATCGTCCAGCTTGTAGAAAACGTTTAGGTCCGAGTACGGTCAATGAACCCTGCTTAGGGACACCAATTATGTCTTCAATAAAAAGCGATTGAAGGCACATCCGCGAGTGGGATGCCGTACTGCCATCCAGCGTCGTGGGAGCGTGGTCAGCTCAAGCTTGTGGTGCAGCCGATAGATGTGGCAGCTGTAAACGCGATTCTGAAAGGAGATCCAGACATGGCAAGACGTTTGTGTAGCTACCAAAGGATAGAGGTAGAACGCTAGCAAATAACTTCTTAAGTTCGTGCTCATGGTATAGTAATACTAATCGGTCGGGTTCCGAACGTCGGCGATCTCTTGGCCAAGTTGAAAAGCTTGAAATGGATAAAGTTACAACAGTGGAATGCAACTTTGGGGGACAGTTCACTCTAGAAACAGGCATGTAATCGCCTTTGGGCACCGCCGGAAAAGTATGTTTTCTCTACGGAAAATGACAGATGTCCGTCAAGTGATCAAGAATTACGACTGAGCGATTCGAATGGAAGGCAGAAGACGATGTTTTAAACTGGAAATTGTTAGCGAATATCGGAGTCAGTCGCATAAATCGAAATACCGGATGTTCCTCAATGGGACCACCGCGGTAATACATCCTCCTCCTCCTCCTCCTCCTCCTCCGAACGGGGAGATCATCGCACGTACACCTCGAGCCCTTGCGATCGATAATCGACGAGCTTGTCTTCCAACTCAGCGCTAATATACTCGCCATCCCCCGTCTCGCCGCAGATGTCGATACTCGACCAACGAGCGATTTTGGGCGGGGAGGGTAGCGCGAGGAGTTCCTCATCGGTCCACCACCGCGACTGTATCATCGCATCCAACGCGTTCTGGTCAAAATCGGTGTCGATGCTCAATAGCGCAAGGGATTCGAGCTTGGGGGCCAAATGCACGGCGGCCCCTTCGGCGTAGTGGAGGGCCGCTATGACGGAATCATCAAAGCATGCATAGCAGTTGTCCATATACAGTTCTACGAGATCCGGGGCGTGGAGAAGCGCAGTTAAAAGCTCCTCGGAACCGATGTTGGAGCTTTGGATCGACAGAGACACCATATTGGGAGATCTACGCTGAAATTCGGTGAACGAGGTGGACGTCCAAGTGATAGGAGTAAGGACATCGAGCTCGAGGATGAGAGTGTTCAACGCCGGGAGTGCCAGCCGCTCGAGGAAGGGCATGAAGTGCGCGCCGGTGCTCAGCATATCGGAGAAGTCAAGCTCTAGGCTTTTTAACGACGGAAGGGCAGCTATCTCCACGTTGGACAGATCAGGAAGATCTTGCCACGGAGTCGTGTCGAATTTTGCCACAACGATGTTGGTGCATTGTAAAAGAATGTCGAGGCAGGCGCGGGGTGACTTAGACCGGATATCGATTCTGGTGAGTTGAGACCATGGCATTGGAAGTAGATTTGGGCGTCGCATCGCCAAGGTGACGGTTCGAAGGCAAGGGGCAAATGAGAAGGTCATGATCCTCGAAGGCTCGCCACTGTCCGCGCTTTCCAAATGCAAACTCGCGAGGCAATTCACCGAGTTGCGGGGGACATGGCGAAGAGCAGATAGAGAAGAGAGCACGAAGAGCGCACTGCTCCACCGATCCGCCGCTGTGCCCAGTATATCCATCAGCGGTCCAATATCTGCCTTTCCAGAACTTTGGAGGTTGACAGGTATAGGTAATGGTGCGGATCTTCCAAGCCACGCCTTTACGCAGGCCAAATAAGCGTCGGTTGGGGTTTTCTGCACATGTTGAATAAAAATGGAGGTTGTCCATAATCGTGGGGTCGTGTGTGCCACCTGTCTCCAGTAAGCGCAGACCCGTGTCAACACCTGGACTTTTTTGATTGCCTGCTTCCGGGAGAGTGAGATTTGTTCAGTTGCGAGGAGGAATATTTCCGCCAAAAGTTCTGCGGGAAGTTTGTGGATGGGCGCAATCGCCGCTCGCAGCCGGGCAACGATACCGCGCTCTCGGTCACGAAGACGTACGAGATCCCTAATTTGGGACTCGATACGCGCAATGTTCGCCTCCGAGGCCGCGATAAGACTCTTGGCCTGAGATTCAAAAGCCGAGCTTGTGGACGCCTGGCCGAGAGCCAAGATCATCGCATCCATGTTAGTTCGACGCTGCATTCATATGCTGAGCCAGACGGCGAAACATTGCACGGGAATTCACGCACATTCTGAAGGATGGAGGACGTCGGCGTCACTGAGAGCGCATACGAGTCACACGGCGGCGTGATGCGCCTTTCGCTTTACAATTTCTTTTTCTTGTTCTGATTCTGAGACTCAGCCGTACACTGTGGTGCTACAACGGGAAGGAAGGACTAAGTGGGCAAAAGAAAGTAGGTACGACTTCAATTTTCTAAAGCATGGCAGATTAGCAGGCGATTAGGCCGTGGGGAGACGAAGAGGTATGCAAATGATAGCAACAACATGTCAAAGAGCATACATATAAGATGCATGGATGTAAATGATGCGGCGCCATGCAGCAAAGAAGGATGGGTGTCATCTTCGGGGGACGAAAACAGCGAGGAGGACGATGAACGGGATATAGGTGACTAGCGAGATACCCGCCATGATTCGACATCGTCGCCGCCAGGACCTCGCATCTGATTGGAAAAAAAAGGGAGGTGAGCTCAATGCCGGCGCGCAATGTCAAGGAAAAGGGGACACACCGAACTCTACTTGCGGATCGTCTAGCACGACTAGCCCAGCCCTGCCCTTCTCCTCAGCATCCCCACCAATCCGCCGAGTCCGCGGGACCGGGACGCAGAAGCCCGCCACCCACCACAGCGGGAAGAGCACGAAGCCGACAAAGAAAAGCCACGCGTGTAGGGGGCTTCCGCCACCCTGCCACCAGCGGCCGTCGCCGAAGGCGAGGGCCCACCCCGTGGGCTGGACGCGCGGCGGCTTGCGTGGGTCGCGCATGTGGTACGCCGTGCCGCCGGCGGAGCGCGCGACGGATGGCGCGTGCGGAGCGACGAGCGCGGATATAGGAAGGGAGGACGCGCGCGAGGCGCTGCGCGACACTTGGCGTGAGTGCTGGTTGGGGCCTGCGCCGCGACTAGAGCCGGTGCCCATGTTGGCGGCGGTAGCGCTGCCTGCGCGTGAGCTGGGTCGAGGGGGAGACTCAGACTGGTCGGGAGTGAGGGTGAGTTTTGCTCGTTTTTGGCGGTGGAAGGACGAAGGAGCGTGCGATGAATGAGAGATGTTGTGAGCTAGAATAATTGTCAGCGCTCATTTCGAAACAAAGAAATTGAAATAACGCACGTCGAGGATCGGGGGTTACGGTTACTGTTGCCTTGGAATCTTTAGGAGGCGTTCCTACGTCCTCGGCCTTCCGCTTTCCAAGCTTGTTTCCGTCCGAGTGAGAGCGACTCGGTGTCGGCGTAGGGAGAGCGGAGGTGGGACCCTCGCTTGCCGCCCGCGTCTGAGGGGGCCTTGCTGGTGACCCTTTCGGCGTAGCAGCGGTGGACGCCAACGAGGGCGGCACTAGCGTTGCACCCGTTTTCTTCGACTCCATCGTTGATGAAGAGGACTCAGGAGAGTGGGCAGGGATATCTAGATTTCCCAATCGTGAGCAAAACCATCTTTCTCTCGCTCTTTCAAAGAGATAACAAACGCACCAGACCACACAAAGGGTTCCCCCGAGTCTGACGACCCGCCCTACAAACGGCACAAAGGATGAGGAGACCAGGAAGATGGAGGGAAAAGGAGAACCAATTTGATCACATACCACGCGCTTCGCTCGTGCATCAAGTTTGAGATCCCCGGTATGATCTCCGCCATCAGGCCCGATTTGGATGGTGGGCTTGGTGCGGTCTTGCTTGCCCTCTTTCTCACTCCCCCCCGCGCCCAGCGCCAGGAACACGACTTCGCGATTCGCCTCCCGATTTTGACCGAGGGCATCGCCCGCTGGGTTCGAGCTAGACTCCGTGCTTGCGCGCCGTCGCGTAGACCCTGGTCGTGACAATGATACGAAGATATCTTGCGCCTTCGTGCGATCACCCGCGCCCCCACGGAAGCGCTTCCGGCGCGACGTCGAATGCATCGAGGGCAGCGAAGAGGACGACCGAGGATGACGCTCCCTGAAGCGTCGCTGCGATTGCTGCGACTGCGGCAATTGGAGCTGGGATTGCGACGTGGACGCGGACTGTGCTCTCCCCGTCCCGCGAAAGGCCGGATGATCGAGAGGGGGCATGGGCGGAGGAGGTGACGCAGATGTGGAAGCACGTCCGCTGGCGCGCCCCTGCGAGCCAAAGGTGAAGGCAGAGGACGGGGAAGGGAGCTCGCTGCCCGGTGTCGTTGCTTGGTGTCCGTGCCCGCTGATGGAGTGTGTCGCCGAGTCATCGAGGTGCTGCGAGGTCGTCGAAGGAGTTCCCAGGTTCACCTGTGAAGGGGACCGGGATGGTGAGAAGGAGTGCGAGAGTGAAAGGGAGGTCCCCTGGCTGAGTGCAGGAGAACCGCGTCCACGCTCGCCAAAATCCGTCAGGTGCGGGCGGCTGTTCCCAGCGGTATCGTTGGCTACTCGGCGCCCGAAAGTGGACCATCCGACGGGGGTCGAGGTTCTCGAGATGTTGATCGTCGACGAAGGTGGGGTCGAGGAACCTCTGAGGCGCGAAATAAACCGTCGAGTGCGTGTGGGTGGTGGGGGTGGGGGTTGTGGTGTGAAAGGGACAGGAACGGGGAGTTCGGGAAGATCATCAAGATGGGGATTTGCTTGCGCTGGCCGAAGAACAGGGGTTGTGCCGTCTATGGAATGCCTGCGTGTGCTCGGCCGTAATGCGGTGGAAAATGGTGGTGGTGTCGTCGAACTGGTGCTGTGCGGATCGCTGACACTTGCCACAGGTGCGGAAGGTGTCCAATTCGCGACCAGCGAGTCTAAATCCGGGTGTATCTTCTGTTCTAAAGGGCTAGGCTGCGTCTCGCCAGTGGTGGGCTGAGTAGGTGCCGGAGCGAGCGCGGTTTGGAGGGTCGGACCTGCTGGCGTCAAAGCCGAGGTCCCGGACAAGCTCTTCGTCCTACCCCGCCGGAAACGCGCGAGGAGATTCTCCATCCACCAGCCAGCAAACGATACCAGTTAGAAAGACGGTGCCAGTGCCACAAGGTCAGACACTAGGAGTTGATGACATGAGACACGAATAGGAGCCCCCCTGCACGAAACCAGGCGCCGTTTTCGCGCAGAGCGAGCCACGAAGTGAGGGTCGAGAGCAAGATACGCCGCCGTGATAGGTCCTTACCCGAGGCCCTGCTTCTTAGAAGTGTGTCCTTCACAGTATGACCGTCCACGCAGTCCGAATCAGGAAATTCTGATCTGATGGCAATAAGCGCGTCTATCACGTGCGAGTGGTCCAATTAATTGCTGGGCCCCGGATTCAATTCTGCATCCATGGAGGCACCAATTTGTCCATCGAAATCCTGTGTGCAGAACGGGGGTTGGTTATTTCTCCAGTGGAAATGGGTATATCGTTCGCTCAACTGATAGATTTGGCAGATGCGGAGAGGAGCATCAACAGCCTGTTTACTATAACACGCGGAACGTTCAGATCGTGCGTCAACTTGTGAGCATTCACAGCTCGTATATATGCCCCGTGTGGCATCGAGGTCGATTTCCCCAGCGTCGACTCTCCATGCAGTTCGAGCGGAGCTTTGGTTAGGCATGGCCTCAGTCCCCGGGATCCTGATGCACACGCGTAGGAAAGATGTCTGATCCAACGTGCGCTTCTGGATTTAAATGTGCATAAGCAGAACAAATACGAACACGTAATTTTACGATGCTTGGTGTTCAAAGGGGATCGACATTCGGGATCTTGGATTTGATCCTGAATTGAGTACAGTGTAGTAGGGTTCCTTGGATGATGACATATCACTGGATAATTCATTTTTTAAGCCACGCACACTCGTCATGGGCACAATTCCTCTTGCATGCAAGATTCTATATACTATTTCTATGTCCTGAATTAATTTCAAGCTGAGAATACAGCTGAGTGCTGAATGCGACACGTTTGAAGGTCGATCAGTAATACATCAGAGCTGTGATCGACTTTCCTTTTGCTTGATTGTGGTTAAATCCGGACCATATTGGCCTCAAACTATTTTTCTTATGATAGACCACAATATCAGCTACATTCTTCCCCAAAAGAGTGAGACAATCCGACCAAGGCTGATGATCCTAGATTGGTATATAACCGCACCGCGTATAAAAGCGTGACTCCCGCATTTGTCATCACTGATCCATTTCCCGTCGTATTACTTCTCCCGTGGCTGGAAAAGGCCTGTATGTCTTTCAGGTCAGCACTGGGGCATAAATAAAGAGCTCCAGCTAAGTAAGAGACAAAAACCAAGATGCGATGGAGTCAATGGATGACGGTGATGCGTGACATCCAAGGAACCCGACGTGTGACATTTTCCATGTCAAACATATTTTAGTTCTATAGCCACATTCTCGCACCTGCAATCCTCGGATTCTGCTACAGTATCACTTCTTATATGCTCTAGTATGTACATAATTAAATTCAGCATTTTCTGTAATTGATTGCAAGCTCTACGGGGGAAACATCAAAGTTGTCATCCAAGGAACCCTACTACACTGTATCGTTGTTCCGTCGCACAAATCCACGCGGAACATGACCCGACACGTTCGTTGAGCGCTAAGGATTCAGAATACCTGCGGGTCGGAGAGCATTCCAAGCTGCCGTGGTATTCTTGGATCTACTGTTGTGCCAGCAGTTAAGAACCTAAAATAAATGACTTGAGGCACACTGGTTGTTCCGGGATCTATCCAATGCGGAGCTTGAGTGCAAGGCGTCCAGAATTCGTTACTGGCCATGGCGGTCACCGTACGTATCGGATATCCCAGAATACCTCTGCGAGTGTGGTCAGAAATAGCGAAATATCAGAACTCACCCGCCGCACACGTCCTATCTCAACCAGGCCCAACTATCCGCGAGTACTTGAGCTCGAGGCCCAGATTAGAGTGCTTGTATTCCCACCGGTTCGGCCTGCTTGCTCTAGGGATAATTCTACGCAAATGTTTATTATGGGTGCGTGGGGCTAAAAAGTATAAGGATTTGCTCACAATTCAGATTCTGGAGGTCCTGCGCCGTACCCGTGAGTTCAGGTGGTCACCCTCAACAGCAGAATTCAACACCGTGCAGCCGATGGAAAGCCGGAAGGTTCCGCACCTTTCAAATTGATTCGGTAAATTGAAACGGCTCTTTAATCCCGCAAGTGTGGACAGGCGGCCAAATACATGAATCGAATACGGCCTGTGAGGCCACCGTTAGTCGAAGAGTGAGAGACTTTCCATCTGCGCTGATAATTTGATTGCAGCAGCTGTGGCCCAATGTGAAGAATATGCACTGGGGCAGTTGAGAGTTGGAATATAAGTCGACAAGAATCTGAGAGATAAAAGGCAGAAATTCGTAACAGCTGAGACTCCGGGTATGGGTCTGAAGGCGGCGGCGACAGCCTGAGGATGTTGAAGTCCGAGTCAGGAAGTTACGGTGGAGATCGGTTAGAGAGAGTATCTGATCCAAGAATTGTTGTCACAATTGGCTCAGAAAGTATGGGATGATAAGTTGAGTGATGCATGTAGTTGGCGAAAGCATTGAGATTCGCCGAAATCGTTTGGGAAATGGTCGTGGTGTAGAGTCAGTCAACTGTATATTCTGACTCTCGAGTTGCCTCGCCTCCAATCGTGTGCGCGAAGACCGAGTCGAGCGGGGCGCTTTGAACATTATGAAATGCGGCACTGACGAAATGTAATTGCAGTTATTAGTTATGATTAATATCACACCACCACTAGAAGTCGAAGTCGAAGTCTTGGTCCATGTCCTTCCCATTTCCCTTCCAGTAGCTGATCACGCCGTCCACAACGTCATCAGGCGAGCTCTTGACGATGGTAATACCGGTAGTCATGGGTAGAGAGGAGCCGGTGAGAGAAGGATCAACGACCTGGCGGTTAGGATTGAAGAGAGTCGGCGGGGCGCCATAGGCGGGGAGCGTCGATCCCTTTCCTGCAATGCAGAAGCTAAGGGTGAATGACACGATTGGCGACAGTAAGATACAGTGCGTACCGCTTTCTATAGGGAACGGCACGTGTAGCTTTTGCACGCTCGTCGTCGCAACCAGCTTAGCCTCGCCGTCCATCGTCAGTGGCAAGATCCAGCACCAATATTGATTTTCATTTTCGATCTTCTGAATGCCCTTCTTTTTGGCGAGGGTGGCGTCAAAGTACGCCAGGCAGACATCCCAAGTCGTGGGCACGAGCTCGAGATGTGCGAGCGAGTACGCGTTCTCACCGTGCACAAATTCGTCGAGTGCTGGGGTCAGTGCCTTGACGTTCCCGTCTCGGTCATACCAGGTAATCGGCTGCAAGGCCGTCAGTATTTTTCACATACATCACTGACTTTCACGTACTGCAGCCTGAGCCATTGGCCAATGGTATGGGAAGAACTGGATGCTTGTAAGTAGAACTTGTACAGTGCCCAGCATCACTTCTCTGCACGTGTTTTTCAGGGTCTAATAAATTTTTGTGATTTATTTCTGATTTTCTGAGCCATGAAACCGGCCAAAAGAATGTGATTCAGCACAAAAAGTCATTTTTTTCCCACGGTGTTTCACTTTTTCGGGGTCCAGGAAAAAAAAGTTGCCCCAAATCACCAGTATGGCACCGGGAAAGCCTTTGGAAGGATGGGAGGATGTGCTGAGAATGTTTCACGTTGTTCAGAGCTCTCACAAGTTGTCTAGAAACAGACCACAGAATTCGGACACCGGTGCACAGGCCAAACACGTGACTTTAACCCTACCCAATATGGGAATTTGATGCCATCATTAGGGTTTGTTTCACTTTTTTCGTCAACAAAAAATAAAATCTTCTTTAATTGACTAACCAAGCACAAGGGATGTTCTTTATGCATCCTTTGAGTGTTTCCGGGGTGTTTTAGGTTCACTCATGATGAGGGTGTAATGTAGTTGGAGGTTCAAAGTTTTGACTTGTTTACTGCCAAAAGCGGAACCGTGATGTGATGACGGGCACTGTAGAGTCAACTCGGACCAAACCTTGGCCAAACAAGTACGTAATCATCGTGCTCTTTCTTCTTCAACTCTTCTACTACTAGCCGTTTTTTTCGTTTGAACGCTTCGATGCAGTGGAAATCTGCATTATCCAATCTCAGTTTGAAGCCAAGAGACTGAGACTCGGTGGTGTCCAAGTTCGCTGCAGCTGCCGAGTGTCTTGCGACTCGGAGTGTCTGACTCCCTTGTTTGCGTTCAATGCCCACCAGTGCCATGGCACGGAAGAGTGGCCCATCAATCTAAACATACGGACTGAATTCATTCTTCAAGTGTCAAGGTCCTCCCGGGCTCCTATTTTTCAGAAACCTGCGTTTGCCCATGCCAGTGGGAGGAATCCCGCGCATAATGTCTCACGCGAGCCATCTCGGAACCCGTCTTGGCGCCCTTGAGGTGCCCACATGATCTGCCGTTCATACTCGGCTTGATCTTCCAACTTTCGCTCTTCCGGAAGGGTACCTGGTGGTCGTTGCAATATTGTGTTGTCCTGCCGATTGGATATGTCGCAAACAGAACTCGCACCTACCCGCACCTCCAGCTATGTTTGGACTTGAGCGCGAGATGCTCACAGGAGCCGTGGTTCGCGTTCCTGTCCCGAGCCCGGTTGTATATGGAATCGACTCTACGAAACTTTCTGCCAAATTTCCTCGAGACGCCACCGGAAGCAGGCCTTGATTGTGTTCTTGAAGGGGTGATAAATCGACACCAAGGCACAGTCGCTTTTTTTTTCACAGCTGTTTCATCCCACGAATCCTCAGCGTAATACCAAACACCTGGTCATGGTTCTGTTACAGTGGATTTCACCACGGGACGTAATCTTATCTGATTTTTCTCAACCACCCTCTCACGTTCACACATGGTTCGGACATCTTCGGACACACTCCTGCACAATATGGATATTGTCATTTGCTGGTCTGCGCAGCCGCGCCCCTGGCTCCCCACTCTCGCGGTTCCGCATCATGCGCGTTTGCTTCGGCCATCAGCAGAACTTCCGACTCCAACTAGCGTCTCAAGCTCAAAAATACATGCGAGCCCTTTTAGCGACCTTTGAACTCCTCGGAAGCGCTTTCTCATTTACCATTTCTGTCGACTCTCGGGGCTCAAGGGAAAGACCCCAGTTATTATTCGCAGGTCACTCGAGCAGTCAATCGGGGGTCCAATCTCTGGGCAGTACACCAAGTATACAGCGCCTAGCGGAAATGTCTCTTATGAATGTCGACCTCGTGGAGTACACCGACACTGTTTCCTTTTCCACGGCTCTCATTGGCGTTCTGCCGTCGCTGAACAAGGATCCCTTTTCGGCCAAAAATGAACAGCACGAAACGTATAAAAGCGACGGCCGCTGGCCCCAATATTTGCGAGCTTCACTCCGCGGCTTAAGCAACAACATGTTCCTCAAAGCTCTTCTCCTCGCTCTCGTCCCCGTCGCCCTGGCGGCCAACTTCAACATTACCGTTGGGGCCAACAACGGGTTGACCTTCACGCCCACCCAGGTTTCGGCTGACATTGGCGACACCCTCACGTTCATCTTGTAAGCTCCGAGGTCGTACACCTACGCCCTATCATTCACGTTTTTTCTTTCAGCGTCTCGAAGAACCGTACGCTCAATATCAACTCACAACTTTACATGATTCCTCACTGCAAATTGACGTAGACACATCCACCACCACGACGTTCTCGGGTGCAGTCTGCCCGCCGCCCGCTGGCGGCGTAGGCCGTCACGGCTGGGACTCTGGATTGTAGGTCCCCCGCCCCTCTCGGAAGACCCGCTCAACGTTCCCAGCCTCCCCGCCACCGCCACCGACACACCCACCTTCGTGTACACCGTTGTCGACTACGAGCCCCACTTTGCTGCGTGCATGCAGGGTGCGGGGTCGCACTGCAGTGAGTCTCATCTGCGCTTCGTACTGCGGTGAAAACGGCTTGACACGTCGCAGGGGCGGGCATGACCTTCGCGCTCAACCCAACGGCGGAACTGACCTACGCGCAATTCAACGCGAACGCGGAGGCATCTTAAGGGAGCGTTAGTATGTAATCCCCCGAATACCGCGCGGGCAACGGCGGCAAAAAAAGGCAATTCGAATAGGCTTTGATTATTTTCTTGTATTTTGGGATGGGAATGATGTGGAATGTGTGGGCGCAAAATAAAATCGATTCTCTGCCTCTGACTTTGATCCTCGCGTTTCTCATGGCCTCAAGTCGCCGACAATCGAGCTGCCCTGCAAATCATGTCGCATTCAAGCGACTCTTGTTGAAAATACGAGAGTCGAGACTGGCGATTCGAGAATTTCGGGAGAGTGAGATGAGCACTATGACTCGTAACGCGCGTGGGTTTGCGGTCCAGAATTCTCTGTCCGACTATCACTGATGTCGGAATCCAATCCCGTGCCTTACTTTCTTTCGTTTCTTTTCTATCACTCACTGACCTGCGTACAAAGCCTGGTAACGGTAAGCTGACGCAGTCGACACGATCACGTTGTGGGTTGAGTTTCAGGCGGCCACGGCCCCGCGGCAGCCCTGCCGAGCTACGGAGTCATCGGAGCGATGGCGGCAGACTGTGCCGAGACCCTTCCGTCGGAGGCTGCCGCGGGGCCGACGCCTTTCGGAACGCATGTGCACCTCCTCCCTCCCCGCGCTCTAACTAATAATCCCAGCTCCAGCTCCAGTTCCAGTTACATTCAGAGTCGGGTGCTGGGAGGGCTCGAGGTCCGCCACCGAATCTTCCTTGGAAGTCACGGTGATTCAGACACTGGCAGCCCGTTCCCATCCCGGTCTCCGAAAAGTTCAGAATCGCGACTCCGAGTCCGACTCGACCAGGGTGGATGGCGGGACGGGTGCTAGTGCGTGCTGGCGGTGGAGATGGGAGGGGGAGGCGATGTACATGTGCGGTGTGAAGAGGACGGGGCCCGGGTTTTGATCATGATCATGACTTCCTTCCCAGGCGGCGCAGAGAAGAGCAGGGCGGTGTCTCAGTCTGAGTGAGGGTTTCCATGGCCAAATTCCGGGCTGAGTGTGTTTGACTTACTTACTTGAGTTTAGCTGAGAGCTCAAGTTCGACTCTTCAATTTCAACCTGCATTGACAGCCGCCAGAACGGACTGGTATGCCCATGGGCAGCCGGTGAAATGTGTTAAATGTAGGGACTCCTGCTGATTTTGTAAAGGGAAGGAGAAACCGTTGGAAGAAAAAAAAGTGACGAGCACATTACGGCCCAGCCCCGAGTCGAACGGGGTGCTTCCTCATATATTCAAAGGCTAAAGACCCCAATTGAAGAGGATGTGTTGGCGGTACACCACTGGGCCTTCTTCCATCTTACCTGGCTTTGGATGTGTTACTTGAGTCAGTCTGTTCAGGTGAGATGGGATTTCAAGTTCGCGAGCGTCTTTCGAGGGCTAAGGAAGTCTGTTATGTAAGAGACTGCAGTGAGGGATTTCGCGTCAGTTTATTGACACACATGGCCAGCCGGTCAAATGCGCTCAGGGTTATGTAGGAACTCGATCTGGCTTTATGGGAGGGAAGGAGAAAAAGTCGGAAAAAAAATGGCATTTCATACTGAAAGACAACGACCCAGCCCCGAGTCGAACGGGGTGCTTCCTCATATATTCAGTTTTCTTGAAGCATAAATTGAAGAGGATGTGTTGGCAGTACACCACTGGGCCTTCTTCCCTCTTGCTCGGTGTTGGATGTGCAGCCTAGGTTAGTGTGTTCAAGTGAGATGGGACTTCAAGTTAGCTAGCATCTTTCGAGGGCTTTAAGAGACTGAGGGATTTCGCGTCAGTTTATTGACACTTATAGCCAGCCAGTAAAATGTGCAAAGTACGGTTTATGTAGGGACTCATGCTGATTTTGTAAAGGGAAGGAGAAGACGTTGAAGAAAAAAATGGTGTTTCATCCAAGAGAATCACGGCCCAGCCCCGAATCGAACGGGGTGCTTCCTCATACATTTAAACACAAAGACGGGAATTGAAGAGGATGTGTTGGTGGTACACCACTGGGCCTTCTTCTTTCTTGCTTGGCGTTGGATGTGTGACCTGGGTTAGTGCGTTCAAGTGAGATGGGATTTCAAGTTAGCGAGCGTCTTTCGAGGGCTTTAAGAGACTGAGGGATTTTGCATCAGTTTATTGACACCCATGGCCAGCCGGTAAAATGTGCTCAGGCTTATTTATGTAGGGATTCATGCTGATTTTGTAAAGGGAAGGAGAAAACGTTAGAGAAAAAAACAGCCGTGAAGAAACACGGCCCAGCCCCAAGTCGAACGGGGTGCTTCCTCTGACTATCGACTCAACACACACACAAATTGAAGAGGATGTGCTGGTGGTACACCACTGGGCCTTGTTTCCTCTTGCTCGGCGTTGGATGTGTAACCTAAGTTAAGTGAGAACAGTTTCGATGGGATTTCAAGTTAATTCAAGAAGCACCCCATTGAGTTCTTTCAAGGGCAACGGTATGAGGAAAGAGCGAGCGAGGGAATAGTGAAAGAGCGAGGGAGGGAGTAGTAGTCTGTTACATGATCATTGATAAGAGACTGAGGGATTTCGCGTCAGTTTATTGACACCCATGGCCAACCAGTAAAATGCTCTCAGTAAGATTTATGTAGGGATTCATGCTGATTTTGTAAAGGGAAGGAGAAAACATTGGAGGAAAAAAATGGTGTAGAAAGAAAGAGATATGGTCCAGCCCCGAGTCGAACGGGGTGCTTCCTCATACATTCATCATGGACCTAAATTGAAGAGGATGTGTTGGCAGGACACCACTGGGCCTTCTTCCCTTTGCCTGGCGTTGGGTATGTAACCTAGGTTAGTGTGTGCAAGTGAGATGGGATTTCAAGTTCGCGACATCTTCCGAGGGCTAGCCTAAGGAAGTCTGTTGAGAGACTGAGGGATTTTGCATCACCCATGGCCAACCAGTGAAATGTGCGAAGTAAGGTTTATAATAATGTAGGGACTCATGCTGATTTTGTGTAAGGGAAGAAGAAACTGTTAGAGAAAAAAAAAATCGGTATTCCTAGTGGACAATGGCCCAGCCCCAAGTCGAACGGGGTGCTTCCTCAAATTGTGAATTGGGAGAGGATGTGTTGGTGGTACACCACTGGGATTTCTTCCCTCTTGCTTGGCGTTGGATATGTAACCTAGGTTAGTGTGTTCAAGTGAGATGGGATTTCAAGTTAGTGCCCCATCTCGCTCTTTCGAGGGCCAATTGGTACGAGGAACGATTGGCAGCGGGGCCTGGGTTTTGATCATAGTCATGACTTCCTTCGCAGGCGGCGTAGAGCAGAGCAGGGCGGTGTCTCCGTCTGAGGGTTTCCATGGCCAAATTCCGGGCTGAGTGTGTTTGACTTGCTTGAGTTTAGCTGAGAGCTCAAGTTCGACTAAATTTCAACCCTCCTCCTGTGCACATTGGCGGCTGCCGAGAACAGACTGATATACCCATGCATATGGCCAGTTAAATGCGCTCAGGGTTATGTACTTAAAGGAAGGAGACACCGTTGGAGAAAAAAAAAATCGGTCCTAGCCAACAAGGGCCCAGCCCCGAGTCGAACGGGGTGCTTCCTCATATATTCAGTTTCAATTAGGTGCCCTAAATTGAAAGAGGATATGTTGGCGGTACACCACTGGGCCAGTTCTCTAATCCTTACTCGGTGTTGGATGTGTAACCTAGGTTAGTGTGTTCAAGTGAGATGGGATTTCGAGTTCGTGAGCGTCTTTCGAGGGCTAGCCTCAGGAAGTCTGTTAAGAAACTGAGGGATTTTGCATCACCCATGGCCAGCCAGTAAGTAAGATGTTTTAAGTAAGGCTTATGTGGGGATTCATGCTGGCTTTATGTGAGGGAAGGAGAAAAAGTTTGAAAAGGTGGAGGGAAAAAATGGGTCTTGGAGATAATAACAGCCCAGCCCCGAATCGAACGGGGTGCTTCCTCATATATTTAAACACAAAGACAGGAATTGAAGAGTGTGTGTTGGCAGGACACCACTGGGCCTTCTTCCTCTTGCTTGGCGTTGGATGTGTAACCTATAAATGAGGATGGTTTCGATGGGATTTCTTTCGAGGGTTAAGGAAGTCTGGGGATTTCGTGTCAGTTTATTCACACATGGCCAGCCGGTAAAATGCGCTCAGGGTTATGTAGGAACTCGAGCTGGCTTTATGCAACGGAAGGAGAAAACATTGGAGAAAAAAAAAGAGGGGTTTCATCGAAGAGAATCACGGCCCAGCCCCGAGTTGAACGGGGTGCTTCCTCAGATTGTTCCATTTTTCGACCCAAATTGAAGAGGATGTGTTTGCAGTACACCACTGGGCCTTCTCCCCTCTTGCTCAGCTTTAGATGTGTAACCTAAGGGAAGGAGAAAACATTGGAGAAAAAAAATGGGGTATGGAGGATAATGGCCCAGCCCCGAGTCAAACGGGTGCTTCCTCATATATTCAAACATAAGGATGTGAATCGAAGAGGATGTGTTGGCGGTACACCACTGGGCCTTCTTCCCTCTTGCTTGGCGTTGGATGTGTAACCTAAGTTAAGTGAGAACGGTTTCGATGGGATTTCAAGTTAACTTAGTGATCTCTTTCGAGGGCCAAAATTGAAGAGAACGGACTGATACACCCATGGTCAGTTAAATGTGCTAAGGGTTATGTACTTAGGTCCATAAGGGAAGGGGGAAACTGTTGGAGAGAAAAAAATGGTGTTTCATCCAAGAGAATCACGGCCCAGCCCCGAGTCAAACGGGGTGCTTCCTCAGACTATCCATTTTGACAATCCTAATTGAAGAGGATGTATTAGCAGTACACCACTGGGCCTTCTTCACTCTTGCTTGGCGTTGGATGTGTAACCGTTGTAAGAACGGTTTCGATGCCATTTCAGAGGGCTAAGGAAGTCTGTGAGGGATTTCGTGTCAGTTTATTGACACACAGGGCCAGCTAGTAAAATGCGCTCAGGCTTATTTATGTAGAGACTCATGCTGATTTTTGCAAAGGGAAGGAGAAAACATTGGAGAAAAAAAAAGGTGTCGGACTTCATTATGGCCCAGCCCCGAGTTGAACGGGGTGCTTCCTCAGACTGTTCTGCTGTCACACCCAAATTGAAGAGGATGTGCTGGCGGTACACCACTAGGCCTTCTTCCTTCTTGCTCAGTGTTGGATGTGTAACATAAGTTAAGTGAGAACGGTTTCGATGGGTCAAAATTCAAGTCAACTTGAAGCATGAGAAAAGCGTGAGCGAGAGAGTAGTAGTCTGTTAAGAGACTGAGGGATTTCGCGTCACTTTACTGACACCCATGGCCAGCCAGTAGAATGTGCAAAGTAAGGTTTATGTGGGGATTCATGCTCGCTTTACGCCAGTGTAAGGGAAGGAGGAAACGTTGGGTGAAAAAAAGTGGACGTAAGACCATGCACATGGCCCAGCCCCGAGTCGAACGGGTGCTTCCTCATATATTCAAAATAGAAAAATGCGAATTTAGAGAGGATGTGTTGGCAGTACACCACTGGGCCTCTTCTGTCTTGCTTGGCGTTGGATATGACGACCCATGCGGGCTGAGGAGTATGTTTGACTTACTTGAGTTTAGCTCAAGTTCGACTCTTCAATTTCAACCCGCATGATTGACAGCCGCTGAGAACGGACTGTTACACCCGTGGCTAGTAAATGTGCTAAGGGTTATGTACCTGAAGGTCTGTAAGGGAAGGAGAAAAAAGTTGGACTTGGCCAAAAAAATAGGCACCCCCAGCCTTAATTACAGCCCAGCCCCGAGTCGAACGGGGTACTTCCTCATAGTATCCTGTTGCGTAGATCCCAATTGAAGACGATGTGTTGGCGGTACACCACTGGGCCTTCTTCCCTCTTGCTTGGCGTTGGATATAACGGCCCATGTGGGCTGTGTGTGTTTGACTTACTTGAGTTTAGCACTGGCACAAGTTCGACTAAGTTTCAACTCTGAGGGCCGTGCACATTGTCAGCCGTCGAGAACAGACTGCTATACTCATGGGCGGTAAGATGTGATAAGGGTTATATGCTTCAAGGAAGGAGAAAACGTCGGAGAAAATAATAATCGGTATTCCTAGAAGACGATGGCCCAGCCCCGAGTCGAACGGGGTGCTTCCTCATAGTATCCTGTTCCGTAGATCCCAATCGAAGAGGATGTGTTGGCGGTACACCACTGGGCCTTGTCCCCTCTTGCTTGGCGTTGGATATGACGGCCCATGTGGGCTCAGGAGTATGTTTGACTTACTTGAGTTTAGCTCAAGTTCAACTCTTTAATTTCAACCCGCATTGACAGTCGCCAGAACAGACTGATACACCCATGGCCAGTTAAATGCGCTCAGGGTTATGTAGTTAAAGGAAGGAGAAAATGTTGGAGAAAAAAAATGCGCAGGACTGTATTATGGCCCAGCCCCGAGTCGAACGGGGTGCTTCCTCCAACTATCCGTTTTGACAATCCTAATTGAAGAGGATGTGTTGGCAGTACACCATTGGGCCTTGTTCCCTCTTGCTCGGCTTTGGATGTGTAACCTATAAATGAGAATGGTTTTGATGGGTCAAAATTCAAGTCAACTGGCTTACTCAAGTTCGAGTCAAGTTTAATTCAAGTTTCAACCCTGAGGGCCGTGCATATTGGCGGCCGCCGAGAACAGGCTGGTACACCGATGGCTAGTAAAGTGTGCTAAGGGTTATGTACTTAAAGGTCTGTAAGGGAAGGAGAAAAAGTTGGACTCGGCCAAAAAAATAGGCACCCCCAGCCTTAATTACGGCCCAGCCCCGAGTTGAACGGGGTGCTTCCTCATATATTCCAAACCGAAAAGTGCGAATTTGGAGAGGATGTGTTGGTGGTACACCACTGGGCCTTGTTCCCCCTTGCTTGCTTTGAATATGTAACCGTTGTAAGAACAGTTTTGATGAGATTTCAAGTTGACGCCGCAGCTCGCTCTTTCGAGGGCCAAAATTGAAGAGAACGGACTGCTACACCCATGGCCGGTAAAATGTGCTAAGGGTCAGGTACTTAAGGTCTGTAAGGGAAGGAGAAACCATTGGAAAAAAAAAAAGGGACGAGCACATTATGGCCCAGTCCCGAGTTGAACAGGGTGCTTCCTCATATATTCACTTCACAAGTAGGCGAATTGAAGAAAATATGTTAGCAGTACACCACTGGGCCTTCTTACATTTTGCTTGGCGTTGGATGTGTAACCGTTGTAAGAACGGTTTCGATGGGATTTCAGAGGGCTAAGGAAGTCTGGGGATTTCACATCAGTTTATTGACACACAGGGCCAACCAGCGAAATGTGCTCAGGCTTATTTATGTAGGGATTCATGCCGACTTGATTCAATGGAAGGAGAAACCGTCGAGGAAAAAAATGGGGTTTCATAGAAAATAATGGCCCAGCCCCGAGTCGAACGGGGTGCTTCCTCATATATTCAAAGCCTTAAGATCCCAATCGAAGAGGATGTGTTTGCAGTACACCACTGGGCCTTCTTCCCTTTGCTCAGTGTTGGATGTATAACCTGAGTCAGTCTAATCAAGGGAGAACAGTTTCAATGGGTCAAAATTCAAGTCATGAGAAAAGAGCGAGCGAGGGAGTAGGAGTCTGTTAAGAGACTGAGGGATTTTGCATCAGTTTATTGGCACACATGGCCAGCCGGTAAAATGCGCTCAAGGTTTTGTAGGAACTCGAGCTGGCTTTATGCAACGGAAGGAGAAAAAGTTTGAAAAGGTGGAGGGAAAAAATGGTATTGAAGATAATAACGGCCCAGCCCCGAGTCGAACAGGGTACTTCCTCATAGTATCCTGTTCTGTAGATCCCAATTGAAGAGGATGTGTTGGCAGTACACCACTGGGCTTTCTTCCCTCTTGCTCGGTGTTGGATGTGTAACCGTTGTAAGAACGGTTTCGATGGGATTTCAAGTGAGCGCCCTAGTCAGTTCTTTCGAGGGCCAAAATTGAAGAGAACGGACTGCTATACTCATGGCCGGTAAAATGTGCTAAGGGTTATGTACTTAAGGTCTGTAAGGGAAGGAGAAAAAGTTGGACTCGGCCAAAAAAATAGGCACCCCCAGCCTTAATCATGGCCCAGCCCCGAGTCGAACGGGGTGCTTCCTCATATATTCAAAACTGAGAAATGCGAATTTGGAGAGGATGTGTTGGCAGTACACCACTGGGCCTTCTTCTTTCTTGCTCGGTGTTGGATGTGTAGCCTAGGTTAGTGTGTTCAGGTGAGATGGGATTTCAAGTTCGACTCTTCAAGTCAAGTTCAAGTCAAGTTCAATTCAAGTTTCAACCCTGAGGGTCGTGCACATTGGCGGCTGCCGAGAACAGACTGCTACATGGCTAGTAAGGGTTATGTACTTAAAGGTCTGTAAGGGAAGGAGAAAACGTTGGACCAAAAAAAAAGGGACGAGCACATTACGGCCCAGCCCCGAGTCGAATGGGTGCTTCCTCATATATTCAAAATAGAAAAATGCGAATTTAGAGAGGATGTGTTGGCAGTACACCACTGGGCCATCTTCCTTCTTGCTTGGCATTGGATATAACGGCCCATGTGGGCTGAGTATGTTTGACTTGCTTGAGTTTAGCTCAAGTTTGACTCTTTAATTTCAACCAGCATGATTGACAGCCGCTGAGAACAGGCGGGTACACCCATGGCTAGTAAAATGTGCTAAGGGTTATGTACTTAAGGTCTGTAAGGGAAGGAGAAAAAGTTGGACTCGGCCAAAAAAATAGGCACCCCCAGCCTTAATCATGGCCCAGCCCCGAGTCGAACAGGGTGCTTCCTCATATATTCAAAGCGGAGAAGTGCGAATTTGGAGAGGATGTGTTAGCGGTGGACCACTGGGCCTTCTTCCCTCTTGCTTGGCGTTGGATGTGTAGTCTGTTCAAGTGAGAACAGTTTTGATGGGTCAAAATTCAAGTCATGAGGAAAGAGTGAGTGAGGGAGTAGTAGTCTGTTAAGAGACTGAGGGATCGTCAGTTTACTCACACCCGTGGCCAGCCAGAGAAATGTGCCAAGTAAGGTTTATGCAGGGATTCATGTTGGCTTTATGGGTGGCAAGGGGGAAACGTTGGAGGGAAAAAAAATGGAGTATTAGAGAAGAGCATGGCCCAGCCCCGAGTCGAACGGGGTGCTTCCTCATATATTCAGTTTCGAATGCCCGCCACAATTGGAGAGGATGTGTTAGCAGTACACCACTGGGCCTTCTTACACCTTGCTCAGTGTTGGATATGTGATATGTGACCTAGGTCAGTCAGTTCATGGGGTCCACAAGCAAAGACGCAGCAGGTGAAGTAGTTAAAGTCCACTATTTACATGTATTTAATCCGCCCGCCGCCCGTCAACACGTCAACGTCGCCCTCCCGCTCTTCTTCTTCTTCTTCGCCGCTCGCTCGCTCCTCTCCTGCTCTATACTCTACTCTCCTCGACTTTACTGAGAAGCCAAGAAAGAAAGAAAGAAAAGAAAATGTCGGACCTCTGCCCCGTCTACGCCCCGTTCTTCAGCGTCATGGTCAGTGTTCCCGATTAAATATACGAACGACCGAATGAACTCGTGTGTACGCAGGGCTGCACCAGCGCTATCGTCTTTACCTGTGCGTCTCCCCTTCCCCTCTCCTCTCCTCATGCACGCATAATATGCTGACCGCGCCGCAGGCATAGGAGCAAGGTCCCCCTCCCATTTGCTTGGCTGCGAGTTGTGCTTGTGCTGACGAGGATGTGCAGCTACGGCACGGCCAAGTCCGGGGTCGGTATCGCGGCGATGTCGGTGCTGCGCCCGGACCAGATGATGAAGTGTGTCGTGCCCGTCATCATGGCGGGTATCATCGCTGTCAGTCTCTCTTGCTCTCCTTTCTGTGCTCGGGATGCAGGGAGCGCCCGACGCCCGACCCGGACGTGACTGACAGCCATCCATCCATTGTAGATCTACGGCCTCGTCGTCTCGGTCCTCATTGTCACTGACTGTGCGTCCCCTCCCTCCTTCCCCTCTTCTTCGTGTCCTGACGGGTGCTTTTCTTTTCTTTCTTTTCATACTCCGGTAATGCTCTTGCGTCCCTGCGATAACTCCATCCTCCTACGTCCGTTCGCGCGCGCGCTACTGACCGGCCGCCCTTGCTCTATTCGACTGATGTGCTGGCTTCCCTTTCTTGCGTCTTATGTCCGCCCGCTATCTCGCCTTACCCGCCTATCCGTTCCTCCCCCCTCCGCTCCTGCGTCTCCCCCTCCCGTCCCGCGCTACCACCTCTCATCCTCCACTTGCCGCCGCCCCTCGTCTCTTTTAATCCCATACCCCCTCCCTCCCTTCTCTCACCCGTCTCCGACCTTACTATACCTTCCCCTGACCTTCCCTTCCTTCCTACCCACGTACCCTCCCCTCCCTCTTACCCCCTTCCCGCCCGCTCGCTCGCGTCCCTCCCTCTTTGCCCTTCATCCCCTCCTTTACTCCCCCGCTCCCTTCATCCCCCTCCTTTCCTCACCTACCCTCCTCCGCTCTCCTTAACCTCTCCCCTCCCTTGCCCCTCGCTCTCATCCCTTCCTTCCACCACCCACCAATTCCCTCTCCCTCCCTTCTCCCTCCCTTAATCCTCCCTGCCCCCCCCCCCAAAAAAAAAAAAAAAACACAGTATCCGTCCAAATGTCCCTCGCCCAATCCTTCGTCCAGCTCGGCGCGGGCCTCTCCGTCGGCCTCGCCGGCCTCGCCGCGGGCTTCGCAATCGGCATCGTCGGCGACGCGGGCGTACGGGGCACCGCGCAGCAGCCGCGGTTGTTTGTCGGGATGGTGAGTTGGCTTTTTTTTTTTGGGGGGGGGGGGTTTAGGGGGGGGTGGGGTTTTTGCGAGTTTTGTGTTTTTTTTTTTTGGGGGGGGGGGTGAGGAGGGGAGTTGGGCGCGGGGTGCTTTCGCACGATCAGTTCAGTCATCGTGGTTCCGGAGGGCGCGGCGTTGTCGGCTGCGTGGTTGCGGTGGCGGTCGTGGTCATGGTTCTGGGAACTCGGGCGCGACGAGCGCTTTTGGTTTTTGGGCGACGCATGGGGACTGGGGACTGGGCAGGGGACGGGGACGGGGACGGGGACGGGCTCCGCGTGGTGCCAGAGGAGAGGCGGCGCGGGGGTGTCGACGCCCAGACGAATGTCGAGCGCGGGCCAAGGGGATGGCGCGTGGTGCTAATGCGAGGTGCGGGAGAGGTTGTGGTGCGCGTGGACGTCGTGGTGCGCGGCGGCGCGGCGGCGCGGGTGCGAGTGGTGCTGGTGCCCTTGCCCTTCTTTCTGGAGGTGGTGTCGTTATCGTTATCGTTATCGGCGTGTTGCCCATATGCGGGGTTGGGCTGGGGCGCAGGGGGATGCGGAGGCGCGGGCTGTCGTGCGCGTGCGTGTGCGTGCGCGTGGTCTGGTGTTGGTGTTGTCGTCGTCGTCGTCGTCGTTGGGCACATGGGACATTTCAGGCTCTCGGCTCTCGGTGCGGGGAAGCTCTACGCAGTGTTCGTTCGTTCGACGGGGCGCGTGGTTTCCACGGCGGGTATGGGTTTGGGATGGGCGCCGCCGTCCTTATCCTGGCGCCGTGGTGGGGCGGGGCGGCGTGTACCTGCTTACCAGCCGGAGAGAGGTGGAGATGCAGAGTCGTCTCGGCTGGGATGGCGTTGGGGGAGGGGCTAGCGCGGTGCTGATGTGGGAGCTGGTTCGATCCGGGGCGGGGCGGGGTCTGCGCGCAGAGGGCCTGGCTTCCTTCCTTTTCTTATATTCTGTTCTCCTTCTCGTTTTCCTGTCCCTCCTCAACCTCTTACTAACTCACCCCCCTTCTCCTATCTTCTAGATCCTCATCCTCATCTTCGCGGAGGTGCTCGGGCTGTACGGGCTCATCGTCGCGCTCATCATGAACACGAAGAGCCAGGAGCTGGGCGGGGTGGTGGGTCTTTCTTGTTCTCTCTTTTTTTTGTGTTTTTTTTTTCGTTCTTTTTTGCTTCCCCCCCCCCCCCCCCCCCCCCCCGCTTTTTTTGTGGGAGTGCGGGACGAGTTGTGTGCCGCTGCGTCCCTACAACCTTTCTTCACATTCTCGCCGCGCTCTCCACCCGGCGCTACGCGCCATCCCCTTTTCGTTGTGTACAGTACGCGCCATCCCTTCCTTCCTTCCTCTGTTCTCCGTCTACCGTCCTCCGTCCACCTTCCCATTCCATCGTCCGCATGCCCCGCCCATTCCTGTTCCCGTTCCTATTCCCTTCCCGTTCCCGTTCCCTCTCCGCCCCTCCTTACTTTCCCCGCCGTTCCATCGTCCGCACGCCCCCGCCGACACCTTCACCGTCCCCCCTTTGCATTTCCCCACAATGTCTCTCGTCATATTTCCCCACAATACCGCTGCTCCTTTCTTTGCCGCCCCGTCTGTCTTTACTCGATCGGCCTTCCGCCATCCTCCGTCCTCCCTCCCTTCCGTCGGTCCGCATCGCTCACTTTCCATCCTTGGCTGTTCCCGCCTTGCGCCCCTCCCCTTGGTTCCGTGATCGCTGTCCTTCCGTACTCGCCTGCTGCGCATTCGTCGATCTTCCCTGCCGTTTCCCCCTCCCTTTGTTATATGTATACGCGCGTTCCCGCTGGCCTTACCTTCCGCGTCACCTCACTCCCTTCTGTTCCTTTGACGATGCATCGTTTCCTGTCCCGTATTCTATCGCTACCTTCCCCGTGCCCTGCCTGTCCCATTGCCCATTACCTGCCTACTCATTTGCTACGCCCTCCATCTCCCTTTCTCGTCTCTGCACTCCGCAAACCCCTACTCACATCCCTCCCTCCCCTTCCAGTGTCTCTAATGCTAAACGCGCCCGCCCGCCCTTGCGCGACCGGAGCCTCCCGACTCCGCACCCACCCACCCGTTCGGCGGCCGCCAGTTATTATTCGCTCATCCATACCTACATACATACATACACCATACGTACGCGGCCAGAACGGCGAGGACCCGTTACCCATAGCTCTCTCTTTTTTTCTTCTGAATGATGATGATGATGTTTAATACAGTAGTCGAGGTGGTGAATGATGGTATTTCGTTTCTCAGTTCTGGGGTTTTGCGAGAGTTATGCTATGCGCAAGTGACGTATACGTGCGGGGGCATCTGCGCTTGGATTTTGCAGACTCGAATGCGGTCGAACTGCGCAACCCAGGCGAATTCCAGGAGAGTCGAGTGAGAGTTGTGATATCAGATATGATGCGCATGCGGCGCGTGCGGGCGCCAGGGTTTCTGAGATTGGCGTCTTGCTTCAGTGCTTGGATCCGTGGATCCGTAGATTCGGGACGGGCGGCTCCGACCCGTGCCAGCCCGAGCTCGCGAATCGCGAATCGCGAATCTTCAATCGGGGATCATCGCCCTACATTATCGCGAATCGGGGACCGCCCTACATACATAATCTGGATCGTCGCCACCGCTTAGCCTCGCCATTTATTTGAGCTTAGCGGTTTTGAATTTGACGCGACTCAAAAAAATACGCGGTACCCCTATTGGGATAGTGCTACCAGTACCAAGGCTACGGACCGACAGTCATGGCAATGGCAAAGTCGCCCGATTCCCGATGCCCCCAGCCCGAGCCAGTGGCCACAGGGCCCCGCAAAACGTGGGCAAATCGATATCATCATTGCATCATTACATATGGTGGAAGCGAATTTGCCCGACGGGGGGATTTGCGTCGTGCGACTCGGCGAGGACTCATGATTTAAATTTGCGTGGGATTTGTGGTAAGACTCGGGATAATAATTTAAAGTTGTTGAAGGTAGGTCGGACCGTGCCGAGTTCGACAGTGGGATGGGGATGGGGATGGGTGGAACGCGGGGAGGGAGATCCGGGGTTTGAGTCATGCGGCGACGTGCGAGATGCAGAATGCATATGCAGGAGCCCGGGCCGCCGCAGGGTTGCGGGGTTGCCCTGAGTGAGGTGTGTTATTGCAAAAGAAAAATGGGGTGGGGTGCGGTGCGGTGTGCGAGTGCGACTCGCGCGCGCGAAATAAATTAATAGGAATATCGCCGCCCTTTTTTAATAAATTCTTCCTTCGGACTTGGAGGGTCCACCGCAGGGTTGCGGGGGTGCCCTGATGTGTTATTACATAGAAAAAAATGCGGTGTGGTGTCGTGAAATTAATAGGAATACCAGCCTCGTTTGTCCTTCGCTCTAAAGCGGCTTTGAGCAGAGTCGCGATCGCACCGGGGTTGAACATTCAGCGTCGGGCGGATATGAAAATGTCTGAGTTCAGTGGCACTACCTCACTACTCACTAGTACCTGGTGAACCTTACCTTGAGGGGAAAGTTCAAAGGGCTGAGCGTGCATGGCGACTGCCAGTGCATGCAGTCTGTTCCGAGTTGGTTCCGAGTAAGTTCAATTCATAAGGCCCTCCGGGCATCCCTGGTACCTCCTAAGTTTTATGATGACGGATCGTATCTCAAATCTTAGAAGCTACAGTAGTCCATTCGGACCAGGCCCGAATCCAACCGGACCCGAGTTTCCGCATATATGTACACGGACAGGAAGAATGTAAGTTATTATCATTATTATAAGTACAAAGTGCAGACTTGGATGCAGCCCATCTGTTACCCGGTCTGCCTTCCTCCCTTCCCTAAGTTGTCTTTCGTAGTGAAGTCATTAAATGAGTGCGTAAAAAAATCGAATACATAACAAAACATGACTGGGCCCCGAGTCGAACAGGAGATTCTGTTTGTCAAGGTTACTGTATTGAATGCAGGTGGGGACCATTTACCACCTGATCTTACTTCCAGTCTAGTTCCCTGCAATACGCAGCGATGTTGACGCATGGAATCACCCAGAATATTGGATTAGACGCAAAAGAAGTTACTCCCATAATATCTAAAGAACAGGCCCCGAATTAAACGGGACACCGCATATACCTAGAACTATTCAATGAGTACCATGCAATCCGAGGTTACGGTATTTCCGCGCTGAGATGAGAATGAGGTGGTAACAAACGCGAGTTGGATCAATGGGCACAGAGAAGCACAATATTCGCACCGAGAAATAAAATGTACGTGACCAACTCTGTGGCCCGACCCCGAGTCAACCGAGTCACCTGGTGTAAACCAATGAGACATCACGAATGATACGAAGGTGCAGTCCCGCCGCTATTGAGCCGCTGCTGTCCAGTATCTTCTGAGTCGTGGCTGGATTAAATTGAATAGACAGTGCATAGTATGGGATTAGATGCGGATCTCGAGATCTCGACGAAGCCGCAGTTCAACCCGGTGGGAATTGAAGACGAACACTTACAATACGGACCGAAACGAGGCAAAAAGGACTGATTCTCGGATCCCAAGTCAAACAAAGGAATCTTGCGCAAATACGCTCGGGAGGTTATATTTCAAACATTGTGGTCTGACCGTTATCTGGGGGTCTAGAACGCAGCATCAGCGGCTGTGGGAATGGAAACCAAGTCCGAGAGAATAGAGGTACGTACCTACCCCGGGATTTTACCTGGTGGTCAATGAATGCGGATTTTAATTAACATATATGGTCCCAAATTGTTTTGGTGCAGATCTTGACGAATTGAAACCGCAGTTTGCATATGCAGAAGAACATGAGATGTACCGGAAGTGCGAATAGTAGGTTAACATAGACAAAGGGGGGGGGGAGGAGGGGGCAAGTGCACGACGCTGGTCTGGACGACGGCAAGACTTACCTGAGTAGTGTTGATGATTCGAAACAATATAATGGCTCACTCCCTGACTTCCACGGCGCGACCCCGAGGTGAACGGGTTACCTGAAGATGCAAGGATGGCTCCTACATAGAAAGCAAGCGCGGTCAAATCGGAATCGACCCGCCAACGCAATGTCAGTAATAATACCTGCACAAATACGAATGCAGCGTGCCGGCGAGCACGGCCCTAAATCTGGGTTGCATTCATCAGCTGAGATATATTACATGTAAGATACACTTGCTGGGAGTGAGCAGTTCAGCAGAAAAACCAATATTTAGAAAAGAGCGCCGGCGCGATCGCAACACAAGGAAAGTGCTGCGGTGCGGTCCAATCACTGTCAGGCATCTGGAACGAAACGCAGTATCAGTTTTGGTGGAAATCCCAACAGTGGTCGGAGGGGAGATACGCACGTAAGTACCTCGGGATGTAAATCGAGCCTGCATAGGAGAATTCAAGGATAATTTTCCGTAGCCCCGAGGAACATAAGTTCCAATGCTAGAGTTCAATTTGATGAGTTCCATCCACAATTTGAAACAAACCATGAAGTGCTATGAAGACCAGATTATATACTGGGACCAGATGAGTGCGAGTGAAAAAGACTGACAAACGCAACATGGGCCGACGTTGAACGGAGAAATCCTGCGCCAAATGTGATGCAGGCGAGACGGGTTGCAAATTCAACGAAGGCTCCATTGAGAGCAAGACGAGTCCATGATCCGTAGTCGGTAGGCCCAGAATAGCCCAGAATCAAAACTGTAGATATGCATAGATTTGGATAGCGGCGAAAAAAAAACAAGACTGAGGCAACTTAAGCCACGATTTGGTCGCGATGGCGTGTGGTGGTTGCATGGTGGTTTGCGAAGCTGCCGTGGTTTTGATGCCGGGATGAGTTGTCTGTTTCGATAAGAGTTTTAAGGGGAGGCGTGCCAGATTGCGAAAAGGCGGACTACTTACTAAAGGCGGCTCCGGAATTCCTCGATGAGTGGGCGAGAAGGAGCGATCAATCGCAAGGGAACACTGCTTGATATGAAACGTGATGGGGGACCCTAACCTTAGGAAATTAACCCTAACCTATGTCAAAAAGGGCTTTTTCGAATTGGACTTTGGAGACCTGGTCCCTAAGTCGGTACCAGGAAAACTCACAAACATTTAAGATGCCCAATCCCAACTCGTGTCAACTCGGACGCAACCTCGAGGCGACGTGGGGCCTGCATGTGTAGGGATGGAGGTATGGTATGTATTAGTGGCTAGATTTGGGACTCGTACGCGTACTGTAGACGGCAAGAGTATCATGAATTGATAGAGAATAGCGTTCAGACATAAAAATGGAGTCTGCTGAATTTTCAACGGTGCCAAATTCGGCTGTGAAAACGGTTGAGACGTACATTTTGTTTTCACCCGCCGTTTGCGGTACAAACTCCATTTATTGCAGATCGAACCGGATATGCTGGCTGTAAGTACATTGAGATGATTGACCTCAATCCACACGTGATCGTGTTCAACTGCGTCCGACGGCTACACATCCAACGCCGAGCCAGAGGGAAGAAGGCCCAGTGGTGTACCGCCAACACATCCTCTTCAATTGGCGTGCGTAGTCAAGGCTGAATATATGAGGAAGCACCCCGATCGACTCTGGGCTGGGCCATGATATGGTCCTGTGCACATTTTTTTTTCTCCGACGGTTTCTCCTTCCCTTACACAAAATCAGCATGACTCCCCACATAAACCTTACTTCGCACATTTTTCTGGCATGCCATGGGTGTCAATAAACCCCTCTGTCTCTTAGCAGACTACTAGTACTCTCTCGCTTGCTCATACCTTGGCCCTCGAAAGACGCGAAAGTGAAATCCCATCGAAACCAGATTGACTTGGGTTACACATCCAATGCCGAGTAAAGATCGGAGAAAAGGCCCAGTGGTGTACCATTAACACATCCTCTTCAATTGAGGTGTCAAAACAGAATAGTCTGAGGAAGCACCCCATTCGACTCGGGGCTGGGCCATTCTCTTTCTTTCTACACCATTTTTTCTTCTCCAACGTTTCCCCCTTCCCTTACATAAAGCGAGCATGGATCCCTACATTATCATAAGCCTTACTTGGCACATTTTACTGGCTGGCCATGGGTGCAGAAGAGCCGAAAAGCCGACCCACGTGCACCCTCGGTTGAATTCCGCCTCCTCTTCATATATACTGGTTGGCAAAGTCGAATGCCGGGCACCAACGCACTTGCGGGATACATAGAATCGCCCGCCATGTGCGTTCTGCCAAGGCTCTCCTCCCCTTGACCAAAGCTTCAAGTTAGCCTGAGCGCATGCTGTTCCCACCTCTTACTCTCAACTATGTAGTAGGAGCACCGAAAACTACCTCGTCCGCCCGTTGGCCCGGAACCCCTCCACGGATCGGATCGGATCCATTTGGATTAGGCTCCGCGCTCGCAAGTCGACGCTACTCAAGCTCTCACGTCGAGATCAGTTCAGAATTACTGTCGGAATTTATGAAAATAAAACAACGCGTGCCAGGGCCCCTTTTGTTATGGGATTAGTTATGGAACTTTTGAGACGCGCATGATGCAGCAGGGTACGCAGGCCAGAAACAAGTTAAAGCTGAAGCTGAGATGATCATTGTTGTAAGTTCGAGCCTGATCTCTGAACATTAGGATCCCGACGTGGGTACCAGCTACTAGTACTGCCACAGAACAGGCGTAACGTACACACCGTCGTCAAGGCTTGGGTTTAAAACGGTTGAACATGATCACGTGTTGGTTTGGTTGAACTTCCATCTGGTTCAACCAGACGGCTGTGATTTGAACCGACCGGCCCTGACTTTGGTTTTGGTTTTATATAAAACAGGTGCGAGGTACTCATAGTGATGAGTCGGGAGAGGTCGTCCGGCGGTTGCCGCAAAATCCGTTTGTCGCCGTCACTTACATAGTCTCTTACATATAAACAGACATTACAACAACATTGACTCGTACCTCGTTTGTTGTAGTCTGTCGACTAGCTGATGTCAATAATCGGAGGTCGACCTTATTAGGTAATCATTTTTTTCTCGGACGCAAAAGCAAAGCTTGTGGTGGGTCCTTTCATAATTAGGATTTGGGATACTTTCCAAGGTCTCAGGATAATTGCCTCTCTGTACTAATTTTGCCTCTACGAAGGTCAGAACATGATGCCGAATTTTGATGGCCCGGCTGCTTACAAAGACCGTTGTTTCATTTCGTGTCAAACCAGGGTGGAAATAAAATTTCTGAAGAGACAGAGTTGTTCTTAGTGATTATTTGGGACATTTGGCTTCCTAATTTTATACTCCTGGGTCGTTTGAAGTGTAGTTGGCATCGAGGGGTAATTCAAACTCCGCACTTTACGTAATAAGGTCGACCTCCATACATCCGGCGCGTGGTTAACTACAGACTATCACTTACACCGGTTTGAATACAGCAAGATGCCGATGGTACGCGTAGCTCCTATTCCGCTACCTGACGACATACAATCCGCGTAAATGCGGATCACTATCACTACGGCCAAAATTTCTCCGACACTGCAAAACAGTGCTCTAGAAGTGCAAATGTTGCTCGCATGGACTCAATACCCGGCCGTTTGCCTTCGGAAGCGGCCCAAACAAAACCGACACATGTACATTATTGGAATATGAAAAAGCGTTCATCTAATTCAGGCTGAAACTGGCCCAGAGTTCGGCCATGAAGTGCGCTTTTTTTGGTTGAGATGCGAATCAATTCCCCCATCAAATGACGAGTCGATTCGCCATAGCGTTCAATTCTTGGCGGACTTGTGGAGGCAGCCTAGGAGTGAACCTATATAGGTCTCATTTGAGCCACCTCCGAAGGAAAACGGGCTGAAACTGAAACCGAGCGAGCGACTGGTAATCAATCTCGACCGTGGGAACATCGATTGCTCAATTCAGAGACGCCGACCTGACAACAAGCCGATGAGTATAGGATTGATTGCTTTATAATGTCTGACTGAGCAGCCGCTATAAAAGGCGTTGATACTGGGAGAAGAAGAATAAAGCAGCTCCCGTTTGATCCCGACAACATCTCCCCAATGTCTGCCAAAACTGTCTACCTCAGTACGCTTTCATCATGTTGTTTCAGCATCAATTGTTTTACATTGTCCAGTTTCCGGCGCCAACCGCGGAATCGGCTTGGGCCTCGCCTCCGTCCTCGCTGCGCGTCCCAACACGATCGTCTTCGCCGGTGCGCGCGACCCCGCCGCCCAGTCCTTAAAGGATCTCGCTGCGAAGCACTCCAACGTGCACCCCGTTAAGCTCACCTCGGGCGACAAAGAAGACAACGAGGCGGCCGTTGCCGAAATCCAGAAGACTGCAGGGCAACTTGACGTTATCATCGCCAACGCGGGTACGCCGCGCCGGTCTCAGTCTCAGCGTGGAGATCCGCATTATTAATCGCCCGTCATCACAGGTATCGCCAGCCACTACGGCCCACTCGCGACGACGCCCGTCTCCGCGTTCCGCGACCACTGGGAAGTCAACACGATCGGCCCCGTCGTGCTCTTCCAGGCCGCGCACACCCTCCTCCTCGCGTCGCCCTCCGGCGCCCCCGTCTTCGCCGTCATCACCAGCGCCGTCGGCTCCATCGGGCGGTACGCCCAGCTCCCCGCGGCCGCGTACGGCTCCTCCAAGGCCGCGGTCAACTTCCTCGTCAAGACGCTCGACTTTGAGCACAAGCCGCTCGTCGCGCTCGCGATCCACCCCGGGTGGGTCGCCACCGACATGGGCAACGCCGGTGCGGTGTTCAGCGGGTTCAAGGAGGCGCCGGTGTCTTTGGATGATTCCGTCAGCGGCATTCTGTCGCGCATTGATGGGGCGACGAAGGAGAGGAGTGGGAAGTTCTGGAATTTCAAGCCTACGAAGGGGAACCCGTGGGATATCGATTCTGATGAGGTTCCGTGGTAGGGTGCTGTATAATGGAGAATGTATTACTGCGGAGGGCCCGATCAAGTTGTATCTACATCCGCGGCGCAACAATCAGTGAATGTTCCAAGCTCTATCAGATAAGGATGGGGTTTGAATTGACTTCGTCAACGTCTTTTATCTCCCAGATGCAAGAAAAAGGGAGTTCTGCCCGCGGGTTCCCACAGCAGCCCTTGTTCCTCCCTTTTTGCCTGGGGACTGGAGATTAATATTTTGACGCGGCAACATTGGCGCGCCACCGGCTGTTGAAGGTCCTTTTCCATAATATTAATTTTACACAGAGTGAATTGCTTTCGGAAGACTCCCTGGGGCCTGTAGGATATACATAGATCAGAATTGGAGATCCCTGGGATACATAGTCTTAGTACCTGGGATTATAGAGTCGATGTATACTTGAATCGTTTATCTTGCTCAACTTGACGTGTTATCACTGGCAGGAACTGGTGATTATTAATTGTTTAGAGAGCATTTGGATATGGGTACTCCCGCCGATGCCGCGTCAATGCGCCAGTGACGCGTCAACCCCGCGCGTCAATGCGCGACAACAGCGCGTCACTGCCGCATCAGTGGCTGTGTTGACGCACTCACTTAGGCAAGTAGCGTAGCCCTTTCCACTTGGGCGAACGAAAATCCTCGTACTTACTAGTAGCTGATTGAAAGGGCGCTCAAATGTGTCTGGACCGCTCAGATGCTTACCGTGCGCCGCAGCCATCCGGATTCCGTCCAATTCAACTTCTGGGTGGAGAAATGGACTCGTCAAATTCATTTTTTTCCTGCAGTTCCGCGTAGATGGCCAGATTGCATATCAACCTCAAACGGACCATCCCACTCCCCGCGTTTAGTCTAGATTCAATTTACTCGACGGTGAAAAAAAAACCCCAATTTCAAAGCGGTGCGGACAGCCGCTTTTTTCTTTTTGACACCGTGTTCAGGTAGGCACCCGGAAAATCAGCAGCGTACAAGTAAAAGTATGAATCTCACTCCGAGGAAGTATCTGCTCAATGTGGGTCGATCTGTTGTCTCATGCATTCTGGCGTCGCGTGAATGCAGCAAAAAAATCTACGAGTTCTTTCCTCGCATCTGTTCTGCGAGGGACTTGTCAGGGAGGTCCGCCTATCCGCAGCTAGAAACAGTCCGCAATTCCGGGTGTTGAACAAAGGCCTCGTTGGAGTGTTCGAGTCTCTGGCACCGTGGTTGCAGCCCAAGAGAAGAGCGATAGTCAGGAACGTTGAATTACGCACCAATGGACTTGAACAACGGTGCCTCCAACTCGGAGCGGACAGGAGAAAACTGAAGTTCTAATCAGAATTTCGTCAATATTGATAATGCAACAGTTAGGTGTGCCAAGGTAATTGCTTGTACTGAGACTCTTCGAATGGGTCGCTGCTCTGGTCAATGTCTTAAGCTCTCTGAGAAACATTATTCCAGGCTAAATGGGCTAAGAGTTCCCAGCAAGGTACCAAAATTTTCGGAAAAGCATGTAGCTCAGTAGGCAACATTTGGGATGACTGACCGTGGGGTGAGATCTGCCAGGTCTTGAGTCTAAATGGCGTGGAGACGCTATTGAATAGTCCCAGGGTCGAAAACAAAGGCTTTAGGGACACTCTGGGAGGAGGTAGAGCCGGCGCGTCAATGCCGTGTCAGTGCCGCGGCAGTGCCCCGCCGGTGCGTCAATGCGCATCTGCCGCGTCATTTTTACCAGACCCTTTTTGTCTTTCTTTTTTTGCCAGATTGTCGCTTGGAAAGAGGTTGGATACTCGGAAACGCGTTACATGTACTTGTAACTTATCTACAAAAGGAATTGGGGGAACGGGTACCGGGTGTTGTAGCATCGACACTAGTGTGCCATTCTCTCCGCCTGTGAAATCGTTGCCATTGGCTGCGTTGCTTCAAGTTAGGTTCAGGCGGCCACCCGGCAGACCCGTCGGAGTTATGCCGAGGTGCCTCGGCATAGTCTGCCGCCATCACTCCGCCGAGCTCCGGCGCAGTTTCCGGAGCTAACCGTGGAATTAGCTTGAGCCTCGCAGCTACCTACACCGCCCGGCCCAACACAATCGCCTTTGCCGGTTCCGCGCGACCCCGCGGCCCATCGTTGAACGATCTACTCCCACCCACGTTCCTGCGGCCAAGCTCACCGCCGGGGACAAAGCCGACTTGAACGAGGGTTGCGGTTGCCGAAATTCAGAAGACTGCAGGGCACCTTGACGTCATCGTCGCCCCCTCGCGGGAGCCTCCCTCCTTTCATGAACCCATAATTAATTAATGAATTAATCGTACGTGTGTGCTTCATCGATATCGAAGGAAGGCAGAATACTATCGCGAAGGATTACGGCGCCGGGCCCCTCGCCTCGCCACGATGTCGACCCCGGGCCCGATATCCGATCTTCGAATTCCGCGCGCAATACCAATACCCTAGGCCCCGTCGTGTTCTTCCGCAGAATCTAAGTCGCGCACGCCGCCCCCCCCCCCCATCAAATTTGCAGGCATTTCGAGCTGGAGCAGCATCGGCTCGATCGGGGCTACATGTTCTTCGACCCAAATTCCGGCGCGGCGCACGGAAGGGGGAGGGGGGTTCGCGCCCGACATGGGGTTGAACGCGGGGCCGTCCCGTTACGGGGAGTCGGTTGAGGGGATTGATCAACCCTCTCGCGCGTTGATAGGGCGACGAAGGAGAACTTGAGGAGTGAGCGAGCGGTTTTGAAATTTCAGGCACACGAGCGTGAGGGGGGACCCGTGGGATTTCGAGGCTGAGGAATTGGCGTTTTCAAAAGGTTCTGCGCCACGGTCTTCATCCAGAAATGCATTAAAAATATATATAAATTCGTGTATAGGTACGAGTGCGAAACCGCTAGTGTGTGTTTAGCGTGTCCGAGTCGGAGGGTTCCTCCCGAGTTCAAAGGCTATCCACCATTCGAGTAACTCTATACCCGAGAAACGGGATATGATGTGTATGCGTGAACACGACCCCTCCCTACCCATCACTTGGAGCTGTGAGTACCCTGCAGCTGATTTATATATAAACCAAAGTCAGGGCCGGTCGCGTTCAATCAACAGCCGTCTGGTTGACTTTGGTGGAAGTTCAACCAAACCGACACGTGATCATGTTCGACTTTGGATTATTTTATTTTATTTTAAACACCTCGAGTACGAGAGGGCAATAGGCGCGGAAGGGGGATAGCTCAGGGTTCGAAATAAGGCTCGGAGAATTTTCAAGTGCGAGTGCTCGTGGTCTGGTGGCTGCTAAGTAAGGCTCACTGCGTTCCGGCTCCCCGTAGACAGAGATTTGTCAGTGTTCGTGTACCTGGGTTTACCTCGGTCTACCGGCGCAGACATAACAAGTATGTACACATGATGGTGTCAGTTCCTCTTCCGGCTGTGTACATGATGACAGATGTATTCCGATCCTGGTCTACATTTGGCTACCTCAATCTATGTCCGGCTACATTCAACTACTGCGCGTAGACCCAGGTAGACCCAGGTATGTACCCAAGTAGACAGATCCTTTGACTATGTGGTCTCCTATAAACAGATGTTACAACAAAGCTTCCCCGTATGTTGAACTGACTAAAGGGGATTGGAACGCAGTGGCTGTTCGCCGTGCCCGCTCTCTGGAGAAAAAATTCCACTCTGCCCTACGGCACGGAGATGACGCGGTCTGCCTCCTCGCGGCCCGTCGAAAAAAAGGCCGTAACGGCCGTCGAACGGGTTGGATTTTTCCGGCACCAGGAAGTACAATTCGGACCACATGATGTCTCCAGACCTATACCCCAACACGAAAACTCCCCCTACTACCTGTTCTGCGTCCTTCGCATGCAAGAAGTAGCAAGCAAGATGCTCTCGGCACATACCGGGAATTACCGGAGTGCGATGGCCGAATTTGATCCTCTTGTGGTTCAGACTTTTATTTAGCCGGCGCTCATTCATGAGCTTTCAGGGTTTCAGAAAAATGCTCAGGACAAGTCTAGGTATATTAAAGAGGTATATGTGTCCCTTGGCACTGGAGATGTTGACTATATATACCTTATGCAGCCTTCAGCCATCTTCAACGTTCCTAGCGGCAGAACTTATGTACTACATGCCATGTAGGGTTCGGTGGGGAACCGGCGTGTTAGTAACATATGTGATTAACATCGTGTTGATAACAGTTATTAACAGTTATTGACAAGGGCTTCCAGAACACCTTCAAAACTTGTGTGAACAACTGTGAGTAACCCCCAGAACCCCGAGCTCACCTGCTGTCATTGCCGTGGTATCATAGAAATAGATCTCTAAGGTATAAACCGCTTCTGAAAAACTCAGAACAGCCGTGCATCCATCACGGCCGTCCTGTCGCCCATCCTATGCCGTCAAGAACTTTTAAAACCAGGCCCGTACCCGTCACTCACCCGTCGCGGGCACGGTGAACAGCCCGTGGTAGATGGGTATACCAATTAGCCCCGTCCACGCAGTTGCTCATCATGGTATGAATTGCGTCGTCAGTTACGAGACAAAAACTCACTTGCAAGCTGCAGACCACTGAAGTAGCCGCCCTTCTCTTTTGAAAACTCTGTTACCTGCATGTGGATTATATCGCGAATCGATGGGGGGTGACGAAGGAGAAAATAGTTTCAAGGCGCAGGCGGGGAAACTTCTTGGACATTGCCAATGTCCAAGAAGTTTCCCCGCCTGGCGCCCTCATCTGAACCAGTGGTTCAGATGAGATGTGTAATCTTACGCGCGGTTCGTCGCACCCGTTGATGAGCGTACAAACTCGCTAGAAGGTAATAATAATACATAGAGCCCAATTTAATCCTGCACATTCAACTTATGTAAGGACGTGTGAATTCGAAGGGAAGTGGCAGGTAGTTCAATCATTCAACTCCCATTGATCCCAATGGTATTTGGCGCCTATTGTTCGGCTGGGTTTAAATGTGACTTTAGCGCAGTCGGTCGAGGCCGTGAAGTTGCACCAAAGGGTTTCCCAGGAAAATCTATTTCGCCTCACAAACGAAGGTTTGTAGCAGCATGCCAAAACGATATCATCTTTGCGTTTTTTTTCATTGAAAAAATGATTGAATTCAGATAGCAGTGCCCAGTCGGACGTTTACACAGCGGGCGGCCCTGAGCATTTGATGAACAAACTTAGAGCGAACTCGCGAGGTTACGCAACAAGTTGAGTCGCCTGGTTATTGTTTCATTCCGAATCTCTGGTGATTTTTCAGGCCTGGCCCGACTTACGGTAAAATATAATTTTTTACGGCGTTCAGGAGCCTGGTAGCCAGACCATCGGCTAGATGTTGAAAGTGTGGCTAGATACAGTCTAGGTGCGGCTAGCTGGGCTGTATGCCATCGTGGGTACAAAGATGTTGAGAGGAGACGGCGGGCTCTCCTAGACACATCATAGGTAGCCACGGTTAGTTGAGGGCAGTCCCTCGCTAGCTCTCGGCACGGAACGTAACTAAACCTAGCGGCCGGTTAGTATCGATTACTGGTAAGCCGGCGCTGTCGCTATCAACCCGCTGAACGCCGTGCCTTTGCGTTATCGTCGGAGCAGCGCTGGGCCGGCCGCTTGGTCCTCGGTTTTGAGATCCAGTTGGGCACGCACAGAGCCGACGGAAGTCCCGGAGACATACCTGTGTCAATGATGGTGCAGTCGGAAACGACGACAGGATGGACACCTACAGCGGGGAAGCGGTAGATTTAAAAGCGGGGGGGCGCGCTTACCGCCGGCGCTCGGAGAAATCCATATAGACACGCGCCTTTCGCGGCTGGCTGATAATCATAAGTAGATGTGATGATAAATAATGAGTACGCAGCGGACCAGGATGCTGACGGCGTCTGTCTGCTAGGCGCGGGATACGAGGCGCACGGGGAAGCGGAGACTGGATGTGTCCGCCGCCGCGGTAGTAATTGCGATTATATTTAAGCTCATCATGACGGGCTTTACTAACGGGCCTGAGCGGGCGGACGTGGTGAATATATTCTGGGGTTTTTACGTGGTGGATGTGGGAAACTCGGAATGATCTACAAGTTCTTTTCTACTCCGCCACAAAAAAAAGGAAATTATGGTCTGACTAGGGAGGCCAAGTAGGATTAATCCGGACTCACGAGAATGTCTTGGCCAGAGTTTAAGCTCAAACTCGAAGTGGGTGCAGAAATCGCCGTCGCAATTCCGAGGCCTCGGTGAGATTTTTTTTTCTCTCTCGGATTGTTTGCTGGGGGATTGAAAGCTGTCAGACGACAAGTGAATCTCACCTAGCAGCGTGGTTGAAATAATGAATGCATGATGAATGAGTTTCATCTTATCGAGTGGCATAATTTTGGGACAGATGCAGACAAAAAATCGAGCCCGCGCATGCATACAACCCCCAGAATCGGACAAACCAATGGATGAATCTGACAGGTCTCTGTCCATCAGGAAGTTTTATAACCTTGGAAGGAATATACTATCACCTGGACACTGCGCGGGAGAAGGCCGTTGACGGGATTAGTACAGAGTCCGAGGACCACGAAAGGCTTGTTTCCTTATATGGCCCCCACTCGCCGCCAAGACCTTCCTAGCCATAAAAATTGCAGAGTTGCAGAATGGGAGGTAGTGGGAGGTCCAAGTTGACTCGGAGGACATCATCGACTCCTCCCAAAAATCTGTGGGACTAACCTTAGCTGTGGAGATAGAGAGCGCTTTAGTTTGAGGATAAAAGATGTCCCCCATACATAGACATAAGGGGATTTTGTCAGTATTTTGTCTCGGCGTTTGAGTGGAGCGGCAAAGCACCTGCGTACCCCGAAGCTAATAGTCGCAAACAATCGATATCGCCACGCAAAGTTTCTTTCTCAACGCCAACTCGCCAAGTTGGCAATTATGGCGTGGGCAGCCCTGAAGGGTAGGAAAGGCCTACCACCGCCGACCCTGTCACCTCAATGCCAGACTAAACTCGATGCAGACAGATTTTCAGTGCCGCATTCCTTGCCTCGAGTCCTGCCTCCCGTCTCCCTTCTCGTCATTCGAACACTTCCGCGACGTCGAGCCTGCTTTCACTCAGGCCCTCATAATGACTCAACGTCATTTAAATATACGCACTCCGCGGGCCCTCTGCCTGGCGGTACCCCATAACGGGGGCTCGATATCGATGGATGGATGCGTGTGGGATTGGAGAGCTTCGCTTGGATGCCCATTACACATCCCATCGCGCACGGCAGGTCAGTACATCTTACATACACGTTCGCGGGAGACATGCGTGGGACTGGAGGCCCTCGCGGCGGCCCTCGGGAGGCGGCGCGACCGGGGCGGGACCTTTAGTGGCGGGTCTCGCAAGCGGGGATTTGCCGTGAAACGCATCGGCTGCCCTGATCGGTTCCTAACAACATTTCCCAACTCAGGCAATTGCAGTTCTGAGCTACAAGATTCCTCGGCAATCGGGCGCAACACGATTACAAGGATCATTCCGAGCCTTTTGATGGGGTTCGCGTACCCAGATATCGGCATTGTATGAGTCGTTTCGCGGCAGCAGTTACACCTATGTAACTAACGTATCAGCTTCCCTCTCTCGCTCAACCCTGAGCCTGAGATGGAGTTCAAATGCAGCGGGGTCATCGTGTCACTTCTGTGTTTTCTTTTGCGTTTGCATTTTGCGTCTGTTCAGTCCGTTGACCTTAGACCTTCTTCTTTTGTATAATGTCGCGCGCCCCTCACCCTCCTGGCTGCCGCTGCTCCAATTGCCATCTCTCCTCCAAGCTCTTTCCGAGGACCCAAAACGACCGCATTATCCTCCCCGCTATCC
This sequence comes from Mycena galericulata, assembly GCA_029289565.1. Classification (NCBI taxonomy): domain Eukaryota; kingdom Fungi; phylum Basidiomycota; class Agaricomycetes; order Agaricales; family Mycenaceae; genus Mycena; species Mycena galericulata. Next base: position 313,807 of record JARKIA010000094.1, read on the forward strand.
GTACGTAGCTGTACAATTTTTTTATCTTGTGGCGCAGCGCTAATCATGCTATATATGTGTCCAGCCGGCGATCCCGCGTCCCCAAAAAGTCCACACCATATGGGCACCGACCGGACACATTTTGCACCACCACCGCGACCAAAGTCGACAGCGCCACACGAGTATCGCCCGCGCGCGAACCACCCCCCGCCCCCAATGCCCACTTCGCGCGGCTACGGAGGTGGCGACTCGAGCAGCTCGTCGCGGAGGAGCATGGACATGCGTGCGTACCCGTGCCCCCTGAGCGAAAAGCATTTTAATTAACGCGGGTTCGATGCATGCAGCAGCGCCGATGCCGACACCAATGCACCGACCAATTCCACAGCACGCGCAGGCGCCGCCAATGCCTGGGTACGGGCCCGAGCGTGGACATAGATTCGCGCCTCCGGACCGCCCTTCGAGCGCGATGGCCGCGCCGCGCCGCGATGCGCGTCAGCAGGAGTTCGCGCCGCCACCACAGCAGCAGCAGCCTCAGCAGCAGGGCGAGGGGAACCTCGAGTGGACGCCACCGCGTCTCAAGTGGGTGAAAAAGAAGGAGCGCGTGAGCCACTTCACGCCTCCGTCGCAGTATCAGGGAACGAGCTTTAGACAGTACGTGCACGACGGCGTGTCGTCGCGCCACTAAATGAAAGGCGCGCACAGTGTAGCCATAAATTAATTACCTAGAGATTTGTTTGTATCTATTATCCTCCCTTGCTGCTGTGCACGTGAATAATACGTGCATTCGGCCGAAAGTTCCGAATCACATAGATTTTTTTCATGTCCTTGTCATTGTTAATCGAACATCTTACACACTTCTTAAGACTTACACTCCCATCCCTGGCGACTTTGGCCTGCAAGTCGCTGACCCATGTCCTTCTCGCATTGGTACGTATTCGGAGCCGCAAAGCGTGGGCACCTAGTTCGCTAAACCGTGATCCGATACGGAATTTGCAAGTTGGGCCTATTTCAATTTCAAGTTGCGATTTGCGAGGACCCTTGTGATATCGACTGTAACACACCGGAAAAGGAATGGCTTCGTATTCATGATTCGCCTTTGCAACAACTCTTCAGAGTTCACATCCGCTCCAGGGTTCGTTCATAGCACGTGTGCAACCAACCGCTCCGCTCCAGAGGTTCCACATTTTCAAATGATACTCGAGATCGATCTCCTTGGTCTAATTTTTGATACGACCGCTGGATGAGTCGTGGTCATGCGGGACCTGAGCAGTACCTGAACTAGGTTGGACGGAACCGGAATTTGCTGATCTTCAATTTTCAAAGGGATCGCAACCACTCACTGAAGCTCTCCAACCATCACACGGCCCGTTTTAGTGCAAGTTGCCCCGGGAGTGAGGAATCCGGTTCGCGACGATCGCACGACGCCAGTTGCTGCAGTCGCAGATTATGCACGATCACTGTGTCCATCACATCCGGCTCGCGCTCAGCCTTGACTCGGTAGAAATTGATTTCGCCTACTACTTTAACTTGCAACTTACGCTATGTATAGGATGGATGGCTTTTAGCCTATATAAGTTACCATGTCCTACGTAGTAAACTGGCTGTTCCAATTGTGGGACCGTATCAGTATAATATTCTTCCTCCTCCTCCTCTTTTAACTAACTCCCACGTTATTCGCACTAGGCACGCAAGGGTATATATACGCGAAGAAGCTCGCTGCTGATCGCCGCCAAGCATCGTTGAAAATTTCCGCAATGTTCTACCGAACACTCGGGTTGTTTTTAAATATCCAAGGACATGATAAGCTGGTTTTATTGTACCGTTGCCCATGAAGGACATGGTCTGTTTTAGGAAATGTTGATCAAATTTTGCTGTTGGGGTCCGAGTCGGCGCCATCTGCCGACCAGTCACAGTGTTACTGTGCAGTCAGCACCTCAGACTCACGCTCACACCCTCACATGATCACTAACATTTGCGCGTCTTGGTCGCGTCGGCTGCCCGCATACCTGAGTACAATGCTGGTTTCTTGTACTAGGCACAGTGTTTTAAATATTCAATAGATAATTTGGGGTATTCATTAACGTCTCTGCTCGCACACAGGTGACCCGTTTTGGCGTACTCTGAGGCCCTTACGACGAGGGATTGCTGTGCCCTGCCAGTGAGATAAGCCCTGTATCCAGATTCTCTGAGTCTGGAAACCTTGTGACTTAGAATTTTCTCTCTGTCATGTAGGTACAGACACTGCTGTAGGCCTTGATCTCCCCTGAGGACATGGTCTACTAGTTTCCCACGTGAAAAAAACTTCCCTTTGATCATGCCGGTCTGCAGGGAGTGCAGTGTAGAATTCTACGGCCTGGCTGACGATGGACGGCCATGTAACAAATGTACAATGCTTGCAACGATCACCTCAGATGTCGAGAAGACCGTTATACGAGTGAGTCTGAGTGAGTCCGCCCTCCATTCCCAATCCCATGCTCGAAGTATTGAATCTGTTGGATAGGAAAAAGCTCAGTGCCAAAGTTGCTCGCTTGTATATGGTCAACTGCATCTTCCCTTATGCCATAGTTGCTGTGGCTCTTATGGTGCGTCTCTAGCTCATCCCGTGTATTACAATTACTCATCTCTCCGCCAGTTCGTGCGGATTCAATCCCCGCTCAAATATCTCTATTACCCAGTGCCATCGACCAAATTCTCTCCCAGAAATCAAGTGAATCTACCTCTGATATCTGGGGTCTCGTCAAAGGCCACAAACAAAATGTATCTCAACATCATCTAGCTGTGCCCCGGGCTCAAAACCCTAGCCTCCTTAAAGCAACTGCTTCCCGGCTCAATGGCACAGCTGGAATTGGTACAGGGATCACGTCAAGGGGCCAGCAATACTTACAAGACATGAAAGACAAGTGCGAACAGGGCAAGAAAGTCAAGTTTACGATTTCCATGGCGAAGTCTGTTGCTAAAAAACCCGGTATAGTGTCCTTCATATTAGTGCGTCCACTCAACACCTCATGATTACACCAGCTAATTCTGGTAGATCCCTGAAATTCGCTTTGTTGAGCTCGTCAATGAAGAGGAAACGGGCTACGATGTCTTGGACTCCATCGTCTTGAAAGCGCAAGAATATCATACTGAGTCATACCCCCTCTCTGGAAAAATTTACCGGTTAGTACATTACACGGCCAACATTGATCCGCTCTCATCCTTCCGTAGAAACATCGTAACATTTTATGCTTTTGTCACTGCGACAAATATCTTCCGCATCCCCGCTTCAAGTTCGGCCACCACAATTGGGAGTGCCATGGACTTGGTACATCATTTCAAGACCCAGAACTATATTACCCAGGGACAATTCGAGACCAAAACATTGCAACTCAGGCTGATAGTTAACCAATATGACCTGGCAAGTTTAAATTTTTTCATATGCGGCTTCAAATTAGAAGTAACACACTTCAACTAGGACAACGGAGAAATCTTCGCACTGGCACTACAGTATGATCAGCAAGGATTTCCCTAGCGGAGAGGAATCACCTCATGGCGTGTCGTCAGATAGATTGTTGCACGAGTTTGTTCGTGCGTACAGTCCTTAACCATGAAGCGAAACACTCAAGGAAATTGGCAAACTACAAGCCAATTTCTGATGGAATTATACAAACTCTCCATTCATGTCGGTAGTCTGGTGTCTTAGCTACCGGCTCATATATAGGTTTAGGTTGATATCTTGTTTTTTTGACAGAGAACGGGCGCAGTCTTTCCAACTGGGCCAGTTTGCTGATTCACGTAGAAGCGAAACATTCAACGAAAGCGGCATCATTCATGAAAGTTCATGCCTTATGGTATGCATATTCGTATTCTGTGATCCAAAAAAACTATAGACCCAAATCCCCTTCAAGTCTCGGCCAAGGGATCCGGCCGGGAAGCCATTCTATTGAGCCATTTTCTGTGAAATGGATCACACAAATACATATACAAAAATTGGTGCATTGTGGGGTCCATGGAAGGCCTCTGGCCAATTCCTTTTGCAGCAAGCTGTTTCTGATAGGTGGTTACCCTCTTGGAAAAACTGATGTTCATTGGATACCTGATAGGCCGTGGACACGCAGTGTTTCGCTTCCCGGTAGTGTTTCGCTTCCCGGTTAAAGACTGTATGTCTTTAAATTGTTTATATCTGTAATTTAGTGCACTGGAAGTGTGTATATAAAGTGTGCATAGAAGATGGGGGCTTCTATGGATAATTGTTAAAATATTTGCCAGAACAGGCGAGATGGAGAACTCAGCTACACAAGCGCTTCATATCAAATGCATTAGATTCGAATATTTCCCCCCTCCCGGAACACATTGCTGAAAAAATGATCAGCTTTGATCGTACATTGTCTCACACATGGGGGCCGGCTCTAGTCGGAAATCTGGGTCCTGAAATACTTGTGGGAGAGTCATGTGGTGCCCCAAACTTCCTGTATAAAGTCAAGAAGGCCACGGCGCAACACAAGAAAGATAACTACAAACTTACACAGTTTGCCTAAAGTCTCATATGAAACTAGCAGCATAAGTAATTGTGCACATCAGGTTTACTCAAAACTATTACTGCTGTTGAGAAATGCTTAAAGTCAATTTTAGAGAGCCAATGAACTGTTACGAAGGGAAGACTTCCACATTCTTTCAGGCATATTCATTTATAGATGAATGAGTCACTTTCAAAAGTGTGGGAGTGCTTTCAGGTCAAACTACTTGTATATTACACGTCCTTGGCTCACAAAAACGCGTCAAATCAGACTGATTAGAATACGGCGCGCCGAAGGACATTATCACGTCCGATCACGTGGGAACCCGATCAAATATCGATGGGTCACTGCAGTGGTGGGCGACCAGTCCTAATTCGTTCGTGAATCAAACTCTACCAGTGCTATTCTATGCAAGTTGTGCAAGTTATCTGTATGCAAAGTAGGCATCTAATAGCACTTGTTTATATTTAAAACTCAGTTGAGCATGGCTTCAGCCGATGTCCGGGAAGTCAGAATTGATCGGACGCTTGGACCGATTGCACGAGACATGGTCAGCACGTATGAGTAGGCTCAGTAGGCTTGTCACGGAGTGCCAGGACCCCAGGCCACCGCACAGATGGCATCACCAAATTGCCGAAAACAGACCATGTCCTTCATGGGCAACGGTATTATTGTGTTGCACATGGGCAAGTAACTTGCGAAAGGGGTAAGCTTGACGGAGCAGTTTGAACAATGACGATTGCTCCGTGGTTGGGTTTTGACAACGAACAATATCATCATCGATTCGACAGATTCGACAGAAGATCGGTACGTTACGGCCTGGGCCCACCGCTTGTAGTCGCTTGTCACCGAAGCGTGGGATTTGAGTTTGTCGACGTCGAGGAGGACCGGACCGGGTCGACGCGTATTTTCGTTCATCTTTTCCTTTCCTTCAAATTATGTTGAAAATTGACACAGTGGACAGCGGCTTTCAGTGCCTTCGCGTTCTCTCACACGGCAGTGGCCTGACCTGGCGTCGGTTCGCGCGTCTAAGTCGCCGGCGCCCCGAGCCCCGGGGTGGAGTCGGTAGAGGTCGCAAGACTCGGATGTTGGTTGAATTCAACTTGAACAGGGTTGGATCAGGTTGGATAGGGTTGGATCTGTTCCGTGAAGCGAAACGTTGCCGCACCCAGCGTTGTGGGTCCTCAAACCCGCTAGTACACGCCCATTTCGTCACGGTCGTCGCTCCGCTCCTCCGCTGCTGGCACCCTTGCCCTCGCTTCGCTCGGGCTCGCTCGCGAAGTATGGCAGTCTGTCGATTGCCTCGGTGAGCTCGCCTTCGGAAGCTTTTCATCGAGTCTACTAAACCTAACTCATTATTATCCTTAACAATAACGGTGTTCTACGGTGTTGATGCCATTTAAGTAACAGCAGACAGGGACGGCCGGTAGTATGTAATACTGTTTGAATCCTCCGCCACTTCCCTTACTTGTTGGAATTTCTAGAGACATTTTCCTAAGATATTTTCATGGTATTTACCTTGGTTGCAATTGCAGGTCCAAGCGGGTATTTGCGGCACGTGGTCTGTGTCAGCTTGTCGTCCCACCATAACATATTCTCCACCAAAGATGGATTCTGACCGCAAATCCACCGTCTCTTCGTTCTACGGTGGTCGCAAAGGTTCTCTAGATGCACTCAACCAGGACTTTCCGTCTCCCAGCGCCGACTACGGTGGCCAGCAAACTGCTCGCCCGCGAGACGACGCTTCATCATTCTACAATCCCGAGCGTCGTGGGAGTGCAGACTTGCTCGCTGGCCGCGCGGGCTACAACCGAGGCTCGTTCTTTCATGCTGGACGAGAAGAGCCGTTGAAGGGTGGCCGGGACGAGGAGGATTTGGGTCCAGAAACCCCCGACGGCGGCTGGGACGTTTACGCCGATTTTAACAACGCAGGGCCGCGGTACAGCTCGGCGTTTGGCCAACAAGATACTGGGTGAGCTCTCTATATCCTGTCGGTGCTTAATTTTCTCCGTCGTCTCTGTCTCCCATGTCATGAGATTCTTTATTCTTTTCCCATCATGATATTTGCTGTCCGTCTCACGGGTCGACAGTGGGGCTGCTGTCCCGAATATTATCGGAGTCATCCTAATGCGCTTGCAGGTACCAATCGTTGGGGCCGCCTAAGGCGGAAGAGCCTACCGGGGGGCCCGTGGAGTTGGTCACCGTACCGGCACTGGGGCCCGAGTGGAAAAAATCCGAGATGCGCGACATGACGAAGGCGGGGAAGCGCGAGAAAAGGGCCGAGTCGCGGAAGCAACTGTGGCGCGACTGGACAAGGGGCAACCGTGGCGGCAAGTGGTTCACCAGGCGTACCATCGTCTTTAGCTGCTTCGCCCTCATCGTCGTGTGCGTCTCGCCGTCCTGCTGTTCTCATTATTCATGATACTGATCATCATCTCACCAGCATTGTCGTCGTCGTCGCCGTCTGCATCCCCCGTGTACCCTCCTTCGCGCTAAGCAATAACACGCCCCTCGGCAACGCCACGGGCGACTGGAAGACAGCAGTGCCCACGGAATTCTCGCGCGTCCCCGCCAACTTCAGCTTCCCTGCGTTTGCGGACCTGCAGGTCGACACGACCGGCAACTACCTCCCAGTCAACTTCCGCCACCTCCGTGCGTCCGTGTACGACCTGGACTCGGGGTTTTTGGTCGCGACGGGCGACCTGGGGCACAAGGTCCTCCCTGCCAAGGAGTTCCCCGACATACAGATCCCGCTGAATTTCTCGTATATCGCCACGAACGACTCGGATACGACGTGTACGTTTCCGCGCTTGTTCCGTGGTGTCACGGTGCTTACTTGTAATGCCATAGGGAATAACTGGTATGATGCGTGCAAGAACCTCGATCGGTTTTCGAATGGTGTCCGCCCAGGTTAGTTGTCTACTCTCCTCACTCGCTATCGTGTCTGACGGTGACCTAGGGATCGGCTTCCGGCTGTTACTCAACATGGACATCGTCGGTCTGGTAGGGACCTACGCCTCCTCGACGCAGGTTACCGACGCCCCCTGCCCCATCGAGCTGCCCAGCAACAGTGTCTAGGCCTACCCATGCTCCTCTCCAACATTCATTACCGCACGGACTGCATGATACATTATATCGACCCGCTGCGGCGCCTACATAATATTAATTATGGATCTATCCTCTCTGTCTGTCTTTTCATTCATCATGCCTTTCACGACTGGACTATACTCTTACTTATAAGTCGCATTGCTCTCCAGACAGACATTCCGTATTTAGCGGCCATCGCATCGACCAATTGTAATTTTCGCGCAAATTGAATATAGCTTCTGCACGGGGATTTTGGGGTTACTTTGCAGGGCGGCTGACACTGACACTTTTTATTCCTTGTGTAGGCGTGCTCCACCTCACAATATAGAGACCCAAGCACTCGGGACTTTTCGAGGGTGGCTGACGCTGACGTTTTCCTTCTAGATCTGCTCTGCGTTATACCTCCATGGAGTACCGCGCGCCGTCATCGCTCGCTACAGCCAAGGACGGAGTCCTGCGCCGCCGGTCGGGCGTCTACGCACCGCAAGACGACGAGACGGAGAATGAAGTCGATATGATACCAAGCGACCTCCATGGCCACCCTACGGTCCTTCTCGTGCGCCGGGTTCCATCTTTCACGCCTCACCCCGCGCTCCCCCGGCTCTCATCCAGGTCGCCCTCCCCGCCGCCATGGTCACCAGCACCTGTCGACAACGACTTGGATCGTTCAGCCAGCCTCGTGCCTCTTACGCTCCGCCCTGACGCGCCGCAGCGCGAGCACTCCGCTACCTCCCTCCAGTCTGCCTCCTCCGGCGCGTCCACAGTCCCGCCGCTACCCACGCCCGATTTCACTCGCCCGCCGCGCTTCCTCGGGCTCCTTCCCCGCGGACTCAGCTACCTCTCGAATGTGCCACGCCCGTTCTTTTCCCGCACAGCGACGTCTGAGCGGCCGCCCGAGTCGGAGGGGAGCGTGTATAGCGATGTGTCTCCCCTCCCCACGCCCATGCCCATGCCCGACTTCCCGCACACCCCCGGATTCCTGTCCCTCCTCCCCCGCGGGCTCAGCTACTTCTCGCACGCGCCGTCCTTCTTTTCGTCTCGCGCATCCACGTCTCAGCTGGAGACCGAGGAGCAGCGCCGCCCGCTGACCCTGCGTTCCGAGTCAGAGGGGAGCAGCTCGTGTGGCAGCGCCACCAATTCGATCGACTCGGGGCACCACGCGCTCATCAAGTCGGTCGGGACGACGGAGAAGTTCACGCACAAGTGGCCGCGCCCGCAGTCGCTGCGCACGTACGGCGCGGAGGCTGGGCCGGTAGTGGCAGGCGCGTCGCCCGGCGTGCTGGAGGACGGGCGGGGAGTGAGTGTGGATGATGCGGCGGAGCCGTGGACGGGATTCAAGTGGTGTCTGCTCCTCTCCGTGTGCACGGTCTTTGTGTACGGCACGGCGGCGCTCGTGTGCGCGCTCATGACGTGGTTCCGCAGTAAGCGCTTTACTCTCTCTTTCGCCAGGATCGACCAGCCTGATCATATCGCACAGCGTGGGACCAGGCCGATGTGATGTTCGTCGCGGACAACGACATCCTCGTCCTCATCACCCTCGCAGGCTCCATCCTCGTTTTCACCGCCCTTGTCGGGTTCTCGGGCGTGCTCCTCAACTCGCGTCCCATCCTCGCGGTGTACACCCTGCTTCTCTGGCCAGCCTTCGTCTCCATCGTCGCGATCGGCTACGTGGGTTACAAACGCGCGACCTTTGCGCTCGACCACAAGCTCAATATGTCGTGGAGCCAGTACTACACCCCACTCGGCCGGCTGCTTATCCAGGACGCGCTGCGCTGCTGCGGCTTCTACACTGCGCTGCACGAGGCGACACCAAGCGCGCGGTGCTACCCGCGGACGGCGCTACCCGGGTGCAAGGGGAAACTGTACCGCTTCGAGCGCGCGAATCTCGCGATGGTGTGGTCGACGGTGTTTGCGCTCGTGCCGCTGCACCTGCTCAATCTGCTCACCGCGCTCCTGTGTGCGAATCACGTGACAGAGACGTTTGGGAGGGGGATCACGCCTAAGATGTATCGGTTGACGAGGGGCGACGTCCAGGCGGACGCGGAGAAGATTATGCGGGGGGTCAGGCAGTTGGATGGGATGTCGTTGGAGCGCCCGGAGCTACGTCGGGATACGTCTGGTGGGACTTACAGGGAGGGCGTGGATGGGGAGGACAAGGTTCCGTTTTTATCATACGAAGGTCACCAGTACTGAAGTATTCCCTCTCGATCTTCTGTATAAGCCGTGAAATGTGGACGGTTTAGCGCAAATAGCATGTCCTGATTTTGTGATGTTAATCAGCTTACATTGCACCATCTCGCAATGGCCTTGTCGTCCATGTTATTTGCCATGGTGTCCATTGGCGTTGACATGGCACATAGAATAGGACTGCATCGCGGAGGGTGGTGCTGTGCGTCGACGGAACCTCTGTATTGGGGATTCAAGGGTACTGAGGTATCATTATGATATGGAGGAGACTCACCCGGCAGGCCGATGTCGAAGTTGTCGACTCAATCTGCCTTGGTCTATCTATAAAAGTTAATACCGTTAGCGTATTAGATCCGGAGCTGCTTTTCAGATGAATCCTTGGCTGGACGTCTCGGGAAACCACGAGAATCGATTCCTTTCTGAATACAGACCAAAAACTAATTAAGTAGTATCACATCCTAAGAAATTCGTAAAGCATTGTTCGAGCAGGAGTGGGGATATGCACTGTCCATGTCTAAAACATAGGGATCGAGGGTGCAGCGCATGTAATGAGACTCGACGGGAGAACGACCGAAAGGTTCGCAGTGCACAACTCGATGCAGCTTGAGCGTGAACGTATTCGCCGCAATGTTGAATTTATGCATCAGCGTCTAGGGTAGGGTCAGGGTTTTCCACCACCTCGGTATCAGCTCCATGTCGCACCGCTTTATATCGTCGTGGTCTTTTAGAACCCTTGGTGACCGGGTACATCGACATGAACGCAAATGGTTGTTGGGTATCGGCCAACTGAAGAAGTGTGACCCTCGAGGTCCTTGTTGGCCGACTCGTAGGAAAGAGGTTCACGATCCCAGGGCTGCGAGGAGTGCCACGAATACGACCTCAAAGGGCATTCACCCTCTGGCCTCCTTTGCAGTCGTTCTTGGAGGTGGGACATGACGAGGAACAGGATACCAAAAAGAATGTAGAGTACGACTGGAAATCGTCAGTTGTCATGTTGTCGGTAGCATTGGGGGAAAGACGAACGGATGGCAGCAAATACACAGAGAATTTGGGTGAACTGAGTAGCTGCGCTGGTTGTCATGATCTAAGGCTGGGGAGGAGGGGGTGCAAGAGATTTCAGTGACGATTCCGTTTCTATACGTTTTTTAGACGCGCGCGACGGAGCTTGACTACAATTGCTGTTCACAGCTATCCATTGGTCCAAAAACAGCATGGCGAGAAAATGCAGCTTGTGAAGACAGACGAGCTGCTCTGCCGTGGACTTGAACATTGTTCCCTCAAGGATGGTGTCCTGGACAATGGTGATAGCACAAAGAGAAGCAACTCGAGTTAGGGATTGTCCACCCGAAGCTGAGGACACCCTTCTGGCCTATCTTGGGCGATTAGAGGTGCTGTAGAGGTGCTGTATCCCAAGGGCCGACTTGGACCGCGTGTTCAACAGCAGTAGCACTTTGTATGATGCGCCAGATATCGCGAATAATTTCTCCCGCCAGCGCTATTTAATCACCAAGTGTTTCGAGATGATAAGGATTCCAAACTTGCGCGCTCAGGCCTGGACACCGCAGACTGGGTTGATCGGGATATCTGGCCTCCTAAACACGAGTCAATCATTTTCTTTGGGACGGAGATCGGGCGGTTCGCATCCAAGGGGGACAAAAGAGGCGAGTCAAAGGAGAGTAGCAAATACTACAAGAGTTGGATCGAAGCAAGGATTCGGTGAGTCACGTTGTTGCCGTATCACGATCAGGTGATGTAATGACGTACGCGTATGAAGGAGCAAATATGCTCGCATTTTCGAATTTTCTTCGATATGTCATGAAACTTGGGGGAAAAGAGGGGCAACTCATACTGCATTCTCTAAATTTCTCACAAACACAGTCGCAATGATACAGTAGATACCCCGGACATAACCTTGAGGAGACCGGAAGTAGTCTACAGCTTTCAAACCACACGTTGCTCCTTCTATTACTGCGGCTATTACAGCTATCTGTCCCCTGTCTCTTGTGCTTCTGTTCGCCCTATACGTTATGGCCACAAAGCTGTTGACATCGCCTCATTTCAACAACTACAACAGCCTTGTGGCTTGATGCTGTGTGCACGGAACCGGCATTCCGACATTAGGAAGCAGAATGAACTGGAGGTATTGATGTGAGGTACATAATATTTAACAGCAATAGATGCTACATGGACGAACTTAGTGTCCCGAGAAGGCCGGAACAGACAGCATTGAACTGCCATTCAATAATATCACTGGGGGAAGAGAGCGGTGTGATGGTTGGTTTTGGGCTACAATGCCACGATTGCGGTCATTTGGAGGCGTAGGAAGAGATGGTGGTCTCTCGGATTTCTGCTGACTCGCACCGTACAAGGGCGGCGAGGAATTCGCTAGAAGAGCATAATTAAGAAAGGCGTTCAAGAAAATTTTGAACCTTACATTGCAGGTTTTGTGATTCGCGTAACTTCAGATGGAGATATCGGTCCCAAAGAGCCAGGAAGTAGAACACTAGGAGGAAGAAAATGAAAATGATTGCACCTGGGTGACTGGTTTGTCAGAAGTCGGCGTGTCGGTGGTGGGAGATGAGACGCACAACTTGACATTCGAGAATTGTTGCTGCACTCAGTGAGGGAGGGGATTTCTAAACCGGAATCTGCTTGGTTTTCGTCTGGTAACAGTGGCATGGGGGAATGATTGGATATGCGGATCGAAGAGCGCTTGCACTTTGTAGTCCGCACAGCACTGGCCAAGTCTAGACACCGCATTCCGCAGATAGCGGTGTGATAGTGATCATGATATTATTATACAGCATCTCTACAAACACCGTGTTCCCAAAGCGGAAGCCACTCTACCTGCGGATCAATCTGCAACCAGAGCGCCATTACAAGCGGAATCAAAGTCGTAATCAAGAAACTACTCGTTATTACAAGTGGGAGCCTGTACAGGAATTTAAAAGAGTGGAACGTACAAGGGAATGCGTCGTCGATTTGTTACGACTACGCACGTTGTACACACGCTAATTTTCGACCAATCCGATGACTTGGTATGAACTATCATGTGGTGACGGACGGCATCGAATTGGTGATAAACCGCGATTGAGCCCGTTTCGGTCTAAGGCCCAGCGCGAACGAGGCCCGCATAGTCACTTCTTAGATTCTCCGAAGCATCTGTGCGTACTGTCTATGCCGGTAATAGGGTCAGACGGGACCGAATTTCACTGGAGGGCCCGATAAAATAACCCAGGCACACTACTGTGGTCCGTCCGAGTCATTCCATACACCCTGTCCCAGGAGGTGGCAGGGATGCTGATCATGACGGGCGGCCTTTGGCGAATGGCCCAAGAACCCGTAAATTAACAGAGAACCTGTAGATTTGATTTAACTGACGGCGGAAGCTGCAGTATCTCGACAATCCGAAGTTTGAACGCTGGAAAGTTCCGGATGGCTTTTGACTTGACACAATTCCTGGTTATTTTCGCTACGCACAATTTGTGGTCATCTTTTAGCAACTGTGTGCTCGGGGCCCAATGCGCCTCATGGCCGTCCCTCTAGGGTGGAAGACCTCGAACAACCCGCATCCATGAACTTTATCTCGAGCCCACCCCAGACATATCTTGCCAATCTCCCTTCAGTGAGGCACATGAACTTGGGCTCGAACGTCTTCTGTCTGCGCGTAGCCTCTGACCACTGCGCCCAGAGATTTACGAGCAAGAGACCATCAAAGTTTATCATTCGTCGGTCTTGGTATTTTAATACGCGAGTCCCCGTTGTCGCAATTCCAGGGTCTACACCGGAACGGACTAATAAGAGGATCGTTGGGTGCATAATTTAGGATCCCCCAATTGTTGGAGGCCGGACTTCACCGTCGATTTTCAACGCTGTGAGGATGGGCCTTCTGAGAGTGTTATTGAACTTATGTCTGGCAGTAAGTGGTTAAGCTAGCTGATCCATCGGGCTCATAGAAGGATATACAGAAAAAGAAATTCCGGGGATGTCGGACGATCCTTGATATTTGCAACTCGCCGGGGTGGATCCAGAATTATAATAATAAGGCAAAGGTACGTAGCTCCACCATGTTCACAGGTTAACAAACAGATTTTTTAAAAAGTTCGAACACACGATGCTTCTTCGGGAAGGATTTCAACAGGCACCCGATGCGGTGTTTACGCTCTAAGCGGCAACTCCGCGCCCACGGGACATGTACAAGCATTTTTGATTCGAGATGAACCTTGAAAGTTGCTTTTTAATTGTACTGGAAGGTTTTAGGTGGTGGAGGTCACGGTAGGCAAACAGAAAGTCGATACACAGGGTTGCAGTGTTGTTGCCTCGGTGTAATCCTCCACTATTTATCCGATGATAAGAGGGCATCAGGTCGGAGTACAGCACACGCGGAGTCGCGTGTTCTAAGGCTCAAGCGATCGAAAACTCCACTGTCAACCAAGAATGAATTGCTCAGTCACAGAGATGTATTTGTCAAGGAAAAAATGGTGGGGAGGAGTAATGATGGTGAAGAGAACGACCACAGATCGGTGTCCTTGTCGAGTGGAAATACGAGAGATCTAGAGGCGGGGGTTACGGGGTACACACGAGGAATGGTACTACTATATATACATGTGCTGGTATATGTACAAGCGTATAATGCAGATTAATGAGTGACCGGAAGAGATCGAGGATATGTTATGGACGGGGCGTTTCTCTGCCCAATAGCAATGAATTCCCGAAGGAGCAGGTCGGTCTTTGTGAGATCGCTAGCCTTCAGCAGTCGTTGTTGGAGGAGACGGAGATACGTACTTCTTCATCACTGGCACGACGATGGACCGAATAGGACCTGATCATTCGTTGCAGCGCAGTGGCCGGAGGACGAACGATAACACCAGGATAAAATCCAGGCGGTGCGCGGGCTGCGTTCATGAGATTAACTCTGCCCATGGTAGGCATACGGGGGCGTTCAAAGCGATATTGGCCATGAGTTCGCAAGTTCTCTCCACGGAAAGAGGGTCTCGTTCGCGGAGCGGAGTATATAAAAAGGTAATAGATGGAGACTGGCACGGAAGCGCACTGAGTGCAGCGGTGAAGCGATCGTTGAACTGACTACGTACTTGGAATCAATGCGAATACCGCCATGCCGAGTATGGCAACTACAATCGGGTTCATAGTCGTGAATGTGGTCGACGTAAAATATCAAGGTCGTGAGAGGTCGTGAAATGTAGCGTTGTGTAAAGCAAGGAAGGGCCAGCTGGAGGAAGGGAATCTCCAAAGGGGCTGAAAGCTATACTTAAGGGCGTCGCAGCGGGATCAACAGCTTTCTACTGTGGCCGACAGGTACACACCCATGTAATTTGGCGTTGTCCATAGCGAGATTCAAAGGTGTACATAGGAAGGACACGAAGAGTCGAGGCCCGGAAGGATACACAGCAAGAGGCGCAGCCCCCATGGCTGTTATTCAAAAGAACAGGCGCATTACAGCTGCTGTATCGACTGAAACAGCTCTGAGTTCGCTGTTGCGGACGGAAAGAGGCTTTCATCTAGGATTCCGGCCCGGGAAGACATCGATCAGCCGAAAGGCGGCATGCGGTAACAGCGATTGGAGGTCCATGCTGACGACTCCCGAGGCAAGCAGATAAGCAGATCATGCGCATGGGTTGGGTCGGTGTGTAAGGAGTCCGCCAGACTGGTGGTTTGAGTCTTGAGAGGGTTTGAGCCAGATAGTAGGTTACTCAGGCCCAGATGCCCGAAGAGTGTGAAGTTGAATAACACTGTAAGTTGGTCACCTGCAGTCCTCCGAGAAAGCCTGCAAGAAAGGTCTATCTTCCTCAAGCTGATCAAGGCGCCGTGCAAGCGGCAAGCCTGATGCATAATGACTTACCGAGACAAATCGGGAGCAGAGCAGAAAATCCCCTCAATACTATTTCAAGACATATCAGACCACATCAGAGTCGAGATACGGTGAAGCCTCGATTTACGATTTTTTGCCAAATATGGGTTTTTGCGTTGTAGATGCGTGACCTGTTTGTCAATTGATGGCATCACACTTGCCTCTTCCCAATCGTCACCTCGAGGTTGTACCTGTCTTATTGCCCGTTCTCACTGGAAACCAACCTCAGGCTTGAAGGACATCCCTTCACTCCTCTTCTAGCCCTGGCGATCCTCCGCCCTCGGATGAATCCGGTTTCGCCATCTTTCCTGGTTCCGTTGACCTTTAATTCGGACCCCAGAGATGGCCTGGAATCCCGAAATATACTTGACAGCAGCTGCTCCAAATCAGGGGCATCTTTTTTGACGTTCTGTGGCTCTATTGACGACCCCACATCCCAGGTTCGAGCTGTCCTTGGCTGTGAAGACGGCACGATATATGCCTTCCGAAAGCCTCGTCCGCAGGTGAAGATCGTACAGCCCACATCACAGCCCACAGAGCCTCCGAAATCATCTCGTCCACCTTCATCCCATCCATCTATCAGTTCTCAATCCACGTCCCCTACTCTCTCTACCAAAACTCCCTTCAATGTCGCCTCCCGCTCGAGAATCGTTTCCGGTATCACAGCCGCACAAGTAGAAGCTCCCAAAAACTACGTAGACTTTGAAGATGAGCCCGATAAACTCAAGGATATGCTGAAGGGCCGAACTCACAAGGAGCGGTCTGCACCCTCTTCCGGCGATAACTCCCCAGCACCTTCACTGAAACGGTTTGATGGCCCAAAATCCCTTCTCTCGGCGACAAATTCTCCTTCCCAAACTCCCAAGACAATATCAAGTCCCCCCTCGCCCATAACGCAGTCCACGTTCCCAAATAACGTTCACGATCTGACCTTGCTATGCCACATCATTCCCGCTCAATCGGGTTCTGTATCCGCCATTCTTCTACTCGAAAAAGATTCGTTACTCGCGGTCATGCAGGAGTCCGGGTAATTACGAACCTGACATCCCCTTCAATATCATTAGTTCATCTTTTTGGACAGTAACCTATCCGTATGTTCTGCGGAGGATGGCACATGTTTGACCTCCGTAGTGGTCGAAAGCACGCCGTCGATGCAGCCGCCACCGGACTTCGCAGATCAGGAGGCGCTACACGATGTGTGGATCTGGACTCATCTGCAGTTCTTCTATATCGGAGAGGTACGTCGTCTGGCGTTGGATAGTTGTCTTCAACTTATGGGGGCTTTTCACAGATACCAGTACTTTTGGCTTCAGCGACACTTGATGTCAATTCGGCTTCACACGGAGCTCTAGATTCCCCGGATAATGGCATCCTTGAAAAATCGCACCTCGTATTATTCCATTTCCGTGCAAGCGACGAGCATGGACCGTATGAAGTTGCCCTTGAAAAGATTGGGCAGTGGCATTTCGACGGACCTGCGTCAGGCGTTGGAATATACCAGGAAACGAACAGTAAGCACTTTTGCCTGGCCGTAAAAGCCGTATCAAACTTGTACCGGTTCAGGAAACGCCATCTTCTATTCGGTTAACACAGACGGTAGTTTCTCTATTCGACCACTCCGATGCCTTCCGAGGTTTTCGTCTCAACAAACAGAACCTCAGCCGGAGGAGCCTCATTCTACCAACTTGACTTTACCCTTGTTCAAAGCCATGAAGTCCCGGTCCACGGAGAACCTACCGGCCACCGAGAATAAGAAAGAAGCTGGCCGGATTGTCCTGGACGATGAACGTATAGTTGGACAATTGCTCGCTGACGATTCGCTTTTGGGGCTTCGGCCACGAGCCATTAATAGCCGACTGCGTGGTATCTGTTGGACTGAGAAGACCTTGACGGTGTGTTGTGCCGTAGATTGGTTCCCGTCGTCTCATGATCCTTTCGTAGATCTTCGAGTATGCCGACCAGTCCTTCTCCATCTTGTTCTCGTGTCCTTGCCTTTCGATCGAAAAGGTCGAGTGGATCGAAGACGATTTGTATGCAGTGGTTTACAACGTCCGCCTTCTCTCTTCCGCGACGGCTGCCCATTGTTCACATCTTTGTAGGAACGGGTGGAGTTCTATGCTCTAAAATCTGTCGACGCTAATAATGACGAAATCCTCCTCGGCTCGGTGGCTCATGGTCATTTGCACGCTTAGTATGTTTTTCAGCATAGGATTGCTCGTCGAACTCTGATCTTGATTAGCCCCTCCCTTCTACATACAATCATGACTGGCTTGAAGGATGCAGTTCACGTGCCGTCCAAGGAGGGAATTTTGGTTACCAGAGTTTGTGATGATGGCAACCGAGTTCTTGAGTTTTATACCCTCCGCTCCGCCAACGAGTCGAAACTAAATTCCCGTGTCATCTGGAAAGCATCCGCCAGCAAGCCCATTCCGCGTGCAGTGCCCCGGACTGGCGTCTTGCCTCTCGACTTCGACAATGTCCTTCTGGGTTATGGTAAGCACAATTCGAACTTGTATTTCGATGCTATTGACTCACTCACCTATATCAGGGGATGGTCGCCTCTGTCAGACATCACTGGCTGAACTAAGCGCCGCATCTCCAACTCCTCTCAAGGAATCCGCCGCCGTGCTTGCTGGCGAGGTCACTGGATTACATGTAGTAGAGAATACCAGGACACGCGAGCGGCTTATCGTCGGAGGGGCTGATGATGGTTCAATCGGGTTTTGGACGGTGGAGTGTGTTTGTTATATTCCTCCTCGATATTACCTCTGATATTCGGCACAGCACGTTAACCCTTTGTGCTCGCTGGACGATCTTTACGACCCCCTTGAGAAAAGTTGTCCAATTCCGCGACGAGAAGCACAGTCCGCTGCGAGGGTGTGTTTTGTGCATTTCGCAGGATGGTACGATCGCAGTGATTGCCGTGGATGGGTTTCATTTGTGACTATACGATTATCTTTCGGGCGTTCATTTACTGACGCTTTAAAACAGCTTATATTTAATCCCGGGATTGGCCTTTCCTCTTCAGCGGATTTGTTTGGGGGAAGATAACATTCTGCTGATCTACGGTGATCGTCGCGCCCGTCTATGGGATATCAAGACCAAGGAATTCTGGAGATCAATGAGCCTGGACAAGGCTGAAGAACTTGTTGGCCAAGGAGGATGGACAGACGTGTAAGTTTCGTTCTTACTCTTTTATTCTTCGCAAATAGAAAGGTGACGTACTTTTTCTTTTGAAAGCTTGGTCAATGCTGGCGGATGTATGCCGGATACTGTCTTCAAACCTTTCTCGGGTAATACTGTTGACTGTGGTCTGTGTATTCTCTTTATCCCTCCTTTGTACGGTTCACTCATTTGGATGTAGCTTCCACTCTATCTCTGGATCTCGAACGATTTATTACTGAATCCAGCACGACCGCAAGGTTAATCAGTACCGGAAGAGACCAAACCCGAGCAATCTATTCTGCGTTGGATCAGCTGAGACTTATCCTTTCCGCCTTCCTAACGCCAGCTCTTAATCCCGACATCGATGATATCTGCAAAGATAAACTCGGGGTGCCAGCGTCCATTGTTCATGTGGGCTTTTCCAGGTCTGCATGTGTCATAATGCATCCGATACTTTTGACTGACTCACACATGTGTTCGTAGCGGTGGTTCAAGCTGCTTGTACAGTGGAAACCGCTCGCAAGACGCCTGGACAATCTCCGGAGATGTCTCCGCAGCTCGCGCGCTGTCCATCACTGTAATACTCAGAGCACTGAGTCTCTTTGATGGTTGTATTTTTCTTCGGCTTTGTGTTCGTGGAGAAAAGTCTAATGTCGCTCTCAGAACTTGCTGAATCTGCATCGGTCGTTCTTGCCTTTTATGCAACTTCGCTGGCTTCGGTCGTCGGTCCACTTTACCAACCTCCGAGCCTCACGTATCTTGCTCGCCGGTGGTTTGATTCTTCTAGTAAGGTCTCCTTCACAGTTGAGCCTCCTTTTCTTATGGGGACCAGACGAACTGCGTCAGGCGTCTCGTATACTCTTCGATGCATCTGTGGCGCGTCTGCCTGACGATGAGACGATTATTGTCGCTGAGCATTGGCAGCATCACTGTGAGTTCGAAATGTCCGTGTCCCCCTTTGACGCTGATGCATAGGTCCAGTGCCTTGTCTACAATCCACTGCCGATCGCGAATCATTATCTGCGGCACTCGCACTGTTCTTGTGTGGACACATAGCCTCGGAAAAGTACAGCCTGATTTCGAGCAAGTGGGTACTTTCCTCCGACCATGTGCTATCCCTTGACTCCGTGCTTAGCGCCTTGACCGACATATCTAAATCGATTGCGCTCTACCTGCACGACGAGCAGTCCCTCCATCGGGTATTAGCCATTGATCTGTGCTCTCGCGGCTTTCACATCTGGCAGCATTATATCGATGCGATGGAAATACTGCGCGCGCTGTTCACACTGGCTACGAGTTCTCGTAAAGAGACTATTAGTGCGCAGAACGCGGGGCCTCAAGCGCGGCTGGCTGTGCTTCAGATCGCGTCAAACAACACAGCCCTTTTCATGACGACCTTGGCTCTTGATATTCTCAATCCCCTTGGCGTAGAGCACCGCAAATCTGTCATGCAGATCGTAGCCTTCCTCATTCGCAAAGTGAGCGGAGCATGTTCACTTTTTATGTACACCTTTGATGTTGAATTATGTAGCGCCCATTGGTGCTTTACCCAAATCTGCCTCGCCTCATGGAAGCCGTCGTGAAGTCGTTGGACCCCAACTCTACCTCTAACAGGGAAGCAGTTTTGGACACCGCCACGGAGATCCTTGGCCATGTAGTAAAAACGTTTGTACGCGTTTTGTGGTATCCGCTGTTTCCTGACCATATATATAGATTCCCGACGGTCGATTTCCATATGGCAAGTCAGCGGTTGGCGGTGGGAACGAGTGAAGGGGCGATCGTCATGTACGACCTCAAGACTGCGATTCGCTTGTACGTCCTCGAAGGGCACAAGAAGAAGATCACCGCATGCACGTTTTCACCTGATGGAAGGCGCTTGGTCACTTTGTCACTCGAGGAAAGCGTGGTTCTGGTGTGGAAGGTCGGCTCGAGCTTTTCGAGCTTTTTCAACCCTGGGGCGCCACCGAGGCAAGGACACGGCGGGTCGGAGCCGTTCAAGACGCTGTCTTTTAACGTCGGCGATGAAGGTGTGCTTACTCGCTGTTGATGCACGGCAACGATTCTGATTCTGTTCTGTTCCCCAGCAAACATGACAACGGCCGAAAGTTTGAACCTAGTGCGGTTTGAGTGGACGGCCGATCGAAGCGTTCGCTTGAAGATCCGGGAAAGCACTTTGACTTTCAGTGCTTAGTTTACTGTTTTCCCGAAATGTACTGTATATACATATGTTCGAAGATGTCGAGCAAGTATGGCCTAGTCACCAATGTTGCACATGTGAGGACGCAGCGCACACCAATGAGGCTGTAGTTGAATCGCACGGACACCGCGCTGCACCATGCGATAGCGCAACTCGTGGAGTCGGGGCAAGGCTTCTGTGACGGCGAGTGGGGACCCGTCTGGGAGCCTCCCACCTGTCCAGAAGACCTCGGCCGAGGTGGCGGCACGCGGCCAAACAATGGAGTCGAGGTTGTGCGGATCGGCCTGCTCCGTCCAGAGGAGTTGTTGTCCTGTGATGCAGAGGCTTGTAAGGAGAGTAGCCATAGAAAAAGAAAAGCAGAGCATACCTCCAAGAACGAGATGCTTTTGGGCGGACGTCAAATTGCTGAGGGGATCGAAAGTGTACGACTGAAAAACAATCGGTGAGTTCATCAATTGAATTCAGACCAGTTTTTGACTTTTTGCCAGGTCTTGTATGGGTCGCACCAGCTGTTTCTGGTGCATGTCAATCAGGTAAGATGACTGCTACGGAACTCTTGAAAAATGGACCAACCCAGCCGAATCGTTTCCGAGCCATTGACCACCGCCGCAGTCCTGTGAGAGTAAACATTCGGTGTTCGACAGGTTATCTGTTGTGTCCCGAACGCGTGCTTACGAGGTAAAAGTAGTCCGACGGGGCATGGACGATTCTGAAATTCTGGGCGGCGACGGCGGCGGCGTTTTGAGATGATATCCAGACCCTAGAACACATCAAGGTGTCAACGGAGGGTATAGTAGGTACACAAGCATCGTCGACGGACATGACGATTGTCTCCTGGGCTAGTGTCACGTTGTGCGCCAACACCATCTCTGGGACGACCGGGGTAAGTTACCAGTCGAGTTGCATGGAACCGTGGCACCCGCCTTGCCAAACGACGGGCGTTCTCCCGAGCCTGGTTAGCGCGGCGTGGGTCACCTGCGTAAACGTGTCCAGGGCCTGCTCGAGCGTCTGCCCGCTCGCCTTGAGGTCTGCCCGCGTCTGGCCGTCACGGGCATAGCACCTGCGTCGCGCCGTGAGCAGTGAATATTTACTTGAACCCCCAAGGCAGGCGAGTAAAATTAAAGAATGAAGGAGACACACTGAGTGTTGATCTCATCGCCCCCGGTGCTGAAGTACTTTGACGGCAGGATGCCGGCGGCCGCGGTGAACAGATCTACCGTGAAGTTGACGACCGCGGGCGAGGCGAGGCGAGGCGGAGCTGGCCGGAAGGCGGCTCGTGGGCGAACGTAGGCCATGGGCTGGCTTCGTTGCACGCGATGTATGAAGGGTGCGAGGCGGCGATGATGGCGGTGTGGCCCGGGGTGTCGATTTCCTCCTGCATTCGTACGGTAATGCATTTGTGAGGCAGGGGTCCACGCCACCTACCATGATAACATCGATTCCACGCTAGACCGCAAAGGAGGGTCAGCGAAATTGGAGCCTAAAGATGAGAAAGGGAAATGTACTGCTGCTGCGTATGAGACTATGTCCTGAACGTCGGCGGCGGAGTATATTTCACTGGCTGAGTATGCACCCTTTTGCGCAAGTTCGGGAAACTCAGGCAGGGCTAGTGGGAAGCTCTGAGAATCTACGATGTGCCAGTGGAACATATTTATCTGTTGCCAGGTCGGTCATGTCCGGATGCTTGTTTTGACGCGTACTTTAACCCAGCTCATGGCATCCAACGTCCGTTTGATGTCGGAGACTGGAAAGCTATCGAGAGCGTTAGCAGATTTATGAGAGGGAAACTCTTTACAAGTTGCGAGAGGTGTCAAGCATGAATCCACGGTAAGGCTTCGATGCGGTGAGACAGGCGCGCTGCAAGTTTAAGGAAAGCAAAAACGTACATAAGCCGGGGCATCCTTCAATATGCTCACCGGAGCCACATTCGTGTACGTGACTCCGTCAAGATCGTACCACAACTGTGTGAAGGTCGTGAGCCCTCGGTAGATCCCTAGCGTCGAGTTTGCAGATAAAACGGCCGGCTTGCCGTTATTCGGGATCGAAAGCGTGTATCCTTCTGAGCGGTTGGAAATGTCTTTGATGGACTCTTCAGAAATAGATAGCAGTGGGACCATTTTTTGCAAAGTGATGGTCAAGCTCGGAAGCACTGGAGCTGCTTTAACGACCTCAGCGTCGTACGTCCCGCGACCCGGCACAAGTCGCTAAGTAATTGTTCGTGAGCTACACTCGAAGTTGTGAAAGAGTGAGTAGTATACCTGGAGTTTATCGGTATTTACATACGTCTTTGTCTGTGAAATGGCGGAGAGAAGATCCAGAGGCGGATCCGGCAGGTTCACGTTGATAGCGAACGTTGAAGACAACACCAGGAAGTCGGTACCGCTCTTGAGTGTCGCTGGAATCGGCCACAGTGTCCATACATGGGGGATGGTAGCCAAAAGAACAGCAATCTTCATGGTTTCTGTCGAAGTCGTCGAGTGAGATGTGACAAAAGAAAGTCACAAGGTTTGCTTCGCGGTAAAAAAAGGAAAAGAAAAGAAAATTAGAGCCAACAGGCGAAGTTGACGGTACAGCGTGGCAGAGGAGGATAATCGAAAACACTTGACCTCAGCAATTTAGCTGCCCGCGCCAAAAAACTGTAGAATGATGGGATCAATGATTGATTGATCATCAGGCATGAATCGTCACGCGTTCTTGACGCGTCCTCTTTCTTATTCTTTCTTCTTCTCTCCGACTCTCGACTTACAAATGTGCCTCACATTCTAGTCCAGTCAATCTACCGAAATTGTGTCTGGAAAATCGAAACCGGCACGGTCGCCTTGGCGGGAAGCCGGGCGTTATTCTGCATGTCGCCCCCTCTGCTTGCCCAGTTTCCATCTTCGGGAGACTTGAGTTCTTTTCTCAGTTTTGAAATGCAGATGCCATACTCAGACGGTGATCTTGACTGGAAACATATATACATGCGCTGTCTATTGTCTTTTCTCGGTTTCAACTTCGCTCTTCGTCGTGTCTCCCTCACTTGGTGGGAGAATGATGCCGATTCTTGTACTCCACACTCACCGTTCCTCACAGTGGTCTCAGCCGAACCTAGACTGATGTTGCGTCGATGACTTCCTTCTCAACGTGCTCCCTGACGAGGCCTCGCACTTGGCACCAAGGTCCAAGGCTCGACGTTGAATCTGTATTTCGTCGGTTATTTGTTTGACGAGGAATATTTCTCGGGCGCGCGGGAAGCAGTCATCCTGGTGGACTGATCCGCCCGCCTAATCCCTCCGGCGGTTGCACGCTGCAAACGCGCCGCTTTTTGGTGCGGTGAATCCGGGACTTCAGTGACGTGGTCCGGGCCAAGTTGGTTGACTTGGGAGGCTTTCTTGTCGAAAAATCTTGATAGAATGACACGCACGTCTGGTCACTTCAACCCTCCGAGGCTGACTTTCCACCCGATGCTCGTCGTACTCGAACGTAACCTCATTTCCGTTATCCGAACCCTTGTTGCTGGATGTCGCTTAGACTTCGGCGTGGATCGAAACGAGGGCTCGAAACACATGATACCAGCGCTCGCACCTGGGCGTCTAGTATACTGGCAAGATCCGTGAACTAACTTTCCTTTTGGAGAGGGTTGACTCCCATTCAAACCGAGATCGCCGAAAAGCCGGAACGGAACATACCGCAGAACCGTTCTATGGCCATTTCAGTTACAGCGCCGCCAGGCTTCGCTGGAGATTTCCGAAAGGATGATCGCCGCCCTTTTTTCTGGACCTCCATCCTGTGGTTGAAATGGTGACTTCGGTTTCTGGATGTAACAACTCCTCTGGAACTCAAGTCAGAAAAAAATTGGGCCTGATTGCAACGATTCTACTGCCTACCACCAAGACTTTGCCCAACGTCTTCAAGTTACTCTCTCATATGATCATATATGCATATGCGGCTTCAACTGTCATCTGATGGTAACGGGGTGGTAATGCTATCTTTTCGTCGAATGTTGGGTCCCACATGCACCTACTTTGCCTTTTGTCTGGACGAGCGCTTCCGGATTTGGGTCCACTTTTAGTCTGTTCCGAGTCAGGGCGAACAGTAGATTCGACTGACTTGGAATTGCCTAGTGAGGTCATTCTTGACAAGCCCAGCCTGGCAGTATGAGTTAATCTGCCGCTAAGGAACCCATATCCAAGATAGACCTCTCCTGAACTTGGTTTTTTGCTCGCACGGATCCTTGCTCCCGTGTTCTCATCCTGGTAGGCTTCTCTCAACCTTGGCTCTTCGTTTGCAAGTATGCACGAGTGCGTCAAAAGTCTCAAGGACAGTGTGACGTGATGATCTTGCCGAGCAACAATGGATACTGGATGCCCAAATCCGCAAGATGCCGATGCCTACCGTGTGTTTGAACTGCGCCACCGGCATGACCCACTTCGCGGCGATCTTAATAGAACACGGGCGCAATCAAGGCGCAATGCAGGGTCCCGCCGGAATCAGGTAAACTCTGGGGTGGCATCAAATTGCCTCTTCGACCTGTACTTCAAGTTGCCCACCGCCCACCATATCCATGTCAGCAGACCCCTTGGCAGACCCTTGGAAATTTCCTCGTCTCATCCATGTTCCTTCGAGGAGGGGCAGAAAGCCGATTTCAATCCCCGATACAACCCAGTTCTCGGAGATTACGCGTAGATTGTTTGGTGTCGGTTGCAATACGCCTACAGAGGTCTACCACTGCAGCCAACACAACGAGGTTCGTCTCGCTTCAGACTGCATATTCAGGCTCGGACGAATTTGGCATCATCCCAGCTGTTTCTTCTCAATCTCGATGTTCCCGAAAACTCACTCCTTCCGAAAAAAGTTCTCGCTCGAGTAGCTAGAGACCTGAAATCTCGGTGCGTACATTTGAACGACGCTCAAATTATATGATTTGACTCATGCATGTCGTAGGTCAGACATCAGTTTAGAGTCTGAGGTCGGTGGCCATCTCTTTTCTACGGGAGGTTTATTAAGCAATCTCGTTGTTCTACGAAGGTTGCCACCATGGTATATGTGCGACAGCGCTGCGGCACTGCCGTACCCATTCCAACCGTATACGGTTATTGTCCTACACGCGACAACTTGGTCGGGCAGCCATTTGCCATCGTCTCTTTTGTAGGTTAAATTCGATTTTATTGTCCGGAGTGGTTGATATTCGTTCGACAAGACCGAGGGCTTGGACATGGACGGCATACCCTGGGAGGATCTTCCTCTGGAATCTAAACTCATCGGTGTTCGAGATTTCGCGAATATCGTTAGCGAATTGTCGAAACTACATTTCAAGGCCATCGGATCCATATACTTCAAGTTTGACGGTCCACAAACGCAGATCCCCATTGACTTCGTACTCGGATCGGTCAGTTGGTGCAAACACGAATCGGATGCTCGGGCGGCCGCTTTTCACCACGATCGCGGGCCTTGGAAGACCACTGCGCAATGGCTTCGCGCATCGGTGGACGACGAAATTCAGTTCATTGAGAAGCTACCTTCATTGGCTAAGGAAACTTCGACGCGGAAGAGCGGCTGTGAAAAGCGTTTGCGGTTGGCTCGAAAGATACTTCCAAAATTCCGAGACCGTGTTTCTGACTCCAGAGACGATCCGTTCGATCAATGTGCCGCCGGTCCATTTGTTCTCGGCCACATGGATCTAAATCCTTGGTATCTTTTATTTCATCGATCACATCCATCCAAAACTAAGGCTCGATCCCACCTAGGAATATGCTATTCTGTCCAAAGGGTCCGAACGCAGGGAAGATTGTGTCCATCATCGACTGGGAAATGTCGATGACTGTTCCCCTCTGGTCCCTACTATGTTATCCTCTCTGGTTTGACCGCGTCGGCGCTTTCGTTGCGCGCGAACCAAGCGAGGCGCAATACTTCAAAAACACGTACATCCGGGAACTGCAAAAAAATGCACAGGACGCTATCGTTCTTCACATCGTTCAGAATGCACAGTACGAAGCTCGGCGACGTTTCTCGGAGATTGCAATCTTACCCTGGGACTCGGCAGAGGTCATGGAACGTTGGATGGAGCAGAATCCTCGACACAGATAGAATTTAATTAATGCGCAGTCTATCTTTCCGCACACTATCTTCAGGGCCTGAGACCTCCCTACCGACTTCTACCGAGATTATAATTGTCTTGCTGTAAGAGGGAAATTCCCAAAATTCTCCATCCGAACTGTTAATTGACACCTCCTTCCCATGCTGTTGCGATTTGATCCTCAAGTACTTGTTAAACTTCGGATGTGCAAACCTCTGCGAGAGTCCTTGTCAATTGCAAACCTTCTTTTGGCAACGAAGTCTTCGGCACGCGGTGGAATCGTTTAATACCAATTGTGATCAGGCCGCACTTTCCCCAAACTTTCCCCATAAAAGCTGGGATTAGCCCACCGGTCCCATTGCAAACAGGCAATCGGTGATAACGGCCTGGATGGGAATAGCTTTTTCCCAAGCACCACCTTGGCTGTCTGGGTACCACTGAAAAAATGACGGATCGCTAGGTATTAGTAGGATAAGATGTGAAAATTCTATTGCTGTTTCATTGTCACCGTATAAGCGTTTTCAACCATTTGACCAAAATTCATGCCCGGAATCACTCATCACAGACTCGTATATCATTGAGCAATGTACCCTACCCTTAGCTTTGCCTTCTTTCTGAACACATTTCTACCGTCCTCAATTTGCTTCGCCAATATTTATACGCACCGCACAGCAGCCCGGGGTCTATCGGGTTTAATTAGATACTACTCCGGGCCGGCCCGGGGATATGTGCGGTGCCTATGTATAAATTCGACTTTCGCCTACCCGGTTCTTTTCAGTAGGCTGAGCTGTGCCGCGTGCGACCAAGGGACAATGAGCGAAACTCGCACGCATGAGAAGTCTATACGTGTCGACAATTGATAAAGCGTCTGTTCAAATTCTCATTCAAATTAACACGCATTGAGTATACATATTAGAGAGGTTGCGCACAAGCCATTCGAGCCATTAAATGGCTTTTTTTGCATGTGCACATTCATCGCTAATAGCTGATGAATTCGGGCCAGGGAGTGTTTCTCTGCTCTTTAACTAGTTCTAATTGATAGTGTCTGCTGGTCTTTAGCTTAAAATCAAGTACCCTCGTCATTATCCCAAAATTTCACAAAAAATCCCAATGTTGTCATGTAAATTACTATTCTTCCGACTTTCCGCGCAACTAAGTCTCTGGATGGAGTATATGTAGTCTGTTGGTTACCGCGCCTACGTAACCGTTAGGTCTCCTTATTATGTAATCTGGCCCGTTTAGGAAGGCCTGGTGAAGCACATGAGACCCTGACGACGCGACTTGGACGCGCCGCGCGCGACAACTTATGTTGGAAGACCATCTGTGAGCATATTTGAGCTTTAGATTGTTGTGGAGTCCGGCTGGGATGCTTTTCTCCGCCCATAACTCGAATTCCGCGCTGAACACCGGAATTGGTGCTCAATTTGACGAATATATTCCATTGGACCTCTAAAAGGTCTGGAATTTATCCCATAAAATCAGGTTCATTCTATATAGGAGACATAGGCGTCCTTTGAGACTCTCGGTGCAAATGAAAGGCCAAAACGCGTGAAGAACGCGTCCCAATATTGCTTGTTTGTCCGTGCATCCCCCATCATTACATAATAAGGCAACGTACCGGTTATCAGGGCGCGGTAACTAACAGACTTCAGAACGAGGAACGAGCGAGGGAGACTGTCAAGAGAGACTAGAGTATATGCTAACAAGTTCCTAACCCACTAGTATTTCGATCCAATTATCGAAGCCATTAGAGCCATTAGCCATGAATGTGCGCATGCAAAAAAAGCCATTTAATGGCTCGAATGGCTTGTGCACAACCTCTCTATTCAAGTCCAGGCGCGTTTTCAACTCATCACTCAAACTAGACCGTGATGTGACTGTTCGCGACAAGTCACGAGGTCATGACGTGATCGAATGTCGCTGATTCAGGTGACCGACACCGTCGGACACCGAGACTGAGGCTGACTAAACAGTCTCTTGTTGAGGATAATATTTGAGGCGAGATCAGCGTAGTATTTAGTCACTGTTTGTTGTAGTGATCGGGAGTTCTCCTGCTTGTTTCATACCACGACGGTGCGACGCGGACTTCGACCTCAACATCGTTTTTTTCCACAAATCCCTCTGCTCTCATGGCTGAATCCGCGTTCAAAATCTCAATTCCAGACGAGCAAATCGACGAGCTTCGCCAAAAGTTGAAGCTGACGAGATTTCCAGACGAGCTCGAGGATGCGGGTTGGTGTTATTCTCTCCGATTGACTTCGGACACTATACCGTCTGACTCGTATTTGTTCGATGAAGGTTTGGAATACGGTGCCCCGTTGGCAGACATCCGAAGGCTGGTTGAAAGATGGCAAAATGGATACAATTGGAAGGACAATGAAGCCCAGATTAACGGCGAATTGCCTCAGTTTACTCGGGACATTGCCGTCAAGGGCCATGGTACACTGAACATACACTATGTGCATCAGAAGAGCGAATGCCCCGACGCGATTCCCCTTCTCTTTGTACACGGATGTACGTACTCTCATTTTTCCTGTGATTCTGCGGCCTCCTCCACGGGTTCCTCTTCACAGGGCCCGGAAATTTCCTGGAAGTTCGCAAAATTCTACCACTGTTGATCCAGTCTTCTCCGGATCATCCTAGTTTCAACGTCGTTGCACTAGGATTGCCCGGGTACGGCTTTTCTGAGGCGCCTAGGACGAAGGGATTCAGGCTCGACCAGTACGCTGAGGTAACTTGCAGCGTTCAAAGTTCCATATTTGCTGGCTTATTTCGGGCGAAAATAGGTGGGACATAAGCTGATGCTTGCGCTCGGGTATAACGAATATGGTCAGTACATAACTCGTTTGGAAGTCTATGGCGGTGTCGATCGAACGATGTTTATCCAGTGACCCAAGGAGGCGATCTCGGCTTCCAGATAACCCGTCGAATCGCTCGAAACTATGGCGGAAAGCACAGCAAGGCTTGGCACACCAATTTCCCCATGTAAGAGTAGCCGTTCAAAAAGTTTCCAACCAACGAACGATCTTTTCTAGAGCGCAACATCCTTCATTCTTATCTAGTCCATTAGCGTATCTTTCGGCCTTGGTGACTCCTTACACGCCGTTTGAGAAGGCTGGATTGGAACGCACCCATTGGTTTGAATCCAAAGGGCGGGGTTATTATGCCGAGCAATCTACCAAACCGCAAACTCTTGGATATTCACTTGCGGACTCGCCTGTCGGCCTCCTCGCCTGGATCTATGAGAAAATGGTCATATGGACGGACGCCTATCCCTGGGACGATGACGAAGGTAGTTTCTTTTTTGGTCTCGTTTTCTTTCCAGTCAGTTGACCACGGATTAGTTCTTACTTGGATATCTAGCTACTATTTCGCGCGCGCCGGACCTGCAGCGTCTCTTCGTATATACTACGAGTTGGCCAATGGTGATAAACGCTATCCCCCCCCTTCCGAGGCACCAAGCATCCCCGTTGGTTTTTCGTACTTTCCGAAAGAAGTGATAAATGTCCCCAGAGGGTCGGTAATTTCGTTCTGTTTCTGAGTCAGGGCTTTAACGATTCTGGGTTAGGTGGAAGAGGCTATTAGGTAAGGTTGTGTTCGAATCGCAGCACGACCGAGGAGGACACTTTGCGGCGCACGAACAACCTCAACTCCTTGTCGATGACGTGAGGAAGATGTTCGGGAAGGGAGGTCCTGCGTTTGGAGTCGTTCCTGGGAAGACTGGGTACGCATGAGAAGCACTTGGCTGTTGTTTTCTTCCGTCGAATTTAACTTGGCCTTTTCCCCCCAATTTTTTGACACGTGCACTACCCCGAGTGAACTGTAATTTAAACCGATCACGTAACGTCTGCCCCTTACCTCCGCATCCACTCACTGTGACTGCCAGCATGCCATCTGAGTCGGTCAGACTTCATATCCTCATTGTGGGCGAAGGCCTGGCTGGTCTCGCTGCAGCGTCTTTTCTTCGGGAGCAGCACGAGGTCACGGCAAGTCGATCATCGCATCGCTCGATCCTCATCTAAATTGAAAGCGTATTAGGTCCTCGAGCGCTCCAAGCTGGATTTTTCGAGAAATGACTACGCGATCTCCGTTGCCCCCAATGTGCGTCACTGGATCGATAGGCTGCTTGAATGGATATTGATGGTTCGAGTTTTGCAGACACACCGACTGTTGCTTGAACAAGGAATCGAAGACACTCATCTGCAAGCAACCGTTCTAACCTACGTATGTCGACATCGGCGATGATACAAGCGCCTCAATATTTTTCAGGTGTGGAGCTGTGCTGCGCAGGACGGTCGGCTCATCCGCGAAACATTGTCCGGGAGTCTTGCTCGCTTGTTCGTTCACTTCATGCTTGTCAAAGAGTCTAAAGCTGAATGAGCGATCTAGCGGGACGACTACGGTATTCACACGTCGTGGTAGGTTACACGCAGAACTGCACAGTTTAGCCACCGGAGATCGGCGACCGGGGAAACCTGCACGCATCATAGAGGAGGTAAAAATCAGCACAGTTGACGTGGGTGCGGGTACGATTACGACTGAGAGCGGACACACCTACAGTGGCGATTTAATAATCGTAGGCCTCCGCATTAACCCAGAAGTCGGCATTCTAATTCGGGATTTCCAGGGTGCCGATGGGATCAATTCCGCTGTCCGCGCTGCTGTGCTGTCCACCAATTCAGGCTCCGTTGACGTCGCGGGTGGAGCGGCGGCAGTCCCAAGCGGCCTTGCTGCCTATTTGTGCACAGTACCCAACGCTGTGCTGCGTGAAGATCCTGTGCTAGCGTTCCAGACCGGCGAGAATTCGGGTATGGCCGTATTTCACGGAGCCTCCGACCGTAAAAAGCGTGTCCTGGTCTTCCCTGCGGATTCGGAGAACTTCCAGATTGTGGGGTACCACTCCGAGGATGGGTGGGTCGAGCAGTTTACGCAGAGCGGAAGCAGCATCATTAAACATATTCCGGCGGAGCGTGCTGTCCAAGACTTTTTGGATTTCCATCCTAGCATTCAAAAGCTACTTACAAGCGGCACAACGCCCGATGTTTGGCGCATCCGGGATCTTGACCAGCTGCCGGAATGGCATTCGGGCAAGGCCATCCTAATCGGGGACGCTGCGCATGCTGTTACTCCACGTGCGTACCGTATTTGTGTGGAGGCACTTGTACTCATCTTGTCCAGATTTCGGTCAGGGATGTAACATCGCTATCGAAGATGGGGAAGCGTTGGCCTACTTCCTGCGTGGTCTTACCTCCGCAGCCGAGATACCCACGGCACTTGAATCCTTTGAGACAATACGTGTACCACGCGCGCATATGGTCCAGTTCGCCAGTCGCCAGTTTGGTGGAACTTTGAGCGAGGAAGAGAGCAAAAAGGCTGGCCAGTAAGTGTCCAATTAGTCGAACATATTTGCCTACTCACAACGCGCTTCAGGTTTGACTCTAATGCTTTCATGACCAAGATCTACGGATGTGAGTTTATGTTACTTCCTCGATACGTGTATCATCATTGACTCCGTATTTAAAGACACCTCTGCGAAAGACGCATGGGAGGCGTTAAAAGTTTCCGCAACTGAAAAATAGCTGCGCATCCAACACCATTTGGGATGCTTATCGAATAAATCTTTGTAAACCATCTCTAGTATCTCGCTGTTACTCTTCGTCTTGTGTATGACAACCTTGTTTCTCTCTACCACACCGCCAATTCAACAGCCTGTCTAAATGGTCATAAAGAATCGGAGAATTAGGGCGCCCTTGGCCTCTAAATTCTCCTCGGAGGCAGTGAGGACACATACCAAGTCCAAAGCTATACCTCCTTCCCGAAAATGCAACCGGCACGTGATCATGTTCAACTTCGAAATGTTGAAAACGCAAAAGCTGGTCCACTAAAAGGGAGGGACGATAACCAATCGATTCGTATGTATGATCAATCTTAATTCCTCGGCCGGGTTCCTGAACCACTGTTTCTCAATTCTAGCATTTGATTTAAAATTTTGGGACTGTTTCGGTTTGAGATCCTTATATACAGTAGCTGCGATGACCGTGCTCTGAATTCATTATTCCTGTCGGATGCACCAGAACTCGGAGGAGACTGCAGCGCTGAACGATTGGACACAGTTGAAATGGGCTTCACATACTATCATAATGTACAGACTACTTTGTTTACCAGGTTATCTCCTCGGAATCAATGTCCCATGGATTTCCCCTTGTGGCCTTGAAATTCCAGAACCTTCCACTACTTTTATCCTTTGTCGCCCCATCAATACGCGACAGAATCCCTGCAACCGAGTCATCTATAGAGACAGGCGCCTGCGGGAGACCATTGGAGACGGCCCCATGGTTCCCCATCTCGGTGGCGACCCAGCCGGGGTGGATCGCAAGCGATACGAGCGGCTTGTGCTCGTAGTCGAGAACCTTGACTACGAAATTGATTGCGGCCTTGGAGGAGCCGTATGCGGCGGCGGACAGCGGGAAATATCCCCCGATTGAGCCGACCACGCTGGAAATGACGGCGAAGATAGGGGCACCGGAGGGGGAGGCGAGGAGGAGGGTGTGCGCGGCTTGGAAGAGCACTACAGGGCCCAGTGTGTTTACATCCCAGTGGTCACGGAACTCGGAGATGGGTGTCGTTGCGAGTGGGCCGTAGTAGTTAGAGATACCTTCGATACACGATTAATATTGATTGAACAAAGGTGTCCCAAGCGCTTACCTGCGTTTGCGATAATAACATCGAGTTGCCCTGCAGTCTTCTGGATCTTGGCAACGGCCGCTTCGTTGTCGGCTTTGTCCCCAGACGTGAGTTTCACCGCATGCACGTTGGGGTGCTTTGCGGCGAGGTCCTTCAACGATTGGGCGGCGGGGTCACGCGCTCCAGCGAACACGATGGTGTTGGGACGGGCGGCAAGTACCGCTGCGAGAGCATAGCCAATTCCGCGGTTGGCGCCGGAAACTAGACAGGTCAAACAATCAATGTTGAAACGATAGATGATGGTTTGAAAGCGAACTGAGGTAGACAATTTTTCCAGACATTTCGTTTGTGGAAGATGTAGTTGTGGGGTCGATGTGAAGAAACTTAGAGCTGCTTTCCACCTTGAGTGTCGATGGCTTTTATATTTTTCTCAACCCAGAATGCCGGCCGCGCCGAGCCTGGTCGCTTCTAATCGATCTGTAATGCTCAGTCAGAATCAAATTATAAAGCATTTCGAATATTTGATCGCACACATCCTCCTGTTGTCAGCTGTGATAGTTATCAAGGCACGAATCCATGACTCTTGCCTAATCGAAGACCCCACCGTTGAGGTTAATCATTGGAGGAAAGTTCGCGAGTCTGCTAGCGGTCTACCGTAACCACATCAGGACTAGAATAAATTTAGGCACACAGTCAGCCGACCTAAATCGGACGAGTTTGGGACCCTAAATTGGATAGCTAAAACACAGCGGCATCGCGGACGCGGCCAACGACGGGCTCGGGTCATTCCACTGGCCTTAGTAAGGCAAAGACCGGTACATATCGGCGTTTCCATTAATCAGGCAGAGAAAACAGCGAACCGTGGGCGCATAAGGC
The DNA here is from genome assembly GCA_029289565.1 of Mycena galericulata. Classification (NCBI taxonomy): domain Eukaryota; kingdom Fungi; phylum Basidiomycota; class Agaricomycetes; order Agaricales; family Mycenaceae; genus Mycena; species Mycena galericulata. The sequence goes on from JARKIA010000094.1 coordinate 348,402, forward strand.
CGGAAACGATGTCACTGTGTTAATGAATAGGTGTTTTTTTGACTGTGCCCATGAGAGAAAAAATATGTTTTCAGAAGGTGGGAGTACCCGGGAAGGTTTGATCGGCAAAGCCAACTTGACTGATGAATAAAGACCGATAAATGAAGACCGACCGTTCGAGAGCGATGCTCTGGAGATATAATACAATATATCCCGGGCCGTGTTCTAAGCCAGTAGGAACTAAATCTTCTGCTTGCGTGTCGTGTTGATGGATCTTCGACGTGTTTGCAGACGCATCGGTTGCACACGATAACCTCGCGGTTAACAGCGGTGGTAACTTTCGTCAACGTTCATAAATCACGAATCACACTGCACGTATCGGCTCGGACACTGGAGGATCCGGTTGTAAAGGGCATAATTCATCCAGTAGAATTGTTCACTTATCGCTGTATAATTTCTGAGCCAGGGCCACAGGTGCCTCGTGGACGTCGCATATATCTCTGACGAGGCTAGCGTTGCATTGAAGAGGGCCGGCTGCCGTATCAACGATGGATTAAGATGCAAGGCAGACATTCAAGGATGAGTCTCCTTAGAGGGAAAAAACGAGGGCAAAATCGCGGAAACTATTCAGCGAATTTGAACATAACGGGCAAGGCGTAGGAAGTCACCGAGCAAGTCTCTAGCGCGATAACTTGTTTTTCAATAAAAGTTAGTATGTCGGCAGCTCGCTGTGGGACGGGGCTCCGTCCAACTTGCTGACAACAGGGGTAAAAACTGATGCACCTGAAGACCAGGTGCATTCAGCGCACCGCGGCCAGTCGACATCCGGTAACAACATTAACACGGGCTCACAGACAAACAGCAGACAAAGGGTGGGTTTTGTCGCTTTGAGGCGGCAGTCAAGCCCCCCCGATCCTCCCTCTCCCCTCTCTTAGGTGCATTAAACGCAGATGGCCTTCAAGTTAGGTGCGCTGATCTTTGCCCTGTGGTAGATTGCTAGCTTGGTTGTGCCGAGGCTGCAATGATTGGGATCGGAACGAAGTCGAAGCGCACAGTCGCTCAAAATATTCGAGCTCGACTGAAAATAGCTTGGTGACTAACTGAATAAGATTCAGGATAATAGATTGCTCAGCTAGGTCCCCTTTCGTGACCCTTGAATCCGTCGTCGGAGGCAGCGCCACGGTTGAGTGTAGTATCGAGAAATATTGAGCTGAATTGAGTGCCCGGTCATTCGAGGTAGAAGGATACCAAGGCCAGATAGGGGCCTGAGTAAAGGAGGCCAGAAAATTTTAGATAGAAAAGCAGGCAGAGCACACGTCGTCGCGCAAAGACAAGTTCAAGTTCAAGTTGTGGATGAGGAGTAGCTTACGGTCCGAAGTCCGAAGTCAGCCGAACCATCACGTGAATGTTGAACACTCGGAAGCACCGAAGTTCGCCCGATGGCGTCTGAGAAGTGTCCGAGCCAGTGGAGACCTTGCGGCGGCGTCCATCCGTCGTGATAAGCGAAGACTCGTCTTTTCACCAACAACCATGGTCTCCTTCAAGATTCCTGTGCTCTTGGCCATTCTTCCCCATGTATTGGCTCTGTGGCCGATTCCAGCGACGTTCAAGAATGGTTCTGACTTTCTCGTCTTGTCTCCGACGTTCGCTATCAACGTGAACGTGCCAAATCCACCTCAGGATCTCCTCGCTGCTGTTTCGCAGACAAAGACCTATTTGAATACCGATCAACTCCAGGTATACCGCATACTCACTTGTACAACACCGAGTTTAGCTCACGAACAAGTTTACTTAGCGACTTGTGCCAGGTCGCGGTTCCTCCGATGCTGGCGCAGTTAAAGCGGCCCCAAGACTTCCCAGCTTGACCCTCACCTTACAGAATACTGCTTCCGTTCTCTCCATCTCGGAAGAGTCCGTCAAAGATATTTCCAACCGGTCAGAGGGATACACGCTCTCGATTCCGAACAACGGCAAGGCAGCTATTCTGTCGGCAAACTCGACGCTGGGGCTCTTCCGGGGCCTCACGACCTTTACGCAGTTGTGGTACGATCTCTCCGGCGTCACTTATACAAATGTGGCTCCAGTGAGCATATTGAACGATGCCCCGGCTTATGTACGTTACTTCTCTTCTCTTCGACTTGCAGCACGCCTGTCTCACCGTATCGAAGCCTTATCGTGGATTCATGCTTGACACTTCGCGCAACTTGTAAGTCTACCCTTTCATTACGTAAATCCAACCAACTTTTTCGATAGTTTCCCTGTTGCGGACATCAAGCGCACACTGGACGCCATGAGCTGGGTCAAGGCGAGTGCGCACTAAAGCGACCCCTCGCATAATCCTCATTTGCTTGCAGATAAACACATTCCACTGGCACATCGTCGACTCTCAGAGCTTCCCACTAGTTCTTCCCGAGTTCCCCGAGCTCGCGCAGCAGGGTGCATACTCTGCCACCGAAGTCTACAGCGCCGCCGATGTGCAGGATATCGTTTCATACGCCGCAGCCGTAAGCTTTCTTCCTTCCTTGCTGACTGGACGCCCGGCTGATAGTTCATCGTGCGCCAGCGCGGGATCGACGTCCTCATGGTAAGCGCTGTCGCACATATTCAATTCCCGAACGAACGAATAAATATGAATGGTGTCGTCCAGGAAATCGATAGCCCAGGTCACACCGCCATCATTGCGGCTTCGCACCCCTCCTTCGTGGCATGCAACCAAGCCAGCCCGTGGGCGACATTCGCGAACGAGCCGCCCGCGGGCCAGCTCCGCCTCGCGTCGCCCGCGGTCGTCAACTTTACCGCGAATCTGTTCACCGCGGCCGCGAAGGTTCTACCTGGGAAGTTCTTTAGCACCGGGGGCGATGAGCTTAATACCGAGTGCGTTTTACTATCATTATTGGGTAGTTATCGTTCACACGCCCAGATGCTACGCCCAGGACGCGCAGACGCAGGCGGACCTCAAGGCGAGCGGGAAGACGCTCGAGCAGGCGTTGAACACGTTCACCGTGGCGAGCCACAGCGCGCTTGCCAAGCTTGGGAAAACGCCTGTCGTTTGGGAAGGCGAGTGCCGCCGTTCTACTAATTTTCCCAATCTTCTTACATACATTTTCATCACTCAGAGATGGTTTTGGAGCACAATCTGACTCTATCGCAGGAAACTGTCGTCATGTGAGTCGGTCGACGTGCGATCCTCCTCAGGCTCCTGGTATATAATATCGATATGGCCTAGGGTTTGGATTTCTTCACAGGACGCGGCCGCCGTTGCTGCACTCAACTTCAGGCTTGTCCACTCCCCGTCAGACTATTTCTACCTCGTAAGCATGTTGCGATAATAGGCGAAGGGCTTCAATTTAGGGGGAATTTAGGACTGTGGCGGTGGAGAATGGATTGGCGATGATCCGACTGGGTTCGTCCTGTCCCTCCTTGATGCGATTTATCTAACGCCATTATCTGCGCGCACAGAAATAGCTGGTGTGATCCGTTCAAGACCTGGCAGCATGTAAGCTCGCAGAGCCGGAAATAAATTACGCTGATCCGTTTCATCCAGTCGTACACCTTCGATCCCCTGGCCAATCTGACCTCCGCCCAAAAGCACCTCGTCCTGGGAGGCATGTTGTTTCTCTTCCGAGCTTATATGTGCATCGTGTTGATCAGTTGTATTGCATCGCAGGCCAACAACTCCTCTGGACCGAGCAGTCCGACCCGAACAACATGGACTCGATCGTCTGGCCGCGCGCCGCCACCTCCGCCGAGATCTTCTGGACCGGCGCGACCCTCCCCGACGGGTCCCCCCTCAGCGGAACAGAGGCCCTCCCCCGCCTGCACGAGCTGCGCTATCGCATGGTGCAGCGCGGCGTCCGCGCGATTCAGCTCCAGCCGCAGTGGTGCGTGCTGCGGCCCGAGTTGTGCAACATCAATTCGTAGGCGCTGGTAGCCATTCCTGACGGACTTGATTCGTCTTTTTTTTTTTTTTGCGAGGTTCGATTAAGAAAATGTGTTTGGAAGCATGTATGTAGTTGATTTTGGCGAACCTTTGATTTGTATGATAAAGGAGGTCAAGGGTGCCAGTCATGAGGTAGGAACGCAGGAAGGTTGGCTGTATGAGGAAAAGACGAGGTGCACCTGCATCACCGACGTTGAAAAAATCAAGTGTCATGAAAGCCTCAGATCTGACTACGGATCTGACCTCGAGCTGGGGTTGAAAAACGTTGGCTCGAGTCCCCACCGACTTGATCCCCACCCACGAGTTCCCGCCAATATTCCGAACCATGAGACAACTTATGCTACCCAAAAATGCAATTGGTGGAGTGTGTCTTAGTATGACACGCTATTGTTGAACTGTGGCCGCGTAACGGTCCTAGTACTACTACTACTAGTAGGGTAAATTCGACCGGCACGTGATCATGTTCAAAAGTTGAATTATTATTCAGCTGCTCTGGGCGGTTCCGTGTCTGTCAGCCACCTGGTCATATTTCGGCGTGGTCGGCGTGGCGTGGTGGGCCCGGGTAGTGTGCTCGTCGTGCTGACGGACGTCTCTGCATGATGCCCTTCCATGATATCATTTGGAAATTTTCGATGCGAGGCCTCAATTTGTACTGCTCCAGTGACTCAAGTCAGTGAGGAATTCTCATTACAAAGTGACTGATCAATCTTGAACGAACATCTTGGGCGTGCTACGCATGTACAGACTACGTGATACAACAAGACAACAAGAGAAATAATTATACACCAATGAAAAGCACCTCTATTAAACGATTCCAACCGATTCGAGTTTGTCCAAGATAGATTCGGGGACAATGCGATGACCGCGGCATCTGCGGGCACCCCATGCAGCCTGTCGTCTATTCAAGCCATTCGCGTAGGCGTCAACAAACTTTCGTGAGCGGTTGGCAAATCTGAAACAATCAGATTGATGAATGTACACTCTGTCGGATAACTTACCGTTGCATCATAGGAAGCAAAACGGCGGCTAATGCTTCCCAACGTTCCGTTCTAAGTCATCTTCCCGAGAAGATTCGGAGAAAAAATGATAGATCCATTCAAGCTTCACGAAGTCGGGATGGTTGAACTTCAACTTGAAAAACATAGGTTAGGTTAACTTCAACTTGCATCAGCAAACCCTGGATTTGACCATAGTTGACCATAGTTGGCCATAGTTTGCTGTAGTTCCCATAGTTGCCATAGGACTCTGTAGTGGTCTGTAGTTTTCAATCAAAGCTACATAGTTGTACATAGTTTTGTGGACAAGCTGCATAGTTTCCCATAGTTTTTTTTTTTTTTTCCCTGTAGGCACCTGAGCCTCAAGGCAGTTCAGATCTGCAATTAGTTTTCAACAAGCCACAGTATTTCATTGAACTATTTACAGAACCAAAATTCTTCACAAAAATATACATAGTCTAACTCATCTGTCAGGATGATGTTTAGAATAGCTCTATGAATTTATTTTGTGTTTTGCAGCTGAAGACTATGTATGATGATGATATTACTGGAGTCAGGAAGCAGACAATTGTTGTTGGGAGGGAGGTAACCCCTTATACTGAACAGCTCACAAGATTTTGAAATGGTTGTGTTGCTGAATGGTTATGCTGCACTTTTGCATTATGGCCTGTCGCCGGTGGTCGCCGGTTCGACTCAGGCAGGTTGCACTTTATTCACAAATCGAAAAACTTTAGTTAGCAAGTTAACAAACGCTGATATGCAACTTAAAGAATCGTGAGCCCTCCCTTGATGAAAGGGAAGCGGACATACTTTTCTTTGGTCGTTCTTATGTTAAAAAGCTTCGGAAACCACCAAACTACACAGAACTATGTAGCACTCCTGCCAAACTATGGAGAACTATGGAGACCTATATAGAGGGTACCCTTCCTATGGCAAATACAGCAGCTATGGCAACTATGGGAACTATGTAGACCTAGGTAGCACACCCAGGGTTTGCTGATGTGTTGTTCTGAACAATTGAATGCTGACCCTCAGGTAGGAGTTTAAATTCAGAAAAAGTGCTACCTACTACTGTACGTTATGCCTTCACCAACAAAAAATTCTCCGACTGCCTCCGCTCTCCGGTGATTTTCTTTAGAAATTCAACCAAGGGCATGTGATCTATGTTCAACCTAATTTTTACTTTGTTTGATTCCTGTCGATTCGAGGGTTGATGGGGAAAGAATTGACTCAGAGTAAAATGTGCAGAGAAAGGAAAAGGAGAGACGCAGGAGAATATATAAGAGAAAAAAAACACCTTTCCGACATAGTATGGCCCAGCCCCGAATTGAACGGGGTGCTTCCTCTGAAAGTTGAGACCCTTCACTTTTACATCAAAAGGACATGTTACCACTACACCACTGGGCCTTCCTCTACACTCTTCACGGGGAGCTATGAGGGATATTTATTTTGAGCACCAAGAAAAAATATGAAAAAACTTCATTTAAAGGCGTTGAATGGCCCAGCCCCGAATCAAACAGGATGCTTCCCCAAAGTTCAACTCAATCTCAGCTTAGTAAAGGAGGACATGTTACCAGTACACCACTGGGCCTTCCTCCATATTCCTCACGGGAGCTGAGAGGGATATTTATTTCAAGCATCAAGAAAAGAGAAAAAAAAATCCATGGATGGAATGGTGTATGGCCCAGCCCCGAATCAAACGGGATGCTTCCTCTAAAAGTTGAAATCTTCCATGCGAAATGAAGAGGATGTGTTACCAGTACACCACTGGGCCTTCCTCTCTAACTCCAGAGTCTGAAGTTGAGTCTACTAATAGTACGAGAATAAAGCACAGAAGTTGTGTGATAAGAAAAAAAGGGTGCAGTTACAGTACAAATATATGGCCCAGCCCTGAATCAAACAGGGTGCTTCCTCTGAACACAACCCTGATGTTTCAGATGAAGAAAATGTGTTACCACTACACCACTGGGCATCCCAATCCCTTCACTCCAAGGTCAATTGAATATCTGTTTCTGAGCACTAAAAGTGAAAATAGATGGCCTAGCCCCGAATTGAACAGGGTTCTTCCTCTGAAAGGCACAAATCTTCACATGAGATGAAGAGGATGTGATACCAATACACCACCAGGCCATTCTTCTCTTTTCCTCGGCTCTAAGTAAGTCTGTTGTCCAGAAAGAATATTTGGAGAAAAAAAAAACACAGATCATTGGGAATGGCCCAGCCCCGAATCAAACAGGGGTCTTCCTCTGACTTAGACTTCTGTTCATCAAATGAAGAGGATATGTTACCAGTACACCATTGGGCCCTTCTTACTCAGCACCAGAGTTCGGAGTCGAGTCCAAGTAGAGGAGTTGTGTGATATGTAAGGGGAAAAAATGTTTAGAAAGAAAACAAATGGCCCAGCCCCGAATCGAACGGGGTACTTCCTCTGACTTGTGGGAGTGCGCTAAGGAAAGAGGATGTGTTACCAGTACACTACTGGGCCGTCGAGTCTAAGTAGAGGAGTTGTGTGATATGTAAGGGACAAAAAAGACATTTACAATGATCAAATGGCCTGGCCTCGCATCGAACGAGGGTGTCTCCTTTGTACTACAAGAATTGGCGGCAACATATAAGGAGTGTGTTACCACTACACCACCAGGCCATGGTTAAATGGCATTGGAGGTCACAGTGAAGGTCGAGTCTGAGCTCAGAGCTCCGACTTCAAGTTGGAGGTAATCGTGCTCGGAGGCCGAAATAAATATGTTGCACAAATTTAACACGTTCGACTGACATCCTCTTCGACTGAAGTGCAGATTTGGCGGGAGGATGGTAGGCGGACATGGACAGGAAGTGTCATGTCAACGCTGAATGGCGAGAGAATCACGAACGCCGAACAACGCCGATCCGATGATGTCACCCAATCCCTCTTTCTTTCCTCCAACTTTCAAGTTTACATGCTCCCAATAAGGGCCTGATCGGTAACCGTTAATTCACGCGTGAATGTGTGAATTCTTGTAACGCTTCTGTCACGCATCATCCTTCCTCTTCCTCTTCGCTTCCCTCGACTGCTGGCGGCTACCATCCACTCCCCAGCTACGTCCAGATCATGGCCTCTTATCCCGGATCCTCTACCTTCTCTCTCGACTCCTCCGACAACGACGTCGCCCCCGAAATTCCCGACAATGCTGGACACTCTTTCACGGACCTGGAGACAAACTTCGCGCTGGATTTTTTGCATAAAGATCCGACTGCATACCTCAGTGGCAACGGATTCAAGGCCAAAGCACTCACCGAGATTTCTGCAGTACTCAAGAAACGGTTCCCAACGCGCCCCATTCGCTCCAAAGACGCCGTTGGAAACCGTCTGCGATACGTGATTATGGCATCGCTGCTCGCTGTCTTCGCGCTCATCTTCCTTCAGGTAAAAGGTGTCTACGAGGAGTATGATTTTGTGCGCGGAAAGAGCGGAGTTGGATGGGATGACGGTGAGAAGAAGGCCACTGCAGAGGCAGATTTCATCGCGAAGTTCACTGCGGTGCGTGCAGCTAATTCTCGCATCCAACTCTATGCTAATGGGACGTAGGAGTTTGGCGACAAGTACGCGAAGTGTTTCAAGAAACCGTGCCCTTACTACAATCGCCTCGCGGGCCTCTTTGGCGGCAACAAGGCCACCGGCGAGCATGTCCTGCATCTCACAAAGTCCAAGTCAAAGAAAAGCAAGTTGTCCTCTGCCTCTGCCTCCACATCTGCATCTGCGTCTGCATCCGCATCCCCCTCCGTCTCTGCCTCCGCTTCCGCTGCTGCTCCCTCGTTGTCACCGCAGAAGCGCGGCCCACTCCATCCTCTCGAGAACGACGCCATCGACATAAACATGGATTCTGCACCCAACCAACCCCCTTCCCCAAAGCCTTACGACGACGAGCTCCTCCCTCCCCCTGCCAAACGCCGCCGCCTCGACGACGAGAGCGAGAACATCGACGATGCGAAGACTAACGCTGGCGCACGCGACCACAACCGCTCTGCCTCCGCTAGCTCCAGCTCCGGTGGTCGTCGTGCCGCCTCCCGCAACGCCGAAACAGGAAGCGAGATCGCGCGCGGGTTGAAAGCAATCGGCCAGGGCATGTCTGCGCCCATCATCACCAAGGCGGACACCTCGCATGTAGACGAAATCGTGGATGCCTTGATTGCAGACCCCACCCTCCTCCCCGACGACCCCGACGGCGAATACTACGCCCTTTTCTTGGACGCATTGAGCGCGAACGAAATGCGCGCGCGTATCTTTATCAAAGCACCGCACCGCGTCCAGCGCATCGCCTTGCTCAAGCGCGTGTTGACCGAGAAGGAGATGGAGGTGCCGTTCAATTGGGTTTAGTCCTTTGCTATTTTCGTTGCTCATCGTGATCATCCCGGACCCACTTGCATTTTTCGCATTGTCTGTATTCCAGTGTATTGTTGTTACAATTTTGTACTACTCGTCGCGTTCTGCAATATAATGGGCCCACATGCTCATCATGATCCTGTCTCGACGCGTGTTGGCCCTATGTGACTCTTCCTCCGTGATTGCTAGGACACGACGCTCCGGAATGACTGCGCCGGCGAAGAATGCGTGGTCGTCGGGATCATACTCGTCGTGATTCTCGATGTCAAAAGAAAAAGAGTTGAGCTTGTCATGGATACAGAGGAAATTGTGAAGAGCTCCCGCCGCAGCAACAATCTTCGCCTGCACCTCATACGAATACTCGGGGCTTGAGATGAGGATGGGAAACTGCCGTTTTGAAACACCAAATATTCTCTCGATGGCATTTCGGAGTTTGGAGTGCCGAAGGTTGTACAACTCCTGTGGTGTCTCGGGTTCGCGGCCGCTGCGGTCCCACTCCTTCAGATGATAGCGGATCCCGATAAATGGAGCTAGAATGAGATCACAGTTTGCGAATCCGGCATCTCCGAGGTAGTAACGATGTGGGGGTAAGGCAAATCCGTTGCGACGTGCAGTATCAAGAAGTCGTCCATCGGCAGCCGTTCCTTCGTACCCAGGCATGATATAAGTGAAGCGCAGGTCAAAATCACATGCCGCCAGAACGTTCTGAGTCACCACTCCATGGCGATCTCGATAACGGACAGTATCAGCCGCGAGCACGAAGGCGTTGATGTGTGTGCCGTCGACAGCGCCTCGGCAATAACGAAAGAAGGGGAAATATGCGGCGTTGTTGGCAATTTTCGGGGGAGTTTCGTCTGTGGGGTTCTGGACATATTTCTGATAGAAGCTGCCCACCGCTATGTCGAGCACAAGGTTTGTATATTTGCTAATGGTGTCGTTCGACCGCTGAAAGCGCTCCATCAAGTCTCTCTGGCTGCTTGCGTGAACAAACCAATAGACAAATATGGCCATTTGTTCCGCCACCGTGGTGTGCCGGCTGTCGCTGAGGCCTCCGTTTGTGCTGAATTCCCAGCAAAGCAACAAGAAAGCAGCAGGATACATTCCTAGCTGGTCCAGACATCGTTCCGGGTGGCCGTTGATGATCTCATCTAACCAGTCCTGACCTGTGAGGATAGAGGTGTGGCGAGGGATAGGAAGGGGGCGTTCAAGATGCAAAAGACTCTCGGTACAAAATATAGTTGCAAGAGCGGCGGCATATAGAGCGTGTCGGCGGCGCTGGATCAGCTGGATTATCACTGGGGAAAGCCTGTGCACGTCGTTTAGATGCACTACGTGCGTGGCAGCCATGAGGACGCGTAGAATCAACGTAGAATTGTGCTTCAAGCGGCGGAAGTGAGCGTTCGCGAAGAGTTTGATGGATGTGACTGATTGTGACTTTTCCAGATTCACGCGTGAATTAACGGTTACCGATCAGGCCCTAAGCTCCCCCCGCTCGCGTGGCCCGTCGCCGGGGCGCTCCCCGTCCCACGCCGCCGCCTTGTCCGGCTCGGCGTCCTTCTCCCCCGCGCCCTCGACGGACCCCACCGACGAGCACACCGCGCACCCCGTCCTCCACCCCGGCCGCGTCGCCGTCGTCACCGGCGCCGCCTCCGGCATCGGCGCCGCCGCCGCGCGCGCCTTCGCCCGCCTCGGCATGAAGATCGCGGTGGCGGACGTCCCCGAACGCGAGCCCGCCCTGAGCGCGCTGGGCGCGGAGCTGGAGGGGGTGGTGGGGAAGGGGAACGTGCTCGTCGTGCCGACGGACGTAAGGGAGGTGGCGCAGGTGGAAAGGCTAAGGGACCGGGTGTACGAGGCGTGGAGCGAGGTGGGGGTGTTGCTCAATAATGCGGGGATTGGCGCGGCACCTGGGGGGGCCAATGGTGGGCTGCTTGGTTTCTCTTTATATGTCGATGTGTTGAATGGGAAGAATGGCAGGGACCTCCTGGGACGGACTCGCGTCGTGGCACGCCGTGTTCGATGTTAACCTGTTTGGCGTCGTCAATGTACAGCAGACTTTCGTTCCCGTGAGTACTCTCTTTCCTTGCTATCTGCCGCGTCCGATGTCGCGATAACGGCGTCCTGCGTCGCCGTGTATGCGGCGTGTCTGTTCCCGAGTGACTGACCGCGTCCGGGCACGCATCGCTCGAGTGGCTGACGCGCCCTCTGCCTTGCCGGAAACGGCGGCCCACTCGCGGCAGACTTGCTGGGCATCTCCGCGCCCCTACGGCCTTATGCGCGCGCAGGTTGGCGGCTGGCGGCTTGTCTATGCAACGGAGGCGTGCGAGGCGTCTCACTGGCGCCCAACACCACCCTCCCCGCGCTCCACGAAGTTGTGCGGCCACCGGTTGCGTCTCCGCTCGGTGCACGGCTTTCACTGGGTGGCTGACGCGTCCCTGTTGTTCTCTGCGGCTGACACCCAGCGCCGAGTACCCAGCGTCTGCTCGAGCGATCGAGCCCACGCCTCACTCCTGTCATGCTAGCCCTCGCTTGGTGGCGGACGCGCTTCGACGGGGTACATGTACATACCAAGCCTCGGCGCGAGGGGGGGCGCACGAGGGAGCTCGCAGCTCGCGACCCGTGTGCCTCCTCCTTGGGGTGGCTGGCTCGGCGGAGGACGGCTCCTCTGCGTATGTATGTATGTGCGCAGCCCGTCCCTCGCTGGTGTGGGTGTGGGTGGGTGTAATACGGCGACGTCCCTCCCACCTCCCTCCTTCACCTCCCGATGAATCCGGCGCTAACCCCCAAAAAAAACAGGCCATGCTGCACCAAGAAAACCCCGCGATGGTGATCAACACGGGGAGCAAGCAGGGGATCACGAACCCGCCGTGCGTGCTCTTTTGCTCTCTCTCTTTTCTCTCTCTCGTCCTTCCCAATGAGTCCAATTCCAATTCCAATTTCAATTTCAATGTGATCCAATCCTTCCTACGACAATCCCGTCCTCCTGCCTGCCTAACTTACGAGAAGACGTTTCGTATCTACTATACATAAACATCGCATATTCCTCGAGTCCCTTTTCTCCTCTTCTTGATTCTCCATTCCCCCCTCGTTCGTCCACGTTTCTGCGCGCCCGTCCGTGTCCGGCTCCCTCCCTCCTTCACACCAGTACACATCACCCTCCCCGGCTCGCGCCCCCTTCCCACCCGTTTCCATTCCGCCTCCCTCGTCGATCCTCCCTCCCGCCTTCCCCTGCGCCCTCCTTCCTCCCTTTCGCGCCGGATCCGGAGTACGTGCGCGTCCCCGTCCCCCCACTCTCTCCCTGCGCACGCACGCACGCACCCACCCACGCTTGCGTCGTATCATACCCATACACTCCCCTCCGCCTTCCCTCCGCGCCGCATCTCCCGCATCTCCGCACTCCATCCCGTCCCTCCTTGCTTGCTTGTCGTACGCACGCACGTACGCACCCTCCATCCACACCCTGCACCCCTCCCGCTCCCGCTCCCGCCCCCGTCATCGTCCACTTCCCTTGTGTTCGCGCCGGATCCGGATCCGGAGTACGTGCGCGTCCCTCCTCCCTTCCTGCATGCACGCTTTCTTCCCGCCTCCTCGGATGTTGCTTCCCGCCCCGGAAGGAAGGGCGGAAAGGGAGCGAGGGACACACCGCAACCACACTTCCCCGCTTATTCTCTCCATATTCGCCGCCGCCGCGTGCATCCATCCCTCGCTCCCTCCTTTCCTTTTCCTTCCTCCATTCTCCTTCCTCGATTCCCTCCGCCCCCGCCGCCCGCCTTCCACCTCTAACGCTCCCTCGCTACGTCCCTCTCCCTCTCCCTATCCTGCATCCCGGGTTCGATCTTGATCTTCCTCAATCTTGTCACCCGCACCCGCACCTACCTCGCCTCCTTCCATGCTCCGTCCCCACTCCCGCGCTCCCCTCCTCCCGCTCCCACCTCGCTTCCCATACATACCGCCCCTTTCCGCCACCCGTTTTGCGTTCCGGCTTCCCCGCCGTCGCCCGCCCTTCCCTCGCCTCTCCGTTTCGCTCTCCGGCCCTCTCTCCCTCCTGCCCGTTCTTTCGTTTCGCTGTCCCTCCCTCCCTCCCGTTCTCACCTCGCTTCCCCGCTCCCCGCTTCCCCACATACTTCCCGCTCCCTTCCGTTTCGCGTTCCGGCTTCCCCATTGCCGCGTCCATCTCCATCTATCCGCCCCCTCCATTCTTCGTCTCTCGTCTCTCGTTTTCGTCCTCCGTCTTCCTTCTTCCTTCTTCTCTTTCCCTTTCCCTTTCCCCTTCCTCCCCTCTCCTTCCTCCCCTTTCCCTTTCCCCTTCCTCCCCTCTTCTTCCTCCTCCCCCTCCTCCCCCTCCCTCCTTCTTTCCTCGTCTTTCTCTTCCTCCCTCCCCCTCCCTCCCTCCCTCCCCCATAAATCTAACCCCCTCCTCCCCAGAGGCAACACAGCCTACAACGCCTCCAAAGCCGCCGTCAAGTCGCTCACCGAGGGCCTCGCGCACGAGCTGCGCGCGCGGTCCGGGCCCGGCGGCAGCGGCGGGCATGGGGGGGTGAGCGCGCATTTGTTTGTGTGAGTTTTTTTTGGGGGGTTTTTATTTTTTATTTTTGGGTGGGGTGGGGAGTGGGTTTCGTTTTTGGCGCCCTCCCGGCATGTGGAAGGCATCCCTTGGGGTTGTTTTGAGTGGAGGGGCCGGGGCCGCGGGGAGTTTTTGTTTCGGTTCGGTCGTTTGCGGAGGGTGGGGTGGGGTGGTGTTGGGGAGTGGGGTGGGGAGGGGCGCCAGGCTCGGGTGACGGGGACGGGGACGGGGACGGGGATGGCAGCCGCTTATTTCGTGCGGGTTCAGGCGGCGTTGGGATATCGTGTGGGTCGCAGGGAGTGGCTGGCGCGAGGTACGGGACGGGCGGTGTGGCGGGTGGCCTCGCGTCGTCGGGAGGCTCTGCCGTCGTCCATCGATCGTTACGGGAGCGAGAGCAGTCTAGTGTGGCGTGGGAGCGTGGGAGCGTGGAGGATGCGCCGCGCGTTTCAGTGGCTGACGACGCTGCGTCTGTTCGCTCGTGTGTGCGGTGGCGAGTGCTGTGCAGTAGCAGCTGGGCTGCGGTGCGGTGCGGTGCGGTGCGGTTGGAGGGAGGGAGGGAGCGGTGTCGTGTGTCGTGCGTCGGCGGGTGGTTCGTGCGCAGCAGAGCGTGCGAGCGTGGAGGATGAGCAGGAGGCGGCACCTCCAGTGGCTGACGACGCTTCTGCTGCATGCGTCTGTTCGCTCGTGTGTGTGCGGTGGCGAGTGCTATGCGATAGCATCTGGGCTGCGGTGCGGTGCGGTGCGGTTGGAAGGAGCGAGCGAGTGTGTCGCGTGTCGTGCGTCGGCGGGTGGTGCGTGCGCAGCGTGCGCGTGCTCGATGTCTGGAAGGCGGGTGGCGGGTGGCGCGGGAGGTGCTGCGCCGGGATTCCTAGTCCTAGATGGCGGGAGAAGCGGAAATGGAGGGAGAGAGGGAGGAAGGGGGGGTGGCTGACCCGCACGCACGCAAGCAAGTGGCTGACGCCCGTTATCGTTGGGCGGGTGGTGTGCGGTGTGCCTTCTACGCGTCTGCGTCTGCGCCATCCGAACGAAGCGGGGGGTGTCGCTCGCTGAATGTCTGGCGGGAGGCGCGAGGCGGGAGCTGGGAGGCGCGTTTCGGCTGCGTCGCGGGCCGGTTTGCGTCTCGTTCGTCCTCTTTGTCGACGCGTCGTCTACCTCGCCGTCGGGGCAGCAAAGCTAGCTCACGGGGGCGTCACTGGCATACGAGTGTCGCGGTGGAAAGAAAGGAAGGGTGCGGGTGGCTGACGCTCGCCGACACTGATGATGGGGATGGCGCGGGCGGCTGACTCTCCCTTCGACGCTTGCTTTCTCTTTCATATGCATCCCTATCTCTCCCCTCCTCTCTCAAACTCCAAACCCAAACCCAAACACCCGCTAACCTACCTTCGTTGATGTTAATAGCCCGGGCTACACGTGGACGGGACTCACCGGCGATGGGGGAGGGAAGGAGAAGCCGCCGGGGGCGTGGACGGCGGAGGAGACGGTGGGTGCTGGATGCTTGCTTGCTTCCTTCCCTTCCTTTCTCAATGCGATATCACGCTTCCTCTTTCCGCCTCCCTCCCTCCCTCCATGCCCCGTCGCCTTTTTGCTTCCCTCCCTACTCCCTCCCACACTTTCCTTACTCATCCGCCCACCCCGCTGAACACCAACTCACCCCGCGCCCGACAGGTCAACCACATGCTCAACCGCGTCGCGGCAGGGGACTTTTACGTGCTGTGTCCGGATGGGGAGACGGGGCCTGAGGTGCGTTTGCGTTTTGCGTTGCGTTATCTCCACTCCTTCCCCCTCGACTCTTTGCCCCGTCTTCCTCCCCGCCTCCTTCCTTCACGACCCCGCGACCCCGCGGCCCCCACGACCCCGGCGTCGAGCGTCAACTCACGTTCCCCAGATCGACCAGCTGCGCATCATGTGGGCCGCGGCGGACGTCGCGCAAGGGCGTCCCGCGCTGAGCCGCTGGCACCGCGACTACAAGGTGCGCGCTACGCGTATTCCCGACGTCGACGCTGACCTGCGTTCCTCATTCTCGCTTACCTCCCGTCTCTACTGCGCCTATATCATCACCATCCTTCACCCCGACTAAACCGACTTGCATTCAATGCGACCTACGCCTCACGCTCGCAAAGGCGCTGTTCGAGGAGTACATGCGCGAGGGGCAGGCGCTCGCCGCCGAGGGCGGGCTCATGCTTTAGCCTTGCCATCCCACTTTCTTTCCTTTCCCGCCTCCTTATTAGGTACGTGCCCCGTCGACTCCAACCGTTTGTGGGCGCCCGCGCTGTGCGGGCGTCGGCTGACCGCGCCCCAGAGCCCGTTGGCCAATTTTTTCGTCTTGTCTCTTTCATTCGTAGAGAGCCTTCTCTCTCTTTCTTCTGTTTTGTTTCGTTTTGCATTGTAGGAGTGTGGAGTAGAGGAAGGAAGGCAAGGGGGTGTGTGAAAAAGCTTTGTGACGGGAAGCGGCGGGGAGGTTCGGACGAACGAACGAACGAATTACACATGTGGAAAATGGGGGGAAGTTGATGGAACCGAATCGCTACATAAAGAACTGTCTGCCTGTTTGTCTATTGCTTTGTCTGTCTGTCTATCTGTCTGTAGTACTTCGTTGTTGCTTGCTTTTATATAAACTTGCTGGAATTGGATCACTTGTCGGAATCCGAGGGTTGTGTTGGTGCAGTTGTTTGTGCTTGATCTTTCCGGATCCATCAGTCTGACCACGACCACGACCACGAACCACCAGACGGGGACTCTTAGGCGTCCGACTCCTTGCGTGCAACCCGTTCTACTACCAGGTAACCCGTGACTGGGAGCTGACTGGTATAGTCGGCCAGATAATGCTCGAAACAGGTCGGAGAAGAGGAGCCGTATGTACTTGGGGCTGACTCGGGGCTGATCGTCATAGCTCACTTATCTCATTCAAATTTCGCCTCTGCCATGTTTCTGGACAAGTTATCTTCAAGTCTATGTTTGTTCGACATTTCAATTGAGCTACATAACCTTCGAGCTCAATTCCGCTCACTGTTGCTGGTACCAGTGCTATGACCATTTATCGTATCCGACCGACGCACTGCTTCCCTTCCGTTTTGATTCCGGACATCCTTATTCATCAGTGAAGGATTGCAAATTATAGCGTCAGCGACCGTATAAAAGCAATCGGATCTGCGTACGCGTTCAACTTCGTTCCGCTCGCCTACCGGGCAATACCTAACCTTCACTTGCGCACGACATGTCTAGCAAAATCGTCTACCTCGGTACGTTTCCTTCTGTCTCCGAGTCCTTTCCGGTCGGCTGAGCGTGTCCGTAGTTTCTGGTGCGAACCGCGGGATTGGGTACGGGCTCGTCGCCAGCCTCGCAGCGCGTCCCAACGCGATTGTTTTCGCTGGTGCGCGCGACCCCGCCCGCGCTCAGTCGTTGAAGGATCTCGCTGCAAAGCACCTCAACGTACATGTAGTCAAGCTCACTTCAGGCGACAAAGCTGACAATGAGGCGGCCATTTCTGAGATCCGGAAGATCGCAGGCCAACTCGATGTTATCATCGCCAACGCGGGTAAGCTCGTCTGGCGCCATCGTTGAACACATTTCAATACCGCAACCAGCCGTGATGAAATACTTCGTGCCCCTCGCAACCACGCCCGTCTCCGAATTCCACGATCACTTTGGGGTGAACACCATTGGCCCCGTCGTGCTCTTCCAAGCCGCACACTCCCTCCTCCTTGCCTCCCCCTCCGGCGCTCCCGCCTTCGTCGTGATTTCCAGCATCGCCGGCTCAATTGGGAGATACCAGCACTCGACCGCCGCCGCCTATGGCTCCTCCAAGGCTGCACTCAACTTCCTCGTCAAGGTTCTCGACCACGAGTACCCTACTCTCATCGCGTTCTCGATTTCGCCTGGTTGGGTCTCGACAGATATGGGCAATACAGCCGCGGTCGCGGTCGGGTACCCACAAGCGCCCGACTCGGTAGAGGATTCGGTGGCGGGGACCCTTGCGCGCATCGACGAGGCCACGAAAGAGAAGACTAGTGGCCGGTTCTTGAATTTCAAGCTCAAGGGAGAGAACCATTGGGACATTGAGGGCGACGAGGTGCCTTGGTAAACTATATGATCCGCAGAGACGGGCTTTGAGTAATTCAAATAATCAATCTCACAGTCGGATGCGTTGAGAGTAATAAAAACGGTTCTACAGTAGGTGTACAGCCGTTTGTAAAACGGAACGATTCGTCAGATGACTCATTTGTTCTTGTATCTGAACCAGGGTTGTACTCGGTTGAATGGTTTGCAATACCTGCCTGGTCCTGAGCAGCTGAATTCAACTTTTGAACATGATCACGTGCCGGTTGAAACTACCTCTCTAAGAGACCCCGAGTCTCTACGCGACCACAGTTCAACAAGAGCGTGCCATACAAAGACACACTCCGCCAATTGCATCTTGGGGCCACATAAATCGCCTCATGGTTCAGAATATTGGCATCAACTTGGCGGAACTCGCAATCCTTCTAAGTAGGAAGTCTGAGGAAGGACCCCATTTGATTCGGGGCTAGGCCATCATTTTTCCTTTTGTAGGTGATATCAATTTTTCTTATCTTTGGACCCCCTTGGTGTGGGCACTCTATTTCACAACTGCGCCAGTGTTTCAAGTCGGTGCGATTCCGATTCTTTTCTTGATCCCGTGCTGCTTGTAGTATTCATTTTCATTTTCACTCTCATTTCGGCGTGGGCATGCTATTCCGTGACTGCGCCGGTGTGCCAAGTTGGTGCGATTCCGCTTCTTTCCCCGAGTCCGTGCTGACCCGTGTTCTTGTATTATTTAATTTCAATTTTCATTCTCATTTCGGCGCGGGCCCGCTATTCCGTGACACACCAATGTGCCCTGGCAAGTCGGTGCGATTCCGTTTATTTCCCTGACCTGCGCTGACCCGTCTTCTTGTATTTCATTTTAATTTTCATTCTCATTTCGGCGCGGGCACTCTATTTTGTGACTGTCCCAGTAGTGTGCCAAATCGGTGCAAGTCCGCTCCTTTCCCCGAACCCGTGCTGACCCTTCTTTTTTTTTTCGTTTTCATTCTCACTGTCATTTTGGCGCTGGCGCGATGCTGAGTCACTGTAGTGCGCTACTCCTTGGCTCCTTGCTGACCACCTTCCCCTGTTTCATTTTCATTTTCATTTTCATCCCCTCATCTTGCTCGGTGCGGACTTCATTTTTTTTGCAACCCTTACTGACTCCTTAAGTAGGGTTGCTTTCTCACTTGCCTTTCATTTCGCAATGTAAGTTTATTTCTCTATTCTTATGTTCTCGTCAGTGACTATTCCTGACTAGAGTGTGGTTTCATTTTAGAGCGTAGTTAGTAGTAGAAAAATAGTAGTAGAAAATGAATATATGATGACTGCTATAACAGTGGAAAATTAATTCTCGCGACCTGATATCACTGCGCTTTCAACTGGACGGGGCCCGGGGAATCGATTGGCCCCGAGATCCGGCCACCCGCGACACGGAATCGAGAGGAGCATGCCAAACTCAGCGAGGATAACGGCGAGCGGAAACTTGAGAGAGTGCAGCCACTCCTCGAATGGCCCCATAAAAGCGGCATATGACCGGTCGTCCGCCAGTGGGTAAAAGCCTACCAGGAACTTGAACGTCAACGTCAGAATAACGCGCGAGATGGTGAGCTCGGTGCGCGCGCCAAATGGACTGTACGTGCGATCCTCAATTGCGGCCTCGTACGTTGCCAGGGTGGCAGGGCTTGTGGAGGGATCTTTCTTGAGCATATCCAGCACCAGCTTGTCAGAGAGGGTGCGAAAATCCACCATTTCGGTCAGGGATGCAACATCGCTATCGAAGATGGGGAAGTGTTGGCGTACTTACCTCCGCAGCCGATTTACCTACTGCATTTGAATCCTTTGAGGCAATACGCGTACCACGCGCACATATGGTCCAGTTTGCTCCTCGCCAGGTTGGTGGACTTTTGAGCGAGGAAGAAAGTAAGAAGGCTGGCCAGTAAGCGTCCGATTGATCGAACATACACAACGCGCTTCAGGTTTGACTCTAATACTTTCATGAGCAAGATCTACGGATGTGAGTTTATGTTACTTCCTCGATACGTGTGTATCTTCATTGACTCCGTCATTAAAGACACCTCCGCGAAAGACACATGGGAGGTGTTAAAAGTTTCGTGAATTGAAAAATAGCTGCGCTTCCAACACCCTTTGGGATGCTTGTTAAATAAATCTTTGTAAACCATCTCTAGTATCTGGTTGTTACTCGTCGTCTTGTATATGACAATCCCTTGTTTCTCTCTGGATTCCGAATCAATTGTTTATATTGTAAGTCAGCACTCCCAGCCCACACCACCAATTCGACAGCCTGTCTAAACGGTCATCAAGAATCGAAGAATTACAGCTGTTTCCGAAAAGCTTGAGACAACGAGATTTTTTTTGCACACAACAAACTTTTGATGGAGTGCTAAGGATTACCGAATATGGCACGGATCAGCTGCCGTTTCGGGATCTGCACAGCCGAGGTCTACTTTTTGGGCCCCTGGACCTGCCTCACACTTTCAGGGACCTGTGAGGCTCCCAGAACGTACACAAGACCACTAAGTCAGTACAATGAGAGGGAGAGCTCTTTGAGAGAATAAAATCTCGGGGGCCAGCATAATCGACGGAAGCGACGGCAATCTCGGCTTACCATCCAAATCCAGTAATCCTTAGCTTCCCATCAAAGTTTTGTGCACGCAAAAAATTTCACGTTGTCTCAAGCTTTTCGGAAACAGCTGTAAGGCACCCATGGCTCTAAATGCTCCTCGGAGGCAGTGAGGACACATACCAAGTCGAAAGCTGTACCTCCTCGAGAATTCAACCGGCACGTGATCATGTTCAACTTCGAAATCTGTTCAAGTTGGTCACTTGAAAACGCAAAAGCTGGTCCATTAAAAGGGAGGGACGATAACCAATCAATTCGCAGACATGATCAATCGTAATTCCTCGACCGGGTGCCTGGACCACTGTTTCTCAATTCTAGGCTGCCAGTGTTTGATTTAAAATTTTGGGTCCATTTCGGTTTGAGATCTTTATATACAGTAGCTGAGATGACCGAGTTCGGGACTAATTATTGCCGTCGGACGTACCAGAACTCTGAGGAGATCGTAGCACTGAGCGATTGGACACAGTTGAAATGGGCTTCACACACTATCATAATGTACAGACTACTGTGTTTACCAGGTTATCTCCTCGGAATCGATGTCCCATGGATTTCCCCTTGTGGCCTTGAAATTCCAGAACCTTCCACTACTTTTATCCTTTGTCGCCCCATCAATGCGCGACAGAATCCCTGCAACCGAGTCATCTATGGAGACAGGCGCCTGCGGGAGACCGTTGGAGACGGCCCCATGGTTCCCCATCTCGGTGGCGACCCAGCCGGGGTGGATCGCAAGCGATACGAGCGGCTTGTGCTCGTAGTCGAGAACCTTGACGAGAAAGTTGATCGCGGCCTTGGAGGAGCCGTATGCAGCGGCGGGCAGCGGGAAGTATCCCCCGATTGAGCCGACCACGCTGGAAATGACGGCGAAGACGGGGGCACCAGAAGGGGAGGCGAGGAGGAGGGTGTGCGCGGCTTGGAAGAGCACTACGGGGCCCAGCGTGTTTACATCCCAGTGGTCACGGAACTCGGAGATGGGTGTCGTTGCGAGTGGGCCGTAGTAGTTAGATATACCTTAGATACACGATTAATATTGATTGAACAAAGGTGTCCCAAGCGCTTACCTGCGTTTGCGATGATAACGTCGAGTTGCCCTGCAGTGTTCTGGATCTTGGCAACGGCCGCTTCGTTGTCGGCTTTGTCCCCAGACGTGAGTTTCACCGCATGCACGTTGGGGTGCTGCGCGGCGAGGTCCTTCAACGATTGGGCGGCGGGGTCACGCGCGCCAGCGAACACGATGGTGTTGGGACGGGCGGCGAGTACCGCTGCGAGAGCATAGCCAATTCCGCGGTTGGCGCCGGAAACTAGACAGGTCAAACAATCAATGTTGAAACGATAGATGATGGCTTGAAAGCGAACTGAGGTAGACAATTTTTCCAGACATTTCGTTTGTGGAAGATGTAGTTGTGGGGGTCGATGTGAAGAAAGTTGGAGCTGCTTTCCACCTTGAGTGTCAATGGCTTTTATATTTTCTCAACCCAGAATGCCGGCCGCACGGGGCCCGGTCTCTTCAAATTGATCTGTAATGCTCAGTCAGACTCGAATTATAAAGCATTTCGAACATTTGATCCCATATATCGTCCTGTTGTCAGCTGCGATAGCTATCAAGCCCCGAATCCATGACTCTTGCCCCATCGAAGACCCTACCGTTGAGGTTAATCATCAGAGGAAAGTTCGCGAGTCTGCTAGCGGGTGACTCTACCGTAACCACATCAGGACTAGAGTAAATTTAGGCACATAGTCAGCCCGCCTAAATTTAACGAGTTTGGAACCCAAGTTGGGCAGCGAGAACACAGCAGCATCGCGAACGCGGCCAACGACGGGCTCGGATGATTCCACTGGCCTTACTTAGTAAGGCAAAGACCGGTACTTACATATCGGCGTTTTCCATTAATCAGGTAGAGAAAACAGCGAACCGTGGGCGCATAAGCCCGGAATTCGATGTCACTGTGCCAACGGAATAAGATGTTTTCTGACCGTGCCCATGAGAGAAAAATATGTTTTCAGAAGGTGGGAGTACCTGGGAAGGTTTGAAAACGCGCGAGATCGGCAAAGCCAACTTTACTGACGAATAAAGACCGATAGATAAAGACGATGCCCTGGAGATATAATACGATACTTATATCTTGGACCGTGTTCGACGCCGGTAGGAATTGAATCTTCTACTTGCGTGTCGCGTTGATGGATCTTCGAAGTGTTTGCAGGCACATCGGTTGCACACGATTACATCGCGATTACAACTGTTTCCAAATATATTGGCAGTACGTCAATTTTTGTGTGCCCATCTTGTTTGATGGCAGCTAAGTTAAGTTACTACTTTGGGAACTCGTGGCGGCGGTGGCGGAACGCCAATCGGGAGGAGAGCGGTACACACGTATGGAGGAAGCGGGGAAGTAAGTGGGAGCGCGAGGAGGCGAAAGAAGGACGGGGAGAGAGGAAAAGAAGGAGGAAGGAGGGGAAGACCGTGACGAAAACGAGAAACGAGAAATGGAGGGGGGGGAGGACGGAAGGACGGAAAGCCGGAACGGCGACGGCGGGCAGGGGCGAGGGGCGAAGGACCGGTGCATATGGAGGAAGCAGGGAAGTAAGGCGAGAACGGGTGGGGAGGGGCGCCGGAAGGGGTGGGAAGAGTAGGAGAAAGACGAAAGAAGGAGAGAAGAAGGGAGAGGGAGAGGGAGGGAACGAAAAATGAAAGAAGGTTCTCCGAGCCTATTATAATCGCGAGGGAGTAAGGGATGGATGGATGGCGGCGGCGGTGGGGAAGCCGGAAAGGCGATAGCGGGCAGGGGCGAGGGGGCGAGGGACCAATACGTGTGGAAGAAGTGGTGAGAAGGGAGGCGAAAGGGGGACGGCGGGCGGTGGAGCATGCGGGGAAGGCGAGGAGGTGCGGTGCGGGGGTGCGGGTGACAATCGGAGGCAGGGGCCCAAGATCAAGATCGAACGCGGGACGCGGGAAAGGGATAGAGAATCGGGAAGGCGCGGATGCGGGGACGGAGGGACCACGGGCGCGGGGAATCGAAGGGATGATATATACATCGCGCTCGTGGACGGATGAAGGGAAACGAGGTGAGGAAGGGGATAGAGGAGAAGGAACATGAAGGAAGGGGGAGCGAGGGAACGAGGGATGGATGAACGCGGCGGCGGTGGCGGCGGGGGTGCAGGGGATCGAGGGAGGAGGGGTGGACGAGGGAGGATGGAGGAAGGAGGAAGGAGGCGAAAGCGTGGAGGGACGGGGAGGGGAGCGCAGACGTGAGGGAGTAGGACGACGCTGATGCGCACGCAATCCGGCGCGAAACTCTGGGGAGGTGGGCGACGGGAGCGGGACCGGTATGGGTGCAGGATGTGGATGGGGTGCGTGCGCACGACGGGCACGGGCAAGATTGGACGCCGGAGGAAGAGCGGGCAGGGGCGAACGGAGAGCGGGATCGCATGCGGGACGACGGAGGGGAGGAGGGGGCGGGGAGTAGGATGCGGGAAATTGGAGGAAGACGGGGAGGCGGGGATTAGGGAATGTATATGAACCGGGGGAGAGGACGACGCCGGACTCGGACTCGGATGCGCGGGCGGAATCGACGGCCGGGGGGGGGGGGGAGATGTGTAGAGAAGAGAGGGAGGGGACGGATGGATGGACCGCGAGGGAGGAGGGAGGGAGGGGTTAAATAGTTGCGATTGGTACGGGACGTGGGTAGAGAAGAAAAGAGGAGAAAACGCGCGTTGTTGCGTGCCCGCGTTCTATGCCTCAAACGCGAGGCGAAAAACAAGGGGTAGGGTAGGGTGGAGGGAAGAGGGTGTAAAACTTAGAGGAAGAAAGGATGAAAAGAAAAAAGAGCACGCACGGCGATTTCGTGATCCCCTGTTTGCTCCCCGTGTTGATTACCATCGCGGGGTTCTTCTCGTGGAGCATTGCTTTTTTCTGGGGAGTTAGCGTTCGCGTTGGACGGAAGGGGGAGGGAGGTGAGAGAAAGAGGGGGAGGAGGGAAAGAGGCGGAGGTAGACGCGATACCCATACCCGCCAAGCTAGCTAGCGAGGGAAGGGAACAGCGCGCCGAGGAGGAGGAGGCTCGCGCCGCGACTGCATCGACAAGCGGCTCCGCCGCCATGCGAGGCGAGGCTGACAGCAGTCGGCTCGCTGGACCACTCGTACAGACACAGGACGCAACCGCAAGGCTTCGAAGATGGGAATCAGCCGCAGAGAACTGTCAGCTGCAGAGCCCAGCAGCGGCACATCAGCCACCTGTACCTTCCGCACCCAGTGAAAGCCGTGCACCCCGCGGATCTAGACGCAGCCAGCGGGCCCACAACTTCGCGGACTCGGAGCGCGGGGAGGGTGGTGTTGGGCGTCAGCCACCTCGCGCGCCTCCGTTGCGTAGACGGGACGCCAGCCAGCCCGCCAACTTGGGCGAGAAAGAAGCGCGCACGCAAAACCGCACAAGGCCGTAGGCGTGGAGATACCGAGCAACTCTGCCGCGAGTGGGCCGCCGTTTCCGCGGAGGCAGAGAGGGCGCGTCAGCCACTCGAGCGATGCGTGCCCGGACGCGGGCCAGGACCCAGTACGCCCGCTATCGTGAGATCGAATCCGCCGATACGACGCGGCAGGTAGCGAGGAAAGAGAGTACTCACGGGAACGTGACGACGGCGACGCGACCGGGGTGGAGGACGGGGTGCGCGGTGTGCTCGTCGGTGGGGTCCGTCGAGGGCGCGGGGGAGAAGGACGCGGTGCCGGAGAGGGCGGCGGCGTGGGACGGGGAGCGGCCGGGCAACGGGCCACGCGAGCGGGGGGAGCTTATCGGGAGCATGTAGTTGTTGGAGGAAAGAGGAGTCGGATCGGCGTTGTTCGGCACACCTCCTGTCCGCCAACCACTACCTGCGCGATTACATGTGACTCGAAGTTCAAGAATTCAAGCTGGAAGCTCCTTCACCGAGAGCCTGTTATGGCCTGGTGGTGTAGCGGTAACATGCTCCTTCCATATGTTGTAGAGGTTGTTTAGTATAAGGGGGATACCCTCGTTCGAATCGAGGCCAGGTCATGTCTTGCACTTTTTTTGAGTATCACAACTCCTGTCCTTAGACTCGACTCCGGACTCTGGCATTGAGGGAAGAAGGCCCAGTGGTGTACTGGTAACACATCCTCTTGATTTGGAATGTCCGTCAGAGGAAGCACCCTGTTCAATTCAGGGCTGGGCCATTCCTCTATCCAGCAGTTTTTTTGAGAGCATTTGGGAAATGGGAATGGCGGCGTGATCGGGACGGCGCCGTCACGGCGGCAGCGGCGGCAAGGGGTTACGGAGAAACCCGAAGTAAAGCGGACCTTCAATCAATCAAATTTCCATTTGAGTGCGCGCGGGCCCCTGGGGGCCCATGTGGCACTATACTAATTACAAGGTTGGTGAACTAGCGGGCATGGAGGGTGGGAGGAGGTGCGGGTGATGCGTATGTAGGGTCTGGCTGCTTCGGAAGGTGCTGTGAGTATGGGGGTGGATGTATAATCAAGGCAGGGTGTAAAGTCGTGTCAAGCTATGTACTATAAGAGTCGTGTATATGTGAAAAGGAGAAAAGAGAACTCGAAGGCGGTATCTGGGGAGACGGCCCGTGTCTCGGACGAATGCAAGAACCGGTCCGTGGTCCGCCTTGGACGCAAGGAGTCGACGGAGTGAGAGTCGCGCCGTCCCGATGCGGAGGATGAGGGCGGTGCGCTGGCGACGGTAGAGGGGGCAGGAGAGGAGGTAATGGGGCACGGTCTCTGGGACGAGACAGAGAGCGCAGTCAGGGGAGGGAGCAAGATGAAAGCGGAAGAGGAACGCATTGAGGCCGATGTGCGCCGTGCGCAGCTGCGTCAAGACGCTGCATTGTGGGCGGCTCAAGTCGGTGTACATGCGCGCGACTGCATTGGAGGGTTTGGGGTCGTCAAAGAGGGCAAGGCGGCGGAAGCGCGAGGAGGTGGACCACTCAGCTAGCCAGCGCGCGCGGAATGCGTGTGCGCCTGCTGCAATGGCTGCCGCCTTGCTTTGTGGGAGTGGGGAATCGAGTGCCCGGATGCGCGAGGTGAGGGGGGAGGAGGCTCCTCGGGCCGCGTCCTTCGCGCGCTCGTCTACTGCCTCGTTCCCCACAATGCCTACATGGGCCGGAACCCAATGGATGCGGATGTGGAGTGTGGAGCGGGCACGTTGGAGGCGGCGGAGGGTGGAGTGGAACGCAGCGAGGAGGTATTGACCAGGCTGTGTCTGGGGCGTGGCTATGGCAGCGATCGCGGGCTGGCAATCCATGAAGATGTCGACGCTAGTGAGTCTCGGCGTGGCCTTGATGATGTCGAGTGCCAGGATGGCGCCGGTGACTTCCGCCTCGAAGACGGTGTGTTCTTCCTGCGTTCCTAGGTGCAGCGTCCTCTGCTCCCCCTGCTCTCCGCCTTTCATCGCTACCGCGGCAGTGCCAACTCCTCCTTCAAACCCCGACCCGTCCGTGAACACACACATCCCGCCCCTCGCCACAATCTCCTCCATCGCCTTCCTCGCCCTCTCTTTTGTCTGCGCGATACTCGTTGAGAGCAGGCCCGGAGGCAGCGGTTCGAACGGGCGATGCGGGTCGACAACCTCGAAGTCCTTCTTGAAGATGGGGAATGCTGCGAGGAGGTGGTGGATTTGGGAACGATGGTAGCGGGGGATGCGGCGGCAACGTCGGACTATGTGGTGGATGGGGTTGGAGGGGGGAAGGGAGGCGAGCCGTGCCATGGAGTTGTACGCGGTGCGATTTAGCCGGATGTGGGTGGGGAGGATATTGGCGTGATAATCGAGGGTGTCCGTCGCCGTGGTACGGAGTGCACCAGTGATCATCTTGCAGGCTTGCCGTTGTACTTTGCCCAGCGCCTTCGCCACCCAGACCGTGCCCGATCGGCGTGCATTGTCATTCGACGACACAGGCTTGTACCATACGGGGAGGGCGTACTCCATGCGGGGTACAACGATTGACTGGAAGAGCTGCTTGGTGTACGCGTGCGGGAGGCCGAACGTAGGGGAGGAGATGCGGGAGAGGGCAAGGACGGCCTTGGTACCCCGGCTCTGGGCGAGTTCGACATGCTTGCGGAAATTAAGCTTGTGGTCGAGGATGACCCCGAGCAACTTCGCGCTGTCCGACGCCTCGATCGTGATCCCCGCGAACGAAAGTGGAACAGGGCGGTAATGCTCGGAGTGCCGCCGCGGCGGTACGAAGTGGACGAGTTGGAACTTCGACAGGTCAAATTTGAGCCCTTTGCGCGCCGCACAGGGGGCAGCCTCCTCGGTCATGAACTCGTGGAGTCGCTCAACATTGTCCTCGACGGAATACGAGACTTCCAGGCGAGTGGTGTCGTCGATGTATCCAATGGAGTTTCCGTCGGGGTTGCGGAGGAGTTCGTCGGCATAGAGGAGGTAGAGGAGGGCGCTGAGTGGCGAACCTTGGGGGAGGCCGTTGGGGACGGGGCAGGGAGGGGAGATGTGGTCGTCGAAGGTGAGTGTGGTGCGGCGATTGCTGAGAAAGCTGCTAATGTACCCAATGATCTGGTCTGGGACGGCTTTTTCCCGGAGGACGTGGACGAGGTGGGTGTGGCTCACCGATGGGAACGCTTGCGAGATGTCCATCAGCAGCGCGCTCGCCACCTTCCCAACTCTCCACGCATCCTTGATCTTCTGGGTGAGTAGCAAGATCGCATCGACAGTGTTCCGTCCCGGGCGTCCTCCAAACTGATTCCGCGACAGCAATCCCTTGCTCTCTGCGAAGTCGGACAGCCAGTCCGTGCCCCGGCGACGGGCCACGCGAGCGGGGGGAGCTTATCGGGAGCATGTAAACTTGAAGTTGAAAGTTGGGGGAAAGAAACCGGCGATCATCATCGGATCGGCGTTGTTCGGCGTTCGTGATTCTCTTGCTAGCCTTCGGCGTTGACTTGACACTTCCTGTTCGCCAACCATCCTCCCGCCAGATCTGCGCCTGAGCCAAATCCCAATTCGAACGCCATGCAACCAGCAGAAGTATTCTAGGTTATTCGTCCGTGTACGTCCACGAGGCCACGGTCCACCCTGAGTCTTATCCTCCATGATGCTCCTTCACCAAAGGCCCATCATGGCCTGGTGGTGTAGTGGTGACACACTCTTTACATTTAGTTTAGTATGTTTTTTTCAGTACAAAGGAGTTAACGGTAACCGTATGTTCCTCAATGGGACCACCGCGGTAATACATCCTCCTCCTCCTCCTCCTCCCTCGTTCAATTTGGGGCCAGGCCACTAAGCAGCATCAATGTCTTTTTTGTCCCTCACATATATCACACAACTCCTCTACTTAGACTCAACTCCGGATGCTGGAGGTATAGGATGGCCCAGTGGTGTACTGGTAACACATCCTCTTTAATTATAGGTGATCCATCTGAGGTCAGAGGATGCACCCTGTTCAATTCGGGGCTGGGCTATTGAAGCTCTCAGTAATTTTTTTCCTCCAAATGAAATTCAAACTCAAATTCCTGCACGACAGACCTGTCTGAAGCCGAGGAAAAGAGAGGAAGGCCCAGTGGTGTAGTGGTAACATGTCCTCTTCATTTAGTTCATATGGAAGGCGCCTATTCAGAGGAAGTACCCTGTTCGATTCGGGGCTGGGCTATACTCTTCTCCTTTCTTTTTCCCTTTACATATCACACAACTCCTCTACTTACTAGACTCGACTCCAGACTCTGGATTTGTAAAGGGAGGCCCAGTGGTGTACTGGTAACGCATCCTCTTGATTTGTCATTATCAAGGAACTGATTCAGAGGAAGCACCCCGTTCAATTTGGGGCTGGGTCATAATATGCGTACTTTATTAAAACTTTTTTCTCTTTTGGTGCTCGAAATAAACATCCCTCTCAGCTCCCAGTGAAGAATGTAGAGGAAGGCCCAGTGGTGTAGTGGTAACACATCTTCTTCACTTCACGTATTGATATTCCAGTTTCAGAGGAAACACCCTGTTCGATTTGGGGCTGGGCCATGACAAAAAATAGATGCAACTTTTTCCTTTTCTTATATCTTCTCCTGCATCTCTCTTTTCTTTCTCTGCACATTTTCCTCTGAGTCAATCCTTTCCCCAGCTACCCTCGAATCGGCATGAATTAAACAGAGTAAAAATGAGGTTGAACATAGATCACGTGTCCTTGGTTCAACCTCACTTTTCGATTCGGATTTGAACGCCAACTGGCCAAGCATTTCTCAGCAAGCTCAGCATGTACTTATTCCAGGCACAATTGGAGTCTGTATTCCATGCTAGGGAGGCGGAACCCCAACAGAATCCCGGCACATCATTCCGCACTTATTATAAATTAAAATATCTTAACTTTTCGGTGTATGTACGTATGCATTCTGGACAACGTGCAGTGTATAACTACTATACTGCTCGTTTTTTCCTGTTGAATCTGTTCCCTCCTCTTACGCGGAAAGCGAATGAATTTCCGGGTGTAATCCTTATACATGTAACATGTACACGAATAATTCGGGTGAAGAAAGATGATTCAAGTTCAGACATCAAATTGGGCGAGATCTGTGTATGACCGTGGTCACCCGGGGCCAGGTTGTATATTTCCGAAGCGGCTTCCTTCACCTTCGCCAAATCCACCCCGATGTCCGATGCCCGGCCTTGGGTGGGAAATTTGCCAGTCAGTCAGACTCCAGCATAAGTACGCGTATGAGAGATACTTGAATCAAGACACGATGAGGTGGATTAATGGCTTTGTTTTACTTTGCGAGACATAGGATTCCCGTTTCAATTTCAGTTTGACAAAGTTGAACACTGATCACGTGCCTATGGTTGAATTCTCTGTTATGTTCAACGCCGCCCGAGGCAGGTCGCGTCTGTGTTTCGTCAGCTTCATGGAATATACATGGAACCGCTGGCGTGCGTTACATCATGAAAGACCGAGTACGATTCGGGACTCAGAATCCGTGGACTACTTTACCAATCGGAAACGAGCCTTGAAGTTCGAAAACAAGCTACTACCCCCTCCTTCCGCTTCCGATTCCTCAAATTCCAATAGGAATCAAAGAGGTCACGTCGATTTGCGCACATAGGACAAATACAGTATACTAGTAGACGACTTCCGCTGGGACATTCAGAGAACAAATACATGAAAGTGGTAACTCATGATCGCTGCGATTAATATTCACCCAGCAACCTCGCCACCGTCTCGTGCCTGAACAAACTATAATGCCCGACCGCCGGGATTAGGTTCGCTTTCACTGGACGGGGCCCGGGGAATCGACTGGCCCCGAGATCCGGCCACCCGCGACACGGAGTCGAGAGGAGCATCCCAAACTCGGCGAGGATCACGGCGAGCGGAGACTTGAGAGAGCGCAGCCACTCCTCGAATGGCCTAATAAAAGCGGCGTACGACCGCTCGTCCGCCGCTGGGTAAAAGCCTTCCAGGAACTCGAACGTCAGCGTCAGAATAACGCGCGAGATGGTGAGCTCGGTGCGTGCGCCAAATGGGGTGTACGTGCGATCCGCGATTGCGGCCTCGTACGTCGTTAGGGCGGCAGGGCTCGTGGAGGGATCGTTCTTGAGCATATCCAGCACCAGCTCGTCAGAGAGGGTGCGGAAGTCCGCCGCGGACTGTTTCCGCAACAGCGCCTCGCACGCTTCGTGGATCCACACGGTAGGCGCGTTGTCGATGAAGGTGAGCTGCAGCACCTCCTCCCCTGCGTCCTCGAACAGCTTGACGAGTGCAACGCTGGGGACGACGGACGCCGAATACGCAGCGAAGCGGTATGGCCCGCTGGGCCTCTTCGCGCAGATTTGCGTCTTCCAGTAGGCAACGAGGGTTGTCATGGACTCGAGGGGAGTCGCGTCAGTGATCTGGATGGCCCATAGCGGCCCTTGGAGTGTGTCCCGCAGCCCGAAGAAAAGCGCCGCGGAGCCGTTCGCGCCGGGGAGAATGATCAGCGGAGTACCGTCCCCACCGCAAATTTCTACAATGCACTCCGCCGCCGACCCACCGCTGCTCGTAGCCTGCATCGGTCGCTCACCCGAGCGCAGTATGTCGTTCCACGACGACTGTCCCATGAGCTGCATCTGCGTAACGACAATAAAGGGCTGCAGCGCCGTCGCCAGCCTCGAAGCACCCAGTGAATCCAGTCCGTAAGAGGCAAGCGGAAGATCCGCCGAGAATTCTTCAGCCGGGACGCCCAAAGTTTCGAATAGGATCGCGTTCATAGATGGGCTCGTCTCTGCGGTTGCCTTGATGATTGCGAGCACGTCCGACCAGGTGGCCCCACCCAGCAGCTGCATCTGCGATACCGCGGCATACGGGCGCAGCTCAGCGGCCACCTTCGCGGCGGTGATGGAATCCAAGCCGTACACGCTCAGCGGCTGGTCGGCGTCGAATTCCTCCGCGGGAACCTCTAAAAGCTCCAAAAAATGGCGGAGGATATTCGGCCCTGCTTGTTCCTGTGCGATCCCCCCTCCAGCGACGATGAAATCACTCCCGCGTCTTTGGATGGGCGACATAAGATGACGGCAAGTGCCCGGTAAAGTGAGATGTGTCTCGAGCGAGTCCCAGTCGAGGTCGGGAATGTACTGGTTGAATGGCGCGTCGTCTAGCTTTCGAAGACCGTCTTCCAGGTATGTCCACAGGGCTGCGTTGTATTAGTTTGATGTTCAAGGGAAGTAATAAATTTCGCACTCTCCGCAGTTATGCTTCCGAACCGATCTTTCCGAGCAATGTGTTTGGAGCTCGCACGATCCTAGAGTTGAGGGCGCTCAGTTATTGACTTTGTTGCCAAGTGACACGACGCACCAGAAAACCAACATCGGAGATCCCCGGGGTAATCAACGAAAATGCATTCTTGTACCCAGCCAGAATCCCGTCGACAGTCGTACAGGCGCTGCGTTGAATCCACCTTTAGCCAGGACGAAAACAACCCAAACAAAGAAAAAACAGAAAACGCACCTAGCATAATTCGCCTGCCCTGCGATCCCAACAAGCCCGCTGATCGACGACAGTGCGACAAAGAAATCGAGCAAGGTAATATCAACTTCCGAGGCAAAGACTTCTAGCATCTTGACCTTTGAATCGTACACAGCGTCTAGAGTCGCGCGTGTTTGGTCGAAGAATGCGGCGTCCGAGAGAACGAGGGCCATGAGGAAGCAGCCGGCAATGGGAGCTGATTTAGACAGGCGGCGGACCAGCTCGCCCATCTGGTCAGCGCGGGTCCCATTGCACGCTTCGAGCTGAAGCTGCAAATCCTCAAGACCGGAGAGGTACCCGATCTTTGCGAGTGTAATGGCGTCGTCCACCGGATCCAAGGAAGCGATGCCCCGCCGCGACGTGAGGATGAGATGCTTTGCACCGTGCTTTCAATCAAGTTGTTAGAATACATGCGACGGGTTCGTGCAAGGTGAAAATGAACTTACCTGGTACATCCACACAGCCAAATCCACACCCAGCCCGCCAATACCGCCGAGCAGGATATATGCACCATCGCCCCGGAATGGAGGCGACGCGCAGCGCAGAGGGTTGGACGGCGGCGTGGGAAGCATTGGTACGAGGTTGATTTGCCCGTAGCCCAACTTCGCTATAGCCCGCTGCACGAAGCTCGGATCCTGCTGTCTGCTCTGTTTCAACAAGGTGTCCCAGACAATCAACTTTCCATCCCGCGCAACCCACCGCCGCAGATGTGGGTTCTTGCTGTATGTCTCTGAATCACACAGGAGAATATCGACGCACTGGAACGAGTCGGCGTCCGTGAAGTCTGCGCGGACCAACTTGAATCTAGCCATCTCGGCGAGGATACGTTTCTGGACGTCGCAAGTGAGCTCGGCATCGCGGAGGGCGACGAGAACACGCTTGCTGCGGGCTCCATCCTCAGCGATGAAAGATGCGACAACCGAGCCCAGTATATCCTTGGCCAGATCGAGAATGGGCGCCTGCACGGGACCGAGAACCAGACCAGCATTATCGACTGATATTGTGACATCGCCAGCCGCAACCTTGACTGCTACGCCGCCAACGAGAGAGTCGCGAGGGAAGTTGGGATGAGAGGGGGACACCACATTACCCACAAAGCCGTCGTACGAGCTGGACATCCCCGCCCAGTGGCTGACCCGGACGGTGAGCGCAGTCTGCGGAGAAGACGTAGGTGGGCTGCGCCCCAGCACCAGGCGTGGCACATGCACTCCACCCAGGTCGAAGAATATAGTATCCTCTCCGCTCTCGAACACCCACTTGTTCTTCACAAGCACAGGCACGATATTGGCACCCGACTCGATGATGCACAGACGGATGCTCCAGAGCGGGAGCTCCTTCCGAAGGATCACGCACAAGCCCACTGCGGCGTCTGCGTCTCGGCCATGCACAGCTGCGAGGTAGAGTGTTGTCGGAACCTCACGATCGTATGCTCGGAGCCACGCTTGCAGCTCAATCTCCTTCCCAAATTCGTAGAGATAGACATCCGCTGAGTCGATGGAGACCTCCGGATCTGGAAGACGCGCGGCCGGCTTCTGAGCAACGAAGTAAAAGTCCCTTCCACCGTTGCTTTCCGTGCAGGTCTGTACGTTTGTGAATCCGGACGCCTCGAGCTGGTCCGTCCACGCCGCAGGCGACAGCGTACAATGGTTTCGGCCATCTGTGTACCCGAACCACTCAGAGAAACACCCAAATATGCAGTCCATCCACACGCTTCCCGGATAAGCACCCCAGGACGTGCCGTCGAGTTCGACGGTGAGGAGAGATCCACCCGGAATCAGCAATGTCTTGAGGGAGGCAAGAGATGCATGCAAGTCGGGAGCCGCGTGAAGCACGTGGAGGGACACGACGATGTCGTATGCCTCGAGGGAGATTCCCTGCGCTTGTGGGTCCTTGCTAATATCATATGCCTTGGGAATGACCGGAGTAAAATCGATGTGACGAGCGAGATCGGACACCAGCTTTAGACGGAAACGTTAAAAACCACACCACGAAGAAACGGATACCACGCACAGCATACGAGATGTCTGTGACGGTATACTCTGCCATAACATCCTTGTTCTGGCGAAGTTCTGCGACGAGATGGTGAGTCAACAAACCGGTACCTTGGCGATATTAGTACTCGTTTTCTATCAAGAAATATCTCACAAACCTGCGCCAACCTCTAAAATCTTTATCACCTTCTTTCCAGCCTTGCTCAGTGCACTGAGGATATCGGCAAAAGCCTTGGTTGCCTCAATACACACGTCGCTGGTCTGGCTATCCTTCGAGTAAAATTTAGCCATTAGATCGTCCGAATATAAAGCGTTCACGGCACGCTGGTAAATGGGATAAGATCGCCGCAAAGGTCATGGGAGAATGTCTTTACCGTCGGACTCTCAAAGACGGAAGGATGTACGGCCGCGACCCGCTGCGTAATCTCGAAATGATTCGGCCATCTCTCACGAAGCGCTTGCACGACCAACGGATCCACATCGACTGTCGTTGCTGTAGCCGACACGCGCTTCGCAAATTCTAGGTAACGGTGACGAGAGGGCTAAAGTGCTCATTCATGAGCACATGCACCCAGCAAGTACAAAGCACCGCACCGTATCCCCCACGACGAGGTCTTGGCTCAACGACTTGCGAATCATGTCAACTGCCATGGCGTCCAGAAGCTTGTTGAGTGTGGTGGCGTGAGATTTATCCCCTCGCTCGGGGAAGGCTGCCTCGACACGAGGAAGGTCCACGGTCGTAACAACCGGCTGGAATACCAGGTCAAATCTCCGCTTGACCAAGAGCGGCTCGACGGAAGTGAACTTCTTCAGAGCAAAGCTCCGCAACTCGCAAAGCGCCACTCCAGACGAGTCGGTGACCGTCATATCATAAACAAGTGTGTCTGTTCAGGAATAGCTCGAGGAGAGTTCTATACAGACGTAATGGACGTACCGGGGGTCCACTGCTTCAATGTCATATGTGCAAACCAGTTGCCAGTTGCTGGCGTGCGACGGTAGAATGTGAGGTACCCGAGTCGCGAAGGGAGGTAAATGACGCTCTTCGAATTTTGCCTGGTAACGTCGGGGTGAAGAAGCGCGTGCAGACAGGAGTCCATTAGAACTGGGTGGAGCAGATAGCCTTGGGCCCTGCATGAGAGAATTAGCGCGAAGAAATTCTCCACACGTCCGCAACGTACAACTCCTCGCTGGTGGGGCCGGAGATCTCAGCGATGACCTCGGCAGGTCCACCATGGCATCGTATGACCCTCTGGAATCGCGTACCGTACGAGGAAATTGGTTGCAATGATGAATAGAACCCTACGTGAAAGGAGCTCAGTTTTGAATCGTCAAGCAGGGCATAATACAACACCTTTCAAATTCAGCGCAGGCAACCGCTGCCAAATCGAGCCCAAATCGATTTTCAACGGTGGCCGTGGTGGCTCCGATTCGTCCATACAGCCACGCGCATGCTCCCGTCCGAGAGAACCCTAACAATCAAACAAATGAATGAGAAAAGGACCATAAACGAATGCGAGACATACCGAGCCCGTTCGGATGCTCCATGCGGAGTTTGCTCTCTGAACCTCGATATTCAGCGGCGAATCCGAGGCCAGAGACAAAATCGAGAGAAACTCGACGTCCCAGAGGAAACTTGCGCCGGCTTCCAGAAGCTGAGGTAGCAGGTGAACTTGTGTGCAATTAAATAGGCTGCAGACACGTACGATCTCGATGAAGCCGGTAGCAGGTAAAATGGATTCACCTAATCGAGGACTCAGTCGTCAGTGTATGTAGGCGCTTGAAGACACAACCGCACCGTTGATGACGTGCTCAGCCAAGTCGGGATGCGTTTTTTTGTTCATTGATAAACGCGCGGAAGCGAGAGGAGCAGTTCGCAGAGCGCCCTGCAGCCGGGGAGGTCCTCGAAGCTTGGGAGGCGAGATCTGACGTCGGACAAGAGGGTGCTCGACGAGTTTCGACTCGATAGGCGAGGCACCGCGGCCATATAGGGGGGTCAAATCGATGGAATTGACGCCGAGAAGTGAGAGGCGCCCGAGAGTCTCGAGGAAAACGGTCATTTCTCCGGACGGAGGCGCCGGCTTGGTCGCAGAACTTCGACGCATTGGACACAGGTTACGTTCTTCAGGTATCCCATGGGCCGACAACGAGGAAGCGAGCACGGGGTGACAGCATATCTCCACAAAGATGGGAATCGAATGAGAATCGAGGATCTTTGTAACCGCGTCACTGAAGAGGACTTCGTTCCGACAGTTCTCCCAGAAGTACTCGGAAGTAAAATCTGCCACGAGTTCACCCCGTCTGCAGGATGAGAAGACTGGGATGCGGGGGGTATGAGGTCCAGGGTAACGAGAGAAAATATCAGCCATCCTAATAGCGTAGTCGTCTTTGATGAGCTCCATGAACGAGGAGTGATTTGCTATTCTTGTACGGAGGCGTTGCGCGAATATGTTCTGGGATTTAGCTAGAGCAACGACCTTGTCTAACTGGGGAACATCCCCAGAAAGTACGACAGACTGCGGGGCGTTGAAGCAGGAGACCTCAAGAACACCGTTACCATCCTCGAGCACCTGAGACGCGAGCTCCACGGCACGCGCTGAGCTGCACGCCAAGGCCGCCATACCCAGGTCCTGCTCTTCCAGCATTGTCATAGCCTTGCCGCGTGCGATAGCAATCTCCATGGCCATCTCCTTCGACCCGGCACCGGACGCGTACATCGCGATCGTTTCACCGGCGGAATGACCGAGCATCATGTCCGGGACGACGCCCAGCCAAGTCAAAAGGTCGAACATCGCTATTTGGATCATGGCGAGCGCGTTGAGGGTGATCAAGACCGGCCAGGATGTTTCGCTGAGGGTCACAGTTGGATTGTGCGGAGAAGAGTCGAATAGACCGGTGGATTCCACTAGGGAAGCACCCTCGACCCGCCGGTAAACGGCGTCCAACTCCAATATGGTTGCTCTGAAGACGGGGGACTCGGCGAACAGCTGACGTCCCATAGCATAATGCTGAGGGCCCTGTCCACTAAATACGAACACAAGTGGAGAAGCCTGACGGGGAACCAGGGATGGAGGAGGGAGCAATGACTCTCGGGAG
The DNA here is from genome assembly GCA_029289565.1 of Mycena galericulata. NCBI lineage: Eukaryota > Fungi > Basidiomycota > Agaricomycetes > Agaricales > Mycenaceae > Mycena > Mycena galericulata. The sequence continues at coordinate 385,949 of JARKIA010000094.1, forward strand.
GAAGAAAGTATGAAAAATGTTCTCCATGGAACCTGGCGCGCGCGTCTGGCGAGGGTGACGGCAAATTTACGGAGGTCACTTGAGGCAAGTTGCAACGCGGCTTCGGCGAGATGGTTGGCAGCATTGGGCGACAGGCCACCGACGATGAACAATACTGGGATATCGATGCTCGACGATGCGCCAGTCGTGGCGGGCGGCGTCGGAGCCGCTCGCAGGACCACGTGACCCGTCGATCCGCCCAGGCCGGCGCTGGTCATGGAGATAATCGGCTGTCCAGTCCGGTTGCCGAGCGGGACAGGTTCAATCGGCACTGTCCCTTGGAACTCCCCCCAACGTATCCCGACAGAGGGTTTGGCGAAATTGACCGTGGGCGGGATGATTCCGTGCTCAAACATCAGGCAAGCCTTTGCCACAGACGCGAGAAAGGCGGTCACTTCCAGATGCCTGCATCCATTTTTAGTGGGTTATTATCCTTGGTGGGTCGACTACTAACCCGATGTTTCCCTTGATTGACCCGAATTTAGCAGCACTGTCGCGCGCAAATAGGGAGCCGGCCATGTTCGCTTCGATAGGATCTCCCACAGAAGTACCTGCCGGATGTTAACCTTCAAACAATGTGATCTTGATGTCTACCTGTCGCATGAAGCTCGACGTAATCCGCCATCTCGAAGGTTAATCCCGCTCTATTGTAAGCCTCTATGATGCACTTCTGTTGCGCCACAGCATTTGGCACGTTGAGAGGCATCTGCGATCCAGTTGCATTGATAGAAGAACCGGCGACCTGGGACATGATCAAATCGCTATGCGCTAACAAGGTTGAAGACTCACGACACAGTAAATATGATCGTTATCTTGAATAGCCAGGTCCAAACGCTTCAGAACGACAACGACCGCGCCTTCGCCACGCCCGAACCTGAAAGTTGAGTTCATGAATTATCGTCCATTTCTTCATCCACCGCACGTACCCATCCGCGGTATCATCCATAGGTTTACACATCCCGTCTGGCGATAACACCCCACCTTGGGCATACGCTTTCCACTCCCGCATACTGAAAACACAGCTCAGCACTAAAATCCAAGATGTTCGAATCAAACATACTCTCTATTCGTCTGGGCCGCGCCAACAATCGCCGCCGAACAGTCTCCCTTCTCTATCGCATTAACAGCCAGATGGAAGCCGGTCAAGGATGAGCTGCACGCCGTGTCAAGGTACACAGACGGGCCAGTGAGGTCGAGCGCATACGACGCGCGGTTCGCCATCCCGCACATCATCCACGAGAAGCTGCCATCCGTGTCAATCTCGTCCTGCGGATCCGGGGAATGGCTGTGTCAGTTTTGACCTGGTCCGGCTTGACAGAGACTATCCTACCTGCCCGATGATATCTCTGTTTCCGCACATGAAGCCTCCGATCCGCTGCCCCTTGGTGTTGATTCCGGCATCTTGCAGCGCGAGGAAAGACAGATCCAGGAGCCGCCTCGCACTGTTCGGGATCACTCTGGCGTCGCGCGTGCTGATAGCGAACGAAACATTGTCGAAACCCGTCGCATTCTTCAGGAAACATCCCGAGAGCGGCAGGTTCGCGTGCTCCCCATCTCTAGAGAGCGAAAATATGCATCAGCTCACTATCCATTGCACGGAAAAAATCATACCGAGCAAGCTCAGGAAATATCGTCTCAAGCGGCTCGTATGCCTTCCCGCCTTCGAGGAGGAACTCCCACAAAGTCGAGTAGTCCAAATCATCGGATGTTCCGCCCCCGGGAAGCTGCACGGAAATTCCAACCTACGTGTGTTAGTAAAACTCCCAACATATAATAGGTGAAAACCATACAATCGCAATGGGTGCTGTTTCTGCCATATTTCCGGTTGGAAAGCGTATTGCGTATCCGGCCCATATATCTACTTGGTAAGTATCGTATTCGAAGTTCTTTCTCTGTCAGAACTACGAAGGATCTCATCAACATGGAAACGATTGGGGTGATACACAGGTGTTACTTGCGCAAGCATCTCACTACTCCCTGAGTGCAGGACAGCTGTGGAATTTGCTGTTCATGATCAGAAGAAACTTCCCGTCGCTTCTACGATGATATCGCATGCAAATTGAACTGAAAATAGGAAATAATCAACAAGGAAGCTTAAGGCTCCCGCTGAGCACTTTTTACGGAGATCTCCACCGGGGAACCATGTGAAATACATAGTGGATAGTGTGCATACTCAGAAGAATTGTAGAACTTGGCAATACAACATGACCCCGCGTGCTCCTGTGAAATTTCAACTCGGCGCTCCAAGTTGAACTCCGACCTCGGTTCGCACTGGGGGAGATGAAACACACATCTGGCTCCAAAGGGGTGGGGAATTGAATGGAAGGCAAGCTCGCCTGCTGCTGTGAAAATTTCAACTTGGCACCTAAATGAATCAACCGCACTCGCCCACATTCTCATCAATCTCATCGAGTGAAATCAGCAACCAGATACTACGAACACTGAAGCCGATCTACACGGGTGATACCCACAGTAAAGATACCGCGCTGAAAAAAGGGTAGCGATAATCAACCCGGGCCCACCATGACCATTGCGCCCGTGCCCGTCAAGCTGCCACAGCCTTGCAGATACTCTTTCCCAACTTGAGTGTATCTCCCTCACGCTCTTCACGGGTCCATCCCGCCGTTTCTCGATAACAGCGGAGCGGAAAAAACAAGCTTCGAGATTCTTACTACTCCATCTGCTCGGTGAAAATAGCAACACCGCTTGTCTTCATTGACATCGCTGTCATGTAAGTTTCTAACTTAAGGCCTAGACATTGCGGGGATTCGCGGCCGCTTGGACGACGAGAAGCTCTTGTCAGAATTGATTCTGATGGTGCCCACGCACGAGCCCGTGACATAGAATTCATAACCATCTCGATGATTATCTCCTTGACGGATGTGCGGTTTCATTTACTCTTCTTGAACCTTGCCTATAGATATCCAACCAGTAATATCCCAAGCCCAAAATCATCTCAGTTGAATCAGATTCTGCTGAAAGCGTCTCGAAGATCAGTTTGGTAGCTGGGTCGAGATCTCCATTGACATCTTTATTATAGATGCCAACTCTCTTGTGCTTTTCTGTGCATCCTCCCTATGTCTGCCCAAATCGCCTTAGCCAACAACGACCTATTCACCCACGCTCTATACGACTTCAATCTTGGAAAGGTGGAGCGCCAGGAAATTGTCCATGAGCGAACCAAAGCAATAGCAATGTCCTTCAGTAAGCTTGTAGTTTCTCAATCCGCATCTACGACGCTGAGACGAATGCCTACAGATTTCACCCCATCCGATGTATTTACCTGTTCGGAGAAATTTTGGGATGCTGGCTTCCACCCAATCAACCTCATCGACGTTGCTGCGAGCGCATTGGCTTCGATACACGTGAACCTTACCATCGGTACACTGGCAGAGTATATCGCTCGCCCGGAGGTAGCCGAGCTGTGTCGTAAGCTTCTTACCTTTGAAATCTCGTGCGTATCAACTTACATTTCCTGTTATAAAATATTCAATCGTCAATCGCATTATCAGAGGGCATTATATGCTGACAGAGGTAGCTCACGGACTTGACTCTCAGAATATCGAAACCACTGCCACTTTGCTCGAGGACGGCGGTTTTGATTTTCACACGCCGAATCCAGGAGCAGCTAAGTATGTTTGTTCTTCTCTTCTCATGGAGGCTTACTCGTACGAATTTATTTGCAGGTTTATGCCGGCTACGATAGTAGCTGGAGGAATCCCCAAAATGGGGATAATCCTGGCAAAACTCATCGTTCAAGGCTCAGGTCGCGGCATTCGCCCCTTTGCTGTTAACCTGAATGACGGCAAAACAATGTGTCCCGGTGTCTCTTGCCGGTGCGATATTCCTGTCCCAGATTCCTGCAAGACGCTCACACAGGTCATGAACAGATCTCTACCTGACCGGGCTGGCACTCGACCCATGGGACACGCTATCACCTACTTCAACCATGTGAAACTCCCGGCGACAGCCCTCATCGGGAATTTGGACACGAAACTCTCGCCGAGGTTGCAATTTTTATCGACTATTTGGCGCCTGGGGGTTGGCTCGGCGACTCTCAGTGCGATGGTTATCCCTGCGCTTCGCATTTCGGCTCATATCACTGCCAAATATGCAAAGCAACGTATGGTGACCAACTCCGCCGGCATTACCGCTCCGATCTTGTCCTTCAGGACGACCCAGGCTCCGATTCTCAGAGCACTGAGCCATGCGGCTGCCCTCGAGGCGTTCTACAGAGACATACGACCTTATTTCTCTGCTCCGGATAACAGCAACCTTGTCCAAGTTCTTGATATACGCAACGGACTTGCTGACGTGTTCAAAACCATCGCAGTGCACCACTGGCGCGAAAGCAGTTTAGTGCTGACGGATCGGCTCGGTGCCAGGGGCTTATTCACCGAGAACCAGTTGATCTCTATCGAGGCATGAGAGTCAAAAAGTTAAACTTACTGTTGTTGACTTTCTGCCTGATAGTCGGAATTACGCGGCATGACCATCGCCGAAGGGGACGTCCTTGTCTTATGCATCCGTAGGTTAAGTACATATAAAACCCTATCCACCATTCACCCCTTCGACCAGGTTTAGCCAGCGAGTTGCTCATCGGACGTTATCGACTGCCCGCTCCAAGGCACCCGAATTCCTTGCTCGCCATGCACGAGGGCCAAATCTTCCTTGAAATGCATGGGATTTTCCAGAAAATGGGCAGAGATCATCGTTCAGAAGAATTCAACCAAACCCTCTTGCCCCGTTGCATCCCTCTGATAATTGCCATTGGCCAGCGCATGGCATACGAAGCCGCGCTCGACGCGCATATCGAACCAGACTTGGTTGCCGTGTACGAGGCAAGTGCTGTCCTTCAAGACCTCGCGTGGTATGTGGAGAACGGCTTAACGACTCGCGCAATCGCCATGGCGAAAGAGGTGGACGCTCTCACCAGGGCTTTTGCTATTCTTGATCAAGTCTTGAACAAAAATGGCTGCGAGCCATACATTCACACTCCGATTCTGTCTTCGTCGGCGTGGGCGAATTGGGTTGCAACTCTGCCTTTACATGAGTCTGCTAAGCTCTAGGCTTATTTTATGCTTTTCATGTATATTTTTGAAGGATTTCGCGTCGAAGAATGTTATGCTGTATGCTGTGGGGTTGAATAAATAGGACTTTGGTTTGCCATGATCTATCGGAGAGGCCACTAATTTTCTGCGCCCACATACGAACGTGCTGTTTCAGTGGCAGTGTTTGTGAATATGGTCAATTTCTGTGGTTCAACGACAGCTCCTCCTTTTAATTTTGTGGCTCAACGCGTAACTGCCTTCGATAAATCTGGACCCGGCATTCAAATGCTATGGAGAAGTAATCACCCGCAGATCCTAATCACAACACCCGCCGATCCTCCCACAACTTCCGTGTGACACGGCGGTATGCAAATAGCGCTTGCCGCTGACCCTGTGTGCACGGCGGCGAAGTTCTGAGGGGGGACGAATCGGGGTCATCGGGGTCAACTCCTCGGGAATGGAATTAGGGTGGAAGTATTTCCGGACTGCGCTCAGTTCTCAGTTGCTGTGCCACGAAGCTTCCAACACATGAAAAATAGGTTTGCACGCGCTTGAAACAAGGTAATAGAAGGTAAATCAGACAACGTCTTGAGCCTATGCCCAGGAGATGGCATACAGCGTGGATCATGTGAGAAGATCACAGCACTCGGGCTCCGTGGAGCGCAATTTACATCTTCCAATGCCACGGCCGGCTTTGGGGAAGTAGAACTACTTCGACGTGTAGTTTTCCGAAAATTGTGCGACACTAAGATAGCGTCCGAGCAACGTCCGGCCGAGAGACTGCGCGTCGTCTGAGAGGATCTTGGAGACCTCGAGTGACGGGAGAACCCAGTTCTAATTTTTGTACTTCCCCGTACATAGCGGAGCGGGCACACCTTTGAAGCACCGCGGGCAGCATGTCCATAATAGCGTAGCTGGATGGCGGTACATAGGTGGAATGAAAGTGATAACCGCATGCCGTCAGCTTGATAACGGCTGACTGGCATAACTTTCTTTCTCTTTCGCGTGCGCCGGGGATCTTTCGCGATTTCTCATACAGATGAGCGTTAATGAAGCCTCATACCCTCCACGAATCCGCCATGCGCCCTCATGCGCTTACAGAACGATTTTTATTTTTTGGATTTCAGCATTTTGATCCGGATCCTTTGCATCATTGCGCGAAACTCCCACGGTTGGCTTATTTTGGCTCAGCCCTGGACTTCTTGATGAGGAAGCCGATCAATGGCCCACAGGGCCGGCGATGAGTCGTGGCTGTTTCACAGTGCTCTCAGCGCTCAGGTTCCTGCGCCAGCCCCCATGTCTCAGTCTCACTCGAACACAGACTCTGGCGTTGTAGACGAACCCGCCGCCAAAGAGGCCGTTGGTGTAAAGGAATCTCTCGTCAAAGAGGCCGCTCCTGGTCCCGCTAGCGATGTCTTTCCGGAAGGCGGCCGGGACGGATGGCTCACAGTTGCAGGAGGGCGAGTTTGCCTCTCTGCAGAACCTTACACTCTAACCGGCACTTGTCTCTAGCGCGATGGTCACGTTCTGCACTTTCGGTGGGTCTTCGTTCGCGACGCTGTTTCATTGCCTCTGAAGCCTGGGTGTGCCTCAGGCGCTATACAGTCTTTCGGTGTCTACCAAGATTACTACACACGCGTTTTTCTCAGCGAGCATCCTGCGTCCGACATCTCATGGATAGGGTGCCCTTCGTTTCACATCTGCCGTTGATTTCAAGTTCATTTGAATTTGTCTAGTTCCGTCCAGATATTTTTCTTGTTCGCCATAGGAATCATCAGTGGGAGGGTAGCTTAATGTCTGCATTTGTCTTTTCTGTAATGCTGAGTCTCTCCGTAGCTCTTCGATCAAGGCTACTTTCGGCAACTACTCGCATTCGGCAGCATAATTTACCTTGTCTCGTCATTCCTCTTGTCCCTCGCCAAGCCCCACCATTACTACCAAAACTTTCTAGCGCAGGTGAGCTCGAATCCATTCACATTCATTTCATCTATTCAATCTCTTTAAAAAGGCCATTGGAATGGGCATCGGAATGGGTGCGTTGCGACATTTTTATATCTAGTTGTGCTGAGCGAAGTTTGTTAGGTATCATCTTTCTGCCCTGTCTGTCCATCGCAGCCCATTATTTCAAACGAAGGCGCGCCGTGGCTATAGGAGCCGTCCTCTCAGGTAATTTCGCACGTCAAATTCATGATGCTTTTTTTCACATACTTGCCCAGGATCCTCGGTTGGAGCTGTGATATACCCCATTATGATCAACCACCTCTTCGCGAGCAAAGGCTTCGCGTGGGGTGTGCGAGCGGTCTCATTTCTGGACCTTGGCCTCCTCCTCACCGCAAATCTGATCATGAGAACCCGCCTCCCTCCTCGTCCTTCGGCCGTCAATATGAAAGTTATGTTCAAAGATACACCGTTCTGGATCTGTCTAGTTGGGTAATGGATTTACAGTCTTTCACGTGTGCTCGAACTGAAGTCTCATCAGGGAGGCGATAACGTTCTGGGGCCTGTTTGTTCCAAGTTACGTCCGTTCAAAGCCTCCCAAAGAGTTAACTGACCATCGTTTAAAGTCTTCTACATTCAGTTGTATGCGGTTGAACACAACGCTTCGAAGACTCTTCAAAATAACGCGGTACGCAGTGCTCAGAATAAGGTTTTGACATTCTTTTACCGAGAAATTAGGTCTCCATCCTCAACGCTGCGGGATTCTTTGGCCGAACCATTCCCATGATCTTCTCAGATCTTTGGGGCCCGTTTCCCGGTAAACTTTGTCTCTTTCCATAATGACATTCAATGCTGATCGCTTGCCAGTCATACTCCCGCTGACGTTCATTTCGGGGGTCATGGCGTTCTCGTTCCTTGGGGCAAAATCGGACGCTGGAATATTAGTTTTCGCCATACTATACGGGTTCTTCAGTGGTGGATTCATATCCCTCTCCGTTCCAACATCCGCTTCCTTCTCGCGCAATGTGGGAGAAATCGGGTATGAATTTCTGATTTATCCATCCAACTGCATTCGGTTGACCTGAGGTGTTGGGCAGGACCCGCGTCGGATTTATGAGCGTTGTGTGCAGCTTTACCTTGCTCACGGGAAATCCCATTTCCGGTGCACTTCTACATCCGCCTCGTGACACCTGGATCCAGCCCATAATTTTCAGCGGGGTAAGCTTACTCTTTATTGGTCTCTGAGAGCGACGGTTGAACATCGCTCATTCCCCTAAGGTCACTATCTTCGCTGGCCTTGGTTTCCTTATGGTGGCCGGTTATCTTCAGCGCAAGCAGCGGAACGGTTGACCACTTTTCGGATTCTCGTGGCCCCCGGGTCTTCGTTTTGCATGGAGAGCGTACATTTCTTGAGCGAAAAATGTAGTTTGCGGACTTGTAAATATGCTTTTCTGGAGTAGATATTCGGTCGATAAAATTCTTGCGAGGATATCGATGAATCTGAATCTTCCACCGATAAGCATATTTTTTTCCGTTCCCGGAGATCAACCGCTGGCATAAGAGCTGGACTGGTCTTACTACTGATTCAACGTCCAGTTGCGACTGTAGTCTCACTTTGCAACTCGGCCATTATTGTTGTAGTAGTAACCTCGCTATCCAGTCCGGATGGGGACGCGACGGTTACGCGGTGTTTGGTTCGGGCGGGTTGTGTATATACGAGAGGCCTGCGGCCGATTCTCTTCAGTCTGAAGAGAACGGTCGCAGGTGAGTAATCTGTATATTATTCCAATATATCAGTCTGAAGAGAACGGTCGCAGCGTGACCCTGAACTCTTGACCTACAACAGGTTATGGGCACCCAAGGCGCTTCCAGCACGACACGCTATGCTTTCAATTTGCTTGACAGTAAAAACTGGAAAACATTTTCATTCAAAGCAAGGAACAAGTTCGAAGATGAAGATCGCTGGAAGTACATCAACGAGCCGCCTGTCCCGGAGATGATAATCACCCAGAGCCCAGCATTGTCGCCCGACACCGGGATGATAGATATTGAGGTCGTCAACCCCGCGTATGCAGCCTGGGCTGAGGGCAATGCGAAGACAATGCGCAGGATCGTGGAAATGGTCAGCGACGACCAGGTGCCGTACATCGAAAACGCCACAACCGCCGCCGAGATGTGGAATAATCTTCGCTTGATATACGAAGCAGTGGGCATGCAGTCCATGATTGCGGTACACGACAAGCTTTCCACAATCAAGTACGCAGGGATCCAGAGCGGACCCCTCCAGACCCACATTGACATCATTCTGGGCTACGCCACTGACCTGAAGCGCGGAAACGATGGGCTCACCGAGTCCAAGCTACTCCAGCTTGCGCTCAAAAGCCTTCCAGAGGCGTTCACTTCCCTCGTCCAGACCATTTCGATCGTTGCCAACCCGCACACCACCTTGAGGACAGTCACCCCGATGCTCCTCGAGGAAGAAGTGCGCCAGCAGGGCGTTCTTGCGGCGAAGCTTCAGGAAGAGCACGCACTCAAGGCTCATACAGAGAAGCTTGCGTTGGCGAAGGCCCTCGAGGATGACATCGCTGAGACTGCAGTCAAGGCATACATTGCGTCGCAGAGAGGTTCTTGGCGCGGGCGAGGCGGACGCGGTGGTAACGGTGGTGGACGTGGCGGCAGTGCCGGCGGTGATTGGAAGAAGAACGTAATGTGCTTCGGCTGCAATGGGAAGGGACACATCGCGCGCGACTGTCCGCTGGGTGCAAAGGACCAGGCCAAGGAGAAGTTGCGCCTCGCGCAGCTGGCGTTCGATGCAGTCAATGACGAAGATCACCCGAAAGTTTTTCTCACGAAGGAGACCACCAAAGTCCTTCGGCCCGATGCGCTATTCGTGGACTCGGGCTCGTCGCGTCACCTTGAGAGGGACCGTGCCTCATTCATCACATATACCGTCCTCAAGAAGCCGATTCCTATCCAGCTTGGAGACAACAGCGAGATCTTTGCAGTGGGCACGGGTACGATGCGCAAATACGTCAAGAATCCTGCCGGGACCGTTACCATGCATTTCACTCGCACCTTACACGTCCCCAAGCTTGCCGGCTCGCTGCTGTCCGTTGGGCAGCTGACAGCCATTCCTGGTGTCAAGCTCGAATTCGAGAGAAAACTTTGCCTCATCAAGCTGCGCGGCACGCTGATCTGCCATGCCTCATTCAAGGATGGCCTCTATGCACTCGAACTCGCAAATATGACTTCATCCACTGCATCCCCTGCCGCCTACCCATCTGTGCTGAAAGCGAAAACACTTACTCCGTCTGGTAAGCGCCTCGACATTCTGACGCTGCACCGGCGCCTCGGCCATCTGAATTTTGCCGACCTCAGGAAACTCTGGGCGTCAAAGATGGTCGATGGGATGGATCTCGGGGCTTGGGACGATGATGTCTCATGCGAGTCATGTCTTGCAGGGAAGACCGCGCGCAAGCCGTTCCCAAAAGGAGGGAGGAGGCGCGCTTCTCGTGTTCTAGAACTTGTACACTCGGACATTTGTGGACCGCTCCCGAATTCCATTGGCGGCAGCCGTTACTTCATCACCTTTGTCGACGACCACAGTGCACGCGTCGAAGTGGATTTTCTGAAAAAGAAGAGTGACGCTCTCGCGAGCTTCCGCGCATGGAAGGCTCGTGTGGAAAAGAAGACCGGGCAGAAGGTCGGAAAGATTCGTACTGACAACGCCGGCGAATTGACGTCCGATGAGTTTGAGGCCTGGCTTGCTGGGGATGGCATTGTGCATCAGACGACGGCACCGTACAGTTCGCAACAGAACGGTGTTGCAGAACGCATTAACCGCACGCTCGAGGAGGGCGCTCGGGCGAACTTAACTGAGGCAGGGCTTTCAATTGGTTTCTGGGCCGACGCTGTTGCGTATGGAGCAACGACCCGAAACTTCTGTCCGACACGGTCGTCCTTGGATGGGCGCATCCCGGAGGAAGTGTGGCAGAATGAGCGCCAAGACGTAAGCCACTTGCGTCCATTTGGTTGCGAGGTGTGGGTGTCAGTGCTTCCTGTGAAGGGGCGTCCAGCGCTGGCAAATCCGGGAATAAAATGCATTCTACTGGGGTACTACACACTCCCAGGTACGGAGTCGAAGGCATACAAGTGCTACGACCGGGTCAATCAGAAGGTCCACAAAACTAGGGACGTAACATTCTTTGAGCGCGGACGGAGCTCTGGATGGACTGAAGTGATAACGGACCTTCGAAATCTGCCACCCATCGTCCCGATACCTCCTACTACTGCAGATGAGACCCTTGACGCCGAAATTGCTGTCCCTGACGTGGATGTGTTGTCGGAAGCAGATGAATTCCCTGACTTGGATCAAGGGGAGCCGGACCTGGAGCCTGAGGACTACGCACCTGAAATTGAGGAGCCACTACCACCGCGCACACGGAGGCTTCCCACACGCCTTCAGGGCATGGTTGACGAGCGACCAAAGCTGCCGAAAGGCCGCTATAAGCACAAGGAAGTAGTGTCAGTGCCAGCAGAAGCTGAAACTGCAGCAGACGCACCTGTGCTTGAGGAGGAGGAGGAGCAAGAGTTTCAAGCACAGGCTCGTGCTGCCCGAGTCCCTGAGCCTCCCATCGTCGTGCCGTTGACCTTCAGGCAAGCAATGGCCAGTGCAGAGTCGGAGGGGTGGGCCAACGCAATGGCAGCCGAATTTGGCTCGCTTGTGGACACCGGGACCTTTGAGTACGCAAATCTTCCAGAGGGCAGGAAGGTCATAACTTGCAAGTGGGTCTTCAGCGTCAAGAGGAACCAGTGGAACGAGTTCGAGCGCTTCAAAGCTCGTCTCGTCGCGAGAGGATTCACCCAAATATTTGGTATTGATTACAAAGAAACCTTCGCCCCTGTCGTCAAATTCACCTCTCTTCGTGTTATGTTCGCTGTCGCCGCCTACTATGGCCTCACAATCTACCAAATGGATGTTGTCACTGCCTTTCTTAATGCTGAACTCGACGAGGAAATTTACATGTCCCAGCCGCCTGGTCTTCCGCCGAAACTCAATGCACAGGGTGATGAAATGGTCCTGCGGCTTCACAAATCTCTCTATGGCCTCAAGCAAGCCTCCCGGCAGTGGTATCGCCTCATAGACTCCATTTTTAAATCCCTCGGCTTCACACGTCTCCAATCCGACCACAGCATCTATCTTTGCCGACGTGGAGACATCTTTGTTGTCATCGCGCTGTATGTCGACGACTTGCAAGGTGCCACCAATGACAAAGCTACCTGGGATTCTGTCAAGTCAAAGCTCTCAGCGCGTCTGAAGATGAAGGATCTCGGCGTCGCATCTTACTGTTTGGGGCTTGAGATCAAGCAGGATCTTGATGCCGGAACCGTACGGATTTCCCAACGAAAATATTTTGAGGGCGTACTGGAACGATTTGGGATGGCTGATTGCAGGCCTGTGTCCACTCCGTTCCCTGTCGGCACAAAATTAACCAAAGATATGTCCCCGAAAACTGCCGAGGATCGGAAAGTTATGGCGGGTAAAGATTACCTGGGCCTACTCGGATGTATCATGTACGGGATGTTGGGCACCCGCGGCGACCTCGCTTTTGCTGTGGGAGTTGGTAGCCGGTTCAGCTCAAACCCCGGCATTGAGCATTGGAACGCGTTAATGCATCTCTTGAAATACATCAAAGGTACACTCGACCTTGGCATCACCTACCGCCGCGGACCTGGGCGCTCGACAGCGCCCATCTCGCAATCCCTGATCTGTTACACTGATGCAGATTGGGCCGGTGACAAGGACAAACTGCGGTCGACCTCTGGCACAGTTGTCCTCCTTGCTGGCGGCGCCGTATCTTGGATCAGCCGCTTGCAAAGTGTTGCCGCGCAATCCACAATGGAAGCCGAATACGTCGCAGGAAGCCATGCAGGCAGAGAACTTGTATTCGTCCGGAATCTGCTTGGTGAGCTAATGGAAAAACCCTTGGATCATCCGTCGCCGATGCACTGCGATAATCAGTCGGCCATATCAGTTGCTGAGAATCCCGCAATGCACGACAAGGCCAAGCATATAGCGCTCAAATACCACTATATTCGTGATCTCGTCGAGGACAAAACTATCACTCTCCACTACTGCCAGTCAGACACCAATCCCGCGGATCTACTCACCAAAGTTCTTCCCCGCGACACTACTTCCCGGCTTCGCCGCATGATCGGCCTGGACTTCGCTGGTGCTACTGGATAGCGTGGTCAGGGGGAGTGTTGTAGTAGTAACCTCGCTATCCAGTCCGGATGGGGACGCGACGGTTACGCGGTGTTTGGTTCGGGCGGGTTGTGTATATACGAGAGGCCTGCGGCCGATTCTCTTCAGTCTGAAGAGAACGGTCGCAGGTGAGTAATCTGTATATTATTCCAATATATCAGTCTGAAGAGAACGGTCGCAGCGTGACCCTGAACTCTTGACCTACAACAATTATTGGAACCCGCGGCCGTAATTGAGAGATGATTAACAGTTTCCTTTCTCCTAGATGATTATCTGTCCTCTCGCTGTGATTGACTGACTACTTTTGAGGCGAACTATTCTTTGTAAAGAAACTGGTCAGAGCCCATGCTGATCGCACGATCCCCTTCAGGGTAATTGCTATTTGGGTCACATCTGATCCGCGGGAACCTTCAATTGCCGAGTTTTGCCGCAAATGTAGTCGCCGCTGTCCTTCATCTACATCGGTGATACTGCTGAGGTAAGAATAACGTGCGGAAGAAGTGGGGTTCTCATGCCGGCACAGGGCTGTGGTCGGCATGCAGCAACGATCGCCCTGGCCGTCCCCTCACCGCTCACTGGCAGCATGTCTCTCACCAAGTCGTCGCTCGGAATTGTCGCTTCCTATGTGGTCTACATCGCCATCAAGACCGTACATTCACACCTCACTTCGCCGCTGCGGGACCTGCCTGGTCCGCCCGCTGCACACTGGTTCTACGGCAATACACAAGAACTGGTGAAGGACGTAGGTGTATCCATTATTCTACCGCCCAGGTTTCGCTGAAAGCCATTCAGCAATTCTCGGGGTTGATTGAACGTTGGGTCCAACAGTATGGGAACACCTTCAGAATTCACCGGCTTCTTGTAAGAATCCTGAGAATGAATCGCGAATGAGGCTCATCCGCTGCCAGGGAAAATGCGACCTGTTGACCACGGACACGAAAGCCATCCAGCATATGCTTGCAACTACTTCCATTTACCAGAAAAGTGACGTCGCTCGGGAGGCCCTGGCCAGGATTGTTGGACCAGGTGGGACTATTACAGAAATGATTTTCATTCCAAATAACACCCACTTGGTTAGGTATTCTCGTCGTAGAGAACGAGGATCATAAGAGACAGGTGGATGGTATTTCTTCACTTTTGTCCCCATCGTTGACGTCTCAAAACAGCGCAAAATCATGGTAGTATTCGAGAGGTCCCGGAGTTTAAATTGCTCTAACATTCTGCTAGAACCCTGCATTTGGAATAAAGGAAGTCCGAGCGTTGACTGATATCTTTGTTTACAAATCGATCGAGGTGGGTTTATCGCTCATTTATACAGACGATGGGGGCACTGATTTCGATTACTCCTGGCTGCAGCTTCGCGATATTTGGATTAAACAAGCTGCTCAAAGCGGTGGGGTAGCACGAGTGGAAGCTCTGGGGATGCTCAGCAAAACGTCCCTGGATATCATTGGACTCGCAGGTTTGTCGTGTGCTTGGTTGAGTTGAAGAAACTCAGACAAGTCTGGCAGGATTCAACTACGACATCCATGCGCTAGAGGCTGATGAAGATGCAGCTCCCGACGAACTTATAGAGGCTTTCGAACGCTTGTGTTCTCTGCAAACTGGGATCAGTATATCCCGCATTATGCGCCAACAATTTCCTATTCTTCGGCATATTGTGCGCACCGATAATATTGACGGCAACGCGAGTCTGACAAAATTTATCTTAGCCAAACAAATCTGACCGAATTGCCACGGAGTCGCAGGCGCAGATGATGAGGATCGGGCGCAGAATTCTCCAAGACAGTAAACAAGAAGCGGAAGAGGGTGGAACCTTTGATACAGGACGTGGGCGCGATCTACTCTCCCTCCTCGTCCGCGCGAATACGGCCAAGGATATTTCCGATAGTCAGCGGCTCTCTGAAGAGGATGTTCTGGCTCGTACGTGTTTTTACTTTTATTTTATCTTCTCCGCCTGACAAGCCACTTTTCAGAGGTGCCATTTCCCCTTCGTACATGTCCCCCCATCCATCCGATACTGATTCGGTTTGTAGGTGCCTACATTCCTGGTGGCCGGCCACGAGACAACGAGGTATGTATCTTCGCTAAATTCGGTCATGTATTTGTACCAATTGCCTTGTTAGTACTGCTGTAACGTGGGCATTGTTGGCTCTCACTCAGAACACCGCTGCACAAACGCGACTACGCGAAGAACTCTTGGTGGTGTCCACAGATCAACCCACGCTGGATGAGCTTGACAGCCTGCCATACCTGGATTGCGTTGTCCGCGAGACTCTACGGCTGCATTCCCCTGTCACCGACATCAGCGCGTACACTTAACTTTAATCCTTCTCACTTACTAATACTCTTGACAGACCGAATTGCCCTGCAGGACGACATCGTCCCTCTTGATACGCCCTACATAGACACGCACGGCGTGGCTCGTCAAACACTACAGTAAGTTTGGAATTTTTTACCGCGTGCGTTCTTCAACATCCTTGTTTGCAGAATCAAGAAGGGCCAACTGATATTCATACCAATCACGTCCGTTAACCGCGATGTTACCATCTGGGGACCTGATGCAATGGAGTTCAAGTCGGTGATATCCATTGTACGAGCGCTTCTTCTCATAATCCATTTTCGCAGACCCGAGCGCTGGGACAACGATGCACCTGTCTCTAAGCCCATTCCAGGCATCTACAGCCACATGATGACATTCATCAGTGGTCCTAGAAGTTGCATTGGCTATCGTTTTGCGCTCGCCGAGTGAGTTGACTGCTCTAGTTTCTCGTTCTCGACTTAACTGCGGATTTCAAACAGGATCAAAGCCCTCCTATTCACGCTTATCCGCTCTTTCGAGTTTGAGCTGGCTGTGCCGAGAGCAGAAATAGGTCAGAAGGACACAGGGATCGTTATCCGTCCCATGCTTCTGAGCCACCCAGAAGCAGGGACCCAATTACCGTTGCTAGTGAAGCCAGTTGCAATGCAGTGATGAATTTGATGAACTCTGACCTTGTCCTCTACTGTGAATGCTGGATGGTTGTGTGAAAATATAAGCTCGGGAGTCGGCGGGGTTAGGTCCTTCTGTTAAAGATGAACAGTTTCACCGATGATCACTGGCAGTCTGGAACGACCGCGGGCCCGGGATTCTGAATGTCCCTAAAAATTGCATCCAATCGCATTCAACGATGCTTATCTAGATTCCCCAACGTGGGTGTGAGCGCTTTTACATCGTTCCAATCGTTCCAATCGCTGTTAATCGCTGCCCCGCGACAAGGGCGGTCAGAGGAGAAGCGATGGATGCGATGATACGTGGAACCTTGTACGATTATGGAAATCAAGTCTTTCGGTTGGTAGTTTGACCTTTCATACTGTATCACGCGCCAGGAGACGACCTCCGGCCGCCCTTGCATCAGGAAGTTTCTAAATTAGAGCCTAATTATACTTATCTCAATACCCCACGTTGTCGACGGTTAAAAGGGAGCAACCCTAGCCTGCACAGGATTTCTCTCCCAGTCAAGCTCCACGATGCCTTCCCCGATCCCGCTGGATAATACTCTTGGCTGCTTGTACATTGGTGTCGTTCTCGCGAGCGTGTAGGCTAAGCTGCTGGTTGTCAAGTTTTTGACCGTGATTTTAACCTATTCTGTGTGTAGGGTTTTTGGGATCAACTGCATGCAGTCCTTTTTGTATTTCGCCGAGCATAGCCAGCGCGATGGGCGGTTCGTCAAATTGTATGTAAGTCGCTAATCATTACTTGTCCCCGGAATGTTTGTGGATCACTCAAAACTCGTCCAGGTTGCCGTGCTCTGGTTAGTTATATCGTTCATTGAGGAGTATATGTACTTACTGACACTTTTCCGCGAAGGATCTTCGAACTCCTCACCGTGATTCTCATCAATCATGGCGTCTACTATTACACGATTTCGAACTTTGGAGACTTGAACGTGCTGGCTGAGCCCACTGTCTGGTAAGAAACCGCAACCAGTTGGCATTCTGTAATTATACGCTCAACGACGCCATTGTTAGGAGCATTGTAGTGAGTAGTATCATATCGCGACTTGGACTCGATAATAACTCCCCACCAAGGTTGAGATCGGCTTGAGTGTATGTGAAACGTGTAATCTGCTAGCTTGGCACTATTAACCGACTGTTCAGACATTCGTGGCTTTCATGGTCCAATCGTATGTGAAATTTTTGCGGTTTGAACCTTTATCGACCTGTTCATTATAGGTTTTTCGCCTACCGTGTTTACATCCGTGCGCACCGACCACTTGTATCCAAAAATTCGATTTATCTATAATCTAACAACAGTCGGCGGGGGGAATAGGGGGAAATCACTTATCCTGCCTTGTATCATCGTATGTCGTTCAGCTCAATCGGTGAATTAATAAAAACTGGTAGATATGTAGATGTTCCTCACTTGCTCTCAATTCGGTACGTCGGAGCTATTCTATAGCACTTAAATGAATAATTTCTTCTAGCAATGGGCCTTCGTAAAAAATTCAAACTTTTCCCTAGACATACTGAAATAACTGTATTTTTTCTCCAGTGTACACCAAGGTCGCGTGAGTCCTGACTCGTAATTGGTTCAACTGCTTGTGTTGACATCGGTGCAGATTGTCGTTCAAACGGGCAACGGGGGGAACAAGCGACTACGTAAGTGCACTTTCTACTTCACCAAGCCTGTTTTTTCATCGGAGTTGAACAAAAGCCATACGTGATGACGCTCTTCGGATTGGAATTATCCGCAGACTTTCTTATTGCCGCGAGTTCCATTTTTTATCTCCGACGGCACGCTCGGCGCAGCGAGGTCCACTCGTTAGTCTTATCTTGCTATCTCTGATTGTACACTTGACTTACCCGAGGCTTTTCAGGACGCAGCATGTCATTTACACGCTCATTAGATATGTTGTCAACACTTGTGAGTCGGCCATTTTCGGTTTCTCGGCATCGCCTATCCATATTCCTTGACTAGGCTTGCTTGAGGTGTAAGATATGTCCCTGAGCTTGCACATATCTGCGCGTCTGATTCTTCCTACTAGTTTAACCTTGATCCCCATTATTGCACTGGTGAGTCGTGGTCACTTTTATCTTGTATAATCCTCTGAGCTAACTACATATCAGTGGGCCACAGAAGCAACCACGTTAATATTCGGCCCCTTTGTGCTTCTTCTTCCCCGAGGTACGCAATCTTGGACGACGGTGCGAGTCGCTCTAACCTTTTCAACAAACAGTGTACTCCTTGTCCCTGCTATGCTCGTCAGTGTCACAATATTGAGACCTCTCATATCCGCTGATCGTATGTAGACTGAACAATCGGGACCACCTGCGCGACATCTCTTACGGCAAAAATGGATTGGCCACGCCGCTTCCGTCTTCTGGCCAGACGAGGAGCGGGACTGCAGTGGGAGGCAGCGGGAACACCTATGAATTGACAACGAATACGACTCAGTTGCAGTTCCGTAAGGAGGATATCAGCACTTTCACCAGTTTTGACAATAAGGCTACACCTGTTTAAACTCGTTGACTCCGAGTGGGAGGTGTTCAAGAAGTGTGCTCTCATTTAATTTATGTCTTCTTACATAAAGTTCTTTACGTGCTCGGATGTTTTTCTATTGGATACCAATCGAGTATTATTAGGCGGAGCTAGCTAGTCAGAACCTATCCAGGAAACCACCTCAGGATCCGGATGGAGCTTGCGCTAAGAAGTATGGATGACTTGGCTGCTTGCCGCCAATCACATTCACATTCCCACGGTTGTATCTTGCGCCCAACCTGAGCTCCGAGATCACCGAGGCCTACCAAACTGGAAGAAACTCACTCGCCCACCGGCACGTCGCGTCGTACGTCGCCTCGTTCGTATCTGGCCCCTCAATTTTCTGCCTGATTGTTACTTGATGCCGTCGCGGCATTTACCGCCCCCGCTTTCAAAACTTTGAACTACATCCATAGCGTATCCGGCGAGCAAAAAAAAAACATCGGAGGACAAACTATTGAAAAAATATGATTCGTTTATGTAACGTGACACTAGGTACTAAAAACCCAGTTAAGTCGTACGAGAGCAATACCCTGTGCTATCAGTATTTCGAATACTGGCAAAATTTTGTCATGTTATTTTCCATCGTCGTTAGCAGTAGATTAGAGGGGTACTTACGACAACACTGCCCTCGACATAGTGCGTCCCACAGTCCATCGTCACCAGCGGGATAACCTTCGTTTTCTTCACTATATTTGAAGGGGGTTGAGCCGTGGGACCTGCAACGGAAAACGACTAACCAATCTTATAGCCGACAAAGAGAATCAACATGAACGGGATGTTGATATACGCGGCCACAAATGACTGTGCATCAAAAGATCCCCCAAGGAAGGACGTGAATCCTAGAAACAAGTGGATAGACTCAGCCTCGAACTTGAAGCACAAGAATTGAACAACGTGTAGCGACTTGCCATTGAAAGACATAATAATGAGGAAGGAAACCAAGACGATGTAAGCCCCATATGGCTGCGTCCAAGAAGTGAATGGGAGCTCGTCTCGGCTCAGGCCTTGCAATTTTCTGGCGCGATCTGGAATGGAATGGAAAATTTTGAGATGGAGCTGAACTGTGGGCAGAGAAGGAATACCAACACCACCGGATATGCGATAATGAAATGCCACTCCAGGTAATCATGGAGCCGAGGGCGATGATGTTTGTGAGCCAGATGAAAGCGTCGTTGGCACCAGTCTTCCCACATGCAAGATATGCCAACAGGCTGAAAAGGGAGCAAAGAGCGAGAGAGAAGACGGGGACACCTCTGTTGTTGACTTTCGCAAAGAACCGGGGAGCTTTGCCACCCTGGGCAAGCATGAAGAGCGAGCGAGAGGAGGCATACAGGGTTTCGCTTGCAGCAGAGAAGGCAGACGTAAGAACGACGGCATCTTCAAAGTTGTTAGGAGTGTGTGCAATGCACTGATTATCCTCGTACTAATGATTCCAGGGAGCACTTTGATGCCAGCAGAGGTGATAACCACGACGAACGGCGACTGGGAGGCGGTCCCAGTAGACTCCTGGTTAGCCTGCAGAAGAGCGGGCTCGCTGCGACTGATGCACATTCCGATAAGTAGAATGGAGAAAACGACTTCAAAACAGTGAGTGAGTGATAGAGCTTAACTCGTTGTCGAAAGCACGAACAAAGTCCAACAATCCGATAAAAAACAGCCCGGACAGCGGTCCTCATAGAGACACGAGGGTTAGCCGCTTCCAAGCAAATCATCGCGAGCATCTCCATGCCAGCATCTTGCATCGTGCTTCAGTACAATCAGGGCGACGACAGGAGAAGGTCACACACAGGAAAAAGCCGCTTGAGTAAGAACGGCCCAAAAGCCCAGAAACCGAGCCTTCGAAGGAGGCATTAACCCCAGAAAATCGTCGTTGAACGGGGCTTCTCTCCAAAAGCGGAACCCACGACGGTCATGATCCGGTCCACCACCCAAGTCAATCACAAGGCTGAGGATCAACAAGCCGAGAACAGTTATGACCTTGATACACGCAAAAACTATCTCGGATCAGCACAAGAGCACACGGTCGAATATTAGGACCGTACCGAACTCGAATTCCCCGAAGTATTTAATGCCGCAGAAGTTGATAAATATAATCGCGACCAACAGAACGGTGATATAAATTGCCAGGTGTTTGCTGTCGTCATCCCAAAACGAGATCACGATCGACTGAAGTCTTTTATTCAAGCACAATTCGGATATCCATAATGGAATGAAGAAAGAACGTACAGCAGCTATAATTTCAGCTGGCGTTGCGATTACAGCTTGGAACCAGAATTGCCAGCCCATGGCGAAGCCCAAGGCAGGATCAACATATCGGGTCGCAAACTCAATGAAACCGCCAGCGGATGGATCCCATACCATCATTTCACCCAAGGAATATCTGCGTTCCCAATGTCAGCGACGGGTCAAGAAACGAGAGATTGGATGACGTGCATCATGAGTCCGGTAAGGCCACCAACAATTAGGTAACCTAAGAGAGCACCGACGGGGCCACCATTGGCAAGTGCACTGCCGGACTGGATAAAAATTTTCAACACAGAGAACTAGGCGCATATAACAACATACACCCAGGAACACTAAGTGAGGTGAGCATCTGGGTGCTCAGTAGACGAAAGGACATGAACGTACATCCAGTACCGATAGTACCCGCAATTGCAATCATGGACACTTGTCTTCCTTTCAGGGAGCGGTGCAGGTATCCAGAATGGGCATTTTCGGATGCAAGCACACGTACTCCATTGCCTTCGAGGTCCTCATCAAACTTCGAGGGCTCTTTCTCGTTGGCAGAGTTTGATATCGACATCAAGTGCAGTGGACAAAAAAGTGGGGGTGTGGGTGTGGTCAAAGTATTCGAACCATATTTAACTGGAAGTCGCGTCAGCTGTCAGTCGAACTTGTTTCGGGTTAAAGACGCAGCATGATATGTGTACAGGCACAACACGCCCGCTCCCAAAGCAACTGGGGACGCTGGTCCAAATATACTCGACTCTTTCCGCGGACAAACGGCATTACTTTCAGTGTGAGTGTTAAGTACATGTCGGGGACCGTCGTAACTCCATGGCAGTTTTGTGCCTGGCTCTGGAACTACAATGTCTGCCCGAACTACCGGCCTTGTGACAGTGGTGAGAGAACTTCGTGGACTTGGGATCGACGGAAGAGTTGTGAGCCTCAACTGGATTGCATACTTCTCCTTGATGCAACAGGTGATCCTGTTGTTACTTGCCAATCTGTCTTACAACGGTTTTGGGTTTACGTCCAAGAGACTTGGACCCGGGCCTGAGCGACGGTACCGTCGGTACGAGTTTGATACTTACGGGATTCTTCGAGATGGTGATACTGATTCATCTCCCGCGTCAGATCTAGATGGAAGAAAGAAGAACACGAGGGTACAGTCACCGCTGCAAAATTGGGACTGAGACGTTTCTCTGTCGCATCGGAAGCCTTCCCAAATCTTCTCGTCCACACCGAGGAATGCGATCTTTCTGTGGGCAAACTGTAAATAAGACAGAAGGACTATCCCCCGGTATCAACGCTCAGCGAGCGTAAAAAAAGAGCCAATGGGACCGCTGATGGATATCATTATGGGACCACTGTATCGGCCGCTGTAGTAAGTGTAGATTCCAGAGGTAACTTGCCAGCACTCGGCGCTACTCGGCGGGAAGGAGGCCAGTCCAGATGAGATGTCTGTCGCTGATTCCTCAGCGTCCGAGTCGGCGGCAGTGGGGCTGCAGCCAGAAGTGATCTTTACGGCAGATTGCCCTTCTTCAAACGTGGAACAACACCGCTGCGGGCCATGCACGATATATTGCCAAGAGAAGGATGTATTCGCGACGAGGAGAGACCGAAAGGTTTGACAAACAAAACCAAACTTAATATCGGTAACTTGATCGGTAACTTACTACCCTACCGGTGTGTGATAATGTGACGTGTGACAATGCTAGAACCCAAACTTCAGTCCCGCACTACTTACCAACATCACTGGCACATCGGTAGAAATCCAGTGATTGTTCTTGCCTTGCTCTGAGACGGGGTCCACACGGAAACCGGAATTTCCAAGCGATCAGATCTGCTGATTTCCGATTTCCGGTGGGAGTCAATATACCAGCAAAACGGTACACGCAAGGATCAGAGAAGACAAAGATGCGATAGTACTATCCTTGGGACTATCCATTTACTACTTAGCGGTGGATCGGCTACAATTACACGACCAGAATGTCTCTTTCAAACGGCCTCGCGTCAAAATGGATTTCGGTGTCAGAGCCTGCCCCGCACGTTCTACATGTGGAGCTCTGTCGGTGAGTGTCAGCATGTCCAGAGGATTCGGAAGACTGATTCACTGTCACCGTCAACTATAGCAAGCCTGTGAACGCATTCTCCGCTGAGTGAGTACGGGTGTTGTACGCGACGAATATACAGCTTACAGCGTACACCAGATTTTGGAGGGAATATAGCGCCCTATTCGACAGGATAACAAGTGAGGGGCGCGATGTCCGTGCGGTTGTGCTGTCGTCTACGCTGCCGAAACTATTCACAGCTGGGATAGACAGTACGTTCTCTTGGGTCTTTTTTTAGCTACTCCCAACAGCTAACACGCCGTTCTGTGTCAGTGAGCGATTTATCGGCCGTCCAGAAACCTGAGGCACCGGATGCTGCCCGCGCGTCGCTCTCGAATTTCCATTTTATCACGGAGTTCCAAAGCGCCATTGGTGCGGTCGAGCGATGTCGGTTCCCCGTTATCGCCGCCATACACGGAACCGTTATTGGTCTCGGACTCGACATCGTCGCTGCGTGCGACATACGATATGGCGCAGACAACGCGCAGTTTACTATCAAGGTGGACTTGACTGTTCTGCCCGTTCAATTCGTCTTAATTATCATCGCCGGCACCAGGAAGTCGACGCTGGTCTGGCCGCAGATATCGGCATCCTCGGATACCTTCCTAAGATCACAGGCAACCAGTCCCTCGCGCGCGAGCTCGCATACACTTCGCGCATATTCACCGCACAGGAGGCGCTCCACCTGGGATTTCTGTCCAAAGTCGTACCGGGTGGGCAGAGCGAGGTCATCAAGGCTGCGCTTGATCTCGCGCGTGTTATAGCGCAGAAGAGCCCCCTTGCTGTGGCGGGGACCAAAAGGATTATGACGCATGCCAGAGATCATAGGTGCAGCGTGTTACTTCGTTGGTTTCTCTCTCAAACTCAAGGGTCTCCCCCTCCTTCGTTTTAGTATTCAGGAGAACCTGGAATACACCGCGTTATGGAACTCATCCGCGCTGCAGACGAACGTAAGATGCTTTTCTCCCGCACTAGTAATCGTCCTGATTTCCCCTCATCGAAGGACGTACTTGAAAGTCTGCGCGCTACAAAGGCCAAGGTTAATCCAGTATTCCATCCCCTCGTCAAGTCCAAGCTTTGAAGGGTTTAATGAGTTTTTGAGTTATCTGTTGTAATAATTTTTACCAATTTTTTTTTTTCGAATCAATACCTTTGCCCTCCTATGGAGATCATGATCGTTTCTGAGGGTATCGCGATCAGATTGACCTCAGTGTGTTGCTTGACGTCGGAACCAATTTTTGCCAGCGTATTTTTGGAGTGGGAGACGCCAATTCAACCAGAAGGCACATCTGATAGCTGGAAGGTGCTCCATCGACGATGTGATTGAAGAAGCAATGGTATCCGGGAGGGGGGATCCCGCGGAGATTAGATTCGAGCCCTGTGAGCGCTAATTTCGTTGGCATTGGCCTATTTACGCTAGGACACCGTGAGAACACAGGTTCGAAAATTGAACCATACATCAGAACTGGATCGCTATCACCCCACCAAGCGCGGGCCACAGTCGTATTAGAACGAACCACACGATATGCTTGGATCCCAGTTGACAACTGCTCCAGCCTCTCTCACCTCGCCGCTATCTCTGCTATCATGTCATCTCAAGGTTTCGTGGCACCATTTGGAGTCTCATCGTCTGTCTTCAAGGACGATATCTTCAACGGCAAGGTCGTTTTCTGCACGGGCGGCGGGTCGGGAATATGTCGTGGAATGACCCAAGCTATGGCGCGTTAAATCCACTTCTCGTATGGTCTGACTTCAATTACTTGGAATAGATGCGCCACGGTGCTAATGCAACCATTGTCGGCCGGAAGTGGGTTCCCCGTTTTCACGTCATGGACTTGCAACGAGCTAATTGAAATTCATTAGGGCGGAACGTCTCACGCAAACGGCGAAGGAACTTACGGCGGCGACGGGAAAGAAGTGCCTCCCATGCCAGGCCGATGTTCGTCACCCGCAGGCGCTCCAGGATGCTGTTGCAAAAACCATCGAAGCGTACGGCCGCATCGACTTCGTCATCTGTGGTATGACCTTTTACCCCAACACTCTCCATCTTTCTCACCTTTACCCCCAGGTGCCGGCGGGAATTTCCTCGCCCCTATCTCCGCCGTTTCTGAGAACGCATTCAGAGCAGTCGTGGAGATTGACACACTCGGGACGTATCACACGATAAAGGCAACAATCGCACATCTCCGGGCCACCAAAGGCGCATATATCCACGTGAGCGCCATGATGCACTACAAGGGTATGCGGTAGCCTCGATTATGGGTTTTTGCTCACTGTTTGCAGGCACGCCTTTACAAGCCCATGTTTCCGCCGCAAAAGCCGGAGTCGACGCTCTTTCGGCTGTGCTTGCGGTTGAAGAGGGTCCCTATGGCGTTCGCTCCAACGTTATTGCCCCCGGCGCCACTGCTGGCACAGAAGGTATGGACCGTCTCGAGGTGCGCGCTCCCCACTTATTCAAAGCCCAACAACCTCTAACTTCGACTTCTCAGGGTAAAGGCGCCGGTTCAATCGAGTATCTCTATCCGCTCGGCCGAATGGCCGCAATCTCAGACATCGAGAATGCAACCGTCTTCTTGTTCAGCGACGCCGCCTCGTACATCACGGGGCAGATCCTGCCCGTCGACGGCGCAAGCGAACAGGTTCGCACCCAGGTCGTGCCGTACCCACTCAGCGTGCTTCAGCCGGAGAAGATCAAGAGTATGATCAAGGGCAAGCTCTGATTTATTATGATCAGAATTTTAGTGTCCGGTATATCCTGTACAGAATCAGAGTTCTTGTCGTGCTCTCTCCCTTGCGTGATGCTCCTTCACATTGCGACCACTTCGGTTAGGCAGGGTTGATTTTGGAATTTCGGTCTCCACGTTGGAATCTCGGGATTCGGGAACTATGAGTAGCTCAGGCCCGATCTCAGTTCAGCCCCAATTTTGGTGCGAGAACTTGATACATGCGATGTATCAACAGGTGCACTGTGCACAGAGGATAGATAGATTGATGAGAAAT
The DNA here is from genome assembly GCA_029289565.1 of Mycena galericulata. Classification (NCBI taxonomy): domain Eukaryota; kingdom Fungi; phylum Basidiomycota; class Agaricomycetes; order Agaricales; family Mycenaceae; genus Mycena; species Mycena galericulata. Next base: position 412,100 of record JARKIA010000094.1, read on the forward strand.
GGTAACAATGCTGGCGGATTAAAAATACAAGTACCGCCAACAACACAAGAACTTTTGAAAAGACACGACGAGGATTTGCAAGGGGCGAGAATTCCGAGGTTGAGCATAAAAATGAGCCAATAGGAAAAGGAGAAGGAAAAAAGAAAAACACACCTGCGCTTGCTTGCGCTCTCGTTCCACGAGTGAATGCGCGTCGTTCTCGTGCCGCTGGCACAGAGCGGGTCGGCGGAGACGCGACTTACTCTGAGAAGCCGCCACACGCGCGGGTGTGGGAGACATGTGACTTCGGGCACTGAGCAACGGAGGTGGGAAAGCGAAGGGCGATGCAGCAGGGATGGGAGACTCTCGGACCCGCCAACCCCACGTACGTGCGAACCCAAACTGTGTACGGAGCGTGGGCGTGGGGAGATAAAACCAGCAATCGAGCCCAGCTGTCCTGTACGCGGCCTGAAAACGAGCTGGGGCGAACAAGGAATTCCGTACGCCGTAAGACCCGTCAGAAATGACGCCGCTGGAAAGAAAAACGGCCGTATGCGGCGGCAAAGCGACACGGATCAAATGCGGATCAAAGAAAAATGATACGAAAGTCAATGCCGAGAGCCGTTTCTGATCCTATCAGTGGTGTCACTGTCGGCACCACCATTTACTGTGCAATGCACAGATCCGCACAGATATTTGTTTCGTAAAAAAATGCTTATTCCTTCAGTTTATCCGATGCTTATGACTGGTCCCCTGTTTTCACGTACCATACATACAGTATTTAAAAAGAACAGTGGACAGTCAGAATCAGATTAGTGTTGTTGGCAAAAGTCTGCCATTCTGCCAGCCAGGTTCTGCCAGCCAGGCGATTGCCGGCCGAACTCCATGAAGTCGGGCAGAACTTGGCAGAACTCTGGTGGCAGTGCTCCATTCGGCGACTTTTCGTCTTAAATCAGCCAATTCCAGAATGAAATATAACTGATGTAGCCCGCTGCGCGGCAGAGCCCGCTATGTAGCGCTATCGAGTTCATATACTCCTCAAGATCGTCAATCACTGCGTTCAGACGGCCCGGCGGCACAGGTAAAAGGCCCCTGCCGAGCTACGTCACCATACGACGGAGCTGTGCCGAGGAATGGCGGCAGACTGTGACGAGCCACCTCGGCACAGCTCCGTCGTATGTCTACGTAGCTCCGACAGGGTCTGCCGCGGGACTGCCTGAACGCAGTGAATTTGGCCGCAACTCAGTCATACATTGGAGTTACAGCGGAGTATGTAAGTAAAAATAGACCTTTATGTTACTGAACCGCAGGAGATTATTCCGCTGTAAGTTCCTAATCAAGTGGGCGGCTAGTGGATTACTGCCAAAGCCGTGTTCGAGTATACAATCTAGCCAAGCTGAACATCAGTACGGCGGCCGTGCTGGGTTCCGCTCTACTTGCTTGTATTCGACTTTTCGTGCTCCCATCCTTGCCTGTCCTGCATCTTTAAAATGTTGCTGATGCATGTATTCAAAGTTTAACTTCAAACCACATTGCTTCTTTCGCAAAAGCCATCGCCCCAAGATGGGGTTCCTGTGAGCAAGTAAAATAGCATGCTTTCAAGGTTCAGTTCACCCCAAGTTTTTTTTGGTTATTATGTGAAAAGTGAACAGAAGAAAATGCTGCACTGACAGGGTTATTCTCAGCGCCATGAGGCGACCAATAATAGCAGATTCTCGTCAACTCATCCATTGGACGAGTCAGACATCTCAACTTGAAGGGTAACAGCTGCCTTCACGTTCTTGGCCATTAAAATCAATTCTACGTGCGTGTCTCGGGTTCATCATATGTGATGGACATACTCTCCCCAGACAATGGGATCCGATGTTCTCCTGAACCGGGTAACTCTCAACAAAACTCGCTCGGTCATCGCTGCGCGAAAACCAGCTCGCATAGGGCCTCTACGCGCCGCGACAGTCCGCTGTCGCGGCGCACTCCCGTTAAATATTTGGTGAGTTGTGAATGTTATCTTGTCATAACTATTGGTGGCACGGCGTTATGACTAGGTAACAATCTCACAAGGTCTGACATCCCAGAATAGTACCAGTTCACTGGACTCACGCTGTTCAACCGAGATCTGCTGCAAGCAAGGCTGCAACGCAAATAGGCGGTGCACTCCTCCCCGAGAGTGACAGAGTGAGATTCATAGAAGGACAAGTCACAGTTAAGAGCAGAGAGTGCACGGCTACAACAAACTGAGAGTTCAGCAGAATGATATGCTCCAGCTTCTGCGCTGCAAATTCGACAATGATCTGACTTTGGCGCAGAAGTTCCGTGTCCAGGGAACTGCACTGGTCCCAAAAATCCTCGAGGCCTATGCAGCTGGCAGCGAGACCTACCAGAGATAACAGAATTTTTGATGGCTGTGGGGTAGGCGTGCTCTCGCAGATTAATTGAGTACGGGGTTTGGACGTGGTGAGACGTCCGACTTCACACAGATGATAGTTGTAAGCAAAAATAAGTTAGATTCATAGTATGAGTTACAGCTGCTTAAATACTACTCAGGAACAGCCTTGTGAGTCAGACACTGAGTCAGAAGGATGTTCTACACTATTCTACAACAGTATAAATAATTCTGCAATATTCTACAGAGTTCCGCGCAGCACAGGAATGCACTGGCGGCTTGCCCGAGATGCCCGAGATGGCATCAATTCCGACAAGGCGCGCAGCAGAAACAGAAATCGTGATACGAGGAGACTCACAGTAACTAGCAGACGGTGCAGGGAAACTGTTTATCAATGATGTAGATGGACATGCTGTTTTGTTGAAGGTAGACTTTGAAGACGGCAAGTCTCCCTCTTTATAAAGTTGTGTTGTCTGAAGCCTTCAAATTCCGCCCGGAGACTACCGCAGTTTGGCGCCAGAGGACGTGGAACATGCGTACGTAGACTGCCACGAGGACGGCGACAAATCTGGTGGCTTCGTCACGTTGAGAGGTTCTTAAAATTAAAGACTTGAACGCCAACCTTTAGCAATGGGATGAAAAATAATCTGTTGATTTTTTGACGGCTCTCACTGAGTCTCCGTGGCTCCGTCTCGCAAGAGTCAACGTGTTGGTCATGTTCAGGACTCGGACGAAGTGCCGGGGGCGCTTCGGCGTGCTCTTGTTGAAGTTATACTTATGAGCACAGTGACGGAGAGGGGGATCAATTAACACTGGGGGCAAAGACCAACGCACTTGAAAGGCAAGTGCGATTCAGTCATGTGTTCCGCACCCAGCAAAACGGCCAACAAAAGAACCTTGAGTTGACAAAGGCAGGCTTTGTCGACCCCCGCCAGCCGACAAAGCCTTCCCTTGTCTGCCGATGCCTGTGTTTCAGGGTGCATACCACATGCTTGAATCGCACTTGCTTTTCAGGTGCGTCGGGTCTTGCCCCCAGTGTAAGGGATGACGGTGACGTGCCGAGTTCGGAACAAACTACCAAATATAGCTTTCTCGCACCATATATGGAAATCGTATGAAACGCAATAAACGTCGTTTTTTAGCGCACCCCAAAAACCCACTATATACATAGCGGGAATAGGCTTCTAAAATTCGACTTAACAACCACAGCTTTCAGTTCACGTTCTGGTTGGCTGTTCAGTTTGCATCATCGGAAGGAACAAATCTTGATGAAGGTTTACGTCAATTTTTCATGGCAAATTTAACCCTAAGCCTGCAGGAACTCGGACACATGCAGGAGCCTTTTATTCAGGTGTGCCAACTGCTCAGAAAATGAACAATGCGAACTCGGGGTAATTTCCTTTTTTGGTTCTGCCAGTTCTGCCGTGGCCGGCAATTGCCAGTTCTGCCTGGCTGGCTGGCTGAACTGACCTAAAATATTTCTGCCATGCTCACTAAGTGGACTCCCTGCAGCACTGTTATAGGGTGATTTAAGTTGTACGGGTTTTTTTCGCCCGCCGTCTTGCCGTTACGGCCGTTTTTGACCCGTACCGTACCGGCAGCCATTTGGCTTCTAAATTTACGGGACGGGATACGGGACGGACTGACCCGTCATTAGCCATTAGCCACAATGCGGTCAGCAGCCCTATACGGCGTTTCATGATTCCAATTCTGCCCGAAGATGTGGGCATGATGTGGCGCCAAAACAGACTATCCCTTGGATCAAGTAGTTTTCACGGCTGACTAGAACACGAAGCACCTTCCTTTCATGAATATGTCTCTTTCCAACCGGCGTTTTGGAAATCCTAGAGGAGCGATATTGGCCATGTTTTGGGACCGGAGTTCGGAGTTTTGGTACTCGAAAATAAATATACAAACCCAGATATTCTGTCTCGACCTCGGAGTGAAGATGAAGAAGCAAGGGGAAAGAAAGAAGGTAATGCTGTGCTGGAAACACATTCTCTGTATTTATTTGAAGATTATAGCAGGATAAAAGGAAGCATCCCGTTCAACTCGGGGTCGGTGCTCGAAAATAAAAAATACTATGTCAACTGCAGTGAAGAATGTGGAAAAGGCCAGGTGGTCTACTGGTATCACGACCCCTTCAACTTATGGTTGCATCAAGAAGTTTAGAGGGAACGCCCTGTTCGACTCGGTGCTGAGCCATCTTGAGGTACGTGAACAATTCTTTATTTTCTTTCCCCTGCGCCTCTTTTTTTCTGGAGTTTTTCTCGTCACGCCTTAACCTAAGACTTCTAGAATCTACGGATCGACTCTGACAGTATCAGGCAAGCTTGAACTTCAACTTTCGGAAATTGAACATGGATCACGTGCCCTTGGTTGAATTTCCACGCCCATATTTTGCTCGCTAAAAATGGAGAGTGGGTCGACATTGTTCATCGGGGAGACATACTTAGGGAAACCAGCGTTGAATTTTGAACCCCATGGCCGTGACCGACTAACTGGCACCACGTCAATTATTTATTTCATCCAGTCAGTCCGGCGCGCGCAGGTATTTCGGGACCTATTCCTCGTCCCACTCCGTTTTCCTCTTACGGGGCAGGCGGATTTTTGAGTGTAATACTTATACATGGACATGTATGTGAACAGCCTGGTCCGGGAGAAAATATATCGTTCAAGGAGGTGAGTCAGACATCGGATTGGTCTTGAGCTAGATCTGTGCATACTTGGGGTGGCCATGGATCGCCGAAGCGGCTTTCTTCAACACCAAATCCACCCCGATGCCCGATGTCCTTGGGAGGGAAATCAGTCAGACTCCAGTGTATGAGACGTAATTGAATTGAAACACGCCGAGCTGGATGGCTTAAGACATACGATTCCCGTTTCAATTCCAATATTGACATTGACAGACGTGCACATGAGAGCATATGGCATTCTCACTCCGGAGCTGGCTCAGGTTCAGGACGATTGAGCTGACATAGTATCACGCTATTTATTGTTGTACGCGGACTAGGTAAACTCAGGGCATTGGAATTGGGGAATACTTGCCAGCAACAAGCTGGAGCCTTCGTATCCAGTGCGAAATGTTACGAAGGACGCTGAGAAACTCCCCCTGTTTCCCGGTCCGAGATCGAAGCTTCCAGTTGTTCAGTCCGTCCACCATTTTCTCGAAACGCGCGACAACCTCATCCATACTGGGTCGTAACGCTGGGTCGGGGTTGACCATATCCGCAACCAAAAATTCCATAAACTCAAATCCGGGCCTCTGCGCAGCACGTCCATGACCCTGTTAAATGCATGATGAATTGTAACTACGGAGTACAGTAAATTCGTACCTTTGTGAAATGGGTTCTAACAAGGTTTCCGAGATAGTAGACATCAACGGGGAACGGGTCACCGTCTGGCGGTCGTTCCCCCTTATTTGCCGTTTGAAATTCCGGGACAGTCTTGTCGCCACCTAATATGGGAGTCTCGAGAGGAGGTCGATCTTCTGGCCTGTATTTGACTGAGAGGCCAAAATCAGTCAAATAGTATTTCACAGGATGTTGTGTGCGGCCGAGGTAAATGACTCTGCCGGTGAAGTCGCGTTTCTTGTTGGTGATGACTGGATGAAACGGCTTTGAGGCGATGGGCGAAGCGTCCATCATGAGGTTAAGGTTCGTGCAGTCACTAGTTACACAGTAAGAGTAGTAGGCAAATAAAAAATTGAGTGTAAGCACCGGTGCGCGACGTTTTGCTTATGCATATATCTAACACCCTGGATGATAGAAGAAGTGAATGATTGTCACAATATTCGCGACGTCGGGTGATACCTCGAAAATTTGTCTGAAGAACGCGATGACTTCCCCGACCGTGTCGAAATGAGGCTTGTCGTACGGTACAAGCAAAGGCATCACAATGATATGCGTATTGTGGTCGTCGGGAGCTTGCAAAACGTCGTATATAGGGACACAGTGATTTTGAGAGTCAGACCGTTGAGGTTCCGATGAGAACCAGGTGGCGAGCTCCACCTCCAGAGGATGGACTCTCTTGTCAACCCGTTTCATCATAACAAAAGCCATGTCACTGACTCGGGTGGCGTCCATCACCGTTGCATTGCGCTGTGGTCACTCTTAAGGTCAATACCTGACAAACCAAATCACTGTGATCCAGGCGCACCTGATATATCTGGGCATCTTCGTAACCCACTGGGTGAACCGCATTGGGCTTCCATGAAGGCGTCCATCCTTCCTGGAATCTGGCACGCTGAATGTATCCTTTGCTTTTGAGCCAGTCGCGGTAATTATACCAATAAATTTCGCCGCTGCGCAAACTTTCATATAGTTTGTCCCAGTCCGTCTCTTGTGGGCATGTTCCTATGCTAGGCTCTGTCGGTGGGGGATCCATGGTCTCGCGTCCGACGTTGGAGGTGTCTTGTGGCCCGTGGGTCCACCATCACGGTCACGTACTTGAATCTAAGTTGAACAAGGGCCTGATCCCGTCACGTGCCTATGGTTGAATTCTCTCGTCGGCACCAATGAGAAAGAGACTGAGAATAGAAGTAGGGGTGAGTGCCGGTGTCGCGCTCCTTGGCGGGGAAGGGGTGACTGCCAGTGGTTGGCTGATTTCGAGGTCAGGATTCGAAAGAAGGAGAAGTGATACTTTGCGGGGGAACTGATTGTTTTTTATTACAGTACCGTGACGTTCTTCTCTGGTAGTCTCAACCAACCTCGACTATGGGGTGAGGAGTGAAGAGGAGTGAAGAAGATGTGAAGATACGAGTGTTACGCAAGTGACGCAACCCGCGGGCAGCTCGACCGGCTGCCCGGTATGCCCGTCGACAAAGTCAAAAAAAAGCACGCCGGCGGGGCTGGCTCCGCAAAAGAATCTGACGCTAAAGATGCGCCAGCGATCTCCGAGGTATTACATAAACGGTTTCTCTCCGGATTCCTCAGGGGTTGCCTGTAAAAACATTCAGTCCCTCAGCAGCCCACTCGCCATTACGACGCACCCCGAATATAGCAAATCAACCGGACTCTGGAAGGTTCACCTCAGCGGCGGATCCGAGCTTCTTTGTCAATTCCTGCAGGTGAGCCTCTTCCATGGCGAAGGGTCTGACCGTCTCGTGGAGCTCATCAGTCGAGGTCGCGCATGGCGGCATTGAAACGGTTGCTGAAGGGATTCTCGAGGTGGGCCCGGTCAAAAGAGAGCTCTAGTTATATGGGCTGAAAGAACGGGGCGCGGTCGCTGAGTATATGGTTGGCGGAGACAAGCTGTCCCTATGTTCTGATTCGGACTTGGGCACCAAGGCTGAGTCGCCGGGGGCGCTTGCCTTGCGCGTTCTGCAGCTTCAATTTTCCTTAGTCGAAGCCTTCAAGTTGGATTGGCTGCGCAGGCGAAAATGATGGCTTCAGACAAAGGATCAAGACCTGGAAAAAGGACAGATTTTACAGAAGCATCGGAGAAAGAATTAAGGAACGAGAATGTACATAGTTTTAAAGCAAAGTAAAACCAGCGAGGGATGAGAAATCTCTGGCAGAGTCCTTCTCCCACATCCCGCTTCCTCTGCTGAAAGCGCGCTGATCTTGAAAAATGTCATCATCGATAGATATCTAAAATTTCGATGTCGACTCACTCAGGCGAAAGCCCGCTAAGGTCGGGCATGTATCTCCAAAGGATTCTGCCAAGCCCAGCGTTTCCGCAGCACTGAAATTATCATTCATTTCGAAAGAGAGAAATTGCAAGTGCGAAGGGCGCCACAGGCAGCTCTTTACCCGCGAAAAGTTTTCCTGCACCCGGCTGAGTACAAACCAAGTTATTTCGGGAGGAAAACTCACATCATCGGAAGGTTGTACATGGAAGACTTGAACTTGAATTCTCAGCGCCTTCGTTTGCGGTATGTTCTTCAGTATGGAATCCATGATTTCCGGAAAGTATGGAGCGCAATACTTGTTGGAACATGTGAATGCAATATTGTTGGGCATCTGTGATTTGATTGCAAGGATGCTCGGTTCAACATCGCGTTCCGACCTGAGATTCATCCAAGACAGTTGGACTTCTCGCAGATTGGGAGAAAATATTCAAGGAACCAGGTCGGCTGGCCCATTGAACTCCTGGAGGCTCGAAAGGGAAACGGAAGACGACGCAATATTGAAGAAGCTGCCGAGTGCCAGGAATTTCAGTGCTGGATGACACGATAAGAAGGAAAAGGCCAGGATGTCTACCGGCGGATAGGTGGAGCGGTTTGAGCTGAACAAGGGCATGTTGACGAGCGACGCCTGCTCGTACATCGGCAGAGACCACCCGACGAGATGAGGAAATGTACAATGCAGGAAATCGTAATGATGGCCGTCTTGCAAGAGGCTGAAGTCTACCGATAGATGTTCAACCCTAACCAGGATTTTCAAGCATGCTAACAAATTAGCGGAAGACGTCGTCGGGTGCAAAAGTTGATCGCTGTCAACGCGCACATCAGCCTTTCGACAGATTTCTTGTCACTTGAATGGACTTGAATCACTTGAATCACTTGAATCGAAAAAAATGGACTTGAAAATTTTTGCGGGTGGGCGGGGAATTGACCGTGCTCCCCATAGAAAAAACTTTTTTTTCTACTTGTGGAAAGTCGGACCTGGCTGGACCACTTGTCTCTTGAGCACTTTTTCGGCCAATTCAAGGCCATTCAAGTGCAATCAAGTGCAATCAAGTAATCTGTCGAAAGTTTGATGCAGAAACTAATCATAATGATCGAAGTAAGTACAAGCCCGCCTGTTGACTCGCATTTCCCCACGCTCAATTTGAGGAAACGGACGTACTCCGCCAGGTACGGGTTCGAAAGAACCGCAGAGAAAGACACTGCGTGTCTCGTCGAGATCCACAGCTCGGTATAGAATAGATATACCGATACTGTGGAACAGCATGGACGTTCTGCAGAGAGCCACTAGTTCCGCCTTAGGCGCGGCCTGTATTATGTTGGTGATAATTTCGTTGGGAAGCCATTGCGAGATGGGCTTTCGCTCTCCATCCATGGGAGTAAGAAGGAAATAGACCGTCCAGCCACGTGACATTACACATCTTTTACGGATGTCAAACAGACACACACATCTGATGCGAAGAAATGATCCCTCTTCGCCGCGGCATTTAATTCAGGCGCCAGAACGTACTCGGGTTTCCGACAGCACACATCGCTGTTTGTGCCTCGAATATCCAATGTGCATCCGACGAGTCGCGAGCGATCATTAGAAATTGAATCATGCATATGGTCTCTGGTCCACAAAATATGTCAACCCTCATATTTACCTCCATACGAGCCTTCGTGACGTGCTCTCTTCTATTGAGGGCTTCACCGATTCCCCACTAGGTGTTCGCGCCCTTATTTCCGAGGCCCCTGTACCAGTGGTGACGGGAAGAGTACCTTCTTCGCTTCCTTTTAGTCCATCCGAGAGCCTCAGCTTATAATACTAGTGGACCCGGATTTTGTTTTCTCCTGGCATTCACCTACAACAAATGCCTGATAAAACCGTCTACCTCAGTAAGTCCTCTAGCAGTAAAATTCCTGTCTATTGTTCCAACGTGAATCCGTTTGCACTATTCAGTCTCCGGAGCCAACTGTGGAATTGGCTATCGCCTGGCAGCTGTCCTCGCCGCGCGTCCGGACACGTCGTCTTCACTGGTGCGTGCGATCTCGCTGCCCAGTCGTTGAAGGATCTCGCTGCAAGGCACTCCAACGTGCATGTGGTCAAGCTCACCTCTGGAGACCAGACTGACAACGAGGCGGCCGTTGCCGAAATCCACAAAACTGTAGGGCAACTTGATGTCATCATCGCCAATGCTGGTAAGCGCCTGGTCCCATGTCTTCATTTGATTCCGAAACATCGATCGTGCATCCCAGGTATCTCGAACCACTACGGCCCGCTCGCAATTACCCCCATCTCCGAGTTCCGTAACCACTGGGATGTAAACACGATGGGCCCTGTGGTACTCTTTCAAGCCTCTTACTCCCTCCTCCTCGCCTCACCCTCCGGTTCCCCCGTCTTCGCCGTTATTTCCAGCGGCGCGGGTTCGATCAGGAGGTACCTCCACATCTCCGCCGCCGCATACGGCTCTTCCAAAGCCGCGATCAACTTCCTCATCAAGGTACTCGACTACGAGCACAAACACCTTATCTCATTGGCGATTTCGCCCGGGTGGGTTGCAACCGAGATGGGAAAATTGTGTGGCTCTGCCAACGGGCTTGGGCAGCCGCCCGTCTCTGTCGACGAATCGGTGGCAGGTATCCTATCGCGAATTGATGGGGCGACGAAAGAGAAGACCAGTGGACGGTTCTGGAATTTCAAAGCTGGGCGCGGCGGCCCGTTCGAATCGCTCCATTCCGACGAAGTGGCCTGGTAAATTGGCTGCAAGGGTTTTTGCGTTGATTTTTATCTAGAAATGCATTGAGAATAAAATAGAGTAGAGGCTATCTCAAGCTGCTGGTGTCTTCTGAATCTGCGACTCAATTTTTTATTGAAATTCCTCTCATTAATTGAGACCTAAAGTATACTATCACTCACCGACAGCTCCGACGGCAAATATGAGCTAAACTCGAGTTATGAATTTTCGAGTTAGTACGGCATATCAGATCTATTTTCCAGGACAATCTGTTCACAGATTCCGAATTTGAAGTTGAACATGATCACGTGCCGGTTGAATTTACAGGGGGTGAAATCTGGTGAGGTAGTTGAAGCTACTAGTTGTATATTTTCCTCGTCAATCTATTGATGGGCTATAGCTTCGGATGAACTATGACTACGTCGCATCACCTGAAGGTACCTGTAGCACTACGTATTACTGCTTATTGATAGAGGGGAAATATGTCTCCGCGACATCAATCCCTGCACGGATCGCATACTCCACCGTCTCGAACCCATTCAGCCCCGACGCATAATATGTGCTTTTCTCCCCCTGCAATGCATTGAACTTGCCATAATACCCCGCTTCCAACTGCGGGCGATCAAAGTGGGGGAAATAATCCCATTCCATGAATGCCTTCACGTCTGCGTCAGTGACGGGCTGCGGTGTAGCGCCGGAAACCCGAGGGTCTTTGTTGATCTTTGAGATAACTTCCTTGAGGAGAGTCTTCCCCTCAGCTAGTGTCTGGGAACCCCTGTACTTCCCCCAAGAAAATGTCGTGGCGATATCGGACTCGTTGAACAGACGCAGAAGGGCAACAGGCTCCCCCGCCGCCTCTGGTAACCAAGGTACAAAATCCAAGAAAGGGAGGAAATGCGTTTGGAGGAATTTCTCGACAAGGGCGAGGAACGTTGCGCGGAGGAAGCCGGCGAAGGCGAGACCGTTGGGGGTGGCTACGCGGACAGCACCAGACCAGTATTTGATGATCCCAACTGGGGAAAAGACAGTTTGTTCAGATGGGGTGAGGTCGAGATTGGCGGCATGGAGAGCGGAAAGAACGGGTGGGAAGGCGAGGACGAGTTTAGAGCAGGTTTGATTGGTGAGGGAGGGGGAGGGTCCGCCAACGTAGTAGGTGATGACCGGGCGGCTGTCGCTTCGATCTTTGCAAAAGCGGATAAATATCTGGAGTACAAGAACAGTTAGATGTTGCTCACCGATTTTGGTGATACTGGTGTTCAAGTGTATAGGCCCACTGACGCTCGTAGCAGCATAGCGAACGAAAACCTTATGGAAATCTGCGGATAGAGGATGAAATCAGCTCCTATTCCAACGCCGCATGCAGGAATAGCTTACCGATGATATATCCCTCATGCTGGCCCGCGAAGAAAAGGAGAATATCCGGTGTGAAGTACGACAGTGTGTAGAGCTACATCCTCCGTCAGATAATGAGATTCTGCTCGGTTGAAATGTACAATGGGTGTTTGTCTCACGTCCCCATAGCCATAGGGGACCATCCCGTTGACGAAGAGCAGCAACAGAAGAGGATAGTTATTCTCGAGGAGCCAATCCAAAGTCGACATGGTGTACCCGTCAACACCATTCTACATACCAGAGCAGCAGAGTCGTCAGGATGGAGAACGCATTCTGATATGTGCCTCTTGCCTTGTATCCGATCACCGCCTTCGGAGCAAACTCTGTATTCCAAAAAATGGTGTACCTTTCGATTTCCTTCCTGAACAGCTCGTTTGCAGTCAGCTCGGACATTGGAATGGGCATCTCTTTGGTGTAGCCACTCCGCCAGTCATACAACCAGTCCGGAGACGTGTACGCGAAAGCGAAGGAAGATACGTTAGATGCGTCTATGACGGGTAGCGCCTCCCGATATGTCTCGTTCGAGTAAAGCAAGGCGCCCATCGGATGGAAAAGGCCTCTGAAAATTACCACGTGTAAGCTCCTCATTTGAAGTATCAGTGCATAAAATGTCGCGCACTTTTCGTCATAATACGCCTGGCATTTCCCCCCGACTTCAGCGCCCTTCTCAAAGATTACAGTGTAGTATCCTTTGGCCTGGAGCCGATTTGCGATGGTCAAGCCAGTAGGTCCCGCTCCAACGATGCAAACAGGATCAGCTAGAGCGATTGGGCAGACACATAGTACAGCGAGGGCATGGATTAGCGTTTTGCGCATCATGAGACAGGTAGCTTTGGTGGAGTTGGGCCCTGACCGGGCGGTGCATATATACGAGGTCTCTATCTCAAGCGTCGATCAAATGCCGCCCGTCTTGTACATAATACGGGGAGTTGGATAGTAAGTATATTGGCAGGCAAAAATACCTCAAAAAGAATACGTGTAAGATGGGGCTTTCGCCAAGCCTCACTTGGTTAGCTGCGTAGATGCAGAGGTAGACCCAAAAATATCCCTACTTGGTTCGATGTCCTTAGCTAGATATATCACACCGCAGAATGGGAAATTTCAGGCCGGCCGACAACGTTCCCGAAACTACCAGTTTCAGCTGCACCTTCGGAAGCATTACCATATAAGGCATATCTTATCTTATCCAGCACCATATATGGCAATAGAGTTTCCGTCACGCCGAATCTGCAGCTGAAAGTGGTAGTTTCGGGGACGTTGTCGACCAGCCATCAGTAGCTGAAAATTCCCGTTTTGCGGTGTGATAGGTTGCTCTCTCGGTATCGCACTCGAGTACTGCGGGATACTCACGTTGATCAAGGTAGAACGAGGCAGACACAATGTAGAAAAATAGGGTATATCTCTAGGTGGGCCTGGAACGCAATGACCGTGTCCTCAGGTAAAGATAGGCGGAAGGGTGGGGAAGGAAGGAGACTGCGGACGTATAGCTATTGTTCGAGGGTGTCGTACGACGCACCAGTGCGGATCCATGCAGGAAATGAAGCACCCCGTCGAGCGACACATTGGCACAAATCGGACCCCCGGATACCTGCAGAATTCGCGCCGAGTTCCCCGGACTTCGTGTCAATGTGTACAATGGAACCAACTGAACAGACTTTGCGTGCACCGCGGAGTAGTCAACGAACTGATGTAAGGTCAGCTGAAGATAAATATTCAGGCGTCCGCCGTGCCCAGTTTGTGCATTGAACGCGAACTCCTATTTTACACAGCCAATCCATACTTTGAGCCCATAATTGATAAATATTCATTGATCCATCCTTTGAGGAGTTCCGCCCATAACCCATAACTTTACAGTATCCCATAGGCTGGAGAGTCCACCAACCCGTACCGACTAAAAGAAATCTCATTGGACCGAGTCGATGCCCAGGATACAAAATCAGAGCAATTAATACAACCTACAACTAATAGCACATATAAACTCAAGACGCTGCGCCCGCACTCAGTCACTACAGTTATAAAGACTTGATTTAGGGCCTGTCCACGAGAAACTACACTACGGTGTGACCATGAAGGATCGCGCAAGAACATCCGAAAGACGGACCAAAACGAAGATATCTATAGTCTCAACAACAAAGTCGCACATGCCTCTAAGCGCCTTTGCCGGTTTCGGACGGCAAATTTTGCTTTGAAAGCAGAACAGAACACCAATGTGTTCATATCGGCGCCAAAGACTGACAAGGAATTTACGTCCCCGTGGCATTCATGTTCTCGATATAGGTGTTCCATTGGAAAAAATTACTGGATTCGGGTAAATAAGAGCGGGGCAGAAGGATAAATGGCTCACGTGAAGTCAGTGGGAGCAGCCATCCACATAGACATGATTTCATCATCGAGGACTATATCGTTCGCCGACTCTGAGTTCATCCAGTCATTCCCTTCCTCTAGAGGGGCTACGTCTGCAAGTAATTGTTCTATGGAGGTTCCGGGCTCGAAGGACGGCGCATGCTGCGGATGAGGTTGATGTGTAGCTCCGGGAAAGTCGGTGGAAGGTCCAGAAATCCATGCCGGCTGGACGGAAGGGGAAAGTCTTTCTGCGGGCGGCACCGTATTGCGCTGTTCAAAGCTGGATGCGGCGATGTAGGTTGAATGAGGCTCTATAGATTGTAGTTCTTGCACCAATTCACATAGTCTGCCCGCCGTTTGCCACCTAGTATAACTGAGTAATCGAGCTCCGAAAGCAGAGATGTGTGCTTACCTTGATGAGGCAAACTTGAGCATTTCCATCGCGTTCGCAACTTGCGCCAGATCTTTGCTGCTGTCTACTGAAAGGCCAGTAGCACGTTTCAATCCGAATGAATTCATAAGAAGAATAACGGCCGAGACAAACACCGGGGTCTAAGGGCAGACAATATGTTGATCAATGCGCCAAGTGAGTAAAGTAACACACCGGAGCGAAGAAGGGGGGCAATCCATGTACTCTCGTCATCCAGATATCTGCGATATGTGGCGCAGATCGCGCCGCGCTGGTGCAGATGGAAAGAGATGGTGCAGCTAATGCGGTCGCTTTATGGATGAACGGCCTGTGGATCTAGAAAGTCGTGTCAGAAGCCAATTGGACACAAAATGAAATTCTAACTATTATTTGAACGTAGTAATACGTCATATAGAGGATTGAAGACTGATGAACAAAAAGGCCCGTTGGGGTATCGTCAGGATCCCAGCGGACTGAGCATGGTAGCTATAATCAATAAAGATGTTTAAAGATCATCGCACTGGCGTACGATTTGGCGGAACGGAATCCAGGAAGTCATTCATGGCCGAGTCCAGTTCAGCAACGGTGGCTTGTTGCCACTCCGGGCCGGTCCAACCCATCAGTGTTTTCCACTTTGCGGAGGCATACAACCGGCGCAGTGCATCTCCCAGGATCTAACTCGCATATTTAATCGTGCGGACGTTTATTTCGGACAGCGATACTGACCTCGCACAGTCGTGCGAAGTGAACGAGGAAAGAAAGGCGGGAGGGCTTTCCTATCGGCTGAGTGAATCCCACTTCCCAATATTCGTCGTCGACCTCTATTGGAGTCTCGACGTCGAAGCTAACAGTGGTTGAGAAACTTGTTTTGAGCAAACTGGAGGAAAAAGGTACTCCTCAATGTTAATGGCAGACGTGCGCCCTGTAAAACCACATGACATCCGATCCACAAGAAACAGCGACCTGAAGGCCGGGCATTGAGAAAAAGGATGTAATGCCAACGCTACGAACCAGAATACACGACTGAGAGTGACATTTTCGGCTTGCCAAACGGGCTTGCGCCTGCGCAAACGGGCTTTTTCGGGCTTGGGCTTGGATTTGGGTGTAGATCAAAGCCCAAGCCCGGCAGATCGGCTTGCAAGCCCGTTTGTCGGCTTGGCAAGCCCGTTTGCTCGCTTAGCCGAGAAACGGGCTTGTGTGTACTTCTCGTCCCCGTCGGACTAGTTTATCAATTTGAGTGCACAGACTATGCGCCGTAAGTACATACTTCTAGGGCTTGCAATTTCTTATGGTATTTTGCTCACTGACATGATGATACGCTGTCACCGCCATGTACGACACAGGGCAACATTGTCAATACACTTCCAAACCACGGGCTTGTCACACTCAGTGTAGTGTCATTGTCTTTATACACCCCTAGAAAGCAGAGGCTTTCTCACAACTCAAATTCCCGGTCTACTGGATCCAATTTTTCTGTGGCATGACAATATAAGTTGTTGAAATGGCTTAAAATTATTCTATCATGCCAATGCCGTCTCCTAATACAAACATCAGCGGGGCTATACCATACTATCATGCAGAGATATTCTTGTGCTGTCTCCAAGCCATTTCAGCAGAGGAAACATGGACTGAACATAGACCATATTGCCGTTCCAAACTCTTTCTGAGCCATCTTTGAGCAGGAATACTCAAAGGCTGCTGTCAGACATGATTTGGAGGCTGCTCAGGTGTATATAATAAATTCTTGAGTTGCCAAACGCGCAAGCCCGGCTGTGTGATGCCTTAGTCGAACACAAGCCCGATTATCTGATGGCATCAGACAAACAGGCTTGGGTTTGATCTTGTCCGCGATAATCTTCATACCGAAAACGAGCGTCAGGAGCATAATTTACTACTCAAAATCGATGCTTCAGTTGACTCAAAGAGATCAGATACAGAATTTCAATGCATAGGGCTTGCAAATCTTGTTGATATTGACTGACAAGTTGAACACAAGCCCGTTTGTCTGATGGCATCAGACAAACGGGCTTGTGTTGGGCTTGGGGGCTGTTGAGGTGTTTTTTTAAGGGATCAATGTATTTTTCAATTGAAGTAATGCCTGTGGTCTTTTATGTTGTGCTTGAGTATCAATTTTTCAAGAGAGCAACTTTTTCGGCTGCAAGCCCGTTCGATGGCTTGCTAAGCCCATTTGCTCGCGGCAGCCGAAATAAGGAATGGACTTGCGACATAATTTGGAGACTACAGGTTGACAGTAATAGATCACAGTGTATCTATGAGCTCTCAACTTGCTACACTTGTGATTTATAGGCACAATTTCGCTTATAGGGGACAAATTGGGGCAACAATCCATCTTGAAGCGTATGACATCCGGGCCGAGATCCTTGACAGACAGTTGCAATTTGCTTTAGAAGTCGAGGTTGTCAGCCTCAGTTCCCTGTCCTGGTTTATATCTATCTTTACCTGATGGAATGCACTTGGGAAATTGAATTTCTCGGTTGGTGCGATGTTTGTTTTTTGTCCGAATAATCTATAACTGACCGAGTCGGTGTGTAAGGTGTTGGCAGTTGAACCAAACTGAAATTGCCTCCCAATAGATGTCCCAACCCTAAATTGAGTTGGAAAAACCTAAGCGCATACAAACGTTCAACGATGTCATCGTGCTATCAAATACATGGTAGACTCGAGCTTGGGCTTGGGCGGCTGGGCTTGACCTTGGAAATGGATTCGAGCCGGGCTTGAGGGAAAGCTTGTATGTAGACCGGAACCGAGATCTTGTAGCCTCGAGACAAGGCTTGAATCAGGAATGGCTTGGGCCGAACAAGTTGAGCCAGGGCATTATAGATGGTTGGGGGATGCGCATATAAGGATAAATCAATTATACTGTGTAATTGTAATGTACAAAACCTCTCATAAAACCCAGAAGAGTAGGAGTTGAACTCTGCTGTTCGGCCTTCGTAGTTGCCGTCCATCACGGCAACGGGGTTAGCCGGGACGTCCTGAAGGGAGTGGTGGAGGATGTAAATGCCAATAGTGTCTTGAAAGGTAGCAATGAGCACATTATCTACAGTGAGGATGTGTAGTGTAGCCGAGGACAAGCCCAAGCCCGCCCAAGCCCAAGCCATCAAAGCCCGTACAGCCAAATTCAAACTCCGACAAGCGGGGCAAGCCGTTTGGCCAAGCCCGTTCGAAAAGTCTGATACACGACTCCATAATTCAGCCTCGAAATTATGGCCGTTACCGCGCTTCTGGCGGTGCGCGCCTCGGTATTGAAGAAAACGGACAACAAGTCCCTATGCATTCAATCAGACTCATGCACACAACAAGCCGGCATGCATACAATGTACAACCAGGACATCTGGGGTGTGGATGTCCCTATGCAAAACAACGACATGAGCTATAGTGACCATGTGAGAGTTGCATCAGGCATGGCTTTCTCTTGGCTTACACCGTAGAACTGCACTTCATAGATGCTGTCAAACAACTTGTAGACAATCTCGACTTGAGCCACAAACTTCCAACCCGAGGACAGTGTATTGCCATCAATGAATACCCGCGGGTCATCGGAATACTACAGAGGCGGTCATCGATGGAGTATAATCCAAGGGGATGTAAAGTTAAGTTACCCGCGATGCAGTACCCAATACCGCCAGGAGCGTCGCGCCGAACTTCGGGTCCTTCAGATGCAATCCCTCCGCTACAGAGCGTTCAAATGAGGGGCGATGCAGAATGGGGAGGCTTGGGTGTATATTTGTGAAGTACAATTCGAGGAGAAGCGCTATTAGGTCAGGTTCCGGATGAGCGTAACGCGGCCGTTGGTTGTAGTGCGCTTGCTCCCACTGCCGACGCACATAAGCTGATTGCGATTCGAGAGAAAAGAACTTACTGGCAGTGTCTCGAAATGGGCCTTGCGTCTCGAATGCGTTTTGGATGGTGCTCCCAGCAGCTTCTCCTTCGCCTATGTGGAGTTAGTTGCAGAATTTATATCCCACTAAGTTGTGCGCACTGCGATGGCGGCATCCACGAAACTGCTGTTTGAGCCAAAGAATGTGTGTTCAAACCCGCCGATAGAGATGTGGCTAAAACGATTGACAAGTTCGTCATGCGAAAAATCTTCTTCGGCAGGTGGATGGTTTGTATTGGTCGGTGCTGTGTCGCTCGCGGGAGTGTCTTGCTGAAATACAGAAGCTGCAGCCTGGTCGGGTCGGGACTTTAGAGTCTGTGCACAGAGAGAGAAAATAGACAGATTTCTCAGTTTAGCCTCCAAGGTCACAATTTGATGCTGGAGATCATCTACGAGCCTGGAACAATAAATTTAACGACAAAGATTAGACTGAATCTTGGGCACACATACTTGTCCTTGGGCATCCCCCGCTTCTTACTTGGCTTTATAAAGGTGCACGGACATCCAAAGACTACATAGTTTGAGCATTGGCCCCCGGGCAGACCATCGCCTGGTACCGTCAGTAATTTTTTTCCGTGCCTGTATAATCAGCTCTCACATCGAACTACACGAATGAGCTACTGAGGGTTCAAGATTGGACCGTAGAATGAATGAGGTTAACTCTTTCGGTGGCGGCAGACATCGCAGGATCGTTCTTGCCGCCGCTTCTTGCGGATTGTCTGCGGGGCAGAGGCCAGCCGCCAGGGGCGTTGAATCTTCAAGTTCTTCGTCGGAGGACATCGGTGATGTTTAGAAAGAGAAATCGCGTCACCAATCGCGGTACAGGAACTTGTCGTCGACCGTGAGCACTGAGCAAGGGGCAGCGCTGCGGTAGCAAAAAATAGGCAAAATTCTCTAAATTCAAAAGTCCACTTACATCTTCAATATATTAGGGACCTGATAAGAACCAAAACCTAACCTCTGACTGAACCTTTCCGACTATAATTACTTGATAATTACAGCTGTTTCCGAAAAGCTTGAGACAACGTGAAATTTTTTGCGCACACAAAACTTTGATGGCAGGCTAAGGATTACCGGTTTGGGATGTCGAGCCGAGATTGCCGTCGCTTCCGTGTAATCCGTTTGCCGCCCAGATATTATTCCATGGGTGAGCTCCTCCCCTCGGGATACCCAGCTGAGGCTTTCTGAGAGTCTTATGAGCCTCATATGCAACTCACATGCCCCGGGAACACATTATTGACACGAAAATTGGACTTCGCTTGGTCCATCACGAAATGGGGCTGATCCGTGTGGGATCATCCGTGCCAAATCCGGTAATCCTTAGCCTGCCATCAAAATTCGTTGCGTGCAAAAAATTTCACGTTTGTCTCAAGCTTTTCGGAAACAGCTGTAACCCCTCACGCAAAGCGGATACAGAGTTTCTTGGGGTGCCGAGCTTTATGATGCGACGTAGTGATCCTTGCAGCTGACGTAACACCGAGTCTGTGTCGCATTTGGTTTAATTGGTCCGTGGCCGCATGACTCCGAATTGTTAGCTATACTTAGTCAGCTTTACTTCAAGCCTCAGCAAGTTCAAGGCAGTTGGAACCGTGACACGGCTGAAATGCCATATCACACACGAGTTGTATGAGTGCCTTTTTGCATATACAATAGCCATTTTTCCGCTTCCTTCGCCGTCTCTTCGTTCTTCCGTCTCTCTGCGCGGCTGTTTGGATTCCATGCAGGGTGTTCTGAGCTCTTTCTGGGCGGTTTTCTCTCGCATTTCAAAACTGAGTCGGCCGGAAACTTTGAAAGCACGATGGCACGTACGCTTGCTGCGCAATGGGCGGAACGCGCCTGCTGCTCAGCTCCATCCCGTGGGGGGAGGTGCATGAGCGAGGGATCGTGGCCTCGGGAAAGGCGCACCCGCAGGTGGGGAGCCGTGCTCAGCAGGGGCCGGGCTTCAGCTCCTTTGGAGTTTGCCAGTGTAGAACCTGCGCTGGGGACGGCTGTCCTGTAGAAATGAATTTCGGGCGCAAATCAAAGAAGCTTGGAAGTCTTGCCAAAAATCATGTTCTACCCCGTAAGAGGAACACCGCGATGTGTTACTTACATATTAGTGATAGTAGTAATAGTAAGGATCGGGCCAAGATTCATGGCGAAATTTGCATCCTCGCGGCATTCATGTTCTCGATATCGGCGTTCCATTGGACGGTATTGCTGAATTCCGTTAAATAATAGTGGGGCTGAAGAACAGATGGCTCACTTGCAGTCGGTGGGGACAGCCATAACTCATCGTCATGGACAGTGATAATGAAAAAAAGAACACCAGATCTCGACCAGCATTATCCACTTTTATACTCAGTGGAAAATCATCTGAGTCTCCACAGGGGAGGTCACCAAGATGGAGCGCCTGGTGTAAGATTGTGGCAACCGAGCTCGAACAGCGTCTCCAAGGCTCAATAACACTTCGCCCCGCAAGGTATTTTCGATGTGGAATTCGACCTGATGCAGGGAATCCAACTGCGTAGACGACAAAATCCGGTCGATTTCGTTCCAATCCAAGGAGTCGAGATCTTCCAGTGTTCCACCCCATAGCGCCAATGTAAATTTTAGTTCGGTCAGGTGCGGCCCGTGCAACAGCGTCGAGAGTGTTGCTGATGAGAGGGACTGGTCCATGATGATATTGTTGACACGTAAGGTGCGTAGTTGGCGGTGTTTCCGAAGGTCGACATAGCGGCAAAACTCCTCTAGAAGATCAATGTTAGGCGACGAAATAGTAGACGAGAAGTGATTGCCATACTTTCAGCGTCCACGTGAAGGGGAAAGTCGTCCACATTCTCGTTCGTGAAGCCAATCGTGAGATGTTGGAGAGTGTTCTCAACAGCATTCAGTAATCTGCCAATCGACTGGGCATCTTTGGCCACGAGCCCGTCAATTTCTACGGTTGTGCAGACCAGTTTGCAGCTAGAAGGAGAGGGATACTCCGGACAAACGACAGCGAGAAATTCGTGGATGCGGCAGTCCACAAGTCGCAGCGTCCGAATTGAGCCAGCGTTAGAGTAGACGACAGGAACGTCACATTGAGACGGTCCCCAACTTACCCACCTAAGCGTCAACGAGGTCAACGCCGGGCAGGCATCCAGGTAGCTGAAGAGCTGCGCTGCCGAGTCAACCGCCACCCCTTCCAGCGTAATTTCTGATAAAACAGGGAGGTGTGGAAGGAGGTCCTGTATGGGCTGTGCCCCAAGATTGCTCCACTGTTTGAACGTGAGGGACGTCACTGATTTTAATCTGGTGAGGATCGAGAAGGCGGTTTTAAACTGATCCCCTTCCGCTGGTGTGGTGTCCAGATCCTCTAAAGTGAGTTGAATTACAAACGGGGCGAGGGTGCAGGTTTCTGTGGCCAAAAAATCGAGAAATGGGCGGAATTGTGGATACATGAATCGATTCCAGCGACGCCTAAGAGTGAGATTAGCGAAAAGGTGAAATCTCGTCGCTGGAATCCATGCCCAACAGACAAGACTGCATTCGAATAAAGAAAACCGCTCGTCGTGGAGGTGATCGAGGATTTGGTCGGTGAGCTCTTGGGGAAAGTGATCCATCTTCTGTAATTTCGCGGTTAAGACAGACTGTCACCTGTTTACGATTGCTTACAGTGCCCGTCATCACTTCTCTGCACGTGTTTTCCAAGGTCAAATAAATTTTTGTGATTTATTTCTGATTTTCTGAGCCACGAAACCGGCCAAAAGAATGTGATTCAGCACAAAAAGTCAAATTTTCCCACGGTGTTTCACTTTTTCGGGGTCCAGGAAAAAAAAAGTTGCCCCAAATCACCAGTATGACACCGGGAAAGCCTTTGGAAGGATGGGAGGATGTGCTGAGAATGTTTCACGTTGTTCAGAGCTCTCACAAGTTGTCTAGAAACAGACCACAGAATTCGGACGCGGGTGCACAGACCAGACACGTGACTTTAACCCTACTCAATATGGGAATTTGATGCCATCATTAGGGTTTGTTTCACTTTTTCAGCCAACAAAAAATAAAATCTTCTTTAATCGACTAACCAAGCACAAGGTATGTTCTTTATGCATCCTTTGAGTGTTTCCGGGGTGTTTTAGGTTCACTCATGACGAGGGTGTAATGTAGTTGGAGGTTCAAAGTTTTGACTTGTTTACTGCCAAAAGCGGAACCGTGATGTGATGACGGGCACTGTAAGCAAATCACGTTGAGACGTGAAATCGCTTAAGACGATGGTTAAGCGGATTAAGCGGATTCAGCGTCGTATAAATACAATTACACATTAATAAATTGTTTATCCCCTGGCCATATACTTCACTGCAAGCAGATTCTACCGATTCACCAAATTAAGCGGATTAAGCGGGTCAAGCGGATTTAGTGGCCCGTTGATTGGTTCAAGCAAATTAAACCAGTTGAACCGGTCAAGCCAGTCAATACGACAAGATTTTTTCAACAAACTGGAGACACTGTTTGAGGTAGACTCACTGTTGAGAGAGTGGCATGCCCAGTTGATAATAAAAGTATGCCACCTCACAACTGTGATGAATTGATGGTACAAAGTGTCGAGCAAGTGTCGAACAGACTCAACGGAGATGAGAGAACAAAACTACAATTCGGCTGGCTGGCTGGCTTGGAAGAGTGCAGCAAAGGTCATTTCAGCTGGTGAGGGGTGGGAGAAGGTAGTGGTTGGAGTCAAGATGCGATGCCACAGAGTCTTTATTTGGTCTTTGTTCGCTTTGTCATGACGTCAGTGCCACTCAGACTCTTTGTTCCCATTTCCGATGTTTGTTACTTGTGACATCCGCCCTTCCTCTCTTCCCTCATCATCCCCTCTTTCTCTCCTCCCACTTATTTACATGAAATGCCACCCCTGGACCCTAGGCCTACATGCCAACGTAGCTTGATTTCCATCCATGATCTTTGCCACCAAGCATCAACTTGAAGCAGCCATTGTTGAGTGACATTGCCTCTGCCTCCTGGTGCTCAAATCCCCTCTTTTGCTTGTATCATTGGTCAATAGGGCCTGTACAGGTCAGCCATCATGTTTCTTGAGTCCACGTACATTCTCCTCACTCGTTTTTTGGGTAGCTGGCTCGGATTGCTTGCAGACTGGTGGTGAACTAGGTGGATAAATCGGCTCAAACAGGTGAATTTTCTGAAGCTGATTAAGTGGGTGAATCCGCTGAATCTGCTTCAAATGACGCAAAACTGTAGTAGCAATTTATTATGTATATATATATAATGCTTAATCCGCTGAATCCGCTTAACCCCGGTCTTAAGCGATTTCACGTCTCAACGTGATTTGCTTAAGCAATCCTAAACAGGATTCATAGACAGAAACTGTTTGTGATCCTGGCATTATGAACCTGCTGAGGGTCTGAGGGACAGAAAGCGCAGGAAAGACCTGGGAAGAGAGGCTGGTTTTCCATCAGTGGGAGATATATGGTCCCGTTGCTGCCAACCACGATTGCGGGACTGAGTCTAGTCTCTTATAAACAGACGCTACAACAAAGATTACTCGTACCTCGTACTATGTTGTAGACTGAGTCACACTGACGGTGTGTTATATCCGTGCAGCCTCCCTCTGACGTCCGGCCAATTCCTGGCCATTATCCGCCCCCCTCCGGTACCGCCGGAGCTCCGGTCATTGACCGGAGCCTCCGGACGTCCGTGTATCATCGGGTTTTTACGCAATGAAGGATTACTGAGCGTTTCCCGTTTATCCGTCTTCTCATCTTCTTCCTTATTGTCTTAGGACTTATCATCACTTCCTCCAACACACTCTATTGTTTAGAACCACCCTCCTTCCTATTATGGAATACAATTAGCTACTTAGTATATATATCACTTTAATACGTCTTGTACTTCAGATTGATAATTAACGTTGCTTGGCTCTAACTCCTTGCACTGAGTCGCCTTTGCACTCCTCGTCCTCCTCCGGTACCTCCGGTCGTCGTCCTCTATACCGGACTACCTGCCGGTCAAGGTAGTCGCTCACCCTTTACCCCCTGTGGTGTTGCGATCACTCGTATACAGCCCGGACCCTCCGTCGGACCTCCGGTACCTCCGGTCCTTGCCGGACCTCCGGCACCTCCGGCACTTCTGGTCCTTCATCTCCGGCTCGGTATATAACAGTATTATCAATCTCACTACTCTGACTGGCAATGTCTCGCATTCCTAATCCCAACCTCCCCAACACGGAACAAGTTGAACGTGTCGATACTGGTCGGGCTGGACGGGAACCTCGTCGACAATCCCGCATGTTCGGTCAGATCGTTCAGCTGTCTCCTCCGGTCCAGGTTCTTGGACCGTCGACTTTTTCAGCACCCCCAATTTCCCCTACGCTTCGCTTTGCTCCGCAACACTCTCGGGCTTCTGCCGCCCCACCTTTACCCTTTCCGGCGAACGTTCCGGGGTTGGTTCTCAATCCCCGGACCCCCGAAAACCCGGTGAGGTATCCTGTCTCCCCTCATCCACGCCGCACTGCAGCACGTCCTCGCAGTGAATCCCCCATCGAGGATCCTCGTATTGTCGAGGTTCCTGAGGACATCGAAGAGGCTCCGGAGAATTCCGGACAAACTGGCCGTCAGTGTGCCGGAAGCCTTCATTTATCTCACGATGATCCTTCCGCTCACTCCGAATCCGCTCCCTCTCGTCATGAGGAAGAAGGAGCCGGAGGTGGTGCCGGCGGTGGAGGTGACGGTGGTGGTGATGGTGGTGGTGACGATCAACCGGCCCGTCAGTCCCCAGCTCCTGACCGTCCCGCGGACGACCGTCCCAGAGACCGTCCACAGGGAGGTGCTCCCGGTGGTCAACCTGGCCCCGGAGGCCCCGGTGGTGGCGGTCCCGGCGGTCCCGGTGGTCCCGGTGGTGGAGGACCGGGCGGCCCACGACGTGGTCAGCGCCGTCCCGCCACTCCGGACCCCCAAGAGGAACTTTTTGTGGATACCCTTCGGACCTTCCGCGATACACTTAATATTTTCGCGGCGCGTCCTCCGGCTCCCCCCGCTCGTTCCACCCGATCCAATCTCCGAAATCCGGATACTTTCGATGGATCGGACCCGGCAAAACTTCAGTCCTTCCTCACCCAGTGCTATCTGCACTTCGCGGAGCGCCCCCAAGACTACCCGGACGATGATGATCGCATCCTGTACATCATCTCGTACCTCCGGGGTAGCGCTCAGCAGTGGTTTTCCCCCAACTTGTACGACCCGACTATCATCCCGGCTTGGGACGGCGACTTTGCCGCCTTCGTCCAGGAACTTACGCTTAACTTCGGGCCGCACGATCCGGTTGGGGATGCCGAGGACAAGATCCGCGATTGCCGAATGAAAACAGGCGACCGGATCACCACTTACATCATCGAGTTCGACTTCCTTTCCGTTTTGACCCGGTGGAGCGATAACGCCCTCCAGTATCAATTCTACGAGGGACTTCCCCGCCGGATCAAGGACGACATGGTCCATCACAACTATGTCAATACCCTCGACGGAGTGAAGATGGTCGCTCGTCTCATCGATGGCCGGTACTGGAAACGCGAGGCGGAGAAGCAACGCGATCGCGACCGGGAGAAACCTTCCGGTCCCGGCGGCGGTGGCCAATCCGGCAACCCCAAATCCGGCAACAAGGGCCCCGGCAAGAACCCCAAATCGTCCAATCCCGATTCCGGCAATCCCGGCAATGCCGGTAACAATGCTGGACGCACTGGCGGCAAAGACAAGGGCAAGGGGAAGGGCAAGTCGTCCGATCCGGCTCCTGCCTCTCGCCCCTACGCCGACAAGCTTGACGCCTCCGGGAAGATCAAGCAGGACGAACGGGAACGCCGCCGGAAGAACAACCTCTGCATGTACTGCGGAGGCAAGGGTCATACCGCCGACAACTGCCCGAAGCGTCCCGCGCGTGCCGACGCCAAGGCCGCGCAGGCTTCGACCTCCGGTAATGCTGCCCCGGCGCCTCCGGTTGGCGAGTCAAAAAATTGATTAGCAACTCGGAACCCTCCGCACCTGGTCCGAGTTGCGTTGACTCCCGGGTGCTTACCGAGGTTCGTCTCAACGCTTCCGCCCTCTTACTTAATGCCCTTTACGTCTTTCTCGATATATCCCCGCTCCGGCCGGACATCTCCGAGCCGGAATTATGTTCAACCATTTCTCCATCTCTCCTATCTCGAGTAGTCGCGGGATTCAACTCCCGTGTGCGTGCGCTTGTTGACTCCGGATCCTCTCATTGTTTTATATCTTTGAAAATCTGCGAATCTAATGGCTTTTCTACGTATACGGTTGCACCGGTCCGACTCCGGTATCTCGACGGCTCCTCTACCATCATAAACCGGATGCTCCGGCTACTCCTCCGGTTTCCTTCTGGCGAAGTCCAATACATGGACTTCTTCGTCACCCGTCTCGATTCTCCGTGCGACATGGTCTTGGGATATAATTGGCTCACCCGCATTAATCCGTTGATTAACTGGACTGAAGCCACTATCGCTTTCCGGCCCTGCCCTCTGGAGGAATCACTGTCGACAAACCCGGAACCTCCTCCGGGATCTGCTTCGGTTGTTCCGGCAACGGACGAGACGCCTCCGGTTCTTGATGTTCCGGTCACGGCGCCTATACCGACTCCGACGATTCCGCCAACTCCGTCTCCCTCCGTGGAGACTCCTGCTCCTTCTACGGAGCTCCCTTCCCCTTTCGGGGAATTCCCTGAGGCCTCCGGGCCTCCTCCGGTCACTACCCGTCCGCTTGTGTCTCTAGTGTCTGCTGCGGCTTACCGCTCCATCATCCGAGACAAGAATTGTTGTCAATATACGCTGCGCGCCACTCCATCGGAAGAAGCCCGTGCCCGGTTTGCTTCCGCTTCGCCTCCGGACCTTTCCGGTTTACCTCCGGAGTACGAAGAGTTCGCTGACGTCTTCTCTGAGCAGGAAGCATACAATCTTCCTCCTCATAGAGAATTCGATCTCAAAATCGAGCTCATGGACGGCGAGGAGCCTCCGGTTGGTCACGTCTACTCCCTTTCGCCTACCGAGCTCGCTGCCCTCCGGGACTTCATTGATAAGAACTTAAAGTCGGGATTTATATACCCGACCCGTTCGAGTCATGGAGCGCCCATTCTCTTCGTTAAGAAGAAGGACGGTAGCCTCCGGTTGTGCGTCGACTACCGGGGACTTAATCGGATCACGAAGAAGGATCGCTATCCGCTTCCTCTCATCGCCGATCTCCTCGACGCTCCCGGGAAGGCTCGCATATACACAAAACTTGATCTCCGGCACGCCTATCACCTTCTCCGGATCGCTCCGGGTGACGAGCCGAAAACGGCTTTTCGTTCTCGCTATGGTTCCTTCGAGTTCCGGGTTGTCCCGGAAGGCCTTACCAACGCTCCGGCTGCTTTTCAGCGCTTCCTGAATAGCTTGTTCGCCGATCTGTTGGACGTGTACGTCATCATTTACTTGGATGATATATTGATCTATTCCGACGATCTGTCCCAACATTCCGAACACGTCCGGGAGGTTCTCCGGCGCCTTCGGAAGGCCGGCCTATACTGCAAACTCTCCAAATGCGAGTTCAGCGTCACCACCTGCGAATATCTCGGTTACATCCTGTCTCCGGATGGCTTCCGGATGTCTCCGGACAAGGTCGCCGCCATCGTCGACTGGCCGGCGCCCCGGAAGGTGAAGGACATCCAGTCCTTCTTAGGTTTTTGTAATTTCTATCGACGTTTTATATGGAACTACTCGGCGATTACAGTTCCCCTTACTCGCCTCACGCGTTCCAACGTCCGATGGGATTGGTCTCCGGTTTGCCAACTCGCATTCGACACCCTCAAGCACGCGTTTACGGAGGCTCCGGTGCTTTCGCATTGGATTCCGGACCGACAACTTACCGTCGAGACGGACGCCTCCGACTACGCAATCGCCGCCATTCTCTCGATTATCGGAGACGACGGCGAGATCCACCCCATTGCGTTCCGGTCCCGGACACTCGGTCCGGCCGAACTCAACTACGACACACACGACAAAGAACTCCTCGCTATCTTCGATGCCTTCAAGCACTGGCGGCACTATCTCGAAGGTCCGGCGTTTCCGGTCGATGTCGTAACCGACCACAAGAATCTGGAATACTTCGCGACGACCAAGGTCCTTACCCGTCGCCAAGTCCGGTGGTCCGAATACCTGTGCCATTTTAATATGGTTATCCGGTTCCGGCCGGGTAAGCTCGGAGCTAAACCTGACGCTTTGACTAGACGATGGGACGTCTACCCTAAAGAGGGGGATAGGGCTTTCAGCCAATTGAATCCTCAAAATTTTCGCCCCATTTTTACCCAAGATCAACTCACCGCGTCCCTCCGGGCCACTTTCCTCGAGGAAATTACCCTCCGTTCCTCCATCGTTATGGATGTTGAGAAGCTTTACTCCGACATTCGTGCCCACTACAACGATGATCCCGCCGCTGTCGCCGGACTTGCCTCCGCGACCTCCGGCACATCCCCGCGCTGGACCGTAGAACCCTCCGGTCTCCTCCGGTACGACGATCGCATTTATGTTCCACTGGTCTCCGGAGACGCTCCGGATCAGCTCCGCGTACGTGTTCTGCAGATTTTGCACGATCATGAGCTCGCTGGCCACTTTGGACAGAATCGCACTTTAGCCCTCGTCCGCCGAGAGTACACCTGGCCGGAGGTCCGGACATTCGTCCGGGACTACTGTCGGTCGTGCATTCTTTGCAAGCGCAACAAGAAGCCTCGGCACCGGCCTTACGGTTTGCTAAAGCCTCTTCCGGTTCCCCTCCGGCCATGGCATTCCATCTCCATGGACTTCATCGAGCAATTACCACTCTCCGGCGAGTTTGACTGCATTCTTGTGATCGTTGATTGGTCTTCGAAGCAGGTCATTCTCATTCCTTGCGATACCCACATCAACTCCCCGGAGCTCGCTCGCCTCTTCCTTATTCACGTCTTTTCCAAACACGGCGTTCCGGCACATGTTACATGCGACCGGGGCTCCGAATTCATCGCCTCCTTCTTCCAGTCGCTGGGCGAACTGCTCAATATGGAGATCCACTACACCTCCGGTTACCATCCGGAGGCCGACGGTCAAACCGAGCGTATGAATCAAACGGTTGAGCAATATATTCGCATCTACTGCTCTTACCAACAGGACGATTGGGACCGACTCCTTCCGCTCACGGAATTCGCTCTCAACAACGCTCCGAACGCTTCGACCGGCATCTCCCCCTTCTTCGCCAACAAGGGTTACAATCCGGCGATCACGGTCCATCCGGAACGTGATGTGGCTAACATGTACGCCAAAGATTTCGTCGTTGATCTTCAGGAACTGCACCAGTTCCTCCGGGAGCAAATTACTTTTGCCCAGGAGCGTTACAAGGAAACCGGAGACCGGAAACGGTCCCGGGGACCTCCGCTGTCGATCGGTGATCAAGTTTTCATCCTGGCGAAGCATCTCCACACCAGCCGGCCGACTCCGAAATTTTCGGAGACGTATCTTGGCCCTTACGAAGTTATTGGTAAACCCAGTGCCGCTTCCTACACCATCCGGCTTCCGAAATCGTTGTCGCAAGTCCATCCGGTCTTCCACATTTCCCAACTCGAACCCCATGTTCCGAATCCATTCCCCGGTCGTGAGGAACCGCCTCCGGCTGCTGTGGAAATCATCGACGGCGAGTCACACTTCGAAATTAAACAAATTGTTGACTCCAAGATCGACCGGCGCTTCCGGACGAAGCTCCGGTACTACGTCGAATGGCTCGGATACGAGAACACGGACGATCAGTACGCTTGGGTTGGCGCGGACGACTTGGATGCGGCAGAACATATCGACAATTTCCACCGGCGCTTTCCGAACAAGCCCGGTCCGGATTATTAACTTCACTCGGATATAAACCAAGAAATCATATGTCGGATTCAATTTTACATCACACATTATTTACAACGTTCTTTTATCTCCTAGGTCTCTTTGGACCCTCCTCCCTACCCTCCGGTCTCCTCCGGAATCTTCTCCAATACCCCCTAGTCATCGTCAATGACATACCTCCCGTTGTCGTCCTTGTGGAAGCCCTCCGGAGTCGAGTCGTTGATGACCAGTTGAACGGTCATCGCGGTCTCGATCGGCTCGCTCTTCACCCGCTCCGGCACCTCCGGTGCAGGAGTTGGGACGCGGGGCGGCTCCGGAATGGGCTCCGGAACGGGCTCCAGGTCCACCTTGATGACGTCGAAGGTGGCGACTTGTGGGCCACTAGCGGCTGCGACTGTGGAGGTCGCCGTGGGTTCTTCGTGCTCCTCCGGCACCTCCGGCACCTCCGTCTCCATCTCCACATCCTCCGGGTTCCTCGCAACCTCGAATCCCGCCGGCCACCCAGTCGAGGGCTCCCGCGGGGCCTCCGGTGCCTCCGGGACCTCCGGCGCTTCTTCTTCCTCCTCCGACTCCGATGCGAACCGTTTCGCCACCTTGCGACGCTTGGTCGGGCGCTCCGGCGCATCCTCCACCTCCGAATCCCCTCCGCGCTTCCTCCTGGCCTCCGCAGGCCTCCGTGCCTCCTCTGTGAGGCGCTCCACCTCCTCCAATTCCTCCGCGGTCAATTCCGGGGCCTCCGACGCCAATCCCATCAATAATAGCATTCGGTGGGCAAAGGGCTGGTTCACCCCTTGACCCTCCGGAGCTGCGAGGGACTGGAGAATGAGCTCAACCGCTCGCGCGACGAGTCGGCTCTGCTCCCACTCCTCCTGGCAGATGTCCACAAGCGCATCCATGCGCTCCCGGAGCTCCCGGTACCTCCGGCCACCCCCGGTCGACTTCTTCCCCTTCTTCTCCTTCTTCCCCCTCCGTGCTCGCTCCGCCTTGGTGCTATCCCGCACCTCGCGCTCGCCCCGGCGGGTCCGGGTTTCCCGGACGCTCCGGCGCGCCCGCGAAGGCCCTGCGACAGGCCCCGAAACCGACTCGCGCGCCTCTTGCGCCTCGCGACGAGCGTTCGGGCGCACAGGACCTCCGGCATTGCTGCACAAGATGTGCTTCGCGCGGCAGCGCTCGCATGCGGAACGACCGTTCCGGACGAGGCACTGCGCACGGACCCTCTGGCAAGCAGCGCAAACTGTAAAAGGTCAGCTCCGGCACCCGTAGGTGTAGGGTAAAGCCTTCACCTCTGGACACAGCCAGTGGAGAGGATGCCTTTATGCATGGACCTAGCCAGGGCCTGGCTGTCCCTATGCTTAACACCCATTTACCTACCATTTCCGTGCCACAACCGTCATGTGTCACCCACACTGTCAGGCCAAATACTCTCGGCCATTTCCGTGTACCTATACCCAATTCCCGGCGCGAAAGCTGTCAATTACAATTACCATATTAGGAACAAAATCGTGTACGGCTACTTTGGGAATATATCAGCGTATGCTACGCCGTAGCCGCCGTCGCGGTCACTGCCGCCGCCGCCGCCGCCTGGCTGCGCGTCCGCCGCCTCGTATCCTCCTCCAAATCTACCGCCCGCTCCATCTCTCCCAGCCCCACCACCGGTGCACTATCCATCGCGTGACCATCCAAAATTTCGCGATACACGGTGCCATCTTGTCGCACAACGTCCCTAACCGCTGTCGCCACTGAGCGGTTCCACCCCGCATGAAATCCCTCCGCAATCCGGTGGTGGACAGCCGCCTGCCGCCTCGCGTACGCCTTCACCCCCACGGCCAGCTCCGGGTCAGCGGTGCCACGCAGCTCCTCCCGGTGGCGCCATTCCTCCTCGGTCCAGCGCAGCATTCGCAAGACCCGTCGCATCTCCTCACGCACGGAGTCTACTTCTTCCACCCACCGATTCCTCCGCGCCTTCGCCTTTGACCACTCAACGCGCACCGCTACAACCTCATTAGCGCCGATACATATCGTTGCAGCAAGCACTTACAGTCGTGCAAGGCTGCCTCGTCCTCGCCAGGTCCCCCCCCCACCGTCCAAATCCACGAGAAGGTTTTCTTCGCCATTGTCGGCTCGTTTCGCGACCTCTTGGACGATCCTAGCCGGTTCAGCTTCTTCCTCGCGTTTGCATCACTCTCCTCCTCCGCGTTCACATTGATATCCTCCGCCCGCAACTCCTTGAACTCGGGCGCAAACGCATCCCCCTTCAGCCCGATCAAGGCGCTCCTCGCGTACCGGTACTTTGCCGCGATGCGCGCTATCCGATCCCCCACCCGCCCGATTATTGTTGCCGAGCGTGTCGCCGCCCTCTGGCCCACGGCGTTCGAGTTGCGCCACGTAATGAGAAAGCGCTGGGCATGCAGCCGGCTGCATAGGTCGCTGAGCGCATCCGTGCACTGGCCCACCCGTAGCTTAGCCTCCATGTCCGCCAACCCCCGACGGCACGCCGAGCGTCTCTGCTCCACCGTCAGCTCCGACGGCATCCACAATTTGATGTCCTCCGCCTTCGGTGCTGGGACGTCCGGATCTCGTTCCTCTTCCGCCGCCTCCCTCAATGCTGCCACCCCCGGCATGAACACCAGCTGCAGCCTCTCGAAGGTCTTGAGCTTCTTCAAAAGGGCGATGCGCAGTTCTTGAATCTGGCTTGACCTGTCGGCGGTCACCAAAGTCACCCCCTTCACCTCCGCCTTGATGCGGCGCCTGGGAATCATCGTCAGTACATTGCCTTCGGAAATCACCACCCAACTCACTGAGCTTCCTCCAGCTGTAGCCCGCCTTTGAGGAACGCGGAGGCCGTCGACTGTGTCGTGCTCAGAGACGTCCGGCCCTCCGCCGCCTCCGCCGTCTCCGCAGCCTTCAACTCCAGGAACACAGCGGCCTCGCTCACGCCTCCTACGCGGCCTTGTTAGAAAATCGTACAGGGTCGATTATCTTTAACGCGCACGCACCATTCTTGCCTTCGTGACAGTACGGGTTAGGCTGCGACTTATCCGCAAGCCAGGCTTTGATCCGCGCATTCCAGTCGCGCCGTAAATCGCTGGACAGTGTCTCGTCTACGTCCCGGAAATTTTGCACTTGCTTGTCGCGCTCTGCAATAGCGACGATAAGCTTGCGCGCGAGGGTATCACCTGCTCAAACACATTAAATCGGACTCAGGATGCACCGCAGCCACGACACACGTACCTTGCCCGATATTCTTCTCGAAGTTAAGATGATCCACCTTGTTCTCGATCTGGTCATGACGCGCCCCATCCCCCATCTCCTTCGTCGAGAACCCGATCGGATTTAGAATCGCCCAGGTCCTCTCGATTCCCTCGCCGTCCGTCCTTCCTACCCCCTCCGTAAAACTCAAGGAGTTCTGCGTCTGGCACCCGATCTCGTGCGCGACGGCGTGCCAAACTGGCAGCGCGTATTGGATCTCGAAATCCTCGAGATCCGTCATGATGGGGGTTGTCGCCGCGATCTTCTTCGCCCGCTCAGGAAGGTGAATCTTCCACTGGCAGGCAATATCGTACGATATGGCCAGGAGAACCACCGCGACTCCCGCCAGGGCCGACAGGAATATATAATCCATGTTTGCGTAGCTGCCAACGTCGTCAGATTTCTCTTTTCTAACTCTTCACCAGACGCCGCGAGACTCACCGTTCTCCTTTTTGCAAGTCGCCCAACCCGAGCGGGCGCACGACACCATGGCGGGCGCAAACACAGCCGCCCACCCCCGACACTCGCAAACCGGTCGTTAGGCGCGTCTCCTTTTGTAACAAAGCCGCAAAGGCGATACAGGAGCTGACCTATATCCCGCCCCTCGTGAGTTTGGCGTTCCTCATCCGCAGAATAACATAGCTTACATCCTTCTCCGCGACGTATTTCCGTAGGTGCTCCTTGTATGCCGCCGACTCCACGAAGTATGACATCCCCGACCCCAACGAAGGGTCTTGGTGCTCATTCGCGCGGAGCCGGTTCTTCAGGCGGAAGTTGGCGTCCAGCGCCAGAAGCAGCATGTACAAGAAACTTCCGGCCGATCAGCTTTGCCACCGGCCACGCGCACGCCGACAATTACTCACCGATATTTCGCGTCCACGTTCTTCCAGCCGTCCGGCAAGTTCTTTCCGTCGTGTGGACACGTCCAACACAGGACTGCCATACCTCCCGGCTTTGTCGTAGCCAGGCCGTCATCCTCTTGGGCGCATCCGGCTCGTTTTGCCTGCTGCAGGAAAGCGAACTGGCGGCTCATGCGGGAGAAGGCTTTGTAACGATCCTGGGTGTGTGTGGCGCAAATTAGCATCACCCCCAGCTAGCAAGCGCATCTTCGGAAAAACGCACCGGCACAGCCGACAGTCGCAGAGGATCTGTCAGGCGTTCCAATGTCCCGACGAAGTCGTGCGCGGTAACATTCCCGACGACGTTCAGCAGGCGAAATAGCTCCAGCACCTGAAAAGTGGCGCAGGTGCCCGGGTCGACCGTGGTGGCAGGGTACCACCCATTGCCGAGTAGCTGCTCGAGATTGTTGCGTCGTTCCGCCTTCTCGCAGTTGCAGTACTGCACATCCAGCGTAAAGATGCCGAGCACGTCCATGACCACCATGGAGCGCCGTGGCCCCGGGAAACGGCAAGGGAAGCCATGGTGACCAAGCTGATACACCAACCCCACCCCCGGGTGCGCACCGCACAGCGTAGCTTCAGTCCAGAATTCCCCGCTCCATTCCTACGTGGATACACAATGAGCAATATCCTTACTATTAAAGCATATTTTCGTACCTTCAAGCAATGAAGTGGAGTGAGTTCGTGCCTCGTCCGCACGCAGGTCTCGCATTGAAGAAACTCCCCGCATTGGACGCATCTGAAGAAACGGCCGCCGCCGCCCAAAGGCGCACCGCATGGGGCACACCTCGTATCGTGCAGGTAGTCCCCTAAGCCCTCACGCCGCATCGCAGCGTCGAAGAAGAACTGCGCCATCGCGCGCCATAGGCGCATCGGGTCGTCCTAGATCCGTGGTCAGAAAATTCACCAGATATAAAGCTGAAGTCCACGTACAGAGCTGGCGTAGCGCTTGCGCTTGCCAGTCGTGTCCTCGTCATCCAGCGAGACATCAAAGGATGAGACGGAATCGGCGACGGCCTGGACTTCGCCTAAATCCTCGTCCGGCACCGGAGTCCATTGAGCGTACTCATCGTCCAGTGCGTGGGGAGCCTTCCGCAGGCGTTTTTGAGGGCGGATATTCGAAAGCTCAGTAATCGTTCGCCTGCCGTCCGCAGAGATATGGATCCCCGCGTCGGCAACCAAGTGAGAAACGTCGGCGTCGAAGTGAACGTCTTCGTCGCGCGCTCGCGGCATCACGAAGGAAGGCAAAAGGATACGAGGCAACCTCCTCCTCCCGAACCAGCCAGCATCCAATCCATCATCAAAAGCAGGTGAAAAAACGAGGCGCCTCTCAAGCAACGCTGCAGGCGTGAAGATCAAAGATGGTACGCGCGTAACGCAATCACGTGCCACACACAAACAATTCCACTAATCGCAACGCGCCCGGCTGCTCCCCCAAGTCTGTCGCCCCAGCACTAATCAAGGCGCATTGAACCTCTTCGTATCTCCTCGCGGCGCGCGCAATACGTTTCTCCACAGCTTGTATCAACCTCCGTGAGCGCTCCCTTTCATTGATGCCCCTGTCAACTTGATTCCGAAGTCTCATCAGACGCGCACGAGCTCGCAGCCCGACGCGCAGATTTCGTACGGCGTCCGCACACATCGCCAGTAGGACCTGTACTTCCAGGCTAGACCGCGGACACAGCGCCTATAAGTAAATCCCATACGGCAAAAGGATCGTCACTCGACTCACTTGGCTTTGTTCTCCTCCTCTGACACGGCGGACATGATCGTAGTTTGAGAAGACTTTTTTTTTCGTGACCCGAAATAATAAATACATGCATTTAAAAAAAAAAAAAACTACGTCGAGCAAAGACATTCGCGACACCACAGTTCCTGCACGCCGTCCGCGAGGTTGATCAGTCTAACCGTGAGCACAATGGAGGGGTTCGGGCACGGAAGACCCTCGTGCCCGAGCTGGTGTATGAACCCAACATCGCGTAAAGTCCTTCGCTGCCATCGATTGTCGACCCACTCCTGAACGGCGCGATAAGAGAAACGACTACGCAGGAAGATAGAAAACA
This sequence comes from Mycena galericulata, assembly GCA_029289565.1. NCBI lineage: Eukaryota > Fungi > Basidiomycota > Agaricomycetes > Agaricales > Mycenaceae > Mycena > Mycena galericulata. The sequence goes on from JARKIA010000094.1 coordinate 448,927, forward strand.
CACCTCGATCCGATGAGTCGGGTTCTGCTCGTGCGCGATCCTGATGCAGACATCGCACGCTGGGAGTTGGTGATGGCAGCCTCGCTGGTGGCAACGGAAGAGGTTTGCGTCCTCGATCCCGACTCGGCACCAGGCACACTGCTCAGGCCCAACGCTCTCGCGCGCCGCATAACGAGTCGCAGACGCTTGGATGTACGCCGGATCCGTCTGCATCGTCCGAATGACGTTTTTCGCGATCAAGAGCTGCTCCTCCATCTCCAAGCGATCCACTGTTCGGCTCAACTCGGTGAGTACGCGGACCTCGTTGGGATCGGGTTCATCCCCCGAGGTGGAGCCTGCGTCGGACTCTGCGTCGGAGTCCTCATCGTCGGAAGTGTGTTCAGCCTCGGGGCGGGGCTCGGCCTCAGCGGTCTCGTTGCGCGGGGTAGTAGGCTCTGAGGACATGATGGGGGCGGATTGCTCAGTTCTCAATTCACACATGTTAATTTACTTATCTCTCGATTCAGCTCAAGATCCGCATCGCCGGCGAGGTGCAACCGGTGTGATTGAAAACAAGGGAAGGCACGAGATATCAACCGCTAAGGTAAGAAAGTATCAACCGCCAAGGCCAAAATTCATTCCCCCAATCTTGTCCGCATCAAAGTTTTGCTTGTATCTGAGAAAGAGTGAGGACGGGGAGAGGAATGGAAGGGAGCCATGAATAAACGTACTGGCCTCGCGTTCTGCTGCCTGCACAAGGCGTACCTGGAAAATTTGTCGTCAAGTCAGAACAGCCGGGCGTCGAAGTCATCACCATACCCGCGCGTATCGGCATCACGGGCCCATGCGTTCTCCAAACCTTCCCCGTCGGTGCGCCCGACGTTGCGGTACTGGCACGCGATGTCGTACGTGAGCACCAGCTGGTGGAGACCGAGACTCGATTGCAGACCATAATCTGCGTTCCAGCCACACTCGCCTTTCTGTAGGTCTAGTAGTAGTACAAGGCCCGTTAGTGGCAAGTAACCTGACATAAATGAGACCCACCGGTCCCACCCGCGCGAGTGATTTGGGACATCCAGTGATTATACGCCGCCCAGGGCGCGTAGTACGGCGCGACCTCTGCGTGGGATTTGCATAAAGACAACGCGTCGCCATGCAGTGGAATGACTCACCGACGTCTCCCAAAGTGTAAGGCTCCAAAGGCGGCACCTCGTCGGCGGCGGCGTCAGTGTCGGCGGCGGGCTTGGTGAGGGAGTGCAGAAGCCGGACGCCGTTGTCCCCTTCGGGGGCGCACGATTCCGAACGAGGACTCTCGTGGGTCTCCATATTGCCCACGTCGTTGGTCGAGGGATTTTCTTTGGCGGCCATAGTCTGGAATAACTTGAAACACCGCTTCTCGGCAAACGCAAAATATATAAGTCAGCACCCAGATATCAAAAAATCATCAGGAAATTCCAAGCAAGAAAATACATGTGTTCCCTTACGCCGCTTGCGCCGACGCTCATGTCCGTCTCAGGCGAGTAGAGAGGCATGGGTTATGCAACAATTCACTGACTTTTATCTTTGCGCAGCGCCACGCCCCACGCGCCAGACCCTCAGGCGCTCGGCGCTTCCTCCTCTCGGGCGTCCAATCGCATCGGCCATGACCTATGACATTTTCGAACGCTTGGCTCGCCAGAACCGCCGCGAGCATCCCGCCTATCGAGGCGAGCATTCTGATGTTGACACTGACAGCGACGACGAGTCAGATAACCTCGACGGAGAAGAGCACCTCCTCGACTTGCATTACATCATGTCGAAGGGCCGCAGAGTCCGGCTGTTGGGAAGTCTTCAGCGCGAGCACGCAGCGCGCATTTTGGAGGCGAGAGAGGCGGCCAGAATCCTGCAGGCGGCGCGGAAGGCGTTCCCCAAGGATACTTCGCCAAGACCGCCGTGGACCGAGCAGCAGCGTACTCGAGAGGATACCGTACTCCCATATGACCGAGTACACACTCACACTGAAGTACTCCAGGAGGGATTCACCTTGGTAGAATGGAACGGCGGGTAGGTCGTCAGTGTTTTCTGTGCCGCGATTTTGACACGAGATACAGACACGCGTTGCCTTTTACAGATCGTACGGGACTCGTTATGGCAGTCGCTGGTGGGCTCTGTCAGGACGCAGACTCTGCGAGCATAATCCTAGAGGCGACACAAGCTTTTGAGTACGCGGCTGAAACGGCTAGGCGGCCTCCGCCGGGGGAGTTTGCGTCCCTCGATGCCGGGGTCTTGTTTCTTGAAGGCCAACCTGTGCGTGGGGATGCGGATGCGGGGTGGAGACGATAGCTAACCACTGCACGCACAGCGCCCGACCAACATGCGCGCGCCCAGCGTGCTCGATGCACTGGCGCTCGATTACCTAATCCAACACGTGGCCGTCAAGCGCTTGTGTGCGGGCGCAGACGGTATACTTCTCTACTTGTCCTGCAGAAGCGCGCCTCACACAACGTCTAGCGTTTTTCGAGGGCTTCTCTCCCAAAGCCTACCTGATCGCAACCTCACTCTCGGAATCGCTCTTTCAGGACCATCCGCATCTGGAGCGCGTAACAGCAGGTGTCTGGACCAACGTTACTTTCGACCTGGGCCCCCGTACGGTGACAGTGCCCCAATGCGGCTCGAGGCGTATCTTTCGCTGGTGGTGGATCGCCATCACCGCTCTCGGTCTCTTTGATCCAGAACGCGGCGGCCATTTAATACTATGGGATCTCGGACGCGTTTTGCGTTTCCCGCCCGGGAGCACAATCCTGTTGCCCGGGATCTTGTGCTATTCCATTGCCGCCATCCAACCCGGCGAGACTCGGTATTCGATCACTCAATACGCGGCTGCTCCCTCTGCATGGTCGCGATGGCCGGCAGCGACCCATCTCTTTTCCAAATTACATGAGCTCTCTTCTCTTCGTACTTAGCACATGAAATTGGAACGCCTACCAACGATACGCATGATAGAACTTGAGTGATTTGATGCAACCAAATGATGGGCTCCGACTCGCCGAGAGGTTTTCTGGCGCTCTCTTCAAGCACCACCATGTCGTTGAGCAGGGCGCTACCTGGCAACAGCCTGTTAACTCCCCTGGAGCTCGACGCCGGAGGCCATCTTGTTGAAGGACCCCGAGGTACAACCTCCTTTCTATCTTCTTTCTGTTACTTTACCACCAGCTAACATGCGCCCACTCAGTTCGTCCCCTCCGCGGTCACACGGCCGGGCGCCCTCCAGCCTCGGAGCCCGTATATGACCCAACGACGATTTGCGTAGCTCCGAGCGCGAGCGCGTCGCGAGGCAAAAAACGGCGAGTGCCTGTCGCCGAGTCCGACGAAGAGCGTGAATCGACGCGTGTTCGCGCTCGCATCGCCCGCCAAGACGCGCGAGAACGAGAAGCGGGCCGCCAGGCTGTGGCTGCCAGAATTGCGGCCCGCACCAATCCCGGGCCCGGGCGCACGCGCTTGGTCCGACGTCGGGATCCCGCCGTAGACGACGTTGGCGAACGGGAGGAGCGCGACCTGCCGCTGAGGCGCGAGTCCCTGTGGCTCACCGGTGGACGCCCCGCTGAAATTCCCGGGTGTAAGCCGCACCATCTCTGTGGCATCTGTTATGGTCCCAAATCCCATCCAGTCTCGTGAGTCGTTAGCTTGCTTTCGTGCGCGGTAGTTAATAGATTTTACGGGACAGGTACACATGCGGACATAGCCATTGCTATGTCTGCATCCGAGTCTGGCTGCAGCAAAGTTGGGCTTGCCCGGTGTGCAAGACGGTCATGCGCATCCCGCCTTTCAGGCATTTCGGGGAGGAGGACTCCATGGCGGCTGATTATCCGGACTGGGTCGATGAGAGCCGGGTGGACTATAGTTGGGATGGCCTGCGCTTTCCGAAACCCCCTCGCGTCCGTATTGCTCCAGACACGCCCTCGCCGTAGTTTAGCGAAATGTACATGTCGTCCCCCCCCCGAAACCCAAAAAAATTGATTTGTTGTCCTTGTGTCTAATCAGCGAGCCTCTGGAGCACACATAATGAAGAAATGCAGGACCCACCTCCATTTCGTGATGTTATAACAAGAAATTTGGCGAAGAAGCCTATTTTGCCGGGTCTATGACGAACTGACGACGCCTCTATGGCGAACTGATGACTCCTCAATCCGACGTAAAATAATGCATACCTATGCTCACCCAGCCACAAATAATATTCTGAGTAGACCAAACATCTTCTATGTATGCCTCACACCTCTCAAATATAATTGGTATTTCTTCGAGGCTGGGCGGTAAGTTGAGGACCGTGGACATGAAAACGCAGCAATTGACTGTTATTTGTGGTATACATCCTACTCTTGACCTCGACATTCTCAGCTCAATCTCTGTAAATCACTTAAATTTGGCATACTCGGCATTGTAAGTGAGTAATCTATGCCTCTGCCACAAAATCTGGCCTCAACGAAGTCTGTAGCGACTAGAAATGCCAGATTTATCGAAAATCAAGAAGCTGCGCCCCACCTCCACCATGCTCGCTCGTCGCCGTGCTGTCGCTAAGTACCGCGAGAAGTGAGTATGGAAGACGTCCTCCGACCATTTTCGCGTGTTAACCTCAACCAGAAATGCGGATGAACTCCGAGAAAAGGCCAGAGAACGTATGGCGAGGTGAGCTGACGGTGCCATCCTTTTTTTGTCGCTCAGTGGCGTATTCTCCCCGCTACAAAGGCTCAGGGAGAGGGTTAGAAATGAGCCAGTCCTTCTTCAGGCTTCGCAAGAGCGCGCGCGCGAGGCCAGCCGCCAGTATCGTGCAAAGTGGGTAATTTTTTTTTTTGCCTTCGAATTTTCTAACATATTTCTGCTCTACTATGATTTTAGACATGGAGAATTGGTGGCTCATCGACTGCGTGTTCGTCGAATGGAGTGAGTCGACCCCCTCCCCCCACCAGCGCGCCAGCGAGGACTAATACAGCCCAGGGCCTTCGAGCAGAAGTATGGCAGGCAAGCGTGGCTCGAGCGCTCGCAGAAGCTCGACGCCCAGCGGCGCGAAGCGCGTGAAGAGGCGGAGTGGCGTGAGTACGAGCAGGAGCTGAAACGCCGCGAGCGCGAGCGCGAGGCGGCTGAGACGCTAGGTTCCTTGGCCCGCACCCAAGGCCAGTAAGCGAGGCTAGGCGAGCGTCTAATTAGCGTACAGTCGTACATACAGTCTGTCGTGATAGTCTATTCTTCCATCGTCCCCAATTGACTCGTAACACTTGGCTCCCTCCCTCTTCCCTGTAGAATCCGTCTGAGACACGCAGGAGGAAAAAACAAAATGATTGTATTATTCAATGGAAAAGAGGTACTAGGTACATGTATCATTCAGCGCGCTGCCGCTCGACCGAAACTTCTCCTCGGACAGTGGCGCGCGCAAACTTCGCTTGCGCCTCGGCAAAAGTGGCCACGCTCTCATGCACGGAGCGCTTGATTCCGAGAACGTTGAGGGCGCATTCGAGACTGGAGTGGTTCGTGAGATGCGCCAAGAAAAATGGAACGGAAATCAATGCTTACTTGGTCGGAAAGATGCCCGGGTTGACACCTGCATACACCACATACCACCGATCACTCAGCTGGCGGGTGGGGAGTTCCGGGACGGCGAGAGTCGTGTGATCGGCGACAGGGAGGGGCGCGCTGGCGATGGAGCGGGGTAGGGCGGACCACTCACTTGCGCTCGAAGTCCAGCCCTGGTCCACCGCGTGCTGGAACGCGGTCTGCGCCATGGCTAGCGACTGATAGCCTTGATGGACCGCGAAACTCAATCCGGAGGTGGCGTCAGTGACTTCCGCCCTAAAACCCAAATCATGAGACGCAGGCGGCCATGGCGAAATCAAGAAGGTACAGTACCATGTGTGCATCACTCCGGTACTGCGCCCCCGGAATACAACGTAGGCGGCTTTGATGCCGCGCCGCTTCGCGGGTTTGGGGTGTACCGCATGGGCATGTCCGCCCGTGCCCTGCGTCGCGTGAGCGGCTTCAGACCTAGAATAGATTAAGCTTGGCTCGCGCGCAGCAATCAATCGAGTTGTTACCAATCGGGGGTGTACCCTGACTTGGTGGGGGAGGAAAATCTGTAGAGAGTCGGCGTGACATACGGGGGAGGCTGCGGCTCGCGATGAGTTGCGCGAGGTGGAGTGGCGGGCAGTGGGAGCGACGGCGGCGTCTTTTTCTTGCCACTCGGTTGCTTGGCAGGAGCGGAAGTGTGGCGTGCTGGGGTAAATGATGATGGCACATGAAAAGCTGCTCCGTGTCAAAAAAAGCCGACTTACGCTCAGTTGGACAGCGGCCTTCTTCTTGTTCTTCCAATGTGAGGCTGGCCCAGATCTCGTCGATGTCGTAGACAGGAACAGGGGAGGATGCGCGAGGTGGAATTGCGGGCAGCGGGGGCGACGGCGGCGCCTTTGCCTTTGCCTTGTTACTCGGTTGCTTGACGGGAGCGGAAGGGGCATCGGAAGCGTGACCTAGGATGATGGCAGCTGAAAAGCTGCGCCGTGCCCCAAAAAAATTAAAGACTTACGCTCAGTTTCTCGACGGTTGTCTTCTTGTTCTTCCAATGTGAGGCTGGCCAAAATTTCGTCGATGTCGTAGAGAGGAAGAGGGGAGGAGGGCCTGCTGTGCACCATGGTGGAAGATAAGAAACAGGGCGGGCGGCCGTGATATTAGAGAAGCGGGAGATCAAATCAATCAGACGCAGTACAAGATCGCCCAACCAACCTGGAATGGTTTGGGAGAGGCTGCGGACGTTAGCTGCAGAGTTGGTGGTTCCGAGCGTTGTTTCCGTCATCCGTTCGTCGGAAGAGAGCTGCAGGTTGGTACAGTGCCTATGTTGCCTAGTCAGTTCCGCATTTGTACACCACAACGCCGACGTACGAAAAAGGCATTTTGATGGATTCCGAATGGGGAAGAGGCTTGGCAGGCACAGAAAGATGAAGAGAAAAAAATATTTATTGTGCGAACGACTACGATTTGTGCGAGAGTTTATATAAGTGTACAGCCCACCTAGCTACTCCATGAGTGATGAGAGAAAATAAGTAAGAAAAAGGGACGGACCGTTTGACGAGTTCATTGAGGTGGGGGATGTCGGCCTGATCCACGTCCAGGATCGGGAGGTCACGGTTGCTGACCTGAGCGTCTGTGGAAAGGGGGTGCTTCACGACGAGGACGCAGCCGAAGGGCGTCTGCGAGGGATCGGGCAACATTGCGGCGACGGCTTTGTTGGGATACTGGGTCTCCCACTCGGGATCGGTTCCATGCGTGCAGCCGGTGAAGATGGTGAAGGCGACGTCGGGAAGAGCGCGGTGTTTGAGGTAGGGCTTGAGGCAGCGGTCGCAGAGGGCGGGATTGGGTTCGAAGACCGCAGCAACTACGAGCGCGTTGTTAGCTCCGAGGGTGGGAGCGTCCGAGAGAAAGTCGATGTTGATGAGATGGCGGTCGACGACGCCCCAGGGGTACAAGAGAGCTTTGCGTACGATAAGAGTCTGCGGAAGAGAATAAGTACGAGGGAATAGGCGGCGTAAAAAAAGTAAAAAAAGTGACGAACTGGGGGGCTCATAGAAGTAGGAGGGGAAGTATACGTGTCAGAGATAGGCGTCGGCTTGTGATAAATAATTGTGTTTGAGGATTGGTACCGAGATCTTTGGGAGGGATCACGTTGTCTCTCTCGAACTTGTTGACTACTCGCCTCGACCACGAGACTTCGACCGACACAATCCCTACTAAAACGCAGACCTGTAAGTCTTCACTCCTGCGCGCCGTTGAAAGCAGAGACGCGTACTGAAGGAGCACGCAGCGAAAGAATGCCCCCCCCCCGTAGAAAACGAGAGTGGAAGCGAAAAGCTAAGGCGGAGCGCAAGAGTTTGAAAATGTGGGCCGACGGCGCGCGCGAAGAGGTGTTGCGCCCCCACGTAGAGCCCTACGGCGATGCCCTTGACAGGGGGTGGAGGGCGGAGCGCGACTACGTGCAGATGGTGTGCAACGAGTATCACGCTCTGATCAGTTGGCGCCTGGAGGACCACGAAGAACCCGACGCGCCTCTTCCGAAATACGATCCGCTGGCTGCGCCGGTCGTCGAAGAGCTTTCGGATGAGGAGAGGGCGGCGAGACATGCACGCCGCGAAGTGCTGAATGGTGTACGTAATCTGTCACGATGTGACAACACGTGTGCTAACAACCAACTCCTCCAGCGGATTCGTCGCTGGCTGAAATACCGGGTCCACGCTCTTCGCCGCTCGCTCACCTCCAAGACCAATGGTCGGACTCCGTTCTCGGTTCTCCTGGCGAAGCTGGCCAACATGAAAGTCCCACCGAAGGCGCGACAAGCACATCAGCAATATATGCACGAATGCTGGAGCACGATATTACCCCAAATCGAGGCAGAATGGGCGAAGGTTACTGTCAACAAGGACGGCTCCGCCAAGACTAAGAAAAGCGCGGATGCGGCGTTCCGAAACAAGGTCACTATGGATCTATTCAAAGCGTTGCCAGAGGCAGAGCAAGCTGCGTTCCGTGCACGGGCAACGGAGGAGGCGCGCGCGTCGAAGGCAGCCTACGCCAAACATATGAAGGATGGCCCTTCCCGGACGCCAGCGGACCGCCAAAAGTAAGTCTGTGGGGTGTCTGTCTGGTGGGCGACAAAACTGACGATACTTACCTCTAGATGTATCGACAATCTCGGCCCCTTTTTGACGCCCATAATGAAGGGAATTCAAGACTACACCGGCCTGCAGGGCGTTATCATACTGGGCGGACCGATCCCCAAGTACAACGGGGAGATTAGTACGGTGCAGTGCGTCGACTGATTTTTTTATTTGGCCTGATGCTAAACGGCTGTTGCGTAGTCTGTCTGTCGGGCGTAACCTCGCGAGCTCGCCTGCGGCATTCCCTACTTGGAACAAAGCAAGGTTCCAGCGCGACGTCGTCGAATTCATGAAAGAGTATCTGACGACCGCATACAGTGAGTAGCCTGGACCTGCGGGCCCAATAGGAGTGGCTTGCTTACGATTGATACTTGCAGCTTCTGAACAATGCGCCGAAGCTGCGCTTCCTCCCCCGGATCCGCTCGGAGAGGCACAATACAAGATGGATGTGGACGATGACGACTTCGACGACTCGGACTCCGACTCGGATTCCGACTCGGATTCAGGCTCGGAATCTGACTTGCAGTCCGACTCGGAATCCGATTCGGAGGAACGGGGGAGGAAAGTAAAGGGGAAAGGCAAGCAGAAGAAGCCGGAGAAGGGCAAGGGTGCGGCAGGGGCGAAGAGGAAGCGTGCTGAGAAGGAGAACGAGTTGGGCGGCGGCGGGCCGGCAGCGAAAAAGGCGAAGACTGCGGGCGCGCAACTTCGAGGCCCGCTAGCGGGTGGGGAGGGCCCGCTGACGCAGGCGGAGACAGAACGCGTCGCGGCGGCGGCAGCTGCCAAGAAGGAACGGGAGAAGGCTAGGAAGGAGGCCGCCGCGCTGGAGTTGTCGAGGCAACTTGGACGGCGGTACGAGGCCGAGCGTGAAGCGAACATACGTCGCAACGACGAGGCTCTCATTGCGCTCAAGCTCAAGCACGCAGGCTCTGACCTCTTTGGGAAGCCGAAACCCACGAACGCCCGGCCAAAACCGCGGCCTGGGCCCAAGACAGCGAAGGCGGCGGCGCCCCCGAGGAGGTCACCTCGCCATAGCGGAGGCGAGGGCGGCGGCGAGGGCAGCGGCGAGGGCAGCGGCGAGGGCAGCGGCGAGGGCGGGGGGGAGGGTAGCGGCGAGGGCGGGGGGGATGTGGAGATGGTCGACGTGAGCAGGGAGGGCAACGGCGGCGGCAACGGAGGCGGCGAGGAGGGCGGGCGGCGGTGGCGGCGAGATCGCTGGCGCGCCCTCCGCCCCTGTCACCACGGAAGGCGTGTCGGGCGAAACTCCTGCGACGCCGCGGGCGCGCGATGCGCCACCGTCCTCCACCATTAACGGAGAAGGCGCGCCTACCACGAGCTCCACCGCTGGCGGCCCCACAAGGATGAATGAAGGCGGGGTTGGCGGGGGGGCGAACGAACCTGTGGTCGTGCTCGTCCCCCCCTCTGCCCCAGCCTGGTTTGCGGATGCGTTTGGCCAGGTCTCGGAGGTGGAGATCGGGCCGACATATTTGGAGGTGCTGAAGGGATTCGTGGAGCTCGAGGCGATGTATGGGTTCGAGAAGGGGAGTGCGAACGCGAAGCTGTCCGCCGTGGAGCGGCCTCGACAAGTCGCGGAGTGGATCAGGGGTGGGAGAGGCGGACGCAAGAAGGCGCCGCCTGCGATCCCCGCAGTTGACGCGTTTGCGGTGCAGTGGTGGTCTTGGTGGACAGGAATGCAGCCCGCGTGGCGCGAGCAAGCGAACGGGAAGCCGGTGCGGGTAGAAGCAGGAGGGGAGGAGTGGGGAGAGCTTGTGTGCCCTGGCCTTAACGGGTTCTTGAGCGTCGTCGCGACGCTGTATTGGTGGGGATGCGCGGAGAAGGCGGGAGTGGAGGGAAAGATTTCGGCGGGGTGGGAGGAGGCGGCGGCCGATGTGATTTGGGTGCTGCGCAGCCTGAAAGCTGCTGCCGCTCCTTCGTGAAAAGTGGGCTCTCTTGCGCTCCGTAGTTTTGGATTGCGCTGCGTCGCAAAAACGTATTTATTATTCTGCTTCAGTGCTGTCTTGGACATTGGGGATCGCGGGTTACATTTTATATACTTTCAGTCTACATGTACTAGTACTATTTAAATTTTAGGTGTGATTCACGCTCGAGGTGGGTGGTTTGTAAGATGAGACGGTGGATTGGGGTGGACTTGACGAATTTTGAAGGAAGGTGGATTATGTAATCTTTGGACTTGGGAGTACGAAAACATTTGGATGTGGCGGAGGTGTGAAGGGGGGGGAGTAAGTATTTGATGGTAATAGATTTTAAGGAGATTTAAATAAGCATAGGTTGGAAACCATGGGGTATGGAAGCGGCGGGGGCGAGGGGGAGCGCGCGGCGGCAAGGGCGCGGGGGGCGGGAGCGCGGGACGGATGGGCTGGATAAACGAGGGCAGTGTCGTGTGGGAGCAAGAGCGCGCGACGAATCCGTGGCGGGCGGGAGCGGGCGGGCGGCGGGGGCGGGGGCGGGAGCGGGAGCGCTAAAAAATTCAAATAAAAGCTGAAGTTCGAGCGAGACGTAGAGGCGCGTCCCCTCGGCCGCATTGATTTTATTTTATCCGGGGGGGAGCAAGCGGCAGGGCGGGGCAGGGCGGGGCAGGGCGGGCGGCTGCGGCGGCGGCCGCGGCGGTGAGCAAGCGGCGGGCCGAGTAGGTGGGGCGGCTGAATGGAATATGGCGTGGGAGAGGGGAGAGAGAAGCATGAGGAAGGAACGATAGGGGCCCGAGGCGGGGGCGGGGAGGGAGGGGGAGCAAGCGGCGGGGCGGGGCGGGGGCAGGGCGACAGCTTTAGGAGGAAACACAGAACAACAAACGTGCCGCCGTGATGCGGAACGCTTTTGTGGCCGAAAGGAAGCGCATACAGAATAGGGTAAAGAAATCAACCCAATCGGGAAGGGAGGAAATGGGTGCTAAAAGAGCATCCAAATGGGGGCAGGGCGTGGCTGGGCCCCCATTATATAGCCGGGTTATTATATATAATACAGTGTATGGCTACAGCCAGGGGGTGGCTAACTCCATACATAAAGCAATCGCATGCCATGGCTACAGCCTGGTATTTATCCTTTATACTACAGCTAGGGCTCGCTCCGGCACCTCCGGTCATGTTGCGACGCACCATTCTCGTTGTTCTCGATATCGCTATCGAGCTCGTCGTTCTCCTCGTCTCCGTCATCGTCCGCGCGTTCCGGGGTCTCCGTCCGGGCCCACTCGATAGGCTCCTCCTCGTCAAACTCCGGGTCCTCGACATCGAGGTCCGCCAGGCGCTGCACGACCTGCGCTGCCCTCGCGGCCGCCTCCTGGAGCTCCGCCGCCTCCGCCTCATGCGCCGCGAGAATTTCGGCTCGACGAGCTTCGCGCTGCTCGCGCCACCTACGCGCTACCTCCTCCCGCACCTCCGCCGACGACGCGCGGCCCTTCCCCTTCGAAGCGCCGCCGGAGCCGCCCCCGACGTCCCCGGGCGACTCCTCACGTCCGTCGTTGTTGTTCCCGTCGTCTTCCATTGCGATGTGGGTTGGATGTACCGGGATGGTGGTGGTAAGAGAGAGAGAGTTGTTATGACTCGAAAACCAACAGCACGTGACTTTTTGATCTTGTTTATTTTCTCACGATTCTCCATTGTTCTTTCGTCTTGGTTCCTCATGGGAGAGGAACCTAAGAGGGGGATACTGTTATATCCGTGCAGCCTCCCTCTGACGTCCGGCCAATTCCTGGCCATTATCCGCCCCCCTCCGGTACCGCCGGAGCTCCGGTCATTGACCGGAGCCTCTGGACGTCCGTGTATCATCGGGTTTTTACGCAATGAAGGATTACTGAGCGTTTCCCATTTATCCGTCTTCTCATCTTCTTCCTTATTGTCTTAGGACTTATCATCACTTCCTCCAACACGCTCTATTGTTTAGAACCACCCTCCTTCCTATTATGGAATACAATTAGCTACTTAGTATATATATCACTTTAATACGTCTTGTACTTCAGATTGATAATTAACGTTGCTTGGCTCTAACTCCTTGCACTGAGTCGCCTTTGCACTCCTCGTCCTCCTCCGGTACCTCCGGTCGTCGTCCTCTATACCGGACTACCTGCCGGTCAAGGTAGTCGCTCACCCTTTACCCCCTGTGGTGTTGCGATCACTCGTATACAGCCCGGACCCTCCGTCGGACCTCCGGCACTTCTGGTCCTTCATCTCCGGCTCGGTATATAACACGGTGACTGACTCTTCGAAAGAAAAGTGATTGAAGGGTTACGTAATTTTTTGGTTTAGGCTAGATCTACAAGCGCGCCGGGGCGCTTCGTCTAAAGTGTTGAAAATTGGAAATCGACCTTTGGAAGCTTGAAGCGACCAAAGTCGTCGCGTCGTCGTGGCTGTTGATGTTTGGTTGATGTCCTCCGGCGCCAATTCGGCGCCAAACCTCGGTGATCTCCTGTCGGAGTTTAAAGCGTTCGGACAGGCATTATTTTATCAAGACAAGAGTGAACACACAACTTGAACGTCACGATATTCGTGCATTTGAATGAGCCATAGTGACATGTTATTGATGATTTTTTGAAAGAACTGAAACAGCGAATACTGTATATACCTGTAGTGAAGCAACGGTCACGCTCACGGTGGGGGCCGTTGCGTTGCTTTTTTCCGGCAGGGTCACGTTCACGGTGAGGACCGTTGCTTTTGAACCACCGTGACATTTTTTGAAAAAAGTGAGAATAATAATATTCCTACATCTTATACACATCCTCCTCATTGTTAGATGGTTCATCAGCATTCCTTTTATTTTTGAGATCTTGTGAGAGCCACTTTTGTCAATATCCTTGATTGTTGTTGCATTTTTAAGCAACAGTCACAGTCCCGACCCCGAGCGTTGCCTGTGAAAAAGGCAACGAGAATGTCACGGTCCCTCGAGCGTTGCTTCACTACAGGTATATACAGTACCTCGGCTCTTCATGAGGACAAGTTCCAGATTGACGAGATAGAGAATGAGCGAGTGTAACTGTAATAAGGCGATGGCGGAGGCGGGGAATATAGAGTTGATGAGATGGGAGGCACTGGTGACAAGAGAATGGGATTGAAAAACTGGAAACCCATGTTGCGAGCTTGAAATCGAATTTGAATGCTAAGACGTGCAAACTTCCTATTTCATAAGCCCCAGACAACGATGGGTAGGATCGAGGACACCAATCAGAAAGAGGTTAAGGGACTTGAGAGAGAGATGCGTTGGAAATAACTGTGAAAAATGCGCGAAATTGAGGAATGTGGCGTTGTAGAGTTCCGTCTTTTCTACTGAATACTGGGAGGCGAGTTTCGCTGGATTCAACCACACAGATTCTGCGAGTTCGATACCAGAGTCTGTACGTACGAGCATAATTATTGCATCTTTAGCCTCCAGAGATGTGCGAGGAGCTGCAATTCCAGTTTCGAATTGTACCGAGTTGAAGGGATAAGTACATGGAGAACGGAAGACGCCAGATGAGATATTCGGGACTCTTCAGGAGACAAAGAGGGCATCGGAAATAATTTTCCGGGGGGGTGTCCATTTGCAGGAAATCGTTTCGAAAAGCTTGGTCTGGTCCAAAGACGAGAGATGAGGGAAATATCTTTGAGCTGGGATAATGGAGTGTGGGGCAGGATTTGCATATGGAGTCGGAATGGACATCCAGAGGAAGCTGTGTTCTGGTCAACGCAAGCGATTTACCGCTGGATTCTGGTAGCTTCGGCCTTGACGAGCTGGACCATGACCGCTCATTCCAGGGCGATATCAATAGATTTGCTTTATTTCTGCGCCGGATAATAATAGCCTGGATTTCCACGCGTCATGGTCACGTGTGTTGATTCCGCGTTTTCAGTGCTTCACGCTTGTCATCGACCGTCACGATTGAGAGGCGCCTGAACCATTCAGAAAGGTTGTTGCGTCCCCCGTTGCGTGGATATTTCGATTACAGGTTGGCTCGGGAGACGATCTTACGGCCACGAGTCGACGACAGATATACATAGACTACACGACAATCTCCGTTCCAAAGCTGTGGGCCGTGCCAGCGAAGTGCTGCGGAGAACCGCCACTATTCATATAAAAGACAAGTGCGTAACATGGGCCCAGCCAGTGCGGGACCTCAACTTTTGCTCAGGTGTTGGATACGCGCGCTCACAGCGCCCGCCCGAGGGAGTATGCATACTCAGCCGCTCCGGACCGTGACATTCCTGCTTCCCGGAATGTCCAGCCGTAATATTCAAGTGGCTACAAGATTCACTTTTCTGGCCTTTTTCTTGCTAGCCCTTGTTACTCCGCTGGTGTCCGCGCAACTCCGTACGCAATACAACAGCGACTCTGAAGCATTATTCATTTTTTGATTCTAGGTGTTGGAAACCTTACCCACGTCCTACCGCAATGTGTGACTCAATGCGACGCTTATGATGTAATGAACACCGTCCGTATTTTCCCCAGTACCTCTCAATACCGCGCTGACCGGTTATCAACAGGAATGCAACAACGTCGGCGTATACGAAATAACGTACATATACTGTGAATGCACGCCCCCGAACTTCCAAATCATTGAGGACTGCTTCAATTGCCAGTCGGTCAACGCGACACAAGAGGCGGAGATGCAGGAGTTGCTAGACGGTGGGTGATACATCGTTTTACGTCTCGTTCCTTTCGACGGGCTAACTTGGTCGCAGATATCGTCAACAATTGCAACAACAAACTGACTTCTCCGGACTCGACCCTTTCGATATCGTCTCAGCAAATTGTGCCGAGTGCCGGTGCCAGTTCTGAAACCAAAACTTCGAACTCATCCCGTTCCAAGATTGTACGCCCCAGGCTACAGAGCACTGGCGTCATCATTTCTATTTTGGTATCCTTTCTTGGTAGATGGACGTAGAAGGCTGGTTCAAGCAGTAATGTATCGATATCACCCGATTTTATGCTATGGATTCTGCGAGTGTGGGTTATGGTATGTTGTATCTTCTGTATATACGACGCCGATACAATCCTTGACTGTCACTCATTGATGAGAGTAGAGTTCCGAATCCATGGTTTGAGCAGACTGGACCCGCTCGATTTTTCGCAGCCCAGAGCCGACCTCGTGTTGATATCGCACGTCATCCTATGGAACGGTCGTCTTTGGAGAGTTTGCCTAATGACGATGCAACTATTGCATCGACGACGGCTGGGTCTGGTAGCTCTCAGTTGCTCCAGGTAGGTAGGTAGGTAGATATATTCCGGTGCGGTCCCGTTAAGAAACAGCCGGGGCCCGTACTACATACATCGCGTCCTCAGTGTGCTCATCGTCTTCCAATCGGCTGGATTGCGCAAGACAACTTTAGACAAGTAACGTATATTATTATGTTGTTCCAACTTTGGACTGCACTGACCAGGTCATCGCCATGTCGTTGTAGAAGAGATGATAAACTACTACCCGAACAGGGACAGTGGCAGAAGCCCGCCTGGTAAGAACGTGAATCTAAACTGTCCCCAGGATCGGGGCATCCGTGCTTGGATATCTTCTGCTAGCCACGCCAATTTTTGGTCAGAACGGTCACCATCATGACCATAATCAGTGACGCAAAATTTTATTTCCGCGTTCGCGGACGAAGGTAGCTGCTGCGAAAGCAGAATCAGGGAGTCGTCGAGTGCGGCCCAATCAAAATCAGCGAGAGAATCCAGCGCGGCCGAGTAGGATGAGAATGTGAAGGCTGTCAAGTGGGGAGAGGCGCAGCGGCGCAGGATGGCCGGTAACCTCGTTAAATGTTGGTTTGTTAAATCGGGGGTCCTATTTATCCGACCTGGTGCACGCAGGTGCATGTCACGCTCGAGTGCCCTGACGGGGTCGTCAGCTAATATGTCGGTGACATGGAGCGTTCGCAGGCCGGTGTTGTGGCGGAGGTCGACGTCGTCGCAAAATTTCCCTTGATCGCGCTGATTGGACTCAAACCCTATTTCCAGGTGCTCGAGCCTATTGCCGAGACTCTGAAGGAACAAGCCAATGGACTGCGTTTGAGCTGCCGCAATCTTTTTCAAGCGGACTGTCCTGCAGGTCAGATTGGATCCCGTGGTGGCATTGAAAACCTCCAGGACGTCCAAGCCTTTTGCTTTTTCACAGTCAAGAGACAACTGTTCTATTGAATTCGCCCGCGAGTAATGAATGATGGGAGCTGGTGGAGACGGCGGCCTATGTATTAATGAGCGATTGCTTAACGCGCCAAAGAATTGCATACGGTGCAGGTATTTTTCCCGCCCAAAAAGCAATGTGTTTCGAGGTCACGTCCGAAAATCCCCAATCGATTGCTTTGCTTAAAGCGATGTTTAGCGAGCTCAGGGAGGAGCAACACTCCAGCAGGGAAAAAAGCTGAAGGCTGGATTTGACAGTTCCGTCCAACGACAAGTCGGCTAAATTTCCCAGACTGGACAAGTAGTCTTGGATGGGCTGTATCCCGAGTTCGAAGCTCCATTTGTCGAAATGCATCGAAGAAACTGCCGGCATTATCGAGAGTGTCTGGAACACTGTAGGGAAGTCCTCCGCTTTGATATCGATCCCGTTCAATGAAAGGTGTGTGACGAATGGAATGAAGGTGCATGACTCGTTTAATAACATCGAGAGAAAAGCCGTAGTTGTTCGGCCCTTATATTCCCTGGAGTTGCGGAACTGGGTGTTAACATGGGAGAAAAGCTGACGTCTTGTGGGAGGCAGCCATGCGCGACACACGAGACTGTACTGTGCCCAGTCCCGGTGACCCAGCTGCAGATCGGCGTAATCATCGAGGACCGAATCCACAAGCTCTTGAGGAAATTCTCTCATAGTTAAGTCCCTATTAGACCTAGCCTGCATTAAAAATCAGGCTTCTCGTAGATACTAAGAGGAATTGCGCATACCACAGAAGTAAGTTCAAGCGCTTTTCAAGCCAGTCAAGTCGGACAAGAAGTCGGTGGCGAGTAGCCAAACAAACTGCCCAGTCTGTTCATAAGTCAGTCTAAATGGAGAGGACACAGGGTATGAGTGTCACAGTAGCTTCACTTGGCCAGAATGTCCTGAACTTGTTGGGCCCTGGCGCGTTGACCACAGCGTTTGCGCAGAAAGTCAACCGGGAACACGGACCGGTCGCCAGGTACCCAATATGGATGTTTGGGCTGAACAAACAACGCGTCTTCCTGATCCTCCTCATCTCGTTTTTCCTTGCCGGCTTTTGTTTCTGCTGATAGGCTCTTGAACTCGTCAGGTTTTCTCCGAACTTATCTCCGACTCCAGCTCTCTTAGAATCGACGTCAAGGTTATTAATATCGGCCTGGCTTTCGACTTGCAAGTTCGAAGGATCGCAAATAGCTCATGCACGGCTGATGCCAATTCAAGGCTGGTATTCTACTCCCGAAGGATTCCATACAGCGTAATTCTGCAAAGTTTGACTTCCCCACATCATGGTTGGACCTGGCTTTGCGACTTGCCGCCACTCCGAGTCGCGCGTTTTTTTCCATCATTGGCGTTCGAAACTTTCCGGCCGCTTTAATCATTGTGGATTTATGGATCTATGGCCCCGCCTTCCTCGAGATCTTCTGGAACATACAGCCTTCTCCATCCTAAAATGAAACGCATAGGAAATAAATGCGATTTTCTAGCCGACTTGTACCATACTACACCGGCAGTCCGCCTCTTAGGATATCGACCTATGCAGAAAACCCTGCATTCGCTGCAGACAATGTATTAACGCTCATCGGTCACGAGGGTACTGCATGTAGGTGTCTTCCTGCCGTCAGCTATATGTAGGCCCCTTCCCGTCATTCCTCCCCAGCTCGTCTAAGCTAGATTCTAATGACTGCGATCTCCGCAGACCTGTGCTAGCATTTTTCTGGAAAGCAAGAATGATCTGTCAGTGTATCTATTCGACTCAATGACAACCCTCCGACGTTGTGTATGCATCACCTGGCAGAACACATGTTAGTGGCTATTCCAACAAAACCCCCCGACACGTAGACTGAAAGTACCTTTGTCAGATTTCGGTGGTCGCCTCAGCTGTATTCTTCTCGTTTCTAGGGTTATGATCTCTGTAGACCTGTGCTGACATTGTCTAGAAGGCAGGAATTTTCTTGAACAATCTGTCAACCTATTTTTCCATTCGATGACAACCCCGCCGTTGTGCGTTCAGCACCTGCAGAACATGTAGTAGTGGCTATTCCGATAACCCCTACGCTGCGATAACTGGATGAGGTACCTTTGTTAGATTTCCAGGGAAGCCTGGCCCATGTCCGCCAGGTGGATTCAGGCAAAGAAATCCGGGAAGCTGTACCTCAATGAACTTGTGCGAGCCGCAATCTATTCCGCGAATACTGTAGCGAGAAAGGAGTGTTGGTGAGTGTCTAGTCTCTTTTATTCTCTGCACTGGCCGACATTGACGTCGGCTCTGGCTCACTGATCGATGTGAAGGTGTCTATACCTGACATGGAGAGCTAAAATGTACGTCGCCGTTTTTAATTCAACCGAGACTCAGAAAGCGTCATTTTCGCTGAACCTACGTCCGTGGCGGCTTGGCAGGCACTGTTCTCGCAGAATCCTCGAGAAATTGGGGCCCAAACGAAGGGATGCGGCTATGTTACAGCTGTCCGAACCTCAGGCCTCAGATCTCAACCAAAAAGTACGACCCAGGTTCCTGGCAACATTATACATATCAGGTTCCCGTGCTCTTTCTTGTGCAATGGTGTTCAGGCAAGATCACCGAGTCGATGCTTACATGGTATATTTTTTTCATTTGGATCCACGGCTGTATGAATTTGTTTTCAGACCTTCGGCACAGCACTATGGCCGACTTGTTTGGCCCCTTTATTTCCAACCTCACATCCAAACCTCCACGCAGTACGCATCAAAGTGATGATCAAACATCAGTAAAATTGTGTCGGCGGCTGACAGAAAATGGAAAAGTTGTTGCGTTCTTTGCCAATGTTTCTACGCTCTCTGACATGTCCCCGACAGTCCCCCGACGTGCCCATGCTTGGAGTGTAACACTAGTGTAACGCCCAGGATCAGCGAAGACAACTGCAGCCGTTCGCTTGCTCAGAAGAATGGGCCTTGTGAACCACACATGGAAAGCGCACCCGCGCCGATCAAAGCTGCATATGGAATAAGCCGCTTATTCTTGTTTCACCACCGTACCTCGTTCCTGCTGTGCGGCAGTGCTCACTCTCCGCTGCTCTCCGGTGGGTATTGCAAAGCGCCTCGGGTTGGTGGGCGTTCAACAACACGCCGGTATGGATATCATTGGCGACTGTCTGAACGCCGCCCTACGAGAGAAACCATCTGCCACGGCCAAGCCTCGACGTCCATTTCGGTTGACAGCCGTGGCAGATCCATCAATGCGCCGTTCCTTTCCTGTGTATGTGTGTTCACGTCAGTTTTGGAGGGGCTTGTTCTTGACGCCCTTTTGTCCTTTCCCTCACTGTCCTTTCTCCGTTTTATTTCCCACTTTTATCTTCCTTCCCTTGACTCGCTCTCTTTATCTTTCATTTCTCGCTCTGACACGCGTATCAAGCTCGGCCTCTTAGCCCAGCGCTAACTGCGACACTCCGCCACCATATTCGGGTCTATTCATCATTTCAAACTCTTACACAGCTACACCGTTCCCCCCGGAGCGCGTCAGTACTTTAGGAGCTCCCGAACCAATGCCCACTACTCCTCCTCCCCCCTCTTCCAGCCCTTCTCCCTCCACAGCCTCATCAAAAGCACCCCCAGCGATCCCAATAGCCATTTCGGTCATTTGTGCTGTATTGCTCCTGTCTCTCATGCTTATCACTTTCCACCTGCGTCGCCGAAACAAGAAGGCTATCAGTGCCGCTCAGGCGCGCAAAGGGCGCGAGGCGCAAGCTGGCGAAACTGTTTCGCGCACACACCCTGCAGCATTGATGATTACACCCGTGGAGGGGAAAGGCACACCGCGTTTTGGTGAGCATTATGCGTCCCCCAGTGAACAATTGTTCACGACCATCATTAGTGCACACCCCTGGAACCAATATGCGCATTGCGACGCGCCGCGCCGACGGCGCCTGGGAGTTTGCTGACCCGCGCGCGCCATTCACGCCGGCCATAATCGCCGATGAAGCGGATGCAGCGCTCACTGCGACGCGTAACTCCTCCGCCGCCAGCGTCCTACTTCGGGCCAGCAGTCCTGACTCACGAGCTCCTTCGCCCTCGCAAGCCCAGAATTCCCCTTATTCGCACGCGAGCTACGGCCCTGGAAGTTCGACCGATCTCCTACCTCCACCAACCGCCGCTTCTGCTTCGCCATGGGGCGCGCCCACGACTCCGCGGACCGCCGACTCGGACCTCCCCGATCGCGCTCCCTGGCGGGCCGTCCACTCTCCGACGCCCTCCACGTCCGGGTCCACCTTCTTACCCGCGCCCTCAATCTCCTCCTCCCGCCCCAGCTCCGCCTTCTCCTCCAACGACTCATTCCTTGACCTGGAAGCCACCGAGCCGACATACGCCGACCCTTTCCGGTCACCAAAGCCCAGCGTGACGTCTGCGCGTAGTGCCCGTTTCCCCGCGTCGCTGTTGCGCTCCCCGCCTGCCTCTGCACGCGCGTCGCCTGAGCCGACTGTGCGCGTACCTCAAGCGCAGTCACGTGCTTCACCCTTACCGCGGCGCGGGGACGAGGGCGCGGACGCCGCGCAGTCGAGCCATCTGCGCCCTCCCCCTCAGACGCCGATGACCCCCGCCGCGTTCGCGAAAGAGGCCGAGTCGCGTGCCGCGCGGGAGATCCGGCGCGGGTACGAGCGCGTCGACCGACACTCCGAGTACGCTGAGCAGGACGATGGGCTGCCGTCGTACTAGGCTGAGCACTCGACGCCTATTCATTCCTTTGTTGTACTTATTGCTGTGCTGTTGCTTTCGCTGCATCGACCATGACATTGGGCATCAGGAACGGATAATGGTTATTTATTATATTTATTCGGTTGGAGCAAGTACATATAATATCTTACATACCTTGCATTTGTATAGTACCAAAACGTATATCAGTGTAATCTGCACAGCGTCGCTGTACCAGGACCCCTGAATATGGGTTCAAATGCCTGATGCCAATCCCGACAAATTTTGGGAAATTTTCGCGTTTGGCCTGTGTCAAATCCCGACAATTTTGCCCAAAATCCGGCGGAGGCCGGTGTCAAGTCCCGACAAAAACCTTTGGTTAGCGACCACTTTTTCGCCTGAAGCGCCTTGTTAGTGTATATAAATTGAAATTTTACTCAAAATTTCGTCTTGTTTGCACCGCAGGTTGAAAATTGGCTCAAAAAGACCGTTTGAGGCGAAATTTCCGGTGATTTCGGTGATTCCCGACAATTTTCGGCTAATTTTGGCGCCTAGGCCTGTGCCAATCCCGACAAATTTTGAAATTTTTTTGGATCCCAGTCCCGACAAATTGGGGCTGAGCTGGATCAGGCCTTAAGGGGGATATTCAGGGGTCCTGCTGTACCCTGATGTGTTAAATCAATGTCTTGGCTTGTCCTTGTTTGTACTGGAAAATGCGCGCGTGCCGGTCACGTGTATTCGTGTTCAAGTTCAAGAAATTTCAATTTCAATGTCTGATTCTGAACCATCATGTTGAAATCCTATAAGTAGGTGGGCCGTTTTGCTACCAGATTCCAGTATATTCTCAGGTAGGTACTGTGGCGAATCTCTTATACACTCGTCTGAGACACGTTCGATCAGGAACAGACCAAGAATCTGATCGAGGCTCGAACATGTCTGGGCCCGATTCTCATCCCGCTTCCACCACCATGGACGCCCCTCCCACGCTACTCTTGTCCGCCCTCATCTGGTCTGGCGTGCCAACGACGATGGCGGCGGGTGATGGGGTGGATGAACACGTTGGCACGTACATTGAAGCGTTGTCGGTACAGCTCAACAAGGGCGAGAACAATTCCGCACTGGGCGCCGTCGAATACGTCCCGGCGACACCGAGTGTATTTGAATACAGGCGCCATGCGTTCACGGAAACGGCGCCCTCCGAGGTCACCTACTACGGCCAGATCCTGGCAGAGAATATGCCCCCTCGAATTGCGATATGTCTCCCCGGCCGCGTCCCGTGGCCCGAGCGCTTTCGGCGCTGTGAATACGTATGTGCCCAGTGCCCGGTGTATTCGCGAAAGCCGGTGCTGAGTGGCTGAGCCATACAGCTCGAACGATCACGTAGGGGCCCGCCGTTCCTGTTCTGCGATGAAGATTGGAGCGGGGAACATGGGTTGCACCCCGAGACGGATTTTCACGGGATAGCGATTGTTACGCCAGATTTGCCGGGGCAGGGGGAGGGAGATGTACAGCCCGATTCAGACGAGGGGAAGGAGCCGGATTCGACGAAAGGGCTTGGATGGCGGGGGGCGTGGGCGACGGCGTTGTTAGAGCGGAAGGACAAGGGGGAACCGTTGGGGGAGAGGACTGAGATTATTTGGAACACGAGCGAGAACTCCACTTGGGGGATTCAGGTCCGTCTGCAAGTAAGCTTCTCGTCGGTGGTCCTTTTCGAGGAAAACTCTTATGGTGGATCGTTTCTCCCTCAGGCGCTCCGGGTCGAGGAGACAATGGACGAGGACACGGAGGAAGCTACGGATCCGCGGGGCATCTCTGAATACGACGTCCGCGCCACTATTCTCAAAGTTTTCGTCAAGGATGAGGAGTTGACGCGCCTTCGGCAGCCGCAACCCGAGGAGGACGAGGACGAGATGGAGATTGAGGCGAATGAACTTGAAGACTCTGAATACGATTATGAAGACGTGTAAAATTCTCCAGGCATGATTCGGTTCTTGTTATATTACCTGTACTTGTATTTTTCAACACTGTTCGATGTACACGAAATCCAAGTTGTCCTAGACATCGCACGTCATAAATATCGCCCATGTACATCCAGATCTCTCTCTATATGCAGGCACTGAACTATGTACTAGTAGAACTGTTCGATGCAACTGCTTTTAAGTTCAAGTTCAACTTATTGAGGTCCTGCGTCCATCTGTTGGTCCTGAAATTCCTTCTCAAAAGTGGGGATTATTCTTTTTTCGTGCGCACGAATTCGGCCCACTAGCAGAAAAGCGTGGGGCCACAGAGTCGAAGCCGGACAGTGCGAGGCAAAGGCGACATGTCTTCGAAAGCAGTATCATGATATTAGGTAGCGCGAGATACGATGGCCCGAGTCCTCCTGTGGATACCTGTAGTCCAGGACAAAACATCGATCGACGACAATTGATAAAAAAGCAACTCGGGCGTTTTCAACCTGGGATGAGACATATGCCGAGTCTCTTCTCAACACTCGCGGTATGTCGACATATTATGTCAGATGTGGCAGAAAGTTTGAAAAAGTGAAATCTGGGGAACGTCGGCGGTTCTATCTTACTTCCGCCAACGTTCCGCACCAGGAACGGATAATGGTTATTTATTCGGATTGGAGCAAGTACATATAATATCTTACATGCCATGCATTTGTATAGTGCCAAAATGTATATCAGTGTAATCTGCACAGCGTCGCTTATGTAGGTGTACCTTGAAGTTTTTTAATTAATGTCTTGGCTTGTCCTTGTTTGTGTTGGAAAATGCGCGCGCGTCGGTCACGTGTATTCCTGTTCAAGTTCGAGAAATTTGTGAACCATCGTGTTGAAATCCTATAAGTAGGTGGGCCGTTTCGCTCCCGGATTCCAGTGTATTCTTGGACAGGTACTCTCTACACGTTCGATCAGATTCTCTTATCGAGGCTCGAACATGCCTGGGCCCCAATTCTTATCCCGCTTCCACCACCATGGGCGCCCCTCAGGCTCCCTCGCTGCTCTTGTCTGCCCTCGCCTGGTCTGGCTCGCCAGCGACCTCAACGCCGGGAAATGAGGCGTCAGATGAACCCGTTGGCGCGTACATTGAAGCGCTGTCGGTACAGCTCAACAAGGGCGAGAACAATCCCGCGCTGGACGCCGTCGAATACGTCCCGGAGACACCGAGTGTATTTGACTACAGGCGTCACGCGTTCACGGGCACGGCGCCCTCGGAAGTAACGTACTACGGCTCGATTTTGGCGCAGAACATGCCCCCTCGGATTGCGATATGTCTCCCCGGCCGCGTCCCGTGGCCCGAGCGCTTTCGGCGCTGTGGATATGTATGTGCCCAGTGCCCCGGTTTATTCACGAAAGCTAGCGCTGAGCGACTTCGTCGTACAGCTCGAACGATTGCGTACGGGCCCGCCGTTCCTGTTCTGCGATGAAGATTGGAGCGGGGAACATGGGTTGCACCCCGAGACGGATTTTCACGGGATAGCGATTGTTACGCCAGATTTGCCAGGGCAAGGGGAGGGAGATGTACAGCCCGTTTCGGACGAGGGGAGGGAGCCGGATTCGACGAAAGGGCTCGGATGGCGGGGGGAGTGGGCGACTGCGTTGTTAGAGCGGAAGGACAAGGGGGATCCGTTGGGGGAGAGGACTGAGGTTATTTGGAACACGAACGAGGACCCCACGTGGGGGATCCAAGTCCGTCTGCAAGTAAGCGTCTCGTCGGTGATACTTTTTGGAGAAAAAGTTAATGGTGGATCGTTTCTCCCTCAGGCGCTCCGGGTCGAGGAGATGCTGGACGAGGACACCGAGCAAGCTACAGATCCGCGGGGCATCTCTGACTACAGCATCCGCGCCACTATTCTCAAAGTTTTCGTCAAGGATGAGGAGTTGACGTGCCTTCAACAGCCGCAACGCGATGTGGAAGAGGAAGAGGAAGAGGAGTTGGAGTTGGAGAAGGAAGCGAATGAACTTGAAGACTCTGAATACGATTATGAAGACGTGTAAAACTTTCCAGGCATGATTCGGTGCTCTTTATATTACCTGTACTGATATTTTTCAACACTGTTCAATGTACACGAAGCGAAATTCAAGTTGTCCTGGACATCGCATGTCATCCTGTCCATCCTGATCTCTCTCTATATGCAGGCACTGAACTGTGTACTAGAACTGTTCGATGCAATCACACCTGCTTTTTTAGGTTCAAAACAACTTTTTGGGGTCCTGCGTGGTCCTGAAATTTCTTCTCAAAAGCGGGGATCATTCTTTTTTCGTGCGCGGACCGGTCCACTAGCAGAAAGGGTGGGGTCACGGGAGTCTAAGCCAGACAGTGCGAAGCAAGGGCGACATGTCTTCGAAAGCAGCATCATGATAATGGCTCCAAGTCCTCCTGTGGGTACCTGGCCGTCCAAGTCGTTCGTCGGAAGAGAACACCGAGTAAGTAGTCCAGGACAAAACATCGATCGACGACAATTGATAAAAAAGCAACTCGGGCGTTTTCAACCTGGATAGCATAGAGATGAGAAATATGCCGAGTCCACTCATTGGCATGTCGGCATATCATGTCAGATGTGGCAGAAATTTTGAATAAGCGAAACCTGGGGAACAACCGTCGTCGGATCCATCTTACTTCCGCGAACGTTCCGCATACGTATTCTGAGCTTCAATCTTCCGCTCGGCGTCGCAGCGCTCACTGTTAGATCCCCAGTCTCCTGGAACGTCGGAATATCAGAATCAAGTTAGTTATCCAACTTGTAATTACCTTACGTGCGACGCTGGGGGCCACGTCAAACTCGCCCTCTTGTAACGATCTGGTTCAATAATAGCTGAAGCCATGAAGGCTTCGATGCTTGCTAAATGATTCGAATCATGCCGCGCACTGCATCCTCTCACAAGTTGCCGCTTGCGCTGAATCGTTTTCTTCGTTTTCTTCTTCTTCTTTTTGGCTCTGAGGGAACAATAATGAGGACAGAAAGATAGAACCCCCGGACTCACCCAACTATACCCAACCCCTCTTTTAAATGCTAAACCAACGCAGGGTAACATGTCAAGTTGAAACTGGAACAATAGTCACAGTGACGATCAAAATCACAAACAAGACATATCAGTGGCTTCGTTCTTGGTGCCTCTTTCCTTAGCTCCTCCACGTCGTCTCGTCGCTGCCGCTCGTCGCCGTCGCCGTCGCCGTCTTGCTGCTGCTCGTCGCCGACAACGTTCCTTAGCTAGACCGGCAGGCTCCGCTGGTCTCGTCTAGAAACGCCCAAGCACATCCACTTCCGTGGTTGCGCTTTCCTTGTTGTTTCTAGCCCAGGGCCCTAGTAGGTCCACAGACTCGAAGTCCTTCGCATTACGAACGGGGTCAATCACAAGTATTCCCTTGAACGTCCGACACCCTATCCTACACCCCCCCGAGAGCCACTTCATCTTTGATCTAGCATCCATATCACCATCTTCATCTTCTACCCACACTTCTCATCATGAGTCTCCGTCCTCCTTCGACTAGCCCCAGTCCGTCTCCTGGTCCTGAGAATGGCAAGCACTCTCGCCAGTCCCTCGGGCCCTCTGCACGTGGCACCCCGACCCTGGCCCCTGGTTCGCCCCGTCTCGGCGGCAGCGGTGCTCGGCCCACCAGCGAGCTCGTGGGCTCGGCAGGAATGTACCAGACCCCTGAAGGTTCGCCCCTCTTTTTTTTTTTTTTTTCGTTGCCGTGGCGCCAGCTGACCAATCCCCTCAGCCGAGGCGCTCGACCAATGGTTTGAAAACCTTCAAAATTACGAGGCGACGCTCGAAGACATGGCCGCGGCTTCTTTGGATGTTAATTTCAAAGAGGAACTGAGTGCCATTGAGCAATGTTAGTTTTCCGTTGTTTATGTCGGTTGGAGCGTTTCTAACATTCACTCGCAGGGTTTAAAGTTCTTTCAGAAGCAGAGCGCACAGCCGCTCTATACAGTCTTCTGCAACATTCGACTCAAGTCCAGATTCGATTCTTTATTACAGTCCTTCAGCAGATGGCGCGGTCTGACCCGATGACTGCCCTACTCAGCCCCGCCGTTGGAGGTTCGCTGCTTTCTTTCTCTTATTACGCTTAATACTGATTGTTGCCAGGTTCCATGCAAAGCCAAATGGAGGCCAAGTTGGCCAGTCTCAAGTCGCCCGGACTAAAGTCGGGCTTGCCCGCCTCGCCCACCGCGCGCAACTTCAACCAGACGACCCCGGCGAACAACCGCCAGTCGCTCATTGAGACGCCCAACAACTACCTATCGCCCGAGTCTGCTGGATTGGGCCAGGACGCCGCGGCGACGCTCGCGCAGCAGCGCGCCAAGCTCAAGGCTGCCAACGCCGCGCACCGCATCTCTGCGCCGATCATGCCTTCCACCGGGGACCGCAACACCTGGGGCTCCGGCGGGCTCGGCCAGGTCGCGGAGACAAACCGCGCAGGGTCGCCCACCGCGGGCGAGGACAAGGGCGCGCGCCCGAAGAGCACCGAGTTTATCGGCCGCCCGCCAGCGCAGCAGGAGGCGACCGTCCCCGCACACGCCGCGAGCGAGAGCTGGGCGAGTATGGTCACGACCCCGCTCCCGATGTTCGCCAAGACCGAGCCGAAGGAGGCCGCCAAGTCGGCTGATTGGAAGGTACGTCGATTCTTCTTTGATCTTCCCTTCGTCCTTACTCAAGCCGTCGTCAGAGCAATCCCGGCGTTGGAGCGGGGATCCCAGGCGTCCCTCGCATGGGTGATCCGACCATTCACCGCCGTGGCGCGCGCCCGCAGCAGCAGGACGGCGTGTACGATGACAACGGGAACTTTATTGCGCGCGGGGGGATGGGCCGGCCGAACTGGCAGCCCGCGACGAGCCCGGGGCTCTCTGCGACGTCGTCGAACCGCTTCGGGAGCGACGACGGTTCGGGCACAGGCGGGGGGAGCAACAATGGGCGCGGGAACAACGGCATGAACAACGGGCTCGGGATGGGCGGGTTCGGGATGGGGATGGGGATGAACAGCGCCAACGGGATGGGCGGGATGAACCCGTTCGGCGTGAACATGAACATGCTCGCGATGGGCATCTCGCCCGAGACGCAGCTGCTCGCGGCGCAGATGGCGCAGGCGCAGATGGCCGCGGCGGGCGTGGGCGCCGGCGCGTTTGGGATGGGCGCTGGCGCGGGGTGGCTTGGGATGCAGCAGGGGCAGGGCCCACACTCGGCTGGCGTGGGCCGCATGATGCGTCCGCCCAGCAGCGCGCGCACGCCTAGCAGCGCGCGCAGCATGGCGAGCTCGCGCGGCGGCGTCGATAGTGCAGGCGGGACGCCCAAGGGCGAGGAGGACGTGGACCCCGCGCTGCTCACGGATATCCCTGCGTGGCTGCGCAGTCTGCGCCTGCACAAGTACACGCCCAACTTCGAGGGCATGCGCTGGCAGGACATGGTCGTGATGGACGAGGCGGCGCTGGAGGGCAAGGGCGTTGCGGCGCTCGGGGCGCGGCGGAAGATGTTGAAGACGTTTGAGATTGTGCGGAAGAAGATGGGGATCGAGGGCGGGCCGCCGATAACGTCCCCGTAAAGTGCGGACTGCTTCGCGATGTGTCTCGCGGACATGCGTTTGCGGACACAACTAGCGCCGTCGCGCGCTCAAGGATGGCCAACGATACCCTTCTCCTCTCCTCCTCGCCAAAATTTGTATATTTATCTCTCTCTAGTCTCCCTCTGAACCCCGTTCCGTACACGCGCTCGCGCCCTTATATATTCTCTGTATATGCCTCCCGTCTTTCCTTCTTTCCTTCGCTACCGTCGACACACACCCCTGCTCCGTATGACTGTTTTCTCTATCCCCTGGTTCTACCTTATGGCTTGTGTAGAGACCATGAATAATTATTTGTGCTACCATGGACTTGCGAGTCTCCTTAAGTGTGCAGACATTCGTCTCTCAAGGATAAGATAGATTATTTGTCTAGCAACGCCGACCACCCACTCGCCTCCCACGCGGCCTCGAACTCGGCCTCGCTGAAGCGCTGCACGGCCCACGTCCGCGCCCGCTGCCGAATCGCGAGATCCGCCTCGGGCGACAACGTAAGCGCCTCGTGAATCCGCGAGGCGAATTCCGCCGGCGTCGTCGCGTGGTATCCTAAAAAGACGTTGTGAGAAGCAGTCAGACAGCGACCAGCAAGATGTGGCACCTGTGATTTCGCCCTGAAAGGGGACGACGATGTCGTCCCGCGGACCGCCCGAGTTGTGTGCGATGGGGATGACACCCGCCGCCTGGAGATGTGTCAGTTGCTACCGAAAAAAGGAAGATAGAGGGTACAGCAAGCGCACCATGAACTCGACGACGTTGATGCCGAAGTGCTCGTCGAGCATTGTGTTGAGGCCGATGCTGGCGCGGCCAAGCCACGCAAGCACGTCGGGGTAGGGCGCGTTGAGGACGAACTGGACGTGCGACTGGAGGAGAGGTGAGTGAATACATAAACTGCGTAAGAAGGGTGACTGACCTCGACGCCAAGCTCCCGCGCCAGCTTCCGCAGCTCCTCCACCCGTCCTTCGTCCCCCGCATTGCGGCACCCGCCGATGAGCACGAGTTGGATGCCCTGCGCAGCGTACTCGGGCTGGTCGGCCAGAAGGACATGGAGCGCGCGCACTTGCGCCGCGTGGTCCTTCTCTGGGCGGAACTGCGCGATGCTGATCACGATGTTGCGAGGGCGGCCCTCGAGCGGGAGGCGCGCCATCTCGCGCGTGTCGCACGAGGGGTAAACGACGCGCGTGCGGACGATGCCCCAGCGGCCGCCGAAGCGTGGGTACGCGAGCACCGCATCGACGTGCTTCTTCGTCCAGGAGGAGTTGACCATGATGAGGCGCGCGCGGCGGAGGGCGAGGGCGTAGAGGAGCATAAAGGCATGGTAGTATATGAGCTTGGGGGTGCGCCGCACGCGGGAGATCATTGGGGGGCTGACGGTGGGGTAGTGGACGTAGGCGCCCGCGGGGATACCGAGTAGCCGGACGACGGGGAGGGTGAAGGCGTAGCCCATCGTGTCGATGTACGCGTCCGGCACAAGGAGGGAAAGCGCCTCAGCCACCAGAAAGACGGAGCCGAGACTTTGTCCGATGAGGGTGAAATGTGGGTAGGTCGAGTCTTCGACGAGAACGCGTCGGTTGAGGAAGATAAAATGAAGAGTGGAGGGGGAGAGGGTTATGGAGAATCGTGATTGTACTTTTTCGATTATTGAACTTTTTGTCGCCGAAGTATCGCCCGTGTAAACGACACACAAAAGGTCGGGGTGTGTCCGCTGAATGTATGCGATGGCAGTCCAAAGAACGCGTTCCCCACCGCCGCCCGCATTACTGCGTAAGATATTATCAGAGGAGGTGTATATAGGCGTGAAATGGCGGACCAATAAGGGTGAAAGAAGGCGAAAACTTTAGTGGACGGCGGAAGAGAGAGCGATTCCAAGATGACTTTTCGTTGGTTCGCAGATCGTGCCCGCAGTTGGGAGAGACACAGAAGGATGACGGACAGAGGCAAAAGCGAGAGGACAATGATGGAGACCATTCGATTTCGTGATAAATGGTCGAACGAGAGTAAATGTTTCCACTGTTCCAGTGACCAGACAACCCTCAGATCCCGCGGAACAAGGGGTTTAGATCGTGAGTAACAGTTCCCCTGGTTTTAGGAAGGATTAGCCCCACGGAAAGTAGCTGCCAGCGCTGGAGACGCGTCAAAATTCGATGTCGAGGAGCAGGTCAAAGCCACGTCCAAATATGGCAATCGACGCTTTGGCCGCTCTTCCATTGTTTTCCAAAGCGTATCACAAAGGATGGCCAATTCCACTGGCCCAAGCGACAGGCCATATAAGACCGGCCTTCTTTGTTACTCGCCTTTCACCACCGCACCATGCAGAACGACGAAACTGTCAAATCCTTGAACTTTCTTACGCTGCAAGAGGTCCCCGAACCCTTTTTCACCGAATATGCCACCCATTATGGTATAGATCTGGTGGATCCCTTAGGCCGACCAAAGGAGCGCTCAGAGATCGCCATGGAGGTCTTGTTTGCCTCTCGGAGCCGTGAAAACCCCCCAACCGTTCCCTTGCTTGGGAGCCACTCTGCGAAGTACATAGACGGCGTGCTACACTTTCGGCGCTGCACTACGGCAGACTATGCGGACCCGAAGAAGTATGGGGTATTTCCTGTGGAACGCCTACCTGGACCCGAGGACGACTACTCTGACGACGAGCGGGCGCCACCGCCGGTGCGGCAGCCGCCCCGCCCGGTCATGATGGACTTTGTGTTTCCCCCGCAGGGCCGTCGGATGTGCGAGCCCACGAAGGAAGCTTTGGAGGCGGAGAGGGCTGGGATGTTAGTCCCGATGCGCGAGCCCTTGCCGGAGGAATACCTGGGTGCGATGTTTGAGGACCTCGAACGGGAGTCTAAGCACGCCCTGGAAGAGCACATGCAAGCGGAGAAGACGCTTATGAAGGCCGTGTATGAGCACGAGTTTTTGCGTGCGGAAATCGAGGAGGAGCGGGCGGCATGGAAGGCCCTCTGGACATATGTCGAGGGCGTATCGGGCAAGGAGGTTGTGGAAAACTGTGTCACCCGTGTTGCGCAGCGAATGAGGGGCGAGATACCCGAGGACGAGCTCGAGGAAGCAGTTACTCAAGGGTGGGTGCATCCTGCTGCTCTGATTCGAATTCTAACCGAGACAATTCTCCAGTCACCTCATCGATCCGGAAAATGATAAGGATGGATGGAAAGCGCTAGTCGCAACCTCAAATGCTGTACTCATGGCTTCTCCTCGGGCACTGGCACCAGCACCAGCACCAACACCAACACCTGTACCGGCCTTTACTCTCCCCTCGCTCCCATCTTTCCACGCGACATTCGGCGGGGACGAGACGTTCTTCCAGCAGGGTCCCTTCCTCAAACGCCGGCGCGATTCCGACGTCGCTTCGGACTCGGACGCGGACTCGGACGATTCGGACGCTGAGCCGCCCTTGCGCGCATCGTGAGTCTGCTGAATACGTCGTCTCCATTGACATTCATTCACCCGCTGCTTCCAGATCCACCTCCAGCTCGCACAAACGCTCGCGAAAGGCGCGGTTCGAAGTTCCAGCCATAGCGGCGCCGCGCGGGCCAGTCTTCCTCAGACCTGCGACCTTCCTCCAAAATCAAGATCAAAGCCAAAAAGGGCCTCGTTCTGGAAGGGGCTCGTCGCGTCGGCGTGCGTCCCCTCGGAATCCGCACAGCCAGCGAGCGTTGGCGAGCGTGGGGAAGGGGACGCATTCGTTAGACCGCCGGCCGCTGTCCTCCCCCACTTCGTCGAAACGGGCGTTCCTCGCGGCCGCGTCTTCGTGATGGGCCGCAGGTTGGGAACTTCGGGGTAGTGATGTCGTACTGGATGAAATGTATGAAAGCGTGAACTGCGGGCAATGTATTGGACGGACCATTGTGCTATTCTACTTTCTTTCTCTTTTGGAATTTGCGGTTTGCGGAGCGGCACAACATCTCGCGTACTATAATCGTTTCTCCGCTCTTGGATAGCCTTACAAAACCCAATGAGGCTCGATTTATTCTTCTGCCAAGCTCTGAGTCTTGGTAATTTCTTTCAGAAAATCATTTTCAGAATATCGAGCCACGTGGCGGAGGTTGCCGTCCCGATTTGGGTATTTTGCTCACGTGCACACCATCAATTTATTTTTCTGCAACTTTCCGCCATGGCCAAGGACGAGCTCATCGACGCGCACGTCTCTTTGAAGCAGTGCAAGCTTGCCGTGGAGGCACTTCATGCGCACTCCGCAAAAGCTGCGGAGAAGCGGCAAGAAACAGAGCTTCTCCCCGGAAAAGAGCAGAACATCTGGCTGAACGTAACCGTCAAGAAAATCGCCTCGGCGCACAAGTTCAAGCCCGTTAAAATGTACCCTACCCTATTCCATTCCGAACCGGAGAAAAATCCCGCAGTGCGCTAACTTGTGTTGTTGACATTATAGCTCCATCCGCCACCCGCTCGTCGACCCCCGCACCTCGGCAGTGTGTCTGATAACAAAGGACCCGCAACGGCAGTACAAGGACCTTCTGGAGGAGCACGGTATCAAGTTCATCTCCCGCGTTGTCGGCATTACGAAGCTCAAGGGCAAATTCAAGCCGTATGAAGCGCGGCGCATGCTCCTCAAGGAGAACGGGCTCTTCCTCGCTGACGAGCGCATCATCCCCCTCCTGCCCAAGCTTCTGGGTGTGAAGTGGTTCGAGGCCAAAAAGTATGTCTTGGCTATCCCCCTGCTGTACGCGCACCAACTACATTTATACAGACAGCCCATTCCTGTGTGTCTAACACGGAAGGACCTCAAGGGCGAGCTCGAGCGCGCTATATCATCTACGTACATGAACCAAAATCAGGGTACTTGCACGTATGTCTCTCTTTACCTGCGAAGCAACAATCTACTCACTCATGCATCACTGTAGCTCAATTAAAATTAGCACGATGTCGCAAAATCCTTCGCAAGTACTGGAAAATCTACAGGCCGCGCTCCCCACGATCATCAAAAATATCAAGGGAGGCTGGGACAACGTCCAGAGCCTTCTCCTCAAAACGAACACGAGCGCCGGCTTGCCAATATGGAGTTGCGACCTCGGGGACGGTGAGGGTGGGCGGTGGGCCGGGCTTGTTGCCCCCGCGGACGAGGAGACGAGCTCGCTGGAGGCGGACGATGAGATGGACGTTGTCGAAGAGAAATCACGCAAGGGGAAGAAACGCGCGGTGGCCGAGGAGGAAGAGTCGGAGGAGCCGAAGAAAAAGGCCAAGGGCGCCAACGGCAAAGCACTATATTCGCAGACAGACAAGAGTGCCGCTTCGTCCGGCAAGCCCGGGAGTGGAGTACCTGACGATAGCGAAGCGCCTTCCAAATCGAAAAAGCGCAAGGCGTCATTGGGAGCAGACGCTGCTCCCCCAACTCAATCTGCGCCACCTGTCTCCGCTGCTACGGGATCCAAGGACGGCGCGGCTCGGAAATCCAAGGCATTAGTAAAGGAGGTCGAGAAAATTACGGCAGCTGCAAGCCCGAAGGGCAAGAAAAAATCGAAATCGGCCACCGAGAATACCGCCGAGGTCCTGTCTGTGGAGCAAAAGAAGACGAAAACGACTCCCTCCGACGCTCCCCGTGCTTCTAAAACCGAGTTGACCCCGGCCTCCAAGAAAAAGCGCTCGACAGCAGACAAGGACGACATACCGGCTGGTGGCACTGCCTCACCGGCCACTCCTTCTGATGCGACGGATGGGAAGAAGGGGAGGGCGGGCAAAGCGGGGAAGAAGGCGGTGGATGCAGCGCCGGCGGTGGCTCCCTCGTTGAGCAACGACCAGTTGAAGCAGAAACGCGTAGGGAAGCCGGGCGAGAAGAAGAAGGAAATCGTTCTCAAGGGCAAGAGTGGCAAGAGTGCGAAAGTTGGGGTCATCGGGAAAAAGGCACGTCAGTAGCTGTCGATTCGTTTCCGCTGCGGTAGTATCTGGAGAATCTATGCACAATCATAATGAGTCTGACCTGGACTGGGTCGAGACCAGAAAATCCAGTGGATCACGTGTCACTTACTGGGAATGCGAGTTCAAGGAGTTGGCGTTGCGAACATGAGATCTTCCCGCTCCTCCTAGCTCTGTATTTCTCGAGGCTCCTCATGGCGGACCGCACATCTACCAAGCTCTTGATCCCGCACCCACTTGCGCCCGATTGTTCCATTACAGGTGTCTTGGAACAGCTTGGTACGGGAAAAAACGGAAGGCCGCAAAATAGCGCTGGTCGGTGGTTTTTTCGTGTCGTTGCTAGGCGCATTGCTTATGTTCCACTTAGATCCTACATGGTGCAATGGGGTAAGCGCCATTCATCAGAGTGCACAGCAAACATAATGAACCTGTCAGGCACAAAGATTATTTGTTTCAACGGCGCCTCGCTCAACGACTTCCTCAGGATTCATTCAGATTCGATTTCCGGTACGTTCAATTATAATTCCACCCCGCGCGTTACCCGACTCATCTTCCGGCAGCGGGAATCATGAAACTCCCGGTGTCTGGTGCTACGGGTCCTTTCAAGACGACGTCGACGACCTCTCCGTGGTCGTGAAATATCTGGAATCGGTGTACGGATATGTCATTGACCTTGTCGTCGGTCACTCCCGCGGCTCTGTTGTGGGGATGCGTTGGCTCTGTACGGCGCCTGAGGCGCGCAACGTCACAACGTTCATAAACGCTTCGGGTCGCTACCGGATGGTGAATGAAACTTGACAAAATAGCCCACCCGCAGCACTAACAAGCGCCTTCATTGTGCAGAACAAGGTTCTCGGTCGGTCGTCCACTAACTGCGGTGCTCCTTCCTTGATCGCTGATTGTATCCTGTGCAGAAAGCGCCGCCATTACAAAATGGCAGGAAGGGTTTTCCGTAGACGGGTACTACGACTGGACGACTACAGTAGCCCGAAAACCCGTCACCGTCAGAGTGCACCCAACGGATGTAGATTTGTTCGTCAGCTGGGACACTTCACTTGTCTGGGACAAGTTTCCGGCAAACGTTCACGTTTTGACGATCCATGGCTTATCAGATAAAACTGTTCCTCCGTAAGCCTTTTACTATCGTACTTGGTCCTTGATATTGACCCGCACCCGGCCATGCACAGCTACGACGCTCTGATCTATGCTCGGGCATTAGGCACTCGATCTCCGGGCACTCATACGCTGCACATGCTCGAGGACGCGGATCACAACTTTACTGGAAGGCAGGACGAAGTCGTCGACTATATCCTTGAGTGGTGGGACCTTTATAAGCGAGGGGAGCTGAAGTCCTCGGGACTGTGGAATACTGGGGTTAGAGGCAAGCTATAATCCCATCATCTTGTACTTATTATCTGTGTATAGACAGCCGCGTTGTTGCTCAGGGAACTGCTCACTAAGCTATAAACTCAATCATCCCGGGGGAGGCCATCCCCTTAGGTATGGGTTACGCAAGCCCCACCGTCACGGCTTTTGAAAGTAGAGGTTGATGGAACTCCTTTCGCGAGTTTGGATTGCCTTCCCGTCCTTGTCCCGAGTTGGAAATTATACGTTTTTGTACGCCTCCGAGGGCATCGACAACACGGCAGCTTTTTCACGGCCACGAGGCTCATGGGAATAGAAAACGCTGATTAGGAGGTACGTCTGTGCTGGCTACATTCCGTTTGTAGTGTCGTAACTAATAAATATGTTCCTGGCTTGTTCCAAGTAAAGAGAAAACGTGGGGGTTCTGATGGGATATGATACAGTAATGGTATGTCCGTTTGTTTCCGTGATCTGCAAGAAGAAAATTGAATCGAAGCGATCAAGATCAATATCCCCAAAAAATTATGCCTCCGCGATCGAAGTCGAAAGTCGAATAGTGCGATGAGGGTGGGCGGCGGGATTAAATGATAATTAGGTGTGTGGTTCTGTTGCAAGAACGAAGGGTGTGGGCGCGCTGAATACTGGGCGCGGACCGTGTATTAACGCGTCGTCGCGTGTTACGTCGCGTGTTATATTGTATGGTGTGCGGGGGAATGTCGTCGAGGTGCTAGAAGAACGTTGCGCCTGCTGACGAGGCTCCTCCCTTCACCCCCGACCCTGAGGGCTTAGGCTTCGATCCAGATGGTTTTCCGCTCATTGTAATAAAGCGAGAGGGCGAAGTGTGCACAAAGAGAGAAGTGGGTGGGACGATGTCTTTTGTGTGTGGTAGAGGACGCCCACAAGATGAGTCGAGGAGAAGATTGGGGGGACACTTGCCTGGACCGGGCTGCTTTTATACCGCGGCGCAGCCTTCCGGGACGAGTATTCTGACTCGATTTAGAAAGCCTTGTCACGTTTCCGTCACTTGTAATCATCGCGCCGAGTTGACGGTGAGAAGAAACGGGCAACGTTTTGGATCTGATATCGGGATCCATGAGTTTCAATGAAGTGGCATGGAGTTAATCCCCTTGCACCGCAACGCTGGGGCTAATTACTCGATTGAAAAACAAAGGTACCCACATAAGTGTACACAGCCTCTTCGGATAACCGCTGAAAACGGATTTTCACCCGTATCAACGTATGGCGACCTCTGGGCCTCGGTCAACAATTCCTTCCGCTTCCTGTTGCAAGGAGTCAAACCGAAACTGGACTGCTTCTTTTTCAATTCGAGGATTACTTGACCCTTGGGATTAATAAGTGGTTGCATAACGGCAGCCCAGGCAGCCCGAACTCGAAAGTTACGCGGGAACCTGTCTCCCCGGCGTTCATTAAACTGCCTCGTAGCTCGCGTGTGCGCGGAGTAGAAGCATAATTATTATCCTGCCGAAAAATACCGGTAATAATGTCGACCGTGGCAATTAGATGGCATGCGAGTACCCTTCCATAACGGGGCGACAATCCATAACAGATCTCTCGATGACGGTCGACGAGCGTCCAACATTGGCGCAGTCAGGCCCTTAATGAAGTAACGTTACCCGGCGCCTTCAACAGCACGGTTTTTATTTTATGGTGATTAGCGTTCCGGGGGCATCCCAATCCGACGACAGCTTTTGACGCCTATTCTATCTAGGGAATAAAGGTCCATCATTGCTGCCAAACAAAGATGTGTACTGCGAGTGTGGTACGCAGATGAAGATGGTACCTGCAGCCAGAATTTGTGGATTTTACATCGGCGACTGTGGCAGGCATGTGCTCTGGCGCCGCCACTGGTTATTTCCGCTCACGTATCTTCGCGTATCGCAGAATCCGAGGGATTTATTTGAGGCTAGTCGGCGCATTCTTGCGTTGCAATCGGCCTGCGGAGTCTCCATACATACCGCACGAAAGTAGCGGACAGCGCGATTTGCATTTTTGACAGGTTGCATTCCTCGCGTCAGTCTTTTTTTAAAAAGTCGCCGACGCGAGTTGGCGACTACGAGTTAAATGCGCAAATAACGGGATAAGCGACGCTGGTTCTAGTGTCTCTTTTTTGGAGTAAGTCAAATCGCTGCCACGACGATAACGGGCGATAGCAGATGCGGGCCTGAGTCCGAGAAAACAATGGTCATGGGGCCGCTGACCAGCTTCTGAGAATGTTGACGGCTTCCGACCATAGTGGGAGGATTACTGGGAAGAGAAAGGTAGGCACGGCGATCAAGGCATAATGCCTTCGAAATAAAAGTAGACTCGCCGGCGTCAAAGGAAAAGCCGGTGTTAAAATAAAAAAAATCGCAACCACCGATGTCACCGCCCGGTGGAAGGTTTTCGGGCGGGCTCGGGCGTGCAAGGATGATACTCCAGAGCGTGACGATTATCCAAGCGACGAGTTTATGGACTTGCCTCAGAGAAGTACCCCGACCAAGGAGCTGATCGACACGGTAAGGCGGTTGCCTTGAGAAACGTTGGCGGTGGATCAAGATCTTTCAGGGTGCGCCGTTTGAACTCAATAATGGAAGCCTCGCCCCTGGTGACGTTTGAAGGGCTCGCCGCTGAAAGCCACCCCGCGCCAAGACGCGCGCCAACTCCTGGCGACGGGGACGCCTCAAATGAACGGGGAATGTTGGACGGACAACAAAATTAGTGGCGTGACGTGAGGTGAAAAAAATGCTCGGATGCAAGGATGCTATTGGACTTGACTTTGGTTAGCGATACAACAGTCATGCCGCTCCGCGCCGACGCGCGTAAAAGAAATTCCTTCAATTCACTTCGGCGATGATTTTCCCACTATCAAAGGGGTGAACAAGACAAGACTTTGCGGGAACCGAGACTGCTCCCACCTGTTACTATTTGATTCCATCTCCCGGTGGGCGGCTTGTATCTCAGTCCAGGAATAAACCTCGACGCACGAGGCATAAGTTCATCAAGCAAATACCAGATACAGGGAGGCACACCTTGTGAATATAAGTTTTGATTGGACCATCACCCTTTTCGCCCGTGATGTGCTGCAAGACCTCTTTTTCAAAGCTATTGTAAGCGTTAACGTCGGGGAGGTCGCTGCACGTAATGTAGACGGACCGCGCGATAAGGCCGGCTTGGTACGCTGGAGTTCGAGAGCGAAGAGTGGAACCTTGGATACGTAGGCGCTTCATGAGGATTGGGGCCAGGTTTAAAGAGGAGACAACGGGTCCTAGCGGGATACTTGATTCACACGTTGCCGTGGTCGACAGAAAATAGAGCCTACCACTCAAAAATGCGAGCATCGTCATTCGACCATCAACAGCAAGTGATGCGAGATTTTTTTCGAAGTGACTTTGGCCGCTGCACAAAAATGATCGGCACAGGACGATAATGGACAACGAGACTACGAACACGAAGTCGATAACAACATCGACTCCTTTGTTTTTCGTTACCTGTTTGACTACGTGTGAGAAATCCTCAGTCTTGTAATTGGCCGTGTTGGTCGCGCCGTTGGGCAAGGAGAGGAGCCAGTCGAGCTTATCCTTGGTGGAGGCCGTGGCGGTCACAGTTTTCCTACGAAAATTAATTATTCAAAATGCTCGATAACAGTACCAGCTAAATAAAGAAGCGGACTCACGCTCCGTAAAAACGAGCTAATTGAATGGCAGCGATGCCCACACCTGATTCCGATGTCAGAAAAGGCGGATATATAGTGTGAATGCATTACCGGAGGCACCAGCATGAACGAGAACATCATCGTTCCGTTGAACTTCGCCGTAAACAACTAGTGCTTGGAAGGCTGTTGCATATTATTAGCAGGTGATCTGCGAAGGGGAACCTGAGGTCTACCAGTGAGGAAGCATTCAGGAATACTCGCTGCTTCTGCCCATGACAATCGGGCTGGCTTTCGAACGACATGTGTTTGCAGCAGCACGATATATTCCGCATACGCGCCCTGAGAAAAAATAGTTAGAGGCAGGCTAGGCCAATAGGCCCTACATACGCCACCCGCGAGGCCCATAACTTCATCTTCAATCTTCCATTGCGAGACATCGGATCCCACAGCAGCGATGTGGCCGGCAAACTCTACCCCAAGAATCGTTGATGATCCCGCTGGAGGCGGGTAGTTCCCATTTCGCTGTGAAATATCCATTCGATTGAGCCCGAAGGCCTTTATCTGATTGTGTTACGCATGAGGATTTAATACAGACTGGAGGCATAAATCTCTTGCCTTGACGAGTACCTCGTTTGCACGAGGCACTGGTGTCTCTACTTCCCCGATGTACATGTCCTCCGCCGACCCAGCTCCATTTTTGACGATAACAGCACGCATGATGCAGGTCGAGAGTTGGGGATGAGGAACGAGAAGATGGCGTGTGCTGAGTAATGTTGTGCGTTTCCCGGGTCCGGCCCCCGCTGCCCGGAAGTAAAAATTATGTACTTCTTGGAGAGTCTTGGGAGATAGCGGGTTCCCCGTTCGCTGCTGCCCAGAATCACTCTGAATCTTCGGGATTGTATACTGTGGACCTGAGTTTTATTAAGTTAGGGTTTAGCACTGGTTTAGTTAACCCATGGACGTAATGTCACATGATCGAACGTATTTAAACCCCGATTTCCCACACGCTCATAGCCGAGTTTTTTTGTCCTCTTCCATCCATGTCGCTCGCTGGCGTCACTTTGGTTCAGATGCGTTACCTTTCGGTAGGGCCTCTCTGACCATCATCTCCTTAGCTGTGGTCACTCAGGGACGTGTTTATCAAGAGCATGAATTGTGAGTGCTCACGATCCCTTGATTCATCTTCCTTTTCTCTTCTGTGATGATTCCTTGCTATGGTCCGTGTTTCCAAGAAGCGACTAGACACCGCTGCTACATCATGCCGACAATCCATATAACCTAGCCCTCTGATTCGTTTCCTATTGTTCCAATTCTGCTTGATATCTGCATTGACTGACTGACACGACCCTTGCTCAGGTCCTATCATCCATCGATGCCCAAATATCGGATGCTTTCAAGAAAGTT
Source organism: Mycena galericulata (assembly GCA_029289565.1). Lineage (NCBI taxonomy): Eukaryota > Fungi > Basidiomycota > Agaricomycetes > Agaricales > Mycenaceae > Mycena > Mycena galericulata. Next base: position 490,208 of record JARKIA010000094.1, read on the forward strand.
TGCCGCGGGTACGTATCGCCAGGTCACTGTCGTTTCGTACGTCTACGTTACTATCCTGTGATAAGTATGTAGAGCCTGCGAATATGTATATTAATTATGTTTATCAACCTGACCTCGATCCCAGTGCCCGGTGACGCTGGCAGCATGATAGCGGGAGTGAAAGATGCTTCAGGTGTCTCTCAAGCTTCCTTGCATCTGGCGTCAAATATACATACGTTTACTTGCATATGATGGACATTGTGCTATAGCGGCGAAGTGTCGTCTGAATCCCCAGGAATGGGAGTTTTCAGGGGACCGCGTCAGGCACACGATGTTCGCGCCCTCGATGTTGGCGCTGAAGTCCTCTGCGCCCGCCGATGATCAATAATGGAAACGCGAAGACCCTTCGGAAAATATCTAAACTCCCATCGCTCAGCTATGTTATTTAATAATGGGGAAGCTCACGAGCGGGCTCGGAGAATCTATATGCTGGCGTTCACGTCGACCCGATTGGCGATGACCTCAAGCGCAGCGCACATTTTTCTTCTCGTCGTCGGTCCCCCTTTCAAGGGTCTTCCGGCCTCCTTGCTCGCCAGTTAACCAGCATGCCTGGGGAAGTCCTCAGAGGTTTGGCGCCTGTTTTCGTGCCTGCACATGTGGAGACCGCCCAAGAGATTTCACCTTCAGGTCAGCTAACCTGCGGCGCGTCTGCTGAATTAAAAGGGATCGTGTCCTATGGTGTCGAGGTGGTTGCCTGCTCAGATGACGCAGAATTACAAGGTCTAATGCCGCCATCTTCCTCACCACAAGCTCGAGCCTGAGGGACGATGCCGCACCCATGCTGGTCCGTGGAACCCGTTCCAAGCGGCGCCCACCTGTCGTGGCAATTGCTTATTCCGCCAATAAATCGGGGGTCCGATTTTGAGAGACATGGGGGCGAATTGGCGATAGCGGACTAAAGCTTGTTAGCAGACGGAGGAGTAGGCACGTAGTTGATGTTATTCAATACTATGTAGGTTACGAGCCAAAAAGCGCCTGGAGCATACATGTGCGTTTTTTTTTTTTTTCTTTTTTTTTTTGTGGTATGTTGGTTGTACCTTCTGGTAGGGACGAAAGAAGAAATTTGATTTCCTGTTCGGGTCTTCCTCTCCCCACTGAACTTGAAGAAAATTGCGTCGTTCTGGGCCTGCCCATCCGGCCAAAAGAACTTCAGGGTGGAGCAACTAGAGCTAGCGACGAGCGCTTAGTAATGTCTTTTTTCAGGCCACCGTGTAGTTTGCGAGTGTTATCGAAACTTCTTGGTTGACTTGGTTCCGCACAACGACGACCAAGACGGCGACTCCGCTCTTTTGGGTATTCGTACAAACCTGTTTTTGGGCATGCGCGCCAATGCTCCAGGTTCCAGAACCCAAGGGCGTCTCCAAGGGCGTCTACGGTCTTGGATGCTTCACATGATTTTAACTGTCATAATACGGCCACCACTCGACCAAAGCGACATCCAAGCATTTGGAAGCTTCATTCTGACATTGACAAGCAGCTGTGGGGTTGCTGTCTCGCAGTTTTATCCCTTCGGTGTGCGTTCATTTCTCTCGATGCCTTGCCCGACGCTTGTCGGAACGCTACAGTCCTTCCAATCAGGGCCTTGAAAAAACATCGGGAAAAGAGTTGTAAACCTTGAGTAAACCGCTCGTATCCACTTGTTTTTCTGATCCTATCCGATTTTCAAGCTGTATTAGGACCCCGGTTCATTCAACGTGGACGTCGATGCCGCATGGGAGTCAGCCGCCACAAGAACCGGCGCTTGACAGAGACACAAATAAGCGTGCTCTGATGGGAATAGCCTTACCTGCACGTTCCCGTACACACCATGAACACTGGGCGATCTCTCGATTTGCTGGTCCCCCAGCGTCGCCCTCTGTGGGATGACATCAAGGGCATCCCAGGGTCCATGCAGCTCGTCGACATCCCCCGTCTTCAAAACACGTGGGCCTACGGGTACATTGTGGACGGTCTCAAGTATCTCGCCGCTGGTGCGGTGGTCGATGCAATCCGGAGGGCATTTGTGTGGTTGTACAACCGGCTTAAACTTCGTACGTATTTTTTTTTCTACTTGAAAGCAATCTGATTAGATTTTATTCGTAGGGTACGCTACGAGTGCAGAGTTTATCCTAGGAGATCCGGCGTACGAGTGGGTTGTGCTTTTCCTGGTGCGTCGTTTTGTGCACCGTCGGTCGGTCGGCATAGTATTGATGCCACTGATAGACGGAGAATAACGTGTGGCAAAGCGCGCGAGATTTCCGGGTCACATCCAAGAGCTCAAAACTTGTGTACGGTGTAACCGTGTCTGCCGACCCAGACATTACTGGCTCGGCCGACTACGTCCCGACCTACGAGTCGCCACAACTGTTCCGCTGGCGTGGCTACTGGGTGGAAGTGCAGCGCTATCGTGCGCAGATCCAGAGCAATAATGGTCAGCCACAGCAGGCGGCGGCCATATTTCTGACGTGTGTACCTCGGCGTTCGTCGATATTCTCTTTCGCTAACTTAACACTAACACAAAGGGTCTTCACGCGCAATCTTTCGGTGCTCTCGGAGTTGGTCGAGGAGGCGCACCGCGGATATCAGCACAAGATCAAGCCTTACGTGACGATTTTTCTCGCCGACTCGGTGCGTGCGTACCAATCGCTCCGGAAACCTTGTGTTTGATGCTCGTTCATCGCAGCCGAGCTTTGGCGGCAGTTTCCTGTGGAACGTAAAGCGCAAACCGCACCGCCCGATTGAGTCGATCATCCTGCCAGGTATCATGCATTAGACCTGTAGCCCTTTTTAGAACGCTCACCGAAACGAAGATGACATATTGGACGACCTGATCAACGATGCGAAGCGTTTCTTTTCTTCGGAAGCGTGGTATCACCGGGCGGGGATCCCCCATCGCAGAGGGTATCTGCTGTATGGCCCACCTGGAACTGGGAAGAGTACGTCTCTCGCTCTTCGGATCGCATGTACTAACCCCGTATCAGGTTCTACCATCCACGCTATTGTAAGCTCCCTGTGGGCTGTCTCGACGAGACTTTGACATTTTACCCCTATAGGCAGGCGCGCTCAATCTAGAGATCCATTCATTCTCCCTCTCCTCTACGTTGTAGGTGGGTCTCTACCGTTGTGCGTCCCCGTGCTAAACGACTCTTCCCCATCCAGCGTCGACGACGCGTTCTTGCAGCGCGCGACGGCGACTATTCCTAAGCGTAGCATTGTTCTCGTTGAGGATATCGACTGCGCGTTGCCGTCGCGCGATGAAGACGACGACAGTGATGCTGGGTCACCTGTCCGTCGGGAACGTCCGCTGCGTAGTAGTGGTGTCACGCTCTCCGGCCTGCTGAATATGATCGACGGCATCGGGAGCGAGGAGGGAAAGCTTTTCTTTGCGACGGTCAGCCTTCTTCTCTGCGGTGTTTTTTATGTGCTGATGTTTCTTTCTGCAGACCAATTATGTCGACCGGCTGGATTCGGCGTTGTTGCGGCCAGGACGGATAGACCGGCGCATCCGATACACGCTTGCCACGGGTGCCCAGGCGCGGGGGCTATTTGAGCGGCTTTTCAAGGATGCTGAGCAAGATATGGACTCGCCAGCCGGGCTTACCTCGGAAGGAGATGGGGTTTTGGCGTCGGATGGGCCCTCATTAGCATCTGAAGAAGGGCCGCAGTCCCAGTCCCAGTCCCACTCGGAGTCGGGCCCGGACGGGCTCGGATTACATGGTCTTTCACCTGCTGAGTTAACGGCGACAGGTGGTCCAGATCCTTCGTTGGTGGCCCCTACAGATATTACCAACGCAGCCGCTTTGCCGAATCGCATGCTGAGCAATGCTCAACTTGCGGACCTTGCAGAGCAGTTCGCCGCTGCCATGCGCGACTATGAATTCTCACCCGCAGAGCTGCAGGGCTATTTGCTCTCTAACCGGGACCGACCCGTCGCGGCGGCCAGGGAAATGGATGCGTGGGTAGTACGGCAACGCGCGGAGCGGGAGGAGAAGGCTGAGCTCAAAGCCGAGCGCAAAGAGCGCATGCGTTCTGCGCGCGCCAAAATGGAGGCGGCGCGGTTTCAGCAGTACGGTTCATACCCACCGTATCCTTCTCATCCTTTGGGTGTTCTACCACCGCTTCCTCCGCCCTCTCGCACGCCCACTCCCCTTGGTGGTGTGGAAGAGGCCGCTGTCTTACCCGCTGCAAATCCACCTGCAGCGGAGGTGACAGCAGCCCCCGCATCACCACCGACGCCTGACCCCGCATCGCCACCACCGACGACGCCGTCGAAACCCGTCAATGGAATCAACGGCACTTCATGAGTGGTTTTATTCGTACTGCCCTGGATTAGCTACAGTGCACCCAGGCACTTCTCTGATAGCCGCCGGCAGCGGCGGGAAAATTTTTGTAGAATTTACCATAATTTTTCCCGGAACCAGCTCAACGAAAAACGTCGATTTATGCCTTCAAACCGAATTTTCCCACGGTGTTTCACTTTTCTGGAGCTGATGAAAAAAAATTTTGTCTATTTTTTGCCTCAAACTGCTCCAAGAAATACCCATAAGCCAAAACCAACCAGTTTTTGTATTCTAACTACCAATTTATCGCCAATCAGTGGCTTTTGTAGGTGATCGTAACGTCCAGCCAACGTGACATGATGTGATTATGTCACAAGCTGTGACTTTGCGTCTGACACAATTCCGAGAATTCTCAGGGTGGAGGTGACCCAAAAGTGACCCGGGACAGTTATTTGATTGCCAGAAGCACATTCCACGCCTTCCGGCCCCTTGCCGCGCATCGCCGGGCCCTTGCCGAGTCACTTTCCCACGATGTTTCACTTTTTCTGAGGCACAAATTACAAAAAGTCGAGCAATCACTTAGATTTTTTGTCCGGGGATAGCTCTCAACCGTAGCTACCATTTGCCGCACTTTTCTCTGGAAAATATTTTTCCCACGAAAGGCACCGTGGTCATCTTTAATTCCGATCAGTCTTCCCTTATCCGGCAATCGAGAAGTGCCTGGGTGCACTGTACTCTTAATTCACACACCATTCACGAACTATCGCCTTCCAGGACGCCGTCCGTCGGATGAGAGGTATACGCGCCGGTCGGGATCCCTTCACCCACGATTGTCTCGGTTGTACCTTGATTCGATGAACGTTTGCCTCGCGAAGTCGCGGTTTACGCGGTTATGCTGGGATATGTGAAATACCTGAAGCACATTTGGTTGCCGCGGCCGACTATCCTTCTTCGAGGGGAGGATATTCCGAGGTTTAACCGAACAGGGCACTTGAAGGCCTCCAAGGAAATGATTGCATGTAATTCATTTCGGATACTTCAAGGATATCGGTATCCATTTGGCTGGATCGCCGCCCCTCCTTGATGCGGTGCTCTCTGTGTGGGTTTGGAATGGCACCCTGTTTCTTCTCATATCCGGGATGTTCCAAGGCTTCCTCCAGACATTCATGACCGGGATACTGGCCCACTTCAAGCTAACTACTTCTTCTGTTCATCTGAAATGGGTTCCTATCTATCGGGGACTCTGTCTAGGCGACACTCTTAATCTTTCGTAAGTTCCAGTTCCAAGCGATTGCATTCTCTGTCTAGAGTGTCTATTGAGTTGTATTGAGTATAAATCCTTGGCAAAGGGTGTAATCCCGTCGTTCACCGATTCCAGCCGACGCCATGACGGGCTTTCTAGGCCGATTTGCCACCAAAACGGAGGTATCGACGTGAAACAATCCGACATTGACAGCAAGGACTCGGCCGGCCAACAGGAGGCCATGGATGCGAGCATTATTCCATTCTCGCAGAAAGACCTCAGGCTCGAGGGCCAGTCCAGTTCAGGATGCTGGATTTTTAGACTCAACGCGATAAGCCAACCTGAGGTATGCTTTGGAAACCGATGTTTGAAAAGGAGAGCCCTGATCGCTTCGCAGCGCCCAGCTTCGTTTCCACTCATCGTGGTGATTGTGCCTAATCAGTCACCGCTTTCTAAATGCGGAGATACCAGGTTCAGAATAGACTTGGAATAGACGTCCCCCGGAATACAGTCATTCGCATGGTCTTTGGATCGCACCCTGTACACCCCGATTCACACACAGCTCCGTTCGAGAATGGGGTAAGGGCTCTAGTCGATAATGCATAAAAGCCGCTCAACTTGGCGTGTTTTTCTTCAGCGCCTTGTCCTCATTCAACGATGCGCAAATCCATATCCACCCTCGTTCTTGTGTCCATTTTCTCCCTTGGGCACCTTGTTTCTGCTCACCCAGGGACGACAGAACTTCCCCCGCGTCGTCGAACGCCGCAGCCGCGCCGCACGAGGTCGCTTTTAATCAGTAAGGCATCGTTAATCATGTTCATGTCTTTGCACCTGACTTAAAATCCTTCGTGCAGGTCCCGCTGCTCTGCCTAACCTACCAATTACCAATGCAGTCGCAGAGGTGGATGACCCTTTGGACATTGACAACATCCAGTCGGATATCTTGATCGGCATGCGCAAGAACACCGAGTTATTCTTTTTCTTCAGCGTAAATGATGCTGCGACGTTCAAGTCAAAACTCGCGGCTGATATCTTGCCCTTGATCACAACCACAACCGAAGTAAGAGTCCGGCTTTGTCGTGCATATAGATAATAGACTCATTCGTCCAAGATTCTCTCCGTAGATACTCAACCTATTACGGCCGTCAACCTTGCTTTCTCCAACACAGGACTAGTTACCCTTGGAGTCACTGAGTTTGGTTTCCTCCGGGTCTGCGCCTAGCATACTAATCCATTCCATAGCGATCTGAGAGATTCAAATTTTGTTGCTGGTCAATATTCTGATGCCCACAATACGACTTTCCCCATCGGTGATAATACTTCTACATGGGATGCTGCATTTGCGGGCACCAACATCCACGGTGTATTTTTGCTTGCTTCGGACACTGTTGCCAATATCGACACTGAACTGGCCAATATTCAATCAATCTTAGGCTCTTCCATCACGGAAATGTTGGACATTCCGAGTCTTTTTTTTCTTGACCCACAACTAACGATTTTTACAGCTATAGTTTGCAAGGTGCAGCACGTCCCGGCTCCGAACAAGGTCATGAACATTTCGGATTCATGGTAACATCTTTTTTTCTGCGTATCTTCCTTGCTGATAGTTGTGTTCACTAGGATGGTATTTCGCAACCGGCTGTAAATGGCTTCACGAACCCGGTCTTACCCGGTCAGACTCCAGGTTTGTACTTTTTAAAATCTCTCCGGAATTACGTTGATTTTCCCACCAGTGGACCCGGGTCAGTGTCATCTACTTATTCATGTTGAAAGTATTCATCCCGCCTCAAGGCTTCTTCCTACTCGGAGAGACCAGTGATCCTAACCTGGATGTCCGTCCAAGCTGGGCAAAAGACGGCTCGTGAGTATCTTTCAATGTGGCCTATTGCAAGTTCAACGTTCTTCCAGGTTTTTGGTGTTCCGCAAACTCCAGCAGCTCGTGCCTGAGTTCAACCAGTTCCTGACGGACCACCCGCTCGACGTCGAAGAGCTGACTCCGGAACAAGGGTCAGAGCTTTTAGGAGCTCGCATGGTTGGCCGCTGGAAGAGCGTTCGTCCATCCATTGCTTCAATTTTAAGCTTACCGAAAAAACAACTTGGACATTTAGGGAGCTCCCATTTTCCTGTCCCCGACCGAAGACGACCCAGTTCTCGCCGCTGATCCTACGCGGAACAACGATTTCAATTACACTCTCGATGTACCCGATCCGGGCACCGAGAACCACTTCAACCAAACTAACTGCCCCTTTGGAGCGCACATCCGCAAGGTCCACCCTCGTGGAGACCTCGATCCCAGTGTCGAGAATCTCCACTTTATCATCCGTTCGAGTATCCCTTACGGTCCAGAAGGTGTTTGGATATACTATTGATTTATTTACCGGCCGCAATGCTGACTCGGCACAGTGACCGCCGCTGAAAATGCGTCGAGCACGACTAGCGTCGACCGTGGGCTTGCTTTCGGTATCTTCCCTTTTTGTTTGATACCTAGGCGGCCTCTGATTTTTTTTTTTTCACAAGTCTCTTACCAAGCTGATATATTCAACGGCTTCATGTTCTTGCAAAACATCTGGATCAACAGCATTGGGTGATGTTTCGGTTTCCTTCTGGACTCAGATCCCGAAGCTTATAGTTAATTCACGCAGATTTCCCTTCGGGAAGGTAGACCCGTGAGTCTGACGAGTTATTTTCTTTGCGTGGTTTCTTTGTACTGATTTATAACCCAGAACGATTGGCGTTGACCCAATCATCGGCACTCTTGGGGGAGGATCCAAGAATATATCAGGTCTCGATCCGCTTGTCTATTATCTCAACCAGTCGGATCCTATCCACGACGTTGAAATTCCGAAAGGTATGAAACAATTCTATATTCTCACGTCCGTGGTTCAAGTTGAACAACGTTCCTGTCTCCTCTAGATTACGTTATTTCCCGAGGCGGAGAGTACTTCTTCTCGCCGTCCCTCTCGGGCTTGAGCGCTATCGCTGCCGCTTGAGAGATTGGTGAATGAACATAGAGGCCTGCAGCCGTTTAAATTTTTCCCCCGGGATTAGAGTGGCGTCGTAGATGGGTTTAGATTGGGCTCTTATAAACAGACGTTACAACAGAGCTTACTCGTACCTCGTATGTTGTAGGTTTAGATCTTGACATAGAATTCTTGGCCCCGAAAAAAAAAACGATCGTTGATTACGACAAATCACGAACCAGAAGCTTGACATGAAAGATGGTAGAGACTTTGGAGGTTCTACTCTTTATAAAATATCGCCTGTCTGTCTGAAACCTTTAAACTCCGACAGGAGATCACCGAGGGTTGGCGCGACGAATTTAGCACCTTTCAAAGATCGATTTCTAATTTTCAACACTTTAGACGAGGTGCCGGCGCGCGCGCTTATAATACTGAGACGGGCTATCATCAACTCCCGCTAAATCGACCTTTTTCCTTCCTCTCCCCCAATGAACGTTACTGTTAAGGAACGTTATGTAACCTATGTAACTTCGACGTTCGCCAGTCTTTGGTCTCATCCTTGGATAATCCAGAGACGTGGATTGCAGTGGGCAAATGCTGGGCAAATGTGTCGTCCAAAGAAAAATCCCGGCTTTTAACCAACTACATGTAATTGCACCCAGTTGGGAATTTATTTCTTACACGTTCGCCCACGCAACTGCTCAGTCGTTTCACACCAAGATTCCTTCCCAAGAAAATTAAATTCGGAACCACAGTCATCTCAAATATCAATAAGTCAAAGTAAATAAAGGCAAGTCTTGCTTGGTGTTCAGCGTCTACTGCTGGGCGAGGAGGGCCGCGAGCTGGGCGGAGAAGGTCGTCGACGACGCGGGGCAGCCGACACCGGCGCCGTTCAAGTTCTGGAGCGACGAGATGGCGGTCTGCACACGGGTGATCTGGGACGCGATCGAGTTGTCGGTGGGGAACGGCGCGGCGGTGCCGGGGTTGTTGATGTCGTGGCCGGCGGCGACGTTCGCCGACAGGGACTGCAGAAAGCAAGAGAGAATCAGAAAAATGGACATTCAGAGTTTATGAAGGGGTACGCACGGCGATGAAGGTGTTCCGGTCGGGGGGGCAGGTGCAGGGGATCAAGATGTTGTTGATGCCGACGCAGCTGCCGCTGCCGTTGGGGCTCTGGCCCGCGGTGACGCCGAACTCGGGGACGAGGGACGGGTCAACGCCGCCTGCGGGTGCCGGGGGCGGGGGTGCCGGGGCAGCCGGGGGCGGGGGCGGGGGTGCGGGCGCCGCGGGTGCGGGGGCACCGTTCTGCTGGGCGATGAGGGCCGAGAGCTGCGCGGAGAAGGTCGTCGAGGACGCGGGGCAGCCGACACCGGCGCCGTTCAGGTTCTGCAGGGACGAGATGGAGGTCTGGACCCGGGTGATCTGGGACGCGATCGAGTTGTCGGTCGGGAACGGCGCGGCGGTGCCGGGGTTGTTGATGTCGTGGCCGGCGGCTACGTTAGCCGAGAGGGACTGGGGGGGAGGGGTTAGTAGGTGGCATGGTATTATTTCGTAGGAGACGCACGGCGATGAAGGTGTTCCGGTCGGGGGGGCAGGTGCAGGGGATCAAGATGTTGTTGATCCCGACACAGCTGCCGCTGCCGTTGGGGCTTTGGCCCGCGGTGACACCGAACTCGGGGACGAGGGACGGGTCGACACCGCGCTTCGCGACGGGGACGGCGGAGACGCTGACCGCGAGGGCGACGATGGAGACGAGGGTAGACGTGAACTTCATTGTTATTGAGGTAAGACTAGCTTCAAAAAATGAGAGTGTGTGGGAGAGTGGCAAGCCGTCGACACAGTCGGTAAGATGGTGGGAAAGAAAGGGAAGGAAGGGCAGGAAAGAAAAACGGAGATGATTCAAGATTCCGTCAAGCCGCTTTACTTATACCAAACCAGGATCGTGAGAAACCGCCCCGCGTGTGAGGCTGATCTTTGATGTCGGTCGCTATCATCAATGCGGTTCGGTAAGGCCCTGTTCGGGATCCCTATTTAAAATCCTGTATCGTAATTTTCCCCGCCAAACGCAAAAATTAGTATTTACGTCCCAATAAGGCAGTCACCATCAGTCACTCCGGTCTGGACCGCAGTCCAGAGCGCGGACATCGGATCACCCTGATCGATGGCAACCTCTCGTCTTCGTCGTGCAAGCCGGTCCCGCCTTTTGAAAGTGTTATTTTTTTTTCAGTCACTTCAGCTGTTGTATGGACTATTAGGTATGGTGTAAATTGATCTAAAATGCATCCTGGCTCAAGTGTGCAAAGTGCGCCCTCAGAAGTGGTCTGAATAGCGAGATCACTGTTGTCGTCGTCGACGGCGGGATGATTCAACGACGGGCGCAATGCTCGGTTCATATCGGTTACTAAAACTGATCATTTCTGTACCTCTGGCGACTGCCGAGAAGTATTCCCATGCCTAGTGACCTGATGTGACCTACTTAGATAGCCAGACAAAAATTCGGATTTAGGGATCCCGAACAGGGCCTAAAGGAAATCCATAAAGTCCATTTCGGGGCCCAGCGGAGAAAGTGCGATTGTTTGACGGTAGAATGGAGCGAGTTGCGTTTCAGGCCTATCATTTCCTCGAATCGTAGCCCAGAGCCTACTTAACCCCAGAGTTTTCACCGCCTTGCAAAAGTCGAAACCGCGGTGCCGCGCCTCGTGATATCGAAACCCGATCCGTGTGGAATCTTGATGCGATCGATGTCTCTGGGCTGGTTACACGATCGAAACCGCGCGCATCTCTAGGCAAGAAAATCCCCAAGGAGCGACAAGCCTCATGGATTGAAAAAATCCACCGAAAGCGCCCCACAGCCAGGTGGGATTTCAAAGCGCGGGGAAGCCGGGGGGTGAGTGGACCGATTGGACAAGACAGATTATGCCAGAAAGGCAACAGAAAGGAGGAGAATTCTGTCGTCAGAACTTTTCGAGGAACGAACGCCACAATGCAAACCCAAATCTGCTCGCAAAACCGGCGACAAAAGCCGTAGCCTAGCCTAGCCCAAGTTCTGAAGCGCGTAAAGCCTAGGCGGAGCACTGAATCGCGGAATGTGGCTGGATGGCCTTGACGACGGACACATCTTCAGGGGAGATGCAAGGGAGATGCAAAGGAGATGCCTCCGACGTCGCAGAAGAATTAGAATAGAGCAGTGATGTGATTGATCATCGATGAATCGTGATGCCTTTCCGCAAACACCGTCGGAACCAACTCGGGAACCTCACCTGTACTTTCACCTGCAGGCTGCTGCAGAATTCACACCGAGTTGTCCGTCCCAAGAAAATAATTCGTTATTTATAAGGTAGGCGATTCCCCTGCAGGACGCGAGGTTTGAGATGGCTTCCTTCGACTTGGCCTCGTCATAATCCACCCGATTCAAGGCTCACCCGGCTGCGCGGAGAATGCGGTCGGCGCGTCAGGGCACCGATGCTAGTTGTTCGGCGCCTACTGCAGGGCCGTAAGCTGGGCGGAGAAGGTCGTCGAGGACGCGGGGCATCCGACACCGGCGCCGTTCAGGTTCTGCAGGGACGAGATGGCGGTTTGCAGACGAGTAATCTGGGACGCGGTCGAGCTGTCCGTGGGGAACGGCGCGGGGACGGACGGGTTGTTGACGTCGTGGCCGGCGGCGACGTTCGCTGACAGGGACTGGAGAGAAGGTTAGCGAAATTTATCGAGACCGAGGAGCTACGCACGGCGATGAAGGAGTTCCGGTCGGGCGGGCAAGTGCAGGGAATCAAGATGTTGTTGATGCCGACGCAGCTCCCGCTGCCGTTGGGGCTCTGGCCCGCGGTGACACCAAACTCGGGGACGAGCGACGCGTCGACGAGTGCCCCTGCCGGAGCCGAAGCCGAAGCCGTGGAGGGTGCTGCAGCTGCAGCTGCTGCAGGCGTAGATGCGACAGTGCTTACGGCCGCGGCCGCGGTCGAGCCGCTCTGCAGGGCCGCAATCTGGGACAAGAAGGTCGTCGCAGACGCCGGGCACCCGACCCCCGCGCCGTGCAGGTTCTGGAGCGTCGTGACCGACGTCTGGAGGCGGACGATCTGCGACGCGGGCGAGCTGTCGGTCGGGAACGGGGCTGCGACACCGGTGTTGTTGACGTCGTGCCCGGCCGCGACGTTGGCTGAGAGCGACTGGGAGAAGGGTATATTCAGGGATGAAAAAATTCGACAAGAGATTTGGAACGCACGGCGATAAATGCGTCGCGGTCTGGGGGACAAGAACAAGGGATCTTGATGCCATTGACACCATCGCAATCGCCGGTGCCTGTAGGGTTCGTCCCGGCGACAATTCCGAACTCGGGGACTAGGCTAGGGTCCACACCAGCACGCTTCTGCACTGGCACCGGGACCGCAGACACGGAAACGAGGAAAACGGCGGACAAGAGCGCGAACTTCATCGTGATAAGCAAGACTAGCTTGGGGATTATTGAAAGAGAGTGGATAGATGCTGCAGACGTTCAGACAACGAGATACGCGCGGCGTACGGGAAGCTGGGAAGAGGGGAAGAAAAGAAAAGGTAAAGAGGTGAGTTGCACGTAATTCAACCAACGGTCTTTATGTACTGCCCTACAGTGCCATTGTGGAGCTGCCGCCCGGCGCTCGCGGAAATTGTTGCTCGTCGCCATGGAGGAAAAATTAGCACTCGAAAAATTTGAAGAGATTCTGCAAATCCGTTTGGCTGCTCCACAGCTCCAAGTATGGCGGTCAGAGTGCACTTTTATTATTTCTCACACACACATGTAAACTTCTCTCACACACAAATGTAAAATTCTGCCTACTGTCTCTTCTGGGGTCCTGCAATGCTTTTCTGCCCTCCCCTACCTTCTTCCACCTCTTCACCTCCTTCAGAGGACTCTGCAACCAAAATTTCAGCGTGCCCGGAGCTACGGCTCCGAGAAACCGGTGGCTGTGCCAACCTCCTTTGGGATGCCGAAAATTAGAACACCGTTTTCACGACCACTTCCCGGCCTCCCTGCAGGCCCATCATGGAATTTGCTTCAAGGCACTCCCTCTGGGCTCCCTCTCTCCGAGTTTCGCCAACCTTGAGTTCATTCCCGGACTTCGGAACGATGCCGGTGGTGCTTTTCATCGCCGTCGGGATATTCCGAAATGAGCTCACTCCGAGTCTCCTGGATTTCGAGATGCCGGTGATGCTCTCCACTGCCGTCTCTTCGAAAGTTCTGACCACATTAGACCGGTGGCCTACACTACTCTATCAGTAATTGTCTTAATTTGGCTTGGACCTTTCCCCAAAATTTCATTGATGTGGTTGAAATAATAAATGTCCACAGTACTCCCGCCCTTATCCCGACTGCCCGCTTGATGCGCCATCAGTTAGCACTGCCACTGATCAGATCGTGATGGGCTTTTGCAAGGCTTTTGGTGGAGGCGCATGCATGATTGACACCATCCTAAGTCATCAAGTTATATGGATGCCTTGGAAAGGACCCAGAGTTGACCCAGTGGTTTTTTTCAACCTGATGCGAGAGAATCTTGATTTTGTGTGTGAGAGGAATCACCAAGTTGTGTTAGAATGAGAGATGTTGTGTGTGAGACTCCCGAACTTGTGTTACAATTTACATATATGTGTGAGAATTTACTTATGTGTGTGTGTGAAATAATAAAAGTGCATTCTGACCGCCATATCCAAGCCAATGAGGATGAGAGCCTCAGGAAATATGATTTTTTTTAATACACTCGGTACAAGTGCGCAGTCGACCTGCACTCTACTGCAAGGACACCTTTCGAGTGTCTTTTTACTCGTACCCAGCAAGCTTCAAGAAAAATTCGAACCATAGCTCTCGTACGAACAGACACCACAACAAATAAAGTACTCGAACCTTGCATGTTGGAGCGTCTCAACAGCCCATTGTTCGTTGCATGTTTCATGCACATGTACATATCGGTTTCCTTTCTCCATCCGCCAAAGCTTGGTCCGATATCACGCACGGCTTTGCGTCCAGTCGGAATCCGATTTGGGAAGGTATAACGAAAATTCAATAATAGCCATGTTCAACGTCCAGCTGTGTTAGCTTGAGATGTTAGCGGGCAATATCACACATTGAAAAGCATCGAACGGCAACAATCGCGTCCGTGCTGCTTGTGAATCGCAAAAAGATACATTTGCATTTGCGGAATTTTTAGTTTGGCTGTACATGCGGGTGCTATCCATCTATTTGGAGTCCGAATATGATATATCTAGTCCACTAGCCTGCTAGAATCGTAATCAATGTCCCTTCCGAGTTTCGTGATCTACTAAATTATATGTCCAATGTCTGTCTATAACGCAAACAGCATGACGACACCGCTGAGCGCAGCGGCGGCCCATACCCAGGGGCTGGGGCGGAATACGAGCGCAGAGCTGCCCTTCAGGACGGTGTTGGTCCCGCTGACGCTGTACACGCGCACGGAGGCGACGTCGAAGTACGCGTTGTTGTACACGGAGCCGTTGCCGACGACGTAGTCGGGGTAGCACGAGCCGGAGCAGGTCTGCGCGAAGACGGTGGGGTCGCCGGCGGCGTCTAAACGCGTAAGTCAGTTCAGTGAACGAGGGAGGAGGGGGTGAGGGTGGGTAGGGCGCACCACCGCAGAGCGTGATGTCGAAGATGAGGTTCTGCGCCTTGAAGAAGGTGTCGATGGCGCAGCCGCCCGTGGGCCAGTTGGCTACCGGCGTGCCGAGGTCGCTGGTGGAGAAGGAGGACGCGTTGCTTGAGATGGAGCTGGGGATGCTGCTGCGGTTGAAGAACCAGACGCTGCGCAGCCG
Source organism: Mycena galericulata (assembly GCA_029289565.1). Taxonomy (NCBI): domain Eukaryota; kingdom Fungi; phylum Basidiomycota; class Agaricomycetes; order Agaricales; family Mycenaceae; genus Mycena; species Mycena galericulata. Next base: position 505,507 of record JARKIA010000094.1, read on the forward strand.
GTTTGTGGGCGATCCAGAAAACATATATGCGAGCGAGCGGACTTACGAGATGCCGGTCTCAGCGTACTCGGTGACGAACACGCCCCCTTGCGCGGCGGCGAAGTCTGCGCCGTAGCTGGAAGGACTGGGGTCCATGACGCCACAGCCCGCGTTCTCGTTGTCGAGGTAGGAGCAGTCCGTCGAGTTGATGATGGTGGACGTCTGCAGTGGGGAGACTTGGTTGCACCCCGGGTCCGTGTGCAGCGTCATTTGGTTGTGGAGCTCAATGTTCCAGTGCTCGAAGGTGTCTATTTCGCTGGGAATGGAGTTAGGGTGAGGTAGATCGCCATGCGGCGCACGTACCCTCCTGTGGGCCAGTTTGGCGCTTGAGACCAGAATGCAGGCCATACTGAGCACTGTGGCTGCGCGTTAGAGGCTACTCCCGGGATGCGGAACTATCGGACGCACGCCAAAGGGTACATGATACATGTCACTTCAAGAGAATCAGATTCGGGCTCACAGAAAACGCGTAAAAAGACGCACGCGATCCAAACACTCCCGACCTCGAATTCATCCTGGGAGGATATGCGGACAGTATTCCGCTTGTCGTTGAACGCCACGTTGGAGGTATTATCGACTCTAATGATAGCGCGGTTCGTCGTGGAGTCCACATATGCTAGCTTGGAAGAGCTGGCCACGCCTGCGGTCACAAAGTTTGCGTCCCCGTTCGTGAGATTGTCAACTGGAAAAATGAAGAGAGTTTAACGGGATGCGCGGTTAATCGTCGTGCTGAGCCTTACAATGTCCATAGAAATTCCACTCGTCAAAGAAAGTCGGGCCCGAGTATTCTTTGACCATGTCGTATGTTGTGGCAGCGAGTACGGTGGGTAGCAGCAACGCCAGAAGCGCGACAGAGGACGAGGAGGCCATTGTGGAAGGTGGATGAGGGAGTTGAGCAGTGCGAAAGTGCGGCGACTGTGCTTTTGTGCCTATTTAAATATCGAGTTCTGCGGAGGCGATGGCGCTCACAAACGAGCTTGGAGAATAGTGGAGGGATCGGAATATGTGGCCACCTGTGACGAGGGAGGGAAAGGACAATTTGAATGAAGGAGAAAGAAAGAAAGACAAGAACCAGTCTACCAGGAAACTTTCCACGGTCGCGCGCTAATCACTCCACGTGGGTGTGGCGATGAGTTTACTCCACCGTTGTCCACAAAAGGATATTTTGAAAACTTGTGAGAACCGAATCCAAAGACGGGAGGATGCGGACAGACGTCAAGGACGAGGTGGAGCAAAAGTCAAGGATGGATTCGGATACTCAACGTTGGTTCTCTGGAAATGTCTGTACGTGTTTATATGCAAAAGAAAGGGGAGAGTCAAGACAAGAAATATATAGAGGAATGAGACGAGTGGAGCCGCGCCAGTAAAAAGCAGTGGTAAAGAATATAAATGCGGATCGACGGGAAGGGCGGAAGAAGACGATGATCCGACTAAGGAGATTCCTCACAGAACTCTCTTAACGGGACCGCGCCGGAATATACCTACCTACCTACCTACCTCTGGGTCTGGTTCGCTGGGGCGTACATATGTGGAGCCAGGAAATTTCACCGCAGGGAAATTTGGATGGATAGTAAATGATGTCGCGCTCAGTGCTTGCCCAGGACAATATGTATCAGTCTGCCAACTATATTTCTGGGGTTGCCTGTCAGTTTTCCGCAGCAACACCCGGAGTCAAAAATAAACGATGATGACTGACATGCGTTATTTGTGCGTTATTCCTCGTTATTCTTTCTGTGCCCTTTTTATACTGGGACTCCGACAAATGCGGAAGGAACAGATCCTCGCTCGCTCCCTCAACTCCGTTGGGACAAGATTAGTACAACGATCGCCGAGCTCGTACCTCGGCAACCCAGTGGAGGGCCCTTGAGATTTTTTCCCTCGCTCCCGAGGAAAACTAGTAGGAAAACTTCGCGGTGCCTGGCGTGTCTTCAAGCCGTACTCCCAATCAAACAGAGCCATGTGTTGAAGTAGAACGCGAAAGTTCATTGATTCATCCAGAGCGCAGTCGCATCGGTTGGATATCTAAGTCCACCCACCACCACCCCCCTTCATGATTTGTTGGTAATCTTTCTGGGGACATACTGCAATCGTCGCCGCCAACGCACACCCCTCTGATCAACCAGGTGTATGTCTCGTTCCCGAAGCGTCTCCGCCCACTTCACCCAATAGTCCTGGGAAGTCGCCCGCCTGTGCAAAATCAGAATTGTTCAGCAGGCTAAATTAGAGGTGCTACACATACTCTGACACGGGCCAGGTGCAATGCGGATGCTGTATCTCCCGCAAAGCAGGAAACGTTGTACGATCTAGGCTGAGTAACAGATTCTCCAAATCGAGTTCATACGAGCGGCTTGAGTTTTCAACCAAATGGCATTCAGCTTTACAGTTGAAGACGATAAGATGGGGCGCCCACCTCGGCGGGTGAAGGGACGCTTTGAATATTATGCGCTCAAGCGACCTGTGCGGCTCGAGGAACGCAAAAATACTTGATCTCGGAGCGCTCTATGATAAAGCATAAGGACGTGCCATTGCGGAACGAAAAATCGTACGTGCCTTCTCGTTGATAGAAATCCGGAGAGCCTTGATGGAAGGACAATTGCTGAAGACGCCAAGATCGGATTCAAGCTGGGGAATCGAAACCGTCAGTTTGTGGAATTTCTTGCCGTGCTTCTGGAAGAAATGGTTGCCTCCGGTCGCGCTCTCCCCGAAAGCGACACTGCGCAAGGAAGGAAGTCTGATGCAACGGTGAGACAATAATCATGGTGGTAGAAGAGTCTTGGCACGTACTCCATATTGGAGAGGACGGCAAGAAACGACGGATCGAAGTTTTCGATACTCAGATCCACTAGCTTATCGAATATGTTGCCTGGGGTCGACTTGAGACCTGCACTGAACACGGTTTTAGAGTCCCAAATGAAAGACTGCATCTGCGGAAACCGAGCAAAGATAGCAGGATCTGCGTTCCCAATAGCTTGTGTTATAGACGTTCTGTGGAATGTGCGCAGAGTTTTGCCAGTCAGAGCACCTAAATTCTCAAACATCTTCCAGGACAAAGGAAATCCTTCGCAAGTCAATACGGATAGACTCGGGGTGCGGGGAAGAATGTCTTGCAAGTATTCATCGGCATATAGGTTATCGAAATAGTAGTTGAGGATAGACAGGCGGCGGACGTGCAAACCGAGAGAAGGTTGCTCCAAGAGTCGGCCCACAAACTGGCGCGCCGCCGAGGTCGATTTTAAAACTGGGTTCTCGTAGAGATACGGAATCCCGAGGCGCTGAGGTGCATGAGACTCGAGGCCCAACAAAGAACATGAGTAACTCACCAAAAATCTTTTACATGCCAGGAGGGGCAGTAGTGAAACACTTGAAGTGTGGTCAAGCTCAGAATCACCCGAGTCGAAGTAGGATGTAGAGTCGTAGTCACGAGCTTCTGAATTGGACTTGAGACCAGTGACCGCAAAACAGAGCACCCGGCCCCATATGACATCTTCCAACCCTGAATCAGCGGCGAGTTGGGGAGGGTAAATAAATGACGGGATGTTGAATGGTCTAGGGTGTGTTGTTACTTATACAAACGACCAACGGATGAAGAGCTTACTGGAGGTCAATGAGTGCTTTGAGCCTAGGATTTTTCTGGACTGTCTCGAAAACCTCTGGGCTCAACGGTTGTCGGGACTGAACCCTGAGTTGAATACGTTTCAAAGAAGGATTCGCTGCGACGGTCAAGATATATTGGGATACACGGCCGTGTCGGAAGAGCATGCGATGGGGATCTGATATCACAAGGGTGTGGAGGTTCGGAGAAGCCTTTAGTGTATTCCAGATCTTGTCTGTATACACTGGGGCATAGTCGTGGTGTAGTACTTCAAATATGATCTATGCATAATTCGGTAAAGGAAAATGTAATGCGAACAGAACGTACCAAGTTCTTCCATTTGGGGATGGACTCCGCGAGTGCATCTACAAGCTTTGTCGCCGCTTCGGTGATGTTATAGTAGATCGTATTCCATTTGAGGATGACACGGACGGGGTGGATCAACGGCAAGCCACGGCACATGCCACACGCGTTGTCGGATTTCTCAATATCGAGGGAGAGATATAAATCCGTGAGATTCTTGGCCGTCTGCAGGATTTTGAGCATGGAAATAGCGTATCCGCCTTCCACGCGCAGCTTCTTGATGAATCGGCCCAAGTCGGGGTTGGAGCGGAGCGCGACGGCCAAGGCCTGAGCTTGTGCTTTGGATCGGATGATAACGACGTTGTATACCAGAGGGGTTGCGACGCGGAGCCATGACTTCGATACAAGCAGCAACGCAGAACTGGACTCGGTGGGCGATGAGAATGGGGAAAGGGCAGATGTGGCCGAGAACGCCTCATCAGGCACCCTGAGTGCAGGATAAAGAATCTCGTGAATTATTTCGTCCGGTATGTGGCTTGCCATGGTTGAATTGGTTCAGGCCAGCGGAAGTCCACGCGGTCACAAGGATACCATTTGAGTAGTGTTGTTGACTGTTATGTATTCTGTGCTCTTGTTTCTCTCCACCAGCGCCCGTGTTTCAAAGTTGGATTTTTCTTCAAGTTCTTGAAGTTCTTCTTTCCAGAAACTGAGAAAGCTGGTTCGAACAGATTCTGGTAATTCTCGACGCCCCCGGCTCGCGATCTTATACTGCATCAACCCTGAGCTCTGGATCCAATCTAACGCTTGCGCAACTCTGCGCAACTGCAAGCAGAAACTCCGCCAAACGGGGACCAACTCTCGCAGATCGGATACATGATCTCTGTGTAATCGAGCCGACAACGACCCGTGGCTCACGCATACCCGGTCAGTTCTTCAAAAACCATCCGATGGCGGACAGTTTTGAGGCCGGTAAACGATCTGTCCTCTCACGAGACTGCTTTAACGAATTGGTCCCAGCTTGAGAATTCGGATGAAAGCTTGCCGCGAGATTTCTTTCCGACGCTGCGCAGCTTCTTTTCCTCGCCCATTTCCCTCACCTCTGTCGGAGGTGGCCTCGATCATCGCCACCGACTCATCCAACAATGGAGAGCACGACTCAAAACTCACAAGACTTGCTCCTCTTTTACCACTAGCACCATCACGCCCCTCCAAATAAAAATGAAAAGCACCTCAGGCCCGGCTTATGCGGGCCCCCAATTTTCGTTTACCTTCTCATCCGCCCACATGCAGACCATGGCCCTCCGCTCTCATGCATGCGTTCATCCGCCACCCACTTCGAGTTTTTGTCTCATAACCTCCTCCTCCTCCTCCCCGTTTCTTATAGCTCTTCACGCTCACGATAAAGCATGGCACCGGTAAAAATTCGGAATCAATCGAGAAATCCAACTTCCAACTTCCAACGGCCGAAGGTCGAGTGCTCCCGTTTCGCCCAGGCCCCTCATCCAGTCTGCGGAATTTTCTTGGCCCCCCTGCGGAAACTGTTCACAGCTGGCACGCGACGCGACGCGTTGGGGCACGTGCCGGTGACGTGTTGGATGCCTTCGGAGGTCGGGCCGATATCTCCTCCAACATGGATCCCCATCTCGAAATCCCGACGCCTGCGCCCGGCTTCCTTCTCGCCAAGGAACGCACAGAGAGCTCATTCGAGCAGATTCCGGTCATGTTCGTCCCTCGACTCGTGTTCTTGTTCTAATCCTGAGTCCAATCCGACCCTCAGCGATTTTGGTGATGCCGCAAGCAGAAACTTCGCCAAACGGCGAGCACTTGCAGACCGGATCCGCGACGCCTGTGTAAACGGCACGTCCCAGCTGAGATATACCCCAACTTATAGCTAACGCGTTCTCAGTCGGCTTTTTCTATGTCAAGAATCACCCCATCCCCGAATCCACCATTGCCGATGCGATCATCGCCGCTGGTGAGTTCTTTGCGCTCCCCGGTCCGACAAAGCTCGCGGTGTGTATCTACGCGCTTCCCGGTCCCTCCAACGCCAGATCTGACTTCCCCTCCTCCGCGCGCGCCGGTCCTTTTCGAATCAAGCTCGATATCCACAAAAGCGCAAACTTCAAAGGGTACACGGCGCTTCTGGGTGCGTAGGTACCTAATACATCAAACAACCGACCACCCCTAGCCTCGGGCTACATTTACTTCCGTTCCAGGTGAGAACACCGACCCAGCGGGGCGCGGGGATCTGCATGAGGGCTTCGACATCGGTTGGGAGCAGCAGGGCGATGGACCTATGGCCGGCGTCAATGTCTGGCCGCTAGAAGCGGATCTGCCTGGTTTCCGAGACCGTGTTCTCGCGTACTAGTGTGCCCACCCAATTCCGCTCGCGAAAATCCCATTCATTACTCCATATCCAGCCAAGCGGCGGTGCGCCTCGGGCAATCACTCTTTCCCCTCTTCGCGCTGGCGCTCGACCTTCCCGAACACTTTTTCGACGATAAGGTGCTTCAGCGTGAATGACCCCATGCCATTTGTGTGTACTCACCGAGTCGTGGACACCAGACGACGACCCCGGCCGCGATAATGCGCCTCCTGCACTACCCCCCGCAGCAGCCTGCTGTCGATGATGACGGCCGTGTAATAGGGATCGGCGCGCACACCGAGTAAATAGTCTCCCCTTGTGGACCTATCATCCCGAAGCTTACTTGTTTTCCAGCTACGAGGTAAGCCAGCTGCGAGCGGAGCCCGGGCCCCGCGGCCCCGCCATCCCTTCCCTTCCATTTTGTTTCTGAGCCTAGCGCTAGTGCTTTACGATTCTGTGGCAAGACGCCGCAGGCGGGCTGCAGGTGCAGAACGCGGACGGCAAGTGGATCGACGCGATCCCCATCCCGGGGACATTCGTGATCAAGTCCGTCTGTTTTTTCATCCAGATACATCCACCTGACGCCTCGATAGCCTCGGCGACCAGTTCGCGCGCTGGACGAGTGCGTATGATCTCTGCTGTTAAGTACCCCGGGCTGAGTCTACCGTTCAGACGACGTGTTCAAGTCGACGCGGCACCGAGTCACGAACCGCTCTGGCCGCGAGCGCTACTCGATGCCACTATTTTTCGGGACGGACTACGACGTGCGACTCGAGGTGGATTCTCTTCCCTTCTCCTACCTTGAGACGCCTGCTGATCTGCCCGCACTCAGCCCCTCCCGAGCTGCGTCTCCCCCGAGTTCCCAGCCAAATATGAGGTGGTCACCGCGGGCGAGTACGTCAAGCGGCGGCTGGAGGAGACCTACGCGCACTCCAAAGGCGATTGATTGATCTGATTTCGCCTCAGTCTACGAGCAGCTGTATGATATGCAATGTATATATGTGAGCGTCACGGAAGCCCGTCCGTCTTACCTGCCTTACCCACTTCGCGTTTGATGGATGTGCACTCTCTAGCCCACATCCGACTCCACGCATCCGTCCACTAGAATATATTCTGGGCACGCCGCGCAGCGGAAACTGCGATAGGTGATCCAAGCACCCAATTCATTTGTGGCGTGTTGGTCTTTCCGTGGCCTCTGAGTCGCGGATGGTACGGGACGGACGCGGAGCTGCGGCTGCCACTGGCATGACCGGCCACGTCGGGCGAGCGAAGGATCGTCTAGCAGATGTTCATGGTGGAACAACATGCATCTGGATTCATTGCGCCCTGTGGCGTCAGATAGATGGATTCGCGGGCGATGAACGACTCGACTGACTGCCTACACGCACGCAACGGCACTGTCAGTCTGCCGGCTCTACGTCACGGCGACCCAAAATGCGCCGCTGTGTGCTGGGCACGATTGGATTATGTTTTTTAGGTTTGACTGCTGTAATGCAATGCTGGTAAGAGGTTATTTTTACCGCTTCTGAGGTTTACTGCACTGCGGCGATGTGGTGCGACACGCGCGGGGGGCAACTCAATCCAGCAAGCGACTGTCTCGATCACAACATTGTATGTTGCGATGCAGCGCTGGCCCATTCGCGGGATGCGTCGTCACTGTAAATTCGGATCGCAAAACGGAATGGACGCGGAAAACATGTACAGTCGGACTCCGCGTAGGACGGTTGCGCCGCTTCTGGCTTCGTTATGACCGACATCTCCTCCATTGAAGATACATATGGGGTCTGGTGCAGGCCGAGTGCGTAAAAGTGAAAACTTACGCGGACGCCACGCTAAATAGTTACTTACGGACCTTAGGGGCGGCTTTCGTTTCCTGCCTTGTGTCAGGCAGCCGCGGCGGCCTACCTCCCATTGGATATCACTGCATCAGATGCCATCTCTGCAGACCAGGAACACCCGTGAATATCAAGGAGACGAACGAAAAATACCCTGGGCAAAAGATATAAGTTTAGAAAAACGTAAATGACTTAGCTTGTGGACCTAATGCGGTGATCCTGAATGTATTGCGTCAAGGCGTTGAGTACCTTACAAAGTTCTGTTTCTGAGGACCAAAGTTCAACCGATCAGATCGTTCTCAGATTCGGACTGATTGGTCATTCTACTTTGATTTTCATCCTCTCAGAGGCTGCCTCGTGCCAACCGTTTCGGCCGCATTCTGACCGAATTTCCGGGGAAAAGAAGGCCAAGAGATGGTAGGGACCCATTAAAGCTGTCCCTGGCTCTGCTGTAACTATTGTATCGCGATTTACGGTCACTTACACCAACATACTAAAGTCTAATGCTCGCTTAATTAACGGTCTAATCCGGCGCCGCAGCCACGCGATATTTCTCAATGGGCCTATCCCCATCTGAGGTTTGTATAAAAAACCCTGATCGGCCACTTCTGGTCGCTGAACAATACTCAGCATCTGAGACACATAACAAGCTTTACCCCCGCCTTCACGTCTGGACCTGCCGCTTCTGGGCAGCTATGGCTTCGTCTCCGTCTTCTGCGAATCTCCCGAATGGCGCGCATTCCGGTGTTCCCGCTCTAGAGGAGGACCCCTTTTCTCCCTATCACTTGTTCAATGTCGAGGGACTGGTCGCTGTGATAACTGGCGGGGGAAGTGGTGGGTTGTCTACTTCCTTTCTTTTTTTTTCCCCGAGCCATCTACTCGTTTCTAACCTTCCGTAAACACGCAGGTATCGGCAGCATGATGGCCGCAGCCCTGGAAAACAACGGCGCGACCGTATATATCATCGGGCGCAGGCTCGATGTTCTTCAAAAAACTGCTCGAGAAATCAGCGTGAGTTACAGTTCCTGTGTCTAGTGTCGTGTCAACGTTCTTGATGACAAGTGTCCTTCACGTTGACCAGAAACACGATAAAATAATCCCTTTGGAGGGGGATGTAACGGACCGAAAATCTCTCCTGTCTCTTGTCGACACAGTGAAGAGCCGGCATGGATACATAGATCTCCTTATCAACAATGCGGGTAAGTTCGCCTTTTGCTTTGGTGGTGAACGACGTGTTCATAGGCGTAGGTATTGTCCGGAACCTCCTGGATCATCCTCTACCTTCGCCCGGAACCGCTTCTCCGATTTCTAACCCACCATCCCCTCCTGCTTCCCCTGGCTCGCCGCCTTCTGCGCCTAGTATAGAATCTTTTCAGGCTTCCCTATGGGATGCTGGATCTCCTGAGGTGAGTTCTAGACATGTCTCAGGATGCCAGGCACGAACAGCACTAGGGTTTTGCGGAAACATTCGCAACCAACGTCACCTCTGTATACTACACAACCGTGGCCTTTCTGGACCTGCTATATCAGGGTAACGTTCGAAAACAAGATAAGCTCTCGTTCCCGGCGGGCCTTTCGCGCCCTCCGCACCATTCGTCCCAGGTCTTGTCTGTATCCTCGTCAGGCGGTTTCCGCCTAGACTCCAGAATTCTTTCGCTGTCCTACACGCTTGCGAAAAGCGCATGCACCCACCTCGGCAAGCTTCTTGCTAATTTACTCGCACCATGGGGCATCCGCAGCAACGTTATTGCACCTGGTGTGTTCCCGAGCGGTGTGTCCAATTTCGTTCACGATCTCTCAGGTTCGGCTGACGTTGCATGGGTAAGAAATGACTTCCGGTTTATTCCCTGGCGTGGGCCTGGGCCCCACGACAATCATAGATAGCGTTCCGCTTAAGCGGGCTGGGACAGAGGAGGCAAGTCCGCGCTCAGAGGTAGTGCCAGACCACTGTGCTAACGCGCGGAATTCAGGAAATGGCGGGCGCTGTCCTCTTCTTGGCGAGTCGGTCCGGCGCGTACGTCAACGGAGCGGTCTGGCTAGTAGACGGCGGTCGAATCGGCAGTGTCCCCAGCAGCTACTGATCGGCGTCCTTTGCATCAAGACAAGCCGTGCGCGTGTTTATTTATCGCTATACGTATGTCTTCCAGATGCAGAGATGCTGTTGGAAAGGTTGTATTCTATTAAAATCTATAGTTGCCGCGCCTACTTCATTTATACTTCCAAATGTACTCACCGTTAAATCTGCGGGTCTGCGTGGGTTCTGCTCCGCAGATCATTTAATTATACCAGTGTCATTCATTGCGTCGTCGGGATATCGCGAAGACTGACAATGCCGTCTGATCCTGTCTAATCTCTACAGTTGAACGTTGAACGTTGAACGGCGTTGAACATTGAAGTTATTCAATCGGCAGCCTGGTACGTACAGCCCTGCACGTGTCTGTTCCGGAAATTTTTCTACCCACCCACTATGTATAGGTTTCGTAACGAATGCAACCGTTCTATTACAACAGGCTTCATATCGGTCATTATAGCAATTCAGCATTGCCCATTACAAACAAGTACGGATAGGGAAATCGTGGAAGCAAGTTGGGCCCGGAGCAAATACAAGACGGAGACTCGAGAGACTTGGTTCGGTTCGGAAAATTAGTACACTCTGCTAAGTTAGGGTTCAATTACTTTTTGGATCGAGAGCGTGGAGCCGACGAGCTAAGATCAGGGGAAATGACAAGTAATTTCTGGAGGGAGGAAATAAAATTCAGTGGCAATGGACATGTAGGCAGGTTACTGACAAGGTAATTTTGAGAATGAAGCTGGCACGTCCGAATCCTTGGGTCGCGAATTAAGAAGAGGCAAGGTATGCCGGGTGTGGCGTTTCTCCGGCAGCGGAGGAGGAGGAAGGAGTCTAAATCTGGCCACTTGCATCTCGATTTCTTGTTCTGTGCATAAAAATTTTCATCGGCATCTTATTCAACACGCCCACAGAAGGATGGCCTACTCTCAGAGAGACTTCTCGGAGACCGTACAATGGCGTATCTGTCGAATTTGAAGCGCTTCATTTTGGCTGATAATTATAAGTCACTGCCGGAACGCAATAAACAAATGAACACGAACTCTGTGCAACCCTCTTGTTCACCACACCATCCTTCCCAGGAGCCAGCATGATCCACGATGAAATTTCGGTGTCTCTCGCCTTGGTTGAGTCCAGTTCAGGTAGCCAACGTTTTCCCCGGTAATTCCAGAGTGCCGAAGCAATCGCATCTTCTACTGTAGCATTCAGGGGTAACGTAAGATCAAGCAACTGGCCGAACGGTTGCTCGGCATGCGGAAAATATACCCTGATCTTCGTAACGGTCCCCGTTACTTCGGTCTCTGGGCCCAAGTTAGCAAACGGTGTAGGCCTAGGCCTGGTAGTAGACAAGGCTGATTTATGGGGTTTGATCGAGCTGACTTGACGGCGAGAGAAATCAAGCAAGGAATGAGCCACCATGTTATGGCTGCCTGCGTCCTCATCGCGCGGCGAGTTTGGATGCTCTAGAACAGATTCGAGGCCAAGCGCAGCTCGAAGCGGGTCTTCTGGGATTTCGCATGAAAATGCACGGTGATGAGCTGAGGCGCGATGGCGCCGAAGCACCGGGGTACTAGCTGGGCGAGAACGGGAAGGAGCCGCTGGCAAAGAGCCACCGATCAAGGTGGAAGCCGACAAAGACCAGCCACCCGAAAATTCAGAGCTTGAGAGCGGACTGTCAGTCAAGGGTAAAGCGTCGTGAGGGCTGCTAACCTAGGGCGATACTCAAGCTCATCGGACTGATTATCCTCATAATTGGAAGAGCTGGACGCCGGGTCCATGCCAGCGGGCACCAGCCTGCGAGGAGGTTTAGAGGAGAACATTGAGAGCTGGACTGGTGTTGGTGGCGTCCGGGAAACGTCTTTTCAACGTAAAACTTGGGCTGTGTCTGCCATCATGATTGTTCCAATTGAATTCCGTCATTTGAGTTGAAACCAGATAACTGCGGAGAAATTACGGGTGTATACGGGTGTCGTCGATGGAGGCTCAGCGCACGTGAGTCCTGGCACAGCACGGTCCTACGCGGCGGTAACTAGTACGCGTCCCGGCTACTGATTGTGATGTCGCAGCACGTGCTGTGACATGGCGCGTTCGATTCTGTTCGATTCCGATACCTCACGCACACCGGAGTTGAGTAAATTTCTGGTCAATACAATTTGATCCGGAAACTATGGGAATGTTGTTGAGAATTGGTCGGCCCGAATTTTGTCCCGATGCTCACCTTATCCTTTGTCCCATTATCTGACTTGAAATAGTGAGTTTCGTGAGAGGAATTGGGTCAAAGTAAAGCTTGTGCTGTCTCGGTAACCCAGACGTTCCGGTGTGATCCGTGATTGACATCGGAGTTTGTAAATGAAGTGCAGAGATCACACCAGAACGTCTGGGGCATTTCGATAGCAACACCCCCCATCGAGTCACACCCCTCATCCTCCCTCCTTCCCGTGCCTCCTCTGGCATCGGGGCGGCTCCCAACGGGTCATGGGTAGCTACCTTTGTATTAGGAGCTTTTCTCCAATTTTTTTAATCATGTTATGGGTGCAACCAAGGCCGGATAAAAATACACCACATCTGCACTCTTACCCTCTCTCTGTCTTTCTTGGTACCCTGGAAAAAGCGGGAGGATCGTCCCATTGGCCTAACAAGCATCTCTAGACCGTGGCTTAAGGCCTAAAGTGCTTTAAGTCCTCAATCTACACGATATTGACCCAAGCGTGACATCGGGGATGTGACTCGATGGGGGGTGTTGCTATCGAAATGCCCCAGACGTTCTGGTGAGGGTTCTGCACTTCATTTTGAAACTCCGATTGTCAATCACGGATCACTCGGTCCGGAACCCTCACCAGAACATCTGGGTTACCGAGACAGAGCTTGTGAATCACCACTGATTTCAAGACGTATCAAATGTTTGCCGAAACTGACACATTCGGCTTGAATTTCGGCATGCTTGAAAGTTGCGCTTTCGCTCCCTGTCTGGCTACGATGCTGCCAAAATTCCAGTTTTCAGTTGTGCCAATCTCTAGTCTCCCGTAGTCAGACCATAAATACAAGTTTTTTTTTTTTTTGGAAGAGTGGGAAAAAAACTTGATTATGGTCTGATTGCACTCGCGCCTCCGATACTGGAGGTCGACCTTCGGGTATCTCGGAGTCCCGATTAGGAAGAAGTCGCTCAATGCGGAACACCAGATGTCCACGTGATTTTTCCATCATTGTTCACGACCCCGTCGACGCGAACGCCTCTGCCGCCGTCTTGTCCGTCCCCTATGGATCCAGGCAAATCTGTGTCTGAATGGACCATCCAATTCACCCAACACACTCGCAGCCTCTCAATGGACAACATCCAGTCCTACAGCCCAGCCAGCAGGGCATTCACACCGGCACCCACTGCGCAGCACCGCCAGGACCCCATTTCCGGCCTCTCAGCAAAAATACACCAATCAGAGGAGTGGAAAGTAAAGGAATGGAGATTGGAAACACTCCATAAGACAAGAATCGCGTGAAAAAGCCACTGAGAGACCATAGCGGCTCGGAGGTGACGGGCGCGTCTGAGTGTGTATGGTCTTATTGACGTTCACGCTTTCGTCCCGATGCGGAAGCCCGACCTTCGGTATCAGGCTGTCAAGTAAATCTAGACTAGCCAATCTCGGCATGCTGATAATTGAGGTTTCAGAGCCACTTTGGCCACGCTGCTGGCAAAATTAAAAAAAAAAAGTTATGCCGAAACTCAAGCCGAATGCATCAGTATCGGCAAACATTTGAGATGTCTTGAAATCAATGTTGGTTTACCGACTTTATTTGGACTCGATTCCTCTCACGAAACCGACTATTTCAAGATAGATAATTGGACAAATGATATGCTGAGAATCTGGACAAACTTCGGCCCGATCGATTCTCAACAATATTCCCATAGTTTCCGGATCAAATTGTATCGACCGGAAATTTCCTCAACTCCGGTGTGACGGATCAAGCTCAACATGCCTCCGACGTCCGTGCTCAATTCTTCCATGTTCGGCATTGTGCCTGTCCAACAGCTTTCCCTCGGTTATACTTACCATACTAGGATTTTCAGGGACACTAATTGGCCCGCTGACTTGCAAAACCTCCGGCGCTCCCCGTCCCCCCCTTTCACTCTGGGCCAAGATACTAGACCCAATGAGACATAGCGGAACTTATAAAGCTTCGTGGATTGAATGTTGACCTTTCTATAGTATCACCAACGGATTCTTCCTTCTCCCTGTGCTGCCTCACCACGGAGAATTTAGGAGGACTCCAGAACGATTCTGCTTGAGCCTGAGACCAAAATGCCTTCGTCTACACTCAAAGTTACTGGCCTCGGAATCGCCTACCCACCCTATCTTGCTCCCACGGAGGACCTCGAAAAGTTGGCATATAAACTACACAAACCGTCCCCAGCGTACGTGCTAGTGCCTTTCCATTTGTGTATGCCCATTGAATAATCTTGACATCTAGCCTCAACAAAGTCCTGGCAATCAATCGTCGTACAGGGATTAAAACACTCTCTTTCATCCGTCCCAGCCTGGAACCACCTGCGCCTCCATCCATTAAAGAAGTGACAGATATCTTTCTCAAAGATGGACTCGCCCTTGCCATTTCCGCCTCTCGCAGCGCGATCGGTGAGGCCAGCCTTGCAGTCGACCAAATTACCCACGTCGTCGCAACCACGTGTACCAATTCGTCCAATCCTGGCTTTGACACTTACCTTGCTCAAGAACTGGGCTTGAGGCCGAACGTCGAAAAGGTCCTTCTACATGGGGTAGGCTGCGCCGGTGGTTTGGCGGGTCTCCGATTGGCGGCTAGTCTTTGCCAGGCGGCGGCATGGCGGGGCGAGCCCGCACATGTCCTGCTCATCGCCTGCGAGATAACAAGCAGCATGCGACGTGATGAGCTCAAGGTGATTGACCGCGATCAGCAGGTGCGCATCGCGGTGACCCTCTTCGGCGACGGAGCGAGTGCGCTCGTTCTTTCGCTGGTCTCCGGAGCTCTCGAACCCACCAGAGGAATCTATGAGCTTGTAAATTGGGCGCATCTTACTGTACCGGATACATACTCCGATTTAGCCATCGATGTAGACGCATCGGGTACGTTCCAGGCGCATCACCTGGTACAGATCCTGCTAACTCTTTTCAACCCAGGCTTCAAGCCCACGTTATCAACTCGGATTCCCAGCCTCACGGGGCCTTGTATGCCGCCGATATACGACACCCTGCTCAAAACCCTACCCAACAAGTCCAGCTTCCCGACATTGCCGTCCGATGCCAAAGAATTTGACTGGGCCGTGCATCCCGGTGGTGCTGCCATTATCTCGGCGATACAAGATGTGATGCACATCGACCGAGAACATACAAGGGCTAGCTGGGACGTCTACGAAAACCACGGGAACACGAGCTCCGTGTCGGTCCTGAGCGTGTTAAATACCCTGCGACAGGAGCCGGGGAGGGAATGGGTTGTGAGCACAGCATTCGGGCCTGGAGTTACAGCCGAAGGGGTGTTACTGAGGAGGCTGTAGCGGGATGTGCGGAAATGTGCGGTCACGGTGCTTCGGCGGCCGTGATATCTCTCAACTCGGGACTCCCTTGAATTCCCGAGCCCTTCCAAATTTCGAACCTGTGCAGCTAGAGTAGTAAATCTAGATATGAATTCTTGATAGACATTTCATTGTTTTCAAACGTACTGTACGTCGCTGAATATTTTTTCTTGGTTCCAACAAAAAAAACTCGGCTGATCGGGCCGAATTGAAGAAACAACTCCAAACAAAACGCGTTTTTTGTCAAGTTTTCGACTCTTCGCTCACGAATGGCGAGCCACATACCCGACGAAATAATCCACGAAATTCTCTACCCTGCTCTTCGGGTACCTGATGAAGCATTCTCGGCCATATCTGCCCGCACCCCCTCCGCTGTAGCATCCTCGGAGTCCAGTTCCGCGTACCTGCTCGTTTCCAAGTCATGGCTTCGCGTCGGAACCCCTCTGGTATACAACGTCGTGATCATCCGATCCAAAGCCCAAGCCCAGGCCTTGGCCGTAACGCTTCGCTCCAACCCCGACTTGGGCCGATTCATCAAGAAGCTACGCGTCGAGGGCGGATACGCTATTTCCATGCTCAAAATTCTGCAGACTGCCAAGAATCTCACGGACTTATATCTCTCTCTTGATATCGAGAAATCCGACAACGCGTGCGGCATGTGCCGTGGCCTGCCATTTATCGACCCCGTCCGTGTCATCCTTCACTGCGGACAGATGTACTACAGCACCAAATCGGTGGCAAAGCTTGTAGAGGCACTTGCGGAGTGCATCGCCAAATGGAAGAACCTGGTACATTCTGTATTGCTTTCCATCTTGTTTTCACCTAATGAAACGTTAGATCGTGTTCGAAGTACCGCATTACGACTATGAGATGGGTTCAACACATACGGACACGATTTCCGAAGCATTGGAAGCTTCTCCGACCCTCCATACCCTAGTAATATCGGATCCCAGACGCGAGCTCTTCCGGGGAGGCTATGTACCCGAATATATCTTGACCATCGCAGCGAACCCTTCTTTGAAATGTATTCAACCCAGGGTCCAATCCAGAAAGCCCTTGAGGCCAGAGTTTATCGAGACAGTCCAGAAAGATGCTAGACTCAAAGCGCTCATTGACCTCGAGTACTCACTTCGTTCGTCTGTTATTTGCACGGTTAACGAGATATCCTAGACCATTCAATATCGCGCCATTCGTTTACCCTCCGCAACTCGCCGCTGATCCTGGGCTGGAAGATGTTATATGGGGCCGGGTTCTCAGCTTTGCGCTCCACGGTGCTGATCTACAATCCAATCCGGGTAATCTTGACTTCGACGACGATTTTTCATCATACGACTCCGACTCCGACGATTTTGACTATAACCGCCCTTCAAGATATGTGCGGCCCCTCTTGGTGTGCAAACTGTTTCTGGTGAGTCGCTCGTGGCCTTCGTTAAGACACTATTTCTCATGCGCCTCAGCGCCTCGGGATCCCATGTTTGTATGAGAACCCTTTTTTAGTCTCGTCCTCAGCATTGCGCAAGTTTACGCTCCGACTTCTGGAGCAGCCCTCCCTACGTGTACACGTCCGTCGACTGCTGTTTCCCAAACCCTACTTCGACATCTCATCCAGGGAGTCATTATTGGAAGATATCCTCCCTCTCACACCAAATCTGGTGGTGTTGGATGCCCCCGGCTTCTGTATGTCCGTGAAGACGTTCGCGGCTTTAGGTGCTTTGACTGGAAAAAATCTGCGGATATTTAACGGGGTGATTAACAAGAGCAAGAAAATGGACCCTGTTGTCTTAACTCAGTTTTCGCAAATGCGGTTCCTCACTTGGGACTCTACCATCGCGTTAAAGACCTGTTCCGACTCGATGCCAGATGACGCATTCAACAACCTCGTGGATCTGAATTTCCGCCAAGCTGATTCCTCGTTTTTCACTGTTCTGTCGCAAATGGAGTACGTCCGAGCATTTATAATCTCATCGTATTTGCCTGATGTCTCGCCACTGCATTAGACTTCCCTCATTGCGCAATGTTTCGTTTGCATACAACGGGGTCGTGACTGGCGGCGACGTCTTCTTTCAGAAGCACGGTAAGAAACTCCAGGAATTGACGGTTTCGATCGCACAGCTTGATGTCGGTCTCGACATCTTTGGTATTTGTCCTTCCATAAAGGTGCTGGGTATCTGTTCTGACATGACGGTGCGTTTGGTTCCATGGTGGGAACGTGTGTAGCTCAAAACATGTCGCAGACCGGTCCGTCTCAGCGTACTAGTTTCGCATTGCGTGACCCATACGGGTCCCTTGAGCGCATCATATTCAAACCATCATTTTACTCGGGGTACGCGCATCCAAACATCTTGTATACCGAGGCTGACTGACCTTTGGTTGAAAAAGCTTTGACAAAGATATGCAACAAAAGCTGGAAGATCTGTTACTCGGCCTCGACCGTATAATGTTTCCTGCGTTGCGGGAGATCCAACACACGCATTTCGCGTGGCCCCTTGCAGAGTACGTGCCGTGTGCGGTATTGAAGGTTTAGGGTGCTATTTAGCACTCCTCTTTTTAGGCCGGAGATTTCGCAAAGCTGCTGGGTGACGTGGGCGGAGACGCTTCGGGAACGAGACATTCATTTGGTTGATGCAAACGGCGTGCAGTGGCGACGGAGATTGCAGTTCAGAAAGTCAACGAAGAAGTGAAAGGGTGTGGATAGATACACGATTGGTACGGTAACAAATCAATGGATTATTCGTGCATACTTTTTTTTTACCACCGCTCTCAAAGAATAACTTTTATTTATGGTCTGACTACGGGAGACTACTATTCGTGAGTTTTCGGGAATGAGTCAGAGGATTATGAGCAAGCGATGTGGGCCCCACCAAAATTTCTGCAGTGTGGCAGCTGGCTTTCTTTTCTTCGCGATTAAAGCACCACTTGTCGGGATGACGGAATACTATATTTTGGATGCCTTGGCGGCGGAGCCGGGAGGGCTCGTGGAATAGGTTAAGTATGAATACAGCATTTGGACCTGGAGTCGCAGCTGAAGGGATCTTGCTGAGTAGGAGTTGCGGTGATTCGGCGGCACTGGTATATCTTGAACTTGCTTGATTTTCATAGGCCCACCGAATTTCGAACCTATCTTGTATTTCAGGCTGAATTTTACAGCGCTTTGCATGTATTCATGAAAATGTTGAAATTTTTTCGCAGCTTCACGTGATTCATGCCGAACGTGCCGGGTCCATCTGCTCTCTTTCAACATCCAAATCCGGCCCCGGATTACTTTGCACTCTCCAGGAACCTTGAGGAGGCACAAACTTATTAATTTGACTAGATTTTCGCGTGTTTCACTGTCCAAATTGAAAAGACTTCGGCAGGGCCGGCAAGGGTCACGTGCAGCCGGGAAAAAATGTTAGTCGGACCGAACTCAGAACATAAAGGAAACAACTTCAAACAAACGCGCCTTTGTCTGAAATTGTCGAGTCTTCGACTCTTCGCTCACGATGGCACGCCACATACCCGACGAAATAACCCACGAAATCCTCTATCCTGCTCTTCGGGTACCTGATGAAGTGTTCTCGGCCATATCTCCCCGCGCCCCCTCTACTGTCGTCTCCTCCGAGTCCAGTTCCGCGTACCTGCTCGTTTCCAAGTCATGGCTTCGCGTCGGAACCCCTCTGGTATACAACGTCGTGATCATCCGATCCAAAGCCCAAGCCCAGGCCTTGGCCGTAACGCTTCGCTCCAACCCCGACTTGGGCCGATTCATCAAGAAGCTACGCGTCGAGGGCGGATACGCTATTTCCATGCTCAAAATTCTGCAGACTGCCAAGAATCTCACGGACTTATATCTCTCCCTTGATATCGAGAAATCCGACAACGCGTGCGGCATGTGCCGTGGCCTGCCATTGATCGACCCCGTCCGTGTCATCCTTCACTGCGGACCGATGTACTACACCACCAAATCGGTGGCAAAGCTTGTAGATGCACTCGCGGAGTCCATCCCCAAATGGAAGAATCTGGTGCATTCTGTTTTGCCTCTTCCATCTTTCTTGTTTTCACCCAATGAAACATTAGGTCGTGTTTGAAGTACCGCATTACGACTATGAAATTCGTTCAGGGATTACAGACACAATTTCCGAAGCATTGAAGGCTTCCCCGACCCTTCACACCCTAGTAGTATCGGATCCCGGGCGCGAGCTCTTCCGGGGCGGCCGTGTAGCCCTATATCTCTTGACCATCGCGGCGAACCCATCTTTGAAAGATATTAAGCCGATGGTTCAGTCTCGAAGGCCGCTGAGACCAGAGTTTTTCGACACAGTCCAGAAAAATGCTCGGCTCAAAGCTCTCATTGACCTCGAGTAAGCTTGCTGTAGAAGTCTTCCTTGCCCCGTTAACAACATAACATAGACCATTCAACATCATACCCTTCATTTACCCTCCGCAACTCGCCGCTGATCCAGAGCTGGAAGATGTCATTTGGGGCCGGGTGCTCTGTTTTGCGATTCACGATGCTGGGCCCGGATTCGATCCGGATCATCGTACTTTGGATTACCCCGACTCTGACTCCGACATTTCTGACTACATGTATGATCGCCCTGCAAAATCCGTGCTACCCCTCCTAGTCTGTAAACGATTTTTGGTAAGTTATCCATGACCTTCATCGGGCCTCAGTTCCTCATGCGACGCAGCGCCTCGGGATTCCATATCTCTACGAGAACCCCGTCATAGAATACTCCTTACAGATGCTGACATTTACGCGCCAACTTATGAAACAGCCCTCCCTCGGCTTGCACGTCCGCCGCCTGTCTATTTCCAACCCCGACAACGACGAAACCGATCAATCACTGTTCGAAGAGATCCTCCCTCTCACACCAAATCTGGTGGTGTTGTATGCCCCCGGCTTCTCTATGTCCGCGAAGACGTTCGCGTCTTTAGGCGCTCTGACTGGAAAAAGCCTGCATACATTCGATGGAGTGATTACTAACAAGACCAAGAAAATGGACCCTGCTGTCTTATCGCGCTTTTCGCGGCTTCGGACACTCACTTGGGACTCTTCCATTGTGTTTAAGACCCCCTCCAAATTTACCCCAGAAGCCACATTCAATGATCTCGTAGATCTGACTGTCCACGAAGCTGATATCTCGTTTTTTGATGTTCTGTCGCAGATGGAGTACGTTCAAAATTCCATTATCTCATCTTAGTTGCCTAATATCTCACTGCGTCAGGCTTCCCTCATTGCGCAGCGTCGGTTTTGCATACAACGCCGTCGCGACTGGCAGCAACCTCTTCTTTCAGAAGCACGGGACGAAACTCCAAGAGTTGACGGTTTCGGTAATCCAGCTGGATTTCGGTCTCGACTTCTTCAGCACTTGTCCTTCCTTGAAGGTGCTTGGGATATCTTCCCGTACGACGGTACATTTGGTCGTTCCGTTCTATGTTGGGAGTGCATGTATCTTAAAGCATGTTGCAGACCGGTCCGACACAGCGTGCTAGTTTCGCATTACGTGACCCACACACGTCCCTTGAGCGCATCATATTCAAACCATTCTTTTATATGAAGTATGTGCATCCCAACATTTCGCAAAACGGAGCTGGCTGACCTTTGGGTGAAAAAGCTTTGAGAGAGAAGAGCAACAAAAACTGGAAGGTCTGTTACTCGGTCTCGACCGTACAGTGTTTCCTGCGTTGCGGGAGATCCAACACCTGCATTTCGAGTGGCCCCTTGCAGAGTACGTGTCGTGCAGTATTGAGGGTTTAAGGTGCTATTTCGTGATCCTCTTTTTAGGCCGGAGATTTCGAAAAGCTGCTGGGTGACGTGGGCGGAGATGCTTCGGGAACGAGATATTCATTTGGTTGATGTAAACGGCGTGCGGTGGCGACGGCGATTGCAGTTCAGAAAGGCAACAAAGAAGACATGAAAGGGGTGGTACGGACGTTGGTAGGCGCTCGAGCATGGTACGGCGACGAATTACTTCAGGTATTGTTTGTGAGTTTTCAAGATGTCAATGATTCAGAGGATTACGGGCAAGATGCGCCCCCCCCCCCCCCGCGAAAACTGCAAGTGCGTCTTGTTTTTTCTTCGCGGTTCAGAATCGAGACGTCCGACGGGCTGGGAACAAGTGGTGGTCTCACTCGGTGTTTGAATTGCGCCGCTGCCTTCGCTTTCGCGCCCCGAATTACCCCAATGGGCTGAGCCGCTGTTATATAATTATCCATTCCCTCTCATTGAAGGAAACATACATACAAGTACTAGAACCAGGAAGGACCGGTCGCCAATTTTTATTTTACACCGGATATACGGGAATCGGGTTGCGACGCGACGGACGGAAATTCGAGGGCTTGCAGGATACAGGACATACTTTCTATTATAGCAATCAAGGAGATAAGCTATTAATGCGGGGTCGCATGGTGACTATCCTGACGTCGTAAATGAATCGCGCCGGACTTCAAGATTGAAGCTACAGCCTGCCATTGGTGGCAGGCGGGATGACCCGGATGAGCACATAGAGTTAAGTAACCCTGGACCGGCATTCAACGAATCGTAAAGCCGTTAGATCCGAGCCCGTCAATGATATAATGCCAGTGAATGTTTGGGGTGGAAGCGAGAATTTATACGGAGGATGCCAACTTGGAGTGCGAATAGCGGTGGTGTTGGATCGTCGGGGTTCTCGGTCGTGCAACTGGTGCGAGCAGCGTTGAAGCTGAAGGTCCGAGTGTTACTTGATGGATTGGCGGTGGTTATCGGGTTGAGGGAAAGAGGCAGCGCTGTTGCAAAGTTAAAAAAACTTCAGGCCATGGATCCGGGATGAACTGGATTTTCGAGATGACACTGATAGACTCTGAAACAGAATTGGAGAGGTTGTAGAACGAGCTGCGAGCGACGGCCTCGTCATTACGTGTTCCCCTCAAAAGATTCAGGGACCAAACGCCGTTTAGCAGGCCGTTGTGCAGAAAAATGTGGCCGATATTCACCATAGATCGTGATGTTTTGCATCGGTCCAAGTTCGGGTGGGATTTTAGGGAACCAGCCAGCGGAGTCCGAGTCGGAGGCTCGGATGCATTTCAATGGAGATACTACGGACGGTCCATACTAAAAAATGAACCCAAAAGAACCCACCTGGGCGCTTAAAATTGAGCCCGCCGACGTGGATCCCGACGAAGATGTTCAAAGGGTTGAAGTTGAACTTCACCATGGAATTTCAACCGATGGCACGTGATCAGTTCAACCCCCCTCGAAATTCATTGTTCAAAGTTTCGACTGCGCTCGGTAAATGTGAATCCGTCGCTTATTTGTGCTCAGACTGGATAAATAAAATAGAATAATTATTTGATAGGAAAAAAGGCACAAAGGTGAAAAATGGCCTAGCCCCGAGTCGAACAGGGGTCTTCCTCATACTTCAAGTGTGCTTAAAGACACTGCGAGGGCGTGTTGCCAGTACACTACTAGGCCAACAGAAAGGTTCTTCGGATTTGGAGTAACAGTTTCTCGGTGGAGGGTACAGCACGAGGACTTTTTTTGACAGCAGGTCTGGGGCGTGAATAAAATTTGGATGAGGTTGGACTACGCGGGGCTCTCAGAGTTGGTGAGAAGTCACAAGTCGGTGAGATGATTTCTTCTCAGCACAAATAAGGACCCATAAAAAAAAAGATGATCCAGAAAAAAATTGTATCGTTCCACGAGATGGCCTAGCCCTGAATTGAACAGGGGTCTTCCTATGTGAAATTTTTCGCTAGTCATTTGTAAAGGACATGTTGCCGCTACACCACCAGGCCGTGCTTACTTTGGTTGAATCTGGTCTGAGGCTGGGTCGAGAAATACAAAAACCAAAAAACTAAACAGTCTGACCCCGAGTTGAACAGGGATCTTCCTGGGATACACTATGCTAGCACAATAATTACACAAGATATGTTGCCATTACACCACCAGGCCATACTTGGCTTGGTTGAATCTGGGATACGAGTCTGAAACTGGGTCAAGAATACAAAAAAATCATCCAAACAACAACTGAATGGCCTGACCCTGAGTTGAACAGGGATCTTCCTGAGATATGCTTATTATCTTGGACAATCATACAGGACATGTTGCCATTACACCACCAGGCCGTGCTTATTTTGGTTGAACTTGGGATGAGGTGACGAAGGGAGTTGGTCAGAAATCTATAAAAGACTTGACCATTAAAGCAAATGAATGGCCTGGCCCCAAATTGAACAGGGATCTTCCTCAGATATGTTCCGTACAAGTGAATTATACAGGACATGTTGCCATTACACCACCAGGCCGCACTTATGGTTGGGTTGAATTTGAGTGAGGTGGCGAAGGGAGTTGGGTCAGAATCCAAAAGCCTAAAAAATAAATGGCGTGGCCCAGATTCGAACGAGGATCTTCCTGTGATACATATATCATACAGCGCATCGTCAAATTTGAACAGGACATGTTGCCATTACACCACCAGACCATTACTTATTCTAGCTGAATTTGGGATGAGGTGACAAAGGGAGGTTGGGTCAGAAATCTAAAAAACTGAGCAGAGAGGGGGATGACCTGGCCCCGAGTTGAACGGGGAACTTCCTCTGAAATTTAACCAAATTTTGACGAAGTTACTAAGGTGAGAGGTTGTGTTGCCAGTACACCACCGGGCCGTGATTGTTTTGGTTGAATTTGGGATGGGAGTCGAGGAAGGGAGGTCGAGGGATAAAATGGGAAAAAGTACAACATGTGTACTACACATGGCCTGGCCCCGAGTCGAACAGGGATCTTCCTCTTATTACAACACCAATATTTAAAATTCAGAGGACATGTTACCGGTACACCACCAGACCACTCTTCAATGGGATAAAAGGCAGTGAATGGAAAGACAAATGGTACGGGAGTTTCGCTAGACAAGATTGAAAGAACGCGGGTTTAAGTTTGAGCTCGAGCAAGGATGGACCGTAGACCGCGGGATGGAGGTAGAGAGGGCAAGGTTAGATACGCGTATTTTCGGCCGATAATTGCGAGGATTGAGTGGGAAATTGCGCGCGACGACGGGGGTAAGTAAAATTAGGCGAAATGCAAGGTCCGTTGCAGGGCTGGTCGGTAGATCCGGAGAGGCGAGGTGCAAGGAATGTTTCAAGTACTGCCCCATGACACCAAAGTATAAAAGGGAACACGGGATTTGTGTGTCCCTCTAATTGAACCATGTCTTCTTCGCTGCAAGTCCCAGGCCGTCCTCCGCTGAGCAGCAACGGCTCCGAGAAGCTCGTCAAGGACCTGCCTGGGTACACGACCCCCGTGTTCGCGGGCAAGGACGCGCAGAGGACGCTCGTGGAGAAGGAGGTCGCGGCCAAGGGCTTCGTCCCCGCGCCGCTCGTCTCTGGCGAGGTCGCGTGGTTCTACACCAACCTCGGCATCGACGACACCTACTTTGCCAACGAGAGCCCCGCGGTCATCAGCGACCACATCATCGCCCTCTACGCCGCGAAGATCCAGGCGTACACAAAGCACGAGGAGAGCATCGTCATCGACCTCGAGAAGATAAACGACGCCGGCGCGGGCGCGACTTTCATCCACACCAGCCCCCCCGGTGTCACCTCCACCGAGGGCCCCGGTGCCGCGTGCGAGGCGCGCATCGATGACTTGTTTCTGGACACCGAGATCCCGTATCGACTGGAGACGTTCCGCAGCCAGGGCGCGGTGAGCGCAACGGCGTCGCAGCAGCTGCGGTGCTACTTTGTCTCGCGCTGTGCGTTCCCGCCGCTGCCCAAGGAGGACACGGACGACATCCGCGCGTACTCGGATCCTGTGTTTTTGGAGAAGGCGTCGGAGAACACGCTCGCGATATACCAGAGCGCGATGCAGGCCGTCAAGGAGCGCCGCTATGGGCCGGTGTTGAGCCATTATCAGGTCGATCTTTCTTTCCTCGTTATATTTTGAATAACTACTTACTCACATCGCCACGCAGGTCGAGGGGACGCGCCAGCACCGCCTCGTCATCGCGTACGACTCGCGCGCGTCGGGCACGCGCCACTTCTTCTCCGCCCTCTCCAACCTCTACCACTTCTACGCGCTCTACTCCGTCCGCAAGTACGTCGAGCAGTTCTCCAACGGCGTCACCATCATCAGCCTCTACCTCAACCCCCTCCCTGCGGGTGCCTTGGGTGCGTTTTCTCTCCTCTTTTCCTTTTCCTTCCCTTCCCTTCTCTACTCCCTGCTGATATTTATTTTATTCTAGGCACCCAAACCCCCGCCCCGCCCATCGAGCACTCGATCTACCAGGTCATGAAGGAGGCCAGCCTCCTCTTCTGCCTCCCCGACAACCCCTTCTTCCTCCCCAAGGCCCCTAGCAGCCATGCAGTCCAGGAGGCGACGTATGCGTGTATGTGTTCCTTCTTTTTCGTTTTCTTTGTTATGCGTTATTCGTTATTCGTTCTTTTCGTTGTTCGTTCTTTTTGGGGTTCCTTCCTGCTCTTCCTGGGGGCTTGGCGCTGCGCGCGTTCCAGCGGGACACTTCTGCGTGTCTTTCCCTTTTCTTTGCGATTCGTTTCTTTCTTTTTTTGTGTTTCGTTTTCTTTGCCTCGGGCGTTCGCGTCCGCCTGCGTTTCTTTTCTTTTCTTTTCCTTTCCCTTTTGCTTTGCTTCGTTTGGGTTCCGTTCGCGTTCGTTCGCGCTCGTATGCGCGTTCCCTCGCTTTCGCCTCTACCTCTCGTATGCGCGTTCTCTTTCCCTTGAACGGTCGCGTTCGGCGGGGCGCTTTCGATTTCGATTTCGGAGCGCGAACGCCTGTGGGGATATCTACCTTGGTACAGCCGACGCGCGCGGCTCGGGCTCGGGCGGGGATAGTTGCCGGGGGCGGGATGGGACAGGTTGTTTGCAATTGCTCTGTTGGGCACTACGCGCTGTGTGTTGAGTGCCCGGGGCTGGGGATGGGATGGGATGCGGGGATTTGTGCGTGTCCGCGCGATCCGGACGTGTCATTTGGATGGTGGATGTATGCGCGGCGCGATGACCACCGCACTCTTCTCTGTCTTTCATTTCTCTCGTTCTACCACTTCCCTCCTGCTTCTCTCTCGCTCTTTCGCTCCCCTTCCCCTTTTTTGCTCGCTCTGTCTTATCAATTCCTTTCCCTTGCTTCCCTTCCTTCCCCTTCTTCCTCCCCTCCTTCTTTCTTTCACTTCTCCCTTCTCCCTTCTTCCTTCTTCCTTCCCCCTTTCCTCATGAACCTCCATTCTGACCCGTGCTGACTGCCCTTCCCCTTCTCCCCTTCACGAACACCGAACAGACGCCGGCTGGATCTTCGCGCAGCACTTTTGCAACCGCCTCGGGCCCGCGTACCTCTCGCTGCGCAACGTGCTCGACGAGGCGGACCCGGCGCATGCGGAGGTGCGTTTCGTTTGCTTGTTTCTTTCTCTCCCCTCCCCTTTGTCTCTTTCTCCCCCCGTCCCCCCCTTGTTTCGACACGCATATGCGGACGACGTCGATTTTGCTGTTGAGACTATGGTTCTTTTTTGATGATACTACGCTACGAGTTAACGAACGAGCGCTAACTGCAACGCACGCAGGTCCTAAGCGACATCAAGCGCCGCTTCCGCGAGGAGACGTTCACGCGGGAGAGCATTGCGGGTGTGATTAGCGCGTATCCGGAGCTGGTGGGTGGCGAATTCTCGTTCCTATTTTATGAATCCTCATCCGAACATACCACCCCGTCACCACCCACCCCCATCCCGCTCCCCCCTACCCACTCGCCCCGTCACCGTTCCATACTAACCCCATCCCACTCAGATCCGCCTCCTCTACGTCAACTTCGCGCTGACGCACTACCCCGCGTCGCCCGAGGACGACGCCGCGCAGCTCATGCCGACGCTCTCGTACCAGCGCCTCACCGCCGCGCAGCCGCTGAGCGACGCAGAGCTGCACGATAAGCTGAGGCGGACGGTGCCGAATAAGGGCGATTTGCAGGTGTTGGAGAGTTTTTTGGTGTTTAATAAGTGGGTTCTCTCTTCCCTCGATGGTTTTTCCGTTGGCCCGTTTGGTTGCGCTGGCGAAGAGAAGAGCGGAGGGCCGGCGATAGTGTTGAGAGACGCGCTGACGCACGCGCGCACACAGACACATCCTCAAGACGAACTTTTACCAGCCGACGAAGGTTGCGCTCAGCTTCCGCCTCGCGCCCGACTTCCTCCCCGAGGTCGAGTACCCGAAGAAGCCGTTTGGGATGTTTATCGTTATCGGTCAGTCGGCTTCCCCTTACTTTCATTTCACAAACACGAGGCGTTGCGCTCTTGGCGAGTCGCACGCTGCTCTTTTCCTTTCTGTTGCAAGATGAGCACACCACTGACCGACGACGCGCAGGCAACGAGTTCCGCGGGTTCCACATCCGCTTCCGCGACGTCGCGCGCGGGGGGATCCGGATCGTCATGTCGCGCAATAAAGAGTGTGTTTCGCGCTTCCTTTTCTTTTGGATTCGCGCGCTGACATGCGGCAGGAACTACTCGATCAACCAGCGCATGCTCTTTGACGAGAACTATGGGCTCGCGTCGACGCAATCGCTCAAG
This sequence comes from Mycena galericulata, assembly GCA_029289565.1. Classification (NCBI taxonomy): domain Eukaryota; kingdom Fungi; phylum Basidiomycota; class Agaricomycetes; order Agaricales; family Mycenaceae; genus Mycena; species Mycena galericulata. The sequence goes on from JARKIA010000094.1 coordinate 533,757, forward strand.
AACAAGGATATCCCCGAGGGCGGGGCAAAGGGGACGATTTTGCCGTCGTGCGTCTCTCGCATCTTTGCTTACACCGCATCCTTTTTTAAATTCTAATTCGCACTGCCAGTCTCGGCGCAAGTCCGCGCCTGTGCTTCGAGAAGTACGTCGATGTGCGTCCCGTCCTTTTATTTCGGAGTCCGAGCGTAAGACTGACGGCGGGGCAGAGTATCGTGGACCTGCTCATCCCGGGCCAGTCGCCGGGGATCAAGGAGCGGCTAGTGGATCTGTATGGCAAGCCGGAGCTGCTGTTCTTTGGGCCGGATGGTGCGTTCTCCCTTCCTCGAGTCGGCTCGTTGCTGATTCAATGTGTGCGCAGAGGGTACGGCGGACATGATGGACTGGGCTGCGCGTGAGTGCTCTCCTCCCCTGTGACTGGCATGATGGCTAACGGGATTGAACGCAGTGCACGCGCGGGACCGCGGGGCGGAGACGTGGTGGAAGTCGTTCACGACGGGCAAGAGCGCCGAGACGCTCGGCGGCGTGCCGCACGACACGTACGGGATGACGTCGCTGTCGATCCGGCAGTATGTGCTGGGCATCTACAAGCAGCTTGGGCTCCGCGAGAAGGATATCACCAAGGTGCAGACGGGCGGGCCGGGTGCGTTGTCTTTTTTTCTTTCAATCATTAGTACCTATGCTGATTTCGTCGTGTTCTTCAGATGGGGATTTGGGATCGAGTGAGTGGTGCTCGTTGTTGTGTACAGCGACTTGAGGAGGCTGACGACGTGCAGATGAGATTTTGTTGAGCCAGGACAAGACGGTAGCGATCATCGATGGGAGCGGCGTGCTCGCAGACCCGGTGGGGCTCGACCGCGCGGAGCTCGTGCGCCTCGCGAAGCTGCGTGTGCCCGTCGCCAACTTTGACAAGACTAAGCTCGGCAAGGATGGGTACCTCGTCAAGGTTGAGGAACACGACGTCAAGCTGCCGTGTGCGTAATCTTATTGTGGACTGCAAATTTGCTAATATGATGATGATGGGCAGCGGGCGAGCTGGTCATCGACGGGACAGACTTTAGGAACGCGGCCCACCTGAGGTTCAAGGCGGACCTGTTTGTGCCGTGTGGAGGACGGTATGTGCCTGGGCGTACAGCGTAACGACGAGCGCTGATCGAGTACGGCAGCCCGGAGGCGGTGAACATCTCGAACATGGCGGCGCTCGTGGACTCGGAGGGCAAACCGCACTTCAAGTACATCGTCGAGGGCGCGAACCTGTTCATCACGCAGCAGGCGCGGCTGTACCTTGAGAAGCGCAAGATCATCCTCTTCAAGGACTCGAGCACCAACAAGGGTGCGTTTCTTTACTGTCTCTCGACACGCTGGATATTGACTGCCCGTGCAGGCGGCGTTACGAGCTCGTCGCTCGAAGTCCTCGCGGGGCTGGCGCTCTCGACGCAGGAGTACATGGACCTTATGATCTTCAAGGACGGCAAACCGAGCGAGTTCTACCAGAGCTACGTGCGCGACGTGCAGGCCAAGATCACCGAGAACGCGGCGGCGGAATTCCAGTGCATCTGGCGCGAGCACGCGCGCTGCGGCGGGTCCAAGCCGCGCACGTCCATCTCCGACGAGCTGAGCTCGACGCTCAACAACCTCCAGGCGGAGCTCGAGAGCTCGGATTTGTTCGAGGACGTGCCGAGCCGCGAGGGCGTCATTCGGCGCGCGGTGCCTGCGACGCTCGTCGACAAGATCGGGCTTCCGACACTGCTCGAGCGCCTGCCCGAGCCGTATCAGCGCGCGCTGTTCTCGAGCTGGGTCGCGTCGCATTTCGTGAGTTTGTGTGCGTTAGGGTGTTTATGTTGACGCTGACGGGCGGATAGATCTACAAGTACGGCGTGAATGGCTCCAGCGTCGATTTCTTCCACTTTGCGCGGGACTTGGCGAGCAACAAAAAGTAATTGGGCAGATGGACACTCGCATGCAAGCATTAATGGACTGAAAGAATCGAAAGTAGAACAAAAGAAGGGTATTCATTGTAAATTAATTGGTCTCGCATGAATTCATAATAGGCATCGCTGTCGTAGACAAAAGAAATCTCCGTTTGCAACCTATCGTGTACTTGGCACGCTTCAGTCTCCCGTAGCGTGCTGCAAGGTGCCCACAAAGGGTATCTTACTTTAGGGCTATCGTACGGTGCGCTCTCTTAACTTCATACGAGTCACTCCTGAGTTCGGGGGCGATGCGTGATTTGATTTTTTGTGGTCTATAATAACACGGTACACTATGCATCGAGTACGGGCGAGCCGGTATGGGCCTTCAGGTCACGGTGCATGCGGGGAACAGGGCGGCTGCGTTGCCCGTCAGGTTGACGTTTTGGCAAACGTATGTTGCGCTCCCGGAGGGCGGTCTGCACAAGCCACCTTATTCAACGGTCTATATATACTGCGGAGAGCATGCACGCACGATAGGCTAATGTTGTTCACGCTGATATCGCTACAGCGCGCGCCGGGGGAGCACTCGAGGCTCGCGACGGTCGCGCCGGTCGAGGTGCCGGAGATGCTGCGCAGTGGATTGTGTTCAGTGTTATTGGAGCGAGGGAGGGAGGGAGGGAGGGAGGGGCGGTTTACCTGTTGAAGAAGATATCCTGGATGAAGACGTTCGAGGGGAAGGCGGTGCACTGCGAGCGGGCGTTCGTTCGTTCATTTCAGCGAGATGCGAAAATGCGGACACGAGGCAGGCTTACGTTGGCGACGGTCGTCTCGTAGCACTGATCGCGCGTCCGTTAGTTAAGACTGAAGACTGGAAGGAAGGAAGAACAGGGGATGGAAGGATGCGCGCACGCACCTGGTCGATGATGACGGGGTTTCCGACCGCGCTCTCGATAAAGTGGCTGAAGGTGACGTTCTTGACGCTGCCGCTCCCTACGCCCGGCCCCGCGAAGGCCTTGATGCGCGCGCCGTTTTGGGCGTTGCTCATGCGGATGTTTCTGGATAGGACGAACAGGGGTGAGCGGTGCGGAGGAGAGAAGGGAGGGAGGGAGGGTTTGATACGCACACGGAGGTAACGTTCTCGACGATGTCGAAGACGCCTGCGAATTGGCCGAGGGAGCTGGGACATTGATTTTTCAAAAACAAGGTATTCAGGAGGAAAGAATACGTACCCGACGGAAATGCCGCTTTAAGTAGTGTAAGAACGTAGATGGGATTCAAAGGCGAGAGACTTACTGCGAGCCCGTACAATTGAGGTTCGAGACGAACGTATTTGTCGTATCTTTCACCACCATCCCCATCAGTCAAAAGGAATAAAAGCTCATGTGCTGCTTACTCGGCTGTAGGGCGTTGAGCGCGCCGTCCGAGCCGTAACATACGCCACGCACCTTGAACGAAACGCAGTCATCCCCATTGTCGATCACCGAGTCGCGCAACGTGACCTGGTCGCTGCGGTACACGTCCCACCCGTCCGTATTCGATGGGCCGTTGGCGGACGTCGACGCGGCGCGCAGCGCGACGTTCGCAAAGGTGACGTTTTTGCCCTCGTTGATAAAGTTGAACCACTCGGGGCTGTTGAGCATGGTGATGTCCTGCACGAGGACGTCGGTCGCCTGGAAGAGCGTGAGGGTGATGGGCCGCAGGAGGGAGGCGTTCGCGGCGAAGGCGTCGTACCAGGCCTTGGTGGTGAGGTCATTTTAGTCATGGACAATGAGGAGAGAGGGAGAGAAAAGCTGCCCACCTGGCCGGCGCCGTCGAGGGTCCCGCCGCCGTTGACGACGATGTTTTTACCGCCTAGAATCCAGAAGGTCACTTGCGTTTGGAAGGGGAAGGAGAAGCCGTTCTAAACACGGATATCTGTCAGCTGACGACATACGGAGTACTGTTCTACGCACCCCGCTCCAGTATGGAATGTCGGGATTGAAGCGGACGGTTCCTTGTAGGTTCTGGGCGGTAATGGGCATGAATATTTATATTTCACCACATGAGGGAAGGCGGAGTCGGACTCACGAGGTGCTTGTTGGACAGCCCGGTCATGTTGAGACGCGTGGAGACGTTGAGCGTCGTGTGCGAGGGGATGAGGACGGTGCTGCATTCGTGCATCGCGCGGAGGAACTGCGGCGCGTCGTCCCGGCCTGCGCCCGCCGCGGTGAGCGTGCAGGTTGCGTGCGCGGGGGGCGCGCCGTGTCCGTGTTGCGTGGGGGGCGCGCCGAACGGGAAGCGGAAGCCGAGCGCGGGGAGCGCGAGTGCGAGGAGGGAGGACGCTAATGTGAGATGCATGCTTGGTGTCGGTGGAGAGGAAAATAGAGCGGCCCGCACAGGTGTTACTTATATCTTACGGGACTCGACGCAATGCCAGCAGGGGCGGACCGCGCTCCATGCAGACGCGGGCGGACCGTGGCTGGCAGTGGCAAGGTTCTTCTTTTCTTTCTCGTGATGGCAGCGGGTGCAGAGGAGACGGGCTCATGGCGGGAAATTCGTCCCGGGGAAGCGCGTGACCTCGTTTCGATGATTTCTCGGGGGTATGAAATTATATTGCTTTGCATCAGAGGGAGAAGAAGACGGAGGTGAAGCAGTGGTCGGAGAGAGGGGGAGGGAAATGAAGAAACAGGATGCCAGCGTCTGCGGATGAGTTTCATTAGGAGTGCATCTAGCCGGCTTGATTTTGGGTGCGCGGAGTCCGTTTTCCTGCATGCACTTGAGGAGAAAGACTGGGGGTTGCGTAGGAGATGTCCAGGGAAACCACAGTGTGAGGCGGCCGCAGAAACGTCCCCGCGGTCGACAATGTCGGAACCGCCGAGTGAGCACACTTGAAGTTCCGCGGGAGGATTACCCATTTCTTTCGAGGTCTCGGCTTTGAGGTGGATGCGGGCGTAGTAGGAGCAGACGACGGTCAGGCCGGTGGTCCTCCCGCGCTTGAGCACCATGAGGCAAGGGTCGTCGTTCTGGTCTCGGGCAGTAGGGTCGCATCTCCTCGTCCGGGGTGGTGCCCTTCAGCTTCAAAAGTCAATCGACTGGATACATGAAGTAATGTGCATTTTTGGAGTTGGGGAAATACTGTCGGTTGATACAACTCGCATTCGCGGCTACCGACCATCGAGAAGTATACCGGCACCTATCTCCAGTCACGAAATTCGGGTGTTCAACTGGGTGGTTCAAGTTAGCAAGAGGTACTCGTCACACCGTGACATGGCGAAACGCAAAGTCGACGGTTCCTCCTCTGATTCTGGCTCAGATGTCTCCTTTGTCGATGTCGACTTTGATTTTTTCGACCCAAACCCGCAGGTGGACTACCACGCGCTCAAGCGTCTCCTGGGGCAGCTCTTCCAGCGCGACGCCGAGCACTTTTCCCTGGGCGCGTTGACGGACCTCGTCCTCGCCCAGCCGACGGTGGGCACGACGATAAAGACGGACGGGCTCGAGAGCGACCCATACGCCCTCCTCACCGTCCTAAACATGCACGTGCACGCCCAGCACCCGAGCATCGCCGCCCTCGCCGCCTACTTCCTCGACAAAACAGCCACCGCGGACCCGCCCTTCCACGCCGCCCTGCGCGCGCTGTTCGCCGCACCCGCCCCTCAGGCGCAGGTGCAGGTCGGGCTGGTGCTGTGCGAGCGCCTCGTGAACATGCCCGTGCAGACCGTGCCCCCGATGTACCGCATGCTCGGCGACGAGATCAAGTGGGCGCTGGGCGACGGCGAGCCGTACGCGTTCACGCACCTCTTGTTCGTGTCGCGCGCGTACCACCTCTCGCCCGCGGAGGAGGCCGCGCTCGCGAACCGCGCGCCGTCGCACCGCTCGAAGAAGCCGAAGAAGCAGAAGGGGGCAAGGATGGCGATGCAGGATGCGCCGCCGGACGGGATATACCCGTTTCATCCTGAGGATGCGCTCATACGCGAGGTAGCGAATTGACTTTTCCGGACTGAACGGAGGATTGACGTGCTTGCAGCACGCACTCCACGCGCTATACTACGCGCTCTCCGCCGACCCGGCCCCCAGGGAGCCCGACGCGTTCGGCCTCGATGTTCGCGGCAGCCTCATGCTCGTCGAATCGGCCCGCTGGGACGCGTTGGTCGCGCGTATGGCGGAGGTGTATGTATGAGTGTTCTTTTGTGTAAAAAAATTGAAAGAGAGTTGAGCGCGCTTTGCGCGCGAAAGAATGTATCTCTACAGGCAGCTGAAGAGAATTACCACTCGCGTGTATGAAGATTAATACGACGCCATATATGGGCGGGATGAACGAAAGGGTGATCTCGACGAGGAAGGTCCAGGGCGGTGAGGAAGAAAATGGAGAGGGTACATCTGAACACTTGAATCAAGCGTCCCTTCCGGGGTGTAGATGGACTCAAGATCGTTTCTCCGTCTGTAGCAGCAAAATACATATACTACTTGACAAGGTAACGCGAGTCTGACGCTCGCCGAAAACACCAGAAACAGGAATTATAATCATGACAATGGGCGTAGGTAAGATGTGAAATGTGCGTGTGTGGGTCCGTTACGATACGATACGATAATTAGTGGCCATGTGGGGTGGGTATCATGAGAGGATCTGGGGGTGGGGGGTGGGTTAGCGGATGAAAGCGAGTGGAGGAGAGGAAGGAAAGCGAAAGAAGAGCAGAGCAACGCACAGCAAGGAGGACGATGGCGGTAACGACGACGAGCACGATCATGAGGCACGCGGCGCGCCGCCCGGCCTTGCGCTGGTAGTCCGACGCCGTGCGCAGCTCGTCCGCGCCGCTGGATACGTCGACCGCGACGGAGGAGATGTTGGATTCGATGTTGTCTGGGCGCGCGAATGAATTCAAGTTAGATCATCGCGACGGAGGGAAGGAACGGAGGAAAGGAAGGGAAGGAGGGAGGGAACGCAGCGCACCGAGCATGCCGCCCTGCTGGTGCACGAGCGTGCCGAGGTCGTGGAAGATCTCGGCGAGCTCGTGGATGCCCGTCTCGATCTCGCGGATCTCCTGCTCGCGCTCCTGGATGAGGGACTCTTGGTACGCGAGCTCGTGCGGGGAGAGCTGTTGCTGCAGGAGCTGCGCCTGCCGCTGCTCCGGCGCGGCGGAGGCGGAGTCGTCGGGCGGGCTGGTGGAGTTCATTGACTTGATTCAAAAACAGGACGGCAAGACGGCTCACGGAGCGTCGTCGACGGCCATGCGCACGCCCTGCACGACGGTGCGCTGGCGCTCCGCGCTGACCTGCTGCGCGCGCTGGAACGCGACGAGCGACATCTCGAGGTCGTGCGACGTCTTTTGCAGCGCGGTCTTCTGGTGCGGCTGCGGCAAGCAGATATTCGCGTTAGAATCGAGTGAATTTATTTGGGATACATACCAGGTGCGTTTGGAGCGCAGAGAGCTTCTTGAGGTCGTCCGAGCCGCGCTTGGCCATCGCGCGCGTTGTGTCGCTGAGATCGTGCCTGGTTACCGCGGTTAACTGCGCGCCACGATATAACTGCGAGAAAGAGAGGACGCACAGGCTCTTGCGGAGCGCGGCCGAGTCCTTGGCGGTGCCGAGCTGGTCGACGAGCTTGAGGATCCCCTGCACGTTGGCGTTCATCTTGAAGACTTGGAGCGAGAGCGAGGACTGGAGCTCCAGGAACGCTGCGTCCTCGCGCGATTGGGGCGCGAGGGACGGCTGCGTGCGGACGGGGTGCGCGAGCCCCGCTTCGATGTCTTGGAAGCTCATCCTGGTCAAAGCGAGAGTTGTGTGGGATGCGAGCACGTGCGGACAATGCGATTTGGCTTCGACCTCTTCTACTGGTGGTAACCCACTATATTCAAGTTGCTAGCCTCTCGGACTTTCAGCGCACGCTTGCAGATTCGAATTCTTCCAAGTCCTGACTGCGGACGACGCCAGCACCCGGCCTCCTTCACTGGGAAAATTTACATATCTTGAGACGCTACCACCTGACTGGACTTTCTTTGCTTTGCTGCCGAGTGCCATATGGCACCTTTTCGGGCTATCAAGTCTACTTATTTAATACCACGGCGTTCACGCGTCGGCATTCCCGACGGTAATTTCCATGACTTTCAAGTTCGGCGCGACCTGAACAACTTCACTGCGTGCGGTTCAAGGCTGCGTTGTACCGCTAATGCCAAGCCGCGTTGGAGAACTCTGACAGGGAGCATGAAGCCATCGCGCCCGAAGAGGCGCGCGTAAGAGGAGCAGAGGAGGCGACGGGATCTTACCCTCCGAGTGTGCTTCCAGAGTTTTGCGTAGGAACTCAAACACGCGCCGTCCGACACAGCACGACGGCCTACAATATATTTGAATTTCTTCCCGGCCCACCGCTCGTCTGCCAGTGTCCAGTGCAATTTCCAAGCGTCGTCGGAAACGATGCTGTAAACCCGACATCCCGCTGCTTTGGGATTTGACTGAAAGGCACTCCATCCTCGAAGCGCCGTTCATTCCTCACCAGGATCTGGGGCAAGTCAAAAATCCCCGCTTGAGACGCGGTCCAAGAAAACATATGTACATGGTTCCTGCATGTACCGCTCGTCGATATCTATATCCATATCCATGCAGCATGATTATGTATGTACACATGCAACCCGACTCGACTCAACGCCATGCCCCGCGATGGGCGTTCCTGCAAAGTGCTTACCCCTGCGGGAAGGGCAAGTAGCGCGATATGCCCCTACCCACTCCCGCGCACAGTCCCCTTGGGCCGGTACTTGACGATCCACGGGTGCTTGAGCACCTCCGTCAGCGGGAGCCGGTGCTGCGGGTCGTATTGCAGGAGCTGCGGGAAGTGAGGGTGAGTATGGGGGGAGGTGAGGGGGAGGGGGGAGTGAGGTGGAGTATAGTGGAAACGGAAAGGGGGCGAGTACGGGGGCACGGGAACGGAAGCGCGAAGAGGAAGAGGAAGAAAAGTTAAACAAAGAGAGCGAGAGAGAGAACGGGCAACGGGATGCGCATTTAAAGAGAACCGGTCCAGGAGCAGAGGGCAACGCGAACGCAATGCAACGCAACGCACCTTTGTGATAAGATCCTTCGCGTCCGCCGAGATCGTCGCCGGGAACTTGAGGTCCACCTTGGCGATTCGGCGGTACGTGTCTGCGGAGCGCCTCGCATCAGTAGCCCGACACAAGAAGAGAAGGAGACAAGGGAGGAAAGGAAAGGACGCACTGTTCACGCTCCCGTGGTCCTCGAACGGCGGGGCGCCGACCATGAACTCGTACATAAGGACGCCGAGCGCCCAGTAGTCGACCTGCGGGGTGGCGTGGGTAGGAAGCAGTATGAAAGGGAGAGAGAGAAGTAGACCTTCTCGTTGTGCTCCTTCCCTTCGACCATCTCGGGTGGGAGGTAGTCGAGCGTCCCGCAGAGCGTCATGCGCCGCAGCCCCGGTGCGTGCACGGACCTGCGTAAAAGCATGAAAGCGAGGTCAAACGAACGCTCGACGCGACCTACCACCCAAAGTCCGCGATCTTGAGCTCGCCGTTGATGCCCAGCAGGATGTTCTCGGGCTTGATGTCGCGGTGGATGACGTGCTTCCCGTGCAGGTACACCAGCGCGTCGGCCATCTGGTCGATGTACCGCGCGCTCCGCTTCTCCGAGAAGCTCCCGAGCTTGGAGAGCTGCTTGTACAGCTCGCCCTTGCCGCCGAACTCGAGCATGAGGAAGATGCGCTTCTCGTCGTGGAAGAAGCCGTAGAGGCGCAGGATGTGCGGGTGGCGCAGGTTCTGCTGGATCTCGATCTCGCGCCGCGTTTGTTTCTCCACCTTGTTTGCGACGAGCTCGGATTTGTAGAGGGTTTTGAGGGCGAGGATGTATTTGGGCGCGGTCTTGGTGCGCACCATGTAGACGCGCCCGAATTTGCCTGGGGTGTGAGTGTGAGCGAATGAAATCAGCGAGAAGAGAAGACACCGCCCGCACCTTTGCCCAAGGGCCGGCCCATGTCGAATGCATGCAAGGACCACTCTTGCGTTGGGTATGTCCTGCGCGGCCGTCAAGCAACACCTCCGGACAAAGACTCGAAACACGGACCTCGACAGACTCGAGTCGAGCGCCAGATCCGCCGCAGCCTCCCCCGACACGACGGCCCCCCGCTTCTCGTTCTCGATCTCCAGCCCGCCGTCATACCGTCCGATGTCGATCGCGGGCTGCGTCTGCGTCTGCGCCTGCGTCGAGTCGTTGCTGCTGCACGTGCGAGACGGTGGCGGCGGCGGGAGATTAGAGAGGCTGCTCTGGCTCTGGTGGTGTGGATTCGGCGCGGCGAATTTTGTGAGCAGTTTGGCGACGTTGGGCTGGCTGGGGGTCTTGGTGTGCGCTGGCCGCAGGGAGGAGGAGGAGGAGGTAGTGCCTGGGGCGCGAGGGCCAGAGCCGGATATCTCGAGCGCGGCGATTTGGCGTGTCACGGAGCCGACGGTGGCCATTGGGGACGAGGAGGTGGCGTGCGTAGAGGCGAGCTCGTGATCGTGTTGATGTGGTCCTGTTTGGTTTGTTCGGAACTGTCGGAGACCGGACTCGACGTTACGTAAAAAAATGTTTTGAAGTTCGAATTTATCTCTGGATCACATCCAAGGCATTTTTTTCATTTGAGCCAGGAGAAATGTAGGCATACATTGTCATGATAGATTTCGACGTTCACGGTTCTGATTCAGCGATTTTGACGCGATCACATGATGTGGTTCAACCCTGCTCAAATATGGCATCCCGGCAAACGGAAGCCTATTACCGAGGTTCGATTTTTGAGGTGTCTTTCTGCACGAAATTCACAGTAGGACATGTTCTGTATATGCGATCAAAGCTTTATGATCAGTTGCCGATGCTGCACAAGTACTTCATTTGCCGTACTAGTACTATTCCGAGTCGTAGGTTTGCAGTGGGATTTGCCCTTCATCATCGGGAACACATCCAATGCAAGGTATGCGGATCTGAGTCGTCAGACTAATAGAAGTATTCATATCGCTCGGTATGTTTGGCATGCGTGCGATGATAGTTGTACATTGATCTTGCATTGATCAGAAAAAAAGTCAACGAGATATCCAATATTATTTCCCGTTGTTGCAGAAGTCTTGAGATCTTCAGAGCGTGTATAGAATCATTCAAATGCATTGAAGAAAATTCAGACGAGCGGGTACTGAATGATTTCAACCGAGGTGTGCGCGCCACGCGAGAGCGTGGATGATAGTTGATGTTGACCGAAACTGGAAACCGCGGTATGCGTGCGATGGTTTTCAAGGCCATGATGTGTATTGAACAAATACGAAGGCAAAAAGAGGGTCCGCCTCAATTATGGACTTACGAGAACCCTCTTTGCTCAGGGCCCAGGCGATGGTCTTGGTTGGTCTATTTTGAATGCTACTGATGAGACCCACAGAACGTCCGAGAAGCATGCATGGGGCGAGAGGGTGATTAATATGTTTTCGCTGCGCCGTATGCTACGAAACCTTGCGAAATTGGTTCATCATCACGCGAAGCGCGCCACCGCATCTCCCGGCGAGTCCTGGGAACCCGGAGAATTACATTCGAGCTCACCATTGGAAAGCGTAGTACTACGACGGCGGGCTTGCAGGCGGGCGTGGCAGGTATCAGCCCGAGTAGGTGTTCCTTGGCAGAAGTGCTCACAGCGGAGTTTCTACCGTGCTGGCTGTGTGGGTTTGTGGGTCCCTTGCATGCGGACGTCTCTGCATATCTAGCTCGTGCACCAGAGATTGAACCTTATCTTTGCGCGAGGCGCCCGTGCACGATTGGCGCGGATGTCCTTGGCAGCTGGGCTGCAATGGAAGAAGGGAGAGTCGTGGTTGCGTATGAATACATGAGTCGGCGATTTGTATGCACCTTTCGTCCAGAGCTTGAGGCCCACGGGGGTTTTTTTTGATATACAGTATGGCGGTCCAGTTGAACCGATCCAGGCAGAGACTCGGAGAGACGTATGTAACGATGGACGCGGGAAAACACTAGGGAAAGACTGTGCGAGTCGGGATCCGGACGTCGCGTTGAAGGAGGCCGGCGCGCCAAGATTTAGTCGACCCCAGATGCTGCATCCGTGAATTGGCATAAGCCACCAAAGTTTTAACTGAAAAAAAATCCCGCCAAAGAAAAGTGCCTGGAAATCACCTCAAGAGGAGAATCCTGACGCGAAATGAGGAATTCAGAGTCCAGACAAACCACCCTGGTCCTTCGGGTACTGTCCAGCTCAGGAACGATCGTTGATGTCAATACATTGTCGGGCGAACCGAGCGGGAATAACGGTGACAAGTTGATAGACCCATGTGGATAGCAACCCAGAGGAGCTCCGGGGGCCGGGGTCCTCCCAGCGGGCATGGGGGCGGCGATCACGGACAGTCACGGACGTCGAGGGCGCAGCAGTTGGACAGGTTGGACTAGACGGAGAGAGTCGGATCGACGTCGGTCAGTTGACGTTTGGTCGACGAAGTCAGCCGAGGTCAGCCGCTCAGGTAGAAATTAGAAAGTGCTTCGCAAGGCTTCGCACATATGGTCGCTGGAGAATCTAATTAGCAGTGTGTACGTGAACAGCGAGCGAGCGGGGAAGCCAAGTCCCGAAGTCGAGAGTCGGGTGCAGAAGACACAGTAGGATTACCGACGCATGCGATTCAGCGGGACCGAGATAGGCCGATGCCCAATCGGTCTGCGGTTCCTGGAGGACTTGAAAAAGAAAGCGGTCGCAGGCAGGCGGCAGCGGAAGCGATCTATGTATATAGGCAAATCCCGAGAGTTGGGACCTTGGAGGCATGTGTAGGGTGCAGGCCGCGGCCGGTACCGAAACGGCAGGCGCGGTGTCGCGGGCGTTCCGTAATGCACGTCGTCGGCTGTGAGAACCGGCGGAGGACAGGCAGGAAGTGCCAGGAACAGGGACCTTCGGGATTTTCAAAGACTTTGGAGTTGGTGAGTTCAAGTCGGGTAGGCCTATTACGCGTTTACTGCCTGGAACGACTGTCTGCATTCGACTCTTCTTTCGTCCGTTAAATTTCACTTTGCTTTAAATTTGGTTGTATGAAATTACTCGAAGTTATGTATGTACTGAATTGTACTGAATTTAGAGAACGATCTATGCACCCTGCCCAGAGAACCAAATTGAAGAAAGATTTTGTATCCTGATCCGCCCCTATCGACATCGCCCTATGAACTTTAAGATCACCGGGTATCCACAGTATGTACTGTACCGGAAAGAACTCGAGAACAACCCGAGAACAATTTGAGAGAAGGAGAAAGACTACAACCCGCGGTTGAAATTGGGCTGGCCGCCCCTGGCGCGGATGTCCTTGCCCTTGTACATGAGGAACACGACGGGAATGAAGGTGACGAGCCCGATGAGCGCGAGCATGATGCTCATGTATTGATACCCGATTTTCGTTCCTAGCGGGCTGTGGACGGACGTCAATATGGATGGCAGAGGAAAAGGGGAGGAGAGAACGCACATAGCCCAGAACCCGACCGTCATCCCGACCGTCTGCCGCCCAAAGTTGAACACTTGGGCGATTTCGGGCGTTTGGGGTTTGTAGCCTGGAAACAATATCAGTACGACGAAACAGGGACGACGAGAGAAGAGAAAAGACGTACTGTCGGCGCAGTAGCTGTAGAGTACGGTGCTGATGATCCTAAAATGCAACATGAACGATTAGGGGATGGTTCGGACAAGGTAGAGAGGGAATGGTTGCGCACTGAATGGCGAAGCACATGACGGCGAAGCCCATGGTAGGGCCGATCCAGTGAACTGAACACGAGTTAATATGGATGAAGGAAGAACATAGTGTGCGCTTACTCTTGTATTGCCAGCAGAAGCCCCAGATGAGGAGACCGATCTGCGAAGAAGAAATGAAAGGATGAGCGACGCGTATTTGAAGAAGGTAAGAAAGGATCCCCACCGGCTGGATGATCGCGCCAGCCCAGATCCCCTGCAACCGAACCTCCGCAACGACCTCGGCGTCTTTTTTCCCGCGGCGGGAGAGGTACATGCTGCGGTCGATGACCACACCGCCGAGCAGCTCACCGAGCGTGGAGCCGATGAGGGTGCCGAAGCCGAGCGCTAGCCCGGTCTTGGAGGTGGTGAACTTGTCGACGAGACGGAACAGCGTGGCGGAGGTGACGGCGGGGAGAATGGAGCTCAACGCGAAGGTCACGGAGTAGTAGAGCGCCGAGATGAAGACAGTCGGGTAGAGGAACCTGCACACACACACACAATGTCAGAATGGTCGAGGAGAGGAGAGCGGAGGAGGATAAAGAACGTACATCTGGAAGGGGCGGAAGAAATCCGAGATCTTGAGTCGTTTTCCTTCGGGACGGAGACCCCAGAGGCGCATTCTTCGCAGGATGGGCTTGTTGGTCACAACGGGGGTGGACCCGCGGGCGTAGATCGTCTCCGGGAGGCAGAAGAGCATGACAAAGAACATTGTCAGGTCGAGGATGGCAGGCTTTGAAAAAATAAAAAGATATGAATCGCCGTCGCGGCTATGGAGAGAACGAGATACGCACGAGATAATAGCACCACCGGTAGTTGACGTATTGAGCCAGGAAACCTCCGGGGATGGGTGCAACGTGCGCGGAATTGGTGAGGAATACAGTGAAGATACCCATGGCGCGACCCCTCTCGTGGAGGAAAAAGCAGTCGGAGACCATCCCAGCGCCAAGGGTGAAGAAGGAGCTCGTCCCGATACCGTTGAGTACCTGGTCGACTGTGAGCGCACATTCCCACCTACAAAAGAATTGAATCTCACCCGTGTACCGATGAGTTGGGACCATGTTTGCGCCTTGCCCGAGCCGAGGGAGGAAGCTGCCGCGAGCAGAGTGGTGAAGAGCAGTACGGGGCGACGTCCATATGTGTTGGCGAGGGGAACCCAGATGAAGGAGCCAATGCCCGCAAACGCAATGGCGATCTAGAAAATGAATAAAAAGTCAGGGGCGGAGAATTTCTCCCAGACGGATTTTCCTGACTGTGGTTTGGTAGCTGGAAAAAAAATCTAGAGTCAGTCAAAGGGTTTCTAGGATGAAGGTTTCCTGACCTAGCCACGACCGTCGTCTTGTGGAAGTGCGCGGCAAGCGGGACGTAGGCTAATAATACGAGAATTAATAGTGTGAATTGAACAAACGACTGAACGCTGACCTGGATTGATCACAGCCTGGTTCAAGGGACCAAGGCCCGCAATGAAGCTGACCTGGAGCAAAATTGCGATTTTCAACCATTGAGGAAAGTTGAGTGGGTCCGAGGGGTCCGATGACGGTTGCGGGATGAGAGGAAGCCCATGCTTGTCGAGCTTCGTCTCAGTGTCCGAGTCCTCCTTGTGCAGACTCGGGGCAATCTCTGTTCAACCGGAGATGAGTGAAACGACACAGAAAGAAGGTCGCGCGACGCACGCGACTCGATTTTGGAGTCCTCCCGTTCGACCTTCTCGTCAATGGAGGCGCCAGACATTGTGGGGCGAGGGACGGAGAAAGAAGAGGAGAGAAGGGGGGTCAAATTGGTGCCCACAAGTCAGCGAATACTTGTACACTCGGTCTATATCCACAAATCGTGGGTCCATCCATTCCGATTCTAGAAAGAACGTCCAAGCCATATCGAGTCGAAATCTAAGATCATCAGAAATAGTGATGGAACTTGGACCGTCCACATGACCTCCATCCCCGATTCAAAATCCCTCACAGATTTCTCTCATTTCAAGCGATGTGTAAGGTAAGGTATAAGTATTCACCATGCACATGAATACCCGGGCCCGTCCTCCAGTCCACCAACGACGCGCCCGGCAACAAGGAACACCCTTGCTCCAACTGGACTAGGCAAAACCACTTTCGCGGGATCTGAATTCTTGGGTACCTGGTAACTAGTTTGAATTGGCGAGTCTCTCGGGAGCGGTTCGGCAACCAACATCAGAAAAAATTTATCTGCAAGGGGTTGCGAAGGGGTTTGTTTTCCCACCGAGTGCGGTCGCTCTGGTCCAGCTTTGATGCCTCTAAGCGGCGAGCTTCTTCCGTCTCCCGCCGTTCGTGAGACCAACGTCAGGTGAAGATAAGTACGAGGAAACTCGCGGCGAATCTCTGTTCCTTTTTAAGCCCGCTGGAGAGACGTTCGTCAGATCCCACCTAGCCAAAGCTACGCACCATGTCTTCGGAAGCGTCTGTCATTAAGCTCTCGCCGCCATCTGCGGCCTTTGTCGACGCGCGCACGACATCGTTGGGCCCCTGGGTGAGTACTAACCGAAATACGGGTGGAGGGAGTCTTCTGACTCGTGCAGGTGCTTGGAGCTTTCGTCGATTGCATTCTAATGGGTCGGTTTGATATTCGTGGCTTTCGCTGGCGCCAATTTAACGGTGGTTTGCCACATAGGGGTCGTCTTCTGCCAAGCCGTCACCTTTTTCCGGACGAGGGGGCAACATGTCTCTAGCGCTCTCCAGCAGTACTATCGCGGGCTGGTGATCACTGTAATCCTATTGTCCATGCTCAAGGTCCCAGTCCCGCTATTTTATCGGCGGATGGATGTCCTTATCATCATCATCATCCCCCATTAGACGGCGCAGTGTATCGGAGTTGTCTGGGTCCAAAATGTACTGGATTTCGCCAATCCAGGTAAGACCTTTATGCTCAAGTTGTTCAGCATCTCTCAACATGAATAGACGTCGCCAGATTACTCGTGGCGAAAGCCTGGTGGCAAGTCAGCATGCCGTTGATGGTAGGTCTACGTCTCAACCACGACATACTTATCCTGACCCCTGCGCACAGACTGGGATCATTGGGGTCACCGTCCAATCCTTCTTTTGTCTTCGGTAAGTTTATTTTATTTTTCCTCTTGGGCATATTGAAGTAGTCCCTATTCTTCCCAGATTCTATATGTTTTCGCGGAACTGGATGCTTTGTGTGCCGATCCTGTGTGCGATGTGTCTCGGGCTTGCGGGTGTCTGCCTTTCCGTATGCTTTCAAAAAAAATTCGGACTCCAAGATGCCCGCACTGACCTCATCCGTCGTTTAGCTGGCTAGCATCCTCGCTGGGAACGCAAAAGCGAAGGTTATGTGGCTTTTGGTGGGTCGACTGTCCGTCTGGCTACGCAAGCACGCTCTCTAATGTATATCGATTACTCAGGTTCACCTTGTTGGCGTTTTCGTGGCCGACTTTTTGATTACGGCCGGGACGATATATTCTCTGCAGAAGCACAACTCGGGGCTCGAGAGGTTGGTTATTTTTCCCTTTCGATAACAACGCTTATCGGTATGCGGGCGAAGGACAACCCAGCTCATCAACCGGCTGCTCCGCCTCGTGTTCGAGTCCGCGGTCCCACCCACGGTGCGTGGATCTTGTCGCTATCCTAGGTTTTGTGGCTGACAGATGGATCCGATGTGAACAACTAGCTCATTGCTACCACGGACTTGATCATGACGCAGACCTTGGGATCGAAGCTTCTATGTGTGTTGTCTCTCTTTTAGTAACGGTTTCCCTGATTTTTTTGTGGCGGTACAGGGCATCTGTTCATCAACATGCTGTTCGTTTCTCCATCCCTGGGACTCTGATCGCTTTTCTTATTTGGTTATCCTTCAGATTGGGCAAAGTATACGTCGTCAGTCTCCTCTACACGTTGAACTCCATCAACGAGTACCGGGTCCGGGATCAAAGCAGCCATGAGGTCTACTCGTACAACAACAACGGGCGCGGCTCGCGAGTGGTACGTATTTCCCGTCTGTGTTTCTTGTTTTCCATGATCGTTGATGGAAACGTTTTAGCGCCAAACGAACTTGGAGCTGTCGCCCCGTGTGGCGAAGGACAAGGATCAAATATTCATACAGACCCAGGTGTCGACGCATATTTCTCCGTCGAGCCCCAGCCCGGTGCGTCTCGCATCCTGCTATTTCTTTACTATTGTACACGGCCTCATGATCACAGATCGAGCGACATGCCAAGGTCGACGAATATATCTCTGCGGACTTCACGGCTCATACCTCAGACGACACCTCGTCTATATGAACCGTGGAAAATACATTTCTTTGGGCCTTGTGGTGGACTTGGGGGTGTTGAATGGGACATTGGAGGATATAGAAGTTCGAGTTGAAGGATATCCTCACACGTAGAATACAGAGTTGTTGTATACCACTGGCGCGCCACACCACCTTCCACTCCTTTGCAGTACCCAAAAAGAACAAAAGGCAAACACTTTTAGAAGAGGTACTCGAAGTCGATCCATTGTGGGCGTTCGAGGAAGACGCCGTCAATGGTGAAGTTTTTAGCCTCGGCGGGCGTGAGGATGTGTTCGATGGCGACCCGCTCGGAGGTGTTGCCCCCGGGGCCTGTGGAGTTGAACTCGGCGTAGAAGGTCGTGTTCATAATTGTCGGTCTAGATATACATAAAGTTCAACCACACATTCATTTGATTTTGGTAAAGATGTTCACACCTGGCGCTATCGAATGGCTCGAAGCCCACCGGCCGGATGCTCGCATCCATGAAGTTGCTGAGATAGACAGTGGTGGCGAGGTCGTTCCATGGTCGGCCTGTTCGGGATCCCGGTTAGCCGTTCTGATGTGGAAGTTGAACGAAGACGGGTCGTACCGAGGAAACAGAGGCCGGTCGTCGGGGTTGTCGCGTTCGCATCAGGAGACTAGTCGTTGTGTGAATATCATCAGAGGAAGAAGACCCGAAGACTCGACTACTCCAACTTACCCGCATGATCGTGGAGGAAGAGATGTACGCGCCGTATCTGTTGCCCGGCGCGAATGTTTGGTTGGAGCCTTTCCATGCTACGAGGCCGCCGCCGCACGCGCGATTGGCAAGAATGACGTTTTGGAACCAACTATGATAGTAAAGAAGTAAGAGAAAACAATTTGCGGCGCGCCGGCTATCTTCGGCACGCACGCGGTTCCGAACCCAAAGAGATCTGAGTGGTGCAATATATAAGATTATAAACGTCGGAGAACCAAGCGGCTACGTACAGTCAGTTTGCCCGAAGATAGCGCTATCGACAACGTAGGTACTCGCATTTCGCCCGGTGTACCATGTGTCCTGGTAGCTCGCGAATGTGCACCCGTAGAAAGAGGCGTTGGCGTAGGAAATGTCCGTCACTAGTGCTTGGGATATCGCGAAATTGGCCTTAGAGACATTCGCAGTCAGGAACATTTTCGGGTGTAAAGAAGGTGTAACGGACGGCGCGATTCTGAAAATCAATGTTGTACGCCTTGAAATCGACGTTGCCGAAATCCGGCTGTAGTGGGGCGCCGTCTGTACCTGCACCGATGAGCGAGCCGGCGAGGTTGGGGGCAACGGTGAGTACGGCCGACGACGCGTCGTCTTCCCCAGTCATCACGAACTGGGTGTTCCAGATTTGCACCAAATTGAGATTCGGGGACGAGGCGTTGGCGAAGGGTTTTGCTTCTGCCCTGGCGGTGGAGGGAAGTTGTCCCTGATTAATGGACCCATTAATGTTGAATAATTTCATCGCAGCACGAGCAGCTTGTTACCAAGAGAGTGAGAGGCGCAGTTCGGGACACATTGACCATTTCTTCGTATGAGCCCTTTGCTATCAGGATTGTGGCCGGGCCTTTTTCGGGGCTGCCCAGTTGAATTTCTGGTCAGTGGGAAAACAAAAGAAGAGAACATACAGCGAGGCGATGGCCGCCTGGACACTAGTGAATTTCGCGTGGCGGTCGCTGGCATTTTGCGAGACGAATATCGTTCCAGGAGGGCATCCAGTCAAAGGAGACTGCCACGCGGGCTTCTGGATCTGGCATTCGATGAATCGGGGGGAGAGGGCCTCGACGGCGTGCCAATGAACACACAGTGACGCTACGAGAAACGAAAAGTATGGGAGGCGTGGCATGACGAGAACTCGAGAATTTGTTGGAAGCACTCCGTATTTAAGTGCTCATGGACGCGGCAGCGTGACTATGTCGGTGAGGAGCAGGGGCGGGCCGCCGCTGCCATATCTGTAGCGTCAAACTTACCGGGTGCAAGGCTGACTTCCTGCAGACGTCATCAGCTCGGGGGGTCTATTCAAGACAGTGCATTAAAGTCTGTGAATTATGCAGGGTAATTGGGCATTTGAACGCGCTGCTGAAAGAGGACTTTTGAAAGAGGATTTGCCCGGTCGACCCTGAGACCCGGCCCGCCACCTTGCTCAGATGGCGCACGGGATCTGGTGACAGTTTGACAGAAATTCAAGAAACCAGTACTTACACACAAGAATAGTTTGCGATGCGTCCCGAGGGAAGAAAAGGGCATGTTGGGAAACGGCAAGGTTTATCAGGTTGCGTATATTTGCGGTTGCTTTGTTTCTGTTGTTCAACAAGTTCAACCGCGACCATCACGACGACTCGGAAAATCGAGGCTGAGTTCAAGCCGCTCCTCTCACATTACGCCCAGGGAAATTACTGTAAAACCAAGGGCGAGCTTTGGTATCAGCCGTTATCTTGGTGTGTCAGGCTCGAGCTCGCTCCTGTTATTCCGCCACCCACCATCGAGGCGGGGACAGCGATGGGCCACGCGGAGGAACGCGGTGAGTAACTCTCGCGCTCGGTATGAAAAGTTCGAAAAGCACGGCGGAAGGCGCTCGGACCGTTAATATGCCTGCCTGGACCCGCGGCTCAACTTCAAGGCCGAGGTGGACATGAGCACCCCACCGCCTTCTACAGGCTCTGCTCTGTCCCTCTCGGGCCTCTCATTCCTATGCTATCTCTATCTCTATTGGAACGCACCCGCTATGGTGGGACCTGATCATCGGTGCGTGAGCATTCGTGGACTGAACTGTTAGGTGGCGAGACAGAATTCGATCGATATTTACGCCTAATCTCACGGACGTGTACTTAAGTTAATGCAATCTCAGCCATACGATCCCCGCCCTTTCTTTTGCTTTCGGCCGGCCCCGCCTTTTTCTCTTACCCTCACATATTCTCGCTGCCTACCCGCTGCGAGTTTTCTTCTGGGGCACCGTTATCAAGACGAGGACACTCTGAATCCACTTCGAAAAGTACTCCGTCTATGTACGCCGGGACCCAGCTCCATTCGAGATTACGATTCACATCCCCGGCAACACCTAGAGGTAAAAATATACTTTTAATGCGACCACGCAATTAAACGCTGTCTCCTCGCGTTTTTTCTCGTATGTAGGAATTAGCTCCAATGCTCAACAGAGGCTCGGTGCTCTGAGCTGCTTTGCTGCTCTCAAGGGAATACCGAACCACCATTCATTTGCCCGAGGAAGTGGGTTTTCCGAACTTGAACAAACCTTGATGGGATCCACGTTCTCTTTAGGAGGCCATATCTGCCCATCCCCGCGTCGAAGACGATGCTTCGGTGGTCTAGAGTGTGTTTCTGAATTCCCGGGCGTTTCAATTTCCGAGTAATTCTTGAGATCCGGCTGCATGATGTAAATTGAGTTGTCTGCCTCTGGACAAGTTCACTTACCCTTGACACGACGCGCAATCAAGTCGAGGTTGAGATGGTATCGCGTAAACGATTTTAAACGATGCAAAATGCGGATCCCTTTTGTCAATATATATGAACCTGCCTACAGAAAAAAGGTGAACTTGAACATTGAAACGGCGAACCGGGCCGAGGGTTGTTTGGTTTTGTGAGAGACCGAAACTCAGCCGTTCTGCCACCATCATATATACTCTTCTACATCTCCCGCCTGGTCAAGGCTGGCCTTATCGCCAGCTCTGGAGGCTTGACGGCCTTTTTATCATTCTGCTGATATGGCTCTTACCCAGTCTGCGCGACTTCCGGGAGCACCGTCGTGGGACGACGAAGTCGTTCCAGCTTTGCGCAAAAGTGACTTTCATTTTCCTTCTTCTCCGCGTTATCTGACGTGTATCAAAGGGCTAGAAGGCGAGAGTCGAGTTCTGTCCAAGCGTATCTCTGCTGCGGTGTCGGTTTCTTCCCTTGAAGATGCGGAAGCTAGCTATCAGCCAAGGCCATCGTACACCCAGCAACGCACCTCTTCTGACCGCACTGAGACTCCCCGAATACCAAAGTCAAACGGCGCGCCATCCTCAAAGCGCGCCAGGACGTACTCTACGCCAAAGCTATCTGAAATACCTACCAAATCTCGGACTCCGGACATATCCTCACGCGCCCAATACTCGGAGCCGAAGCCGACTCGAATTCCCAAGGCTGCGCGTGCGCGTACAGGGAGCATCAGCGGCAACGTGAATAACACGAGTCAGTCACCATACACATCGCCCCAACTGCCACGCACGGATTCGCCTGACCAGCGACGATTAAACGACGGTTTGCTCGCACCCGCGAAGCTCTCGAACAAGCCCTCGCAGGACACAATCCACATCCCCATGCGACAGACTTCGGGTCTCCTCAATGAGCCGCCGCCGTTCATGCCAGGGCCCGAGTCGGCCAATTCGCATGACGACACACCGCCTCGGCCATCGAACGATTCTGAGGAGCGACCGTTTGAGCATTGGTATCGCGGAGAAGTCTCCCGTAACGGTGGCGTGGGTGAGCTCAAATTGGGAAAGCGGGCGGAGATGCTGGAGATTGCGAACTATGGGCACACGCTGAAGCAGAAGCAAGCGCTGGCTGCGTCGCGTGAGGCCGACCCTTCCACACCTCAGCGGAAACGGTCAGAGAGTGCGGCGGGCATCGAGGCCAACCGGGAGAGTGTGTATCTTGATGAGGACCATGCTAACGACGTTGGGCGGGTCCTCGATGAGGGCCCGCTCACGGACGTAGATGCCGAGATGTCGGATGGCGACTACTATTCTAACCAGCACCATCTGCAGCTCGACACGTCGACGGCATCTGCACCGGATCCACGGTACCTGAGCAGGACCCCGACACCGCAACAGACGCCCAACCGGACGCGCATACCTTCGCCGACGGCCCCTGTGGCTCAGCCGATGCAGCGCGGCGCGAGCGAACCGCCTTCTTTCCCCGCGTCCTCGTCGTCCCTCTCGCAGGCATCCCGGCAGCTCCAAAATCCCAAACGCTCGGCTACAGCGTCGCCTCCAGCTGCATCCACGTCTGCCTCCAAGAAACCGCGTGCGGCGGTCGCGGCGAGGCCCAAACCGAAACCGAAACCCAAGCGCACCAACCTCCCGGCAACGGACGAAAAAAATCGCCGGAGCGTGGCGTACTACCCCTCGCCTGGCGACGACGAGGATATGGCGGACGCGATCCCTTCGTGGACGCAGCCCGTCGCACCGCCGACGGGGCGCTGGGATGATGTGCGTCCTGCTGCCCAATTCCTTCAAATGTCTGTTGACTGACGACACGCAGGTCGTCCTGCCTGTGGTGGCGAGGAAGAAGGGGCTGGATGGGCTGTACGAGCAGGCTGATGGCAGCCCTAAGCCGAGGAAGGTGGAGGAGCCTATCGCGCCGGTCCGTATTCGCGTCGGAATGCATTCATTTTACCTTTGTTGCTGACGCGTATGATGTGTTTGCAGGCCCCGGGCACGTTCGGGTGGGATCACTCGAAGTACCGGCCCCCACGCGGCGACAACGATATCCAGATGGACGAGTTTGGACGCCCAGTGGAGCGGGTTCCGGAGGAGGATGAGGAGCACGGCGCGTTTGGGAAACCGCTGTACCCACCGACAGAGCACGAGCGGCAAACTGTCGGGCCGCAAGCAGCAAAGCCTCCGCCGCCGAGGGGGGACCGCCCGCACAGTCCCGTGCCGTTTTCGGACTATCGTCCCGACGTTACCGTGAACATCGACCTCGAGGCGGCGAAGCTGAAGTATGGAGGTCAACCGCAACCTCCGCCGCCTGAGGACGATGGCGGGGCCGGCTGTTGCAAGTGCGTTGTTATGTGATCTTTTTGCTTGAATTGCCTATTTTTTTTCTCCCTCGTCTGGGTCAGATTTACCCTCCGACCTACTTGCTTTTTTTTGTGCTCCAACGTTTTTCTTACTTATTGGTTTCGTTATGGCCCTTGACACTCGTTCCGTTTCCTCCCCCCGCCATCATCATCGCACATTCCTTGACTCAGGATTCCTATCATTGTCATTTGTATCATAGGTTATAAATCCTACCGCCTGGTTTAATCTGAGCTTTCGGGTACACACATCTTGGCGTAATCATCAATCCATCGGTTTCCCTCTCGCGCAGCTCTCAGACACCGTGTGTTCCATGTACGCGGACAGTAGATTGTCGGGGTCCACCCGGACCTCGGTGGTAGCGTACTTGACGCTGACCGCGTACGTCCCTGGGCCCGCATCCACCTGGGTTTTGTTGGTCCATTCGCGGAGGACTACGCCGTCTTTCGACCAGGTGACGGTGTAACTATCGTCGAGGCCCGCGACCGCGGCTGTACGGAATTGT
This sequence comes from Mycena galericulata, assembly GCA_029289565.1. Classification (NCBI taxonomy): domain Eukaryota; kingdom Fungi; phylum Basidiomycota; class Agaricomycetes; order Agaricales; family Mycenaceae; genus Mycena; species Mycena galericulata. The sequence goes on from JARKIA010000094.1 coordinate 557,930, forward strand.
GCCAAGGGGACGAGGCGCAGGGTGAGCGTCGACGCGGGCGCATCAGCATTCAGAGTGCACGATTCCTCAATGGCGTCAATGAGATTGACATCGCGGAGAAGTTTGAGCCATAGGCCCTCGAGGCACGCCTTGCAGAAGTTGGGCGTCGTGACGATGCGCATGAGGCAGTCCTCGTTCGTCGGGCGGTACGTCGTTGCGTTCTCGAATGAAAAGCTGAGGGAGTCCTTGATTCGTTGGCGGAATCTGAGAGCGAAACGGGAAACGTACGTTGGGTAAAGGGAGTAGTGACCGGGCGTCGAGACGAACCTGGGGAGACCAGTAAGCATATGCATGTACATGAGGCACGGGAACTGGACGAACTCGCTCTCATCACCAAACTCAAGGATCTCGGCGTTGCACATCTGCGCGGCGGGCTCTCGGTCGCCGTTGAGCAGCGTGAAGGTGAGGGTGTGGGGTCCGCCTTTCAGACCGCCGTCACGGTACACGTCGTAATGCCAGCGGTCGATCCCGATGTTGGCGCGCGGCACCCAACCGAGGTCGACACCGTCCAGATCCACTTTGAGGTCGGATTGCTCGGGGAGCCCAGAGACGGAAAAGCGGACGAGGTGGCGCGCGAAGGTACCGGAGGACTCGAAGGTCACCGACCACGGCTTGGTGGTGTTCAGAAGGGCCCAGGCATAGTCTTGCATGGGCATGACGGAACGTTCTACGCGCACATTTTCGGGGTTGGCGAGCCATTGCGCCCACGGAACGGGCTTGGAGAGGTCGTGGTAAGCATTGGGCCCGAAGTAGGCGAAGCCACCGTCGTATTCTCGGAGGAGCTCATTGAGTGACATTCGTGCCAGGTGGATAGCAGAGATTACCTTCGCCGACCTGGATGATGGAATGCCCAAGCTCATGCCGCAAGATGAGTGCTCCGTTGGCGAGAGACGGTGTGATCACTCTGTTAGGGAGATTAATGAGTAGGTTGAAGGGGGATCGGATTCGCCTTACGTGAATCGTCCTCCGAGACCTGGCAAACGGCTACGTTATTTTTTTCTCCGATGAGCGGCGATGGACACACCTCCGTACAGTGGGTCGTTTCCTAAAAGAATTTTAGGCACACCGACGTACATATCTGACGACTGACGAGCTCACCAAGGAGGATGGGATAATCACATTGGTCGCCGAGGGAAGAGCATGCGGCTCCAGCTACCTCTGGTTTGGCGTAATAAACGGCTCTAAGCTCTGTGCTGTCACGATAGAGCCCAAAAGGCGTGCTGAGGCAAAGTTAACTGACTCATTCCGGCAAAAAAAAGGAACTGAATATTCTCACTCTTTAGGCTGGCCGCCAGCGCCGACACCGCTCTACATGCATGTTTTCAATGAGATGAAGTGAAAGACAAATGAATAAACCTCTTTGCTCGGCGTAAACGCGGCCCAAAAATTCATGAGGGGTTTCACCGTGTTAAACGTCTGGTTGCCGGATATGTCGTTCGCAAGGCGCATCGCGTCTACAATGAATTTTCCTTGCTCCTCTGGCAAATCTGCACCAGGCCAAGTTGCAATTGTGAAGTCTTTTAAATCAACACGCACAGCCATCCGAGAAAAAAACAAGGTCGACACGGTTACTTGAAGGCCCCGAAACGACGAGCGGCAGGATTTCCAGAGGAGGGCTAGGTACACCGTCGAAGTTGCCTTTGGCTGTATCTGGCCATGCAAGACGCGTTTGAGACACATCAAGGAAGTCAGACAAATCGGCTTCCAGCTCGTGAGCATGTCCATGGTGCGAGGTGCTCACGCACTTGCCCCTGCCTCCGCTGAACTGGGTGTTCTTGTGGGGGGAAGTCGACGAATGGTGCGCGCGAGCAATTGGGAGAGCCAAAGGCACTAGCAGTTGAAGTAGCATCATATTTGCTTGGACAATACAGGCGCGGTGCCCATAAATAGTTTAGCACTTGCAGATAGTAACAGCGAGGATTCCGGCAAGCCGCACCGTGTCTCGGTAACCCAGACGTTCTGGTGAGGGTTCCGGACCGAGCGATCCGTGATTGACAATCGGAGTTTCAAAAAGAAGTGCAGAACCCTCACCAGACACAGCGCCGGTCCGGGAATTAAGTAGGCATTTTAGTTAGGAACACTTCTTTAAGTATGATGACTCGGCCCGAAACTCAATTTAATATATCTGATTTGGGACTTAACCAAAGTGGTTGACATTCCATAAGACTTTTAAATTCTACTGGCAATATTTGAGTCGTTTTGCCGAGATCCCGGGGCAGCTGTCAGGACCCCATCGGACTTGAGATCTAGATTTTCCTCGACTTGACCCTCCTGTAAACCTTAATTTAATATATTCTGGAGGAGGGGTCTGTACCCCCCCCTCCAGATTATATTTCTTGTCGCATAAATGGATTCCCTCACCTCGTCCATCAACTTCACCCGATTGGGTTGCGTGTCACGGATGTCACTGATATTGTCTTCCTCTCCGAGTCCGTGGTCGCCGTTTGCTTTCACCATACTCATCACACGGTTGCAACCCGATTTACTCCGGCATACATTGCGACGACAACCAGTGACAACCTGGGCTCAATTTCCATGTTCTGAACCGATACTGCCCCAAATCTGCAACGGGTCCAATAACTTTCCGCTGTGCTGGCTTGTGCGCACCAGGGAAGTTCAAATTATGCAGGGCTGAACACTAGGTGGGATCCCACCTGTCCTTGTCTCCAACTTATTCTGACAACCTCGCAGCAAATCGAAAAGCCTAACTTTTTCTCTGTACCAGTTGTCATCAACCTCATATAACAGCCTGCTGAATGTTCGTGTTTCTTCGTTCGAGTTCCCCTCTCGTTCACCACACTCCTTCTAATCCTTCTATCTTTCTCCCCGATGTCAGACCCTGCTGTACCACCGTTTACTCAACCAGCATTTCCTGAACTCCACTTCGACAATGCTGGAAGGGCCTGGTTGCGCGATGCAAATGGACAGTTCAGCTTGGCTCCTTCAGTATGTATCTTTTTGTCGTCTCTATGGGTGTTGCTAATGAGAATTAGGCTCCCCAAGCACGGCCAAATGTCGAACAAGATTCTACTGCAGCTGGACCAGTTCAATCCGGAGTCCAGGTGCGCTACAGGCTTTGAGCCTACTACTCCTACTAACACTTTGTTATAGCCTGCAGCATACAACTTCCCTCCGTCATTTGGTGCAGCCTCGTCTTATCGTCCCCAGCCTCTTATTGATCCCTCTCTCCTCCGGCTTCCCGAGGACAACGACTTCGATCTCTCGGACCCTTCCACAATTGCCAAAGCCCGAGGCCTCAAGCCTGCCAAAAAGGTCGCCGGGTCTCGTCACAAAGACCAGGACGCAAAGGGCAAGAAGCGCCAGCTCTCTTCCGACTCTGACTCTGTGAGCGAGGTGCCTGTGACCAAGAAGGGCCGCCGCAAGGGCACCCCGAACTACAACAAGGACGACACCAACAAGCTCCTCGACATCATCGAGAAGAAGCGCCCCCTCGGCCAGAAGGGTTGGAAGTCGGTGGCGCTAGAAGCACGAATATACATTCACGAATATGAATATTCATCAAAGTTGGAGAAGTGATATTCGCATTCGTACGAGTATTGATGGCGAATATTCGTTGATTAGTAAGCAGTATTCGCGAATATTCGTGAGTGGCAACTATTCACATTCAGCGAGTTTGAATACTCATTAGTTGTGAGTTATTCATGAATACCATGCATATTGAGTTCAATTTCAGCTACTGAACTCCGAGCTGTCATCTTCAACAACAAACTCCCTGTCGGGGTCCCTGATCTGAGGTTGCTCTACTGTACTATTTTGACCAAATGTTCATGCCATGTCACCTGTCACCACAGGTGTTCACTCGGCTTGGTGTTCATCACCCAAATTTACCATAAATAGATAGCCGACAAGTGCCGGCCAACATCTTTTGACATTTTTTACCCCTATTTGAGCCCAAAAACTGGAATGATGCCGTTACATGCACTAAATTTGTTCAGTTTACCACCCTCTGTCACCCGTCACTTGAACATTTGATTAAAATACTACAGTATTCCACAGTGATTAACCGAGGATTACCCGACGAATATTCGCGAATATCAACTTCTCCAAAACCTGATATTCGCATTCGCACGAATAGCACTGCCACCTCAATTCACGAATACGAATATTCGTGATTCGCGAATGGCTTGGCACGAATATTCGTGATATTCGATACTCGTGCTACACTCTAGGTGGCGCGCAGCTACAGGAAGTGGGCCCGATCAGTAGGGCGTCCGGAGCGTGATGTCAAAGGTCTGAAGGGCAGGTACAAGCTGGTACGCATGCCTATACCTCGTTCATTATGGCTCATGTCTAACATCATCCAAAAGCTGCTCAAGACGAAGAAACCGACTGGTGATGGCCACTGTCCTCCAGAATACAAGCGTGCACACCGCATTGAGGCCTTGATCGACCAGCGAGCAGGGGCCCGCAACCTCAGTGATTCTGACGTCGATGACGGCGATGATCTTTCTTCCGATGCTGAAAGCGTCGAGGTCCTTGATGCCAAGCCCTCTGACATCCACACCGCTGTCGCACGTCGTGCCCCCACTCCCCCTCTCCGTCGAAACCCACGTATGAATGCACCGGAGCTGGTCAACAAGCTTGCACAGGCCTTTGACCCGGAGGTGCAGAAATCCCGCGATGATGATCGCACCCAGCGTTCCTTCCAGAACACGCAGATCTTCACGCTCTCTCAGCAGCTTCGTGACACTCAAGCTACTGTCGAGTCGCTTCGCAACCAGATCACTGTGATGCAAAATCGCACTCACGATGTCGAGCGTGCCCGTGATCACGCGGAGTTTATGCTTGAGGTGTACGAGGGTAGGGTCAGTGGCCATGTCAAGCAGGAGCATCGGATGCAACGCTACAGGGACCATCTGGATATTGTCCGAGTCAATAGCAGTGCCCGCTGTGAGACAATTTACCCTGATGGCGGAGCTTGCACTGAATGGTTCTCAGACCCATCCAGTGACTCGGAGAAGGAGAACAGGGATCCGAGCTCTCCCAACCCCCGTTTCCTGGAGCATCCTCCCTCACCTTTCGACCTCAATCACTCCTCCTCGTCAGGTCCCTTCCAGCTTCATCATCACGACAAGTCGACACCCTTTGCCCAGCAGCCATCAATCGTCTCTTCGGCCTTAACCACTCCGGGCCCTTCCCACACAGTTGCTGGTCCATCAACCAGCAGCCACGGGCCGGAGAACACTGGTGCGCAATAGGTACTGACAATCTCTACATTCTTTTCTTGAACTTTGCCTTTGTGCGCTTACATTCATTCTAATCACAACTGCTAATTGATATGTACTGCACTCTCTTTTGAACACTCTAGTCTACAGTCCTGTGTCTATGTAGTCAATCATCTTGTTGGCTCGTAAATCGCAATGTTGTGAAAGCGTGCAACCCGATCAGAATGGCGCTGGTCTGAGAACAGCATATTTTCAAAATTTAACCATACCTCTTCTTCCTCGCGATTCTGTCTCCACAGCGGCATGTAGACCGTTCGGATCTGGTTAATACCAACGCGCTGTGCTCGCAAGTTATGGAGCCGAACACAAATCTCAAGTAGATCTCCACGCTCAGCTTGATGGCCAATCTCAAGTGGGATGCGGAGATGACCAAATGATCCTTGTAACCCACGCATGCCCCACTCGGCTGTTTGCCGATATGAGAGCAATTCTCGGTCAAATGCAAGCCGCTCCTGAATTTGGTCCATTGTTCCCTGCATCCGCTGGCCACTTTTGATAGGAGCACGGATTCTACCATCTATCTGTTGTGTACCCCGGGGAAATGCTGTGTCGGCAACAAGATAGAATCCCTCGGGTGTGCGAGTTCGAAGTTTTTCATAGATGGGCTGGGCTATACGGGAGTCATGCCAGCTGCCGGGAGCATTGAGCTTTGCAGCAATGATAGTCCCTATGATAAGTGCGAGTCAATCACCCCTCCTACATTCTGTAGTAAAACAGAATGCCTACCTTCAGGTGAGAATGCCAAAACCGAGCTCACAAAATGTTCGCAAAGCCACCCATTATATGTAGCATTCTCTATTTCTTCATCATCCGAGGTCTGGCAAGGCAGATTGAGGCCATCAATGCTCCCAAAGGCACCAGTTAAGCGAGGGTGACGCGCAACAATCAATTCGTTATATGCCGTGAATTTGTCGTGTTCATCGGGCCACTGGATGCTGGCCTTGGGCATCCGACGGAGGATGGCCAAAAGGAGCTGGAGTCCGAATGTAATGTACCGTGAGATGGTGCTGGGGATCAGTGCAAAGATTTGTTGCAGGCTGATCTCGCGCATTGTTGAGTTCAAGTAATGGAGTAGCAGCCCGAGAGCTCCGGACGCATCGAGGGATCGAGCACCTGGTCGAGTTTTTCCGGTACCGACTGCATCTTCTCGAGGAATGGGGGTGCTATTCCATGCAGCTTCGAATCCGGCATCAAGGATCATATTGAAAGTCGCGACATTGAAGCCCATTGTCGTGATGTATGCGCGGTCATTTCCACTTCTGAAGAGAACCTGCCATGCAGTGGTTCCCCTAGGATCCTGGATGAGCTGGGGTCGGCAAAGATACAATCTGCTCGGTTTCCGCCGCTCGTTTCGTAGTCTGTGTGCTTCAACAGCTCCAAGCAGAATGACAGCCATAGCAGTCCCCGAAAGGAGCTGTTCATCCGCCATCTCATCTTCCTCCATTTCATCGAGATGTTGCTGGAGAAAGAACGCGTCGATATCCATTGGGTGAAGGTCGGGGACGCGTTTGTTCAAGACGCGTTAGGTCACACTGTGATGTTGCTGTCAATGGCCAGATTACGGGCCGCTCAGTGATTACAGTAAAATAATAAATGATACTCTATCCCTTGTGGGAATCCAACTGGACTATCTTATTGGATTAAACCGGCGATGCCGACATCGTTGGCACCCCCGATATGTCCCCCCAGAATTTAAAAGTCTTGTGGAAAGTCAACCAGTTAATTGTATTTGGTTTACAATACTTAGAGAAGTGTTCCTAACTGTAAGGGCAACCTCAGGGCCCGAGCATACTCAAGAGCCTGGCGAGGGGGATCCGAAGTTATTGCTGAACCATCAGGTTTGGCTACCCTGGCGAACTTGCCTATCTGTTATATCCGTGCAGCCTCCCTCTGACGTCCGGCCAACTCCTGGCCCTCATCCACCCCCTCTGGTACCTCCGGACGTGCCGGAGCTCCGGTCATTGACCTGAGCCTCTGGACGTCCGTGTATCATCGGGTTTCTACGCAATGAAGGATTACTGAGCGTTTCCCGTTTATCCGTCTTCTCATCTTCCTTCTTATTGTCTTAGGACTTCTCATCACTTCCTCCAACATGCTCTATTGTTTAGAACCACCCTCCTTCCTATTATGGAATACAATTAGCTACTTAGTATATATATCACTTTAATACATCTTGTACTTCAGATTGATAATTAATGTTGCTTGGCTCTAACTCCTTGCACTGAGTCGCCTCTGCACTTCTCGTCCTCCTCCGGTACCTTCGGTCGTCGTCCTCTATACCGGACTACCTGCTGGTTAAGGTAGTCACTCACCCTTTACCCCCTGTGGTGTTGCGATCACTCATATACAGCCCGGACCCTCTGTCGGACCTCCGGACCTCTGGCACTTCTGGTCCTTCGTCCCCGGCTCGGTATATAACACTATCCGCCAACATTTGATACAAGGACAAACACAATTTAGTCATGATAAATTAGTCATTGCCCAAAAACAGATTAAAAGAATGAAAGGAAAACAGAATCGAAATGGACAGTGTCGGAATAGGTTTTTCTCGTTGGAAATTTTACCTGTCTACAAATCCATTTCCTCTCTTGTGAGCAAAGAGGTCCGGGTTGAATTTTATGGTTAGTCATATATGCTTTATGTTCGGGCCATATCAGTTCGGACCCACCTAAGGAGCCGCCGGTTTCGTTACGTCGGACCTTCTTAGCTACCTTTTCATGTATAGTAAAAGGTAGCTAAGAAGGTCTGAGTAGCTGTCACTGGGGGCAGCCTATGATCTGCGGGCCCCGCAGATAGGCCGGAGATCGGACGGAGATCAATTATCTGCCCCAAATATTCCGGCCATCTATGGGGCCCGCAGATGGCCAGAATATTCAAAATAATCTGATTATCTCCGGGTTATCTCCGGGGCCCGGAGATAACCCGCAGATCCATAATCTCCGTAGCATCTGCGGACCATCTGCGGGGTCCGCAGATTTTGAACCAAACATTCCAGATAAGGGAATAAATGACGTGCTTCTAAGATACTTGAATAGGGAATTATTCCTAGGCCCAATGTACCATGTCCCAACGATGAAAACTCATGCTTCCTCCCTCACTTGATAGCTTCCATATGCCATGTATGATTGAGATACAAGTATAGATACAAACATGTAATGATTTGCGTCCTAACTACATATGCGAACAAAAATTGAGTTCTTCGCTGTTCACTGGAGGGCTGCGGACGATAGACGTAGCTGGGGTGCAACGCCTCGTGCTTCTTCTCCTTCGCGAGTGCCTTCCACTGCGAGATCCTTTTGCTGAGGTCTGCTTGGCGCTGTTTCCTGCCGGGGCAGCGTTGCCCGCGAGGGCGGGCGAGTCAGCGGAGGGGAGGAGAGCGCAGATGCAGATGTGGATGTGGAGGCGAGGGTGCGGTTTTTGTAGCACTTGCGGTGGAAGAGGATGAACACGTTCTCGGGGTGCTTGACGTAGTCCTCGTAGCCTTTTTGGGGGCATCGCTGGGCGCAGTAGTGGGGCTACTCGTTGATCTCCTACATCTCCATGCAGCGGATGCGGATGTGGATGCAGAGGCGGGCTCGGCGGCGGCTGGAGAGAGCACACGGGTAAACGCGCACAACGGGGGCAGCAGCGGCATGCATCGCGCGGGTGGCGTGAGTTGATGGATGAGGAAGGCATGGAAGGTGCTGACGAGTAAGCGCCCGCAGATCGGGTTTGAACGGCGAATGGGGACGGGGAGGAGTAGGGCCTGTCAACGAGGTTGTGCGCGATCGGGAACGGGATGCGCGCGGGGTGGGCGAGATGATCGTCGATGGCGCACCTGTGCTTATACTTCGACCAACAGCAGCTGCAGGATTCATGAGCGATGCGGTTGGATGAAGCGGGCCTGGGGTTCGCAGGACATGGAGCTCCCCGCAAGCACTTTCAAGGCGTCAATGACGATGAGGAGCAGGAGCACGGTCTGTGTTGCCATCTCACGGATGATGTCCTCGAGACACGCGTGCGCGGCGGGCTCGCCCTCTTCATCCTGAGCCGCCTGGACAACGTCGAGCAGCAGTGTCCCCTTATGCCCCCTCCGGTCGAGCATCGCCGTGCTCGAGCTGGATGGGGGCGGCGGTATTGAGGAAGCGGAGGATGTGGGTGTCAGCGGTGCCGATGCGGCAGAGGGTCTCGTGGGTGGCGCGGGGCTGGAGATAGGTGCGGGTGCGGAGGAGTAGGTGTACGGGGTGCCGGCGTCGACGAGGCAGCGGGCACGGGGGATGTAGAGGACGAGCCAGGCGGAGGAGGCTGCCGCGTACTTGGCGGCCTGCAGCAGCAGGACCGACTTGCTGCAGCCCGTACGCCCGTTCAGCACCAGCCACGACAGCAAAGCCAGTGACTCTTCCAGAGCCGCACCAGCGAGAGCGTCATCGACGTCGTCACCGGGCAGGGCACCCCGAGAACGAGGAACTGCAATATAATAAGATATAAAATAAGATACATATATGAGAGAAAAATGTGGAGAGACGCACCTCAAGCAGCATCTTCGGCATGGGGAAACCATAGACCCTCAGCGCTCAGCGCTCAGCAGGAACATGGGTCCCATGTCGTGGAAGCGGGTGGCCACGCCGGGACTCAGCAGCCGCACTTGCATCAACGGTACATCGAGCTCGACGCGTCCCGGACCGTCGCTTGCGGGCAGCGCTGTTATATCCGTGCAGCCTCCCTCTGACGTCCGGCCAATTCCTGGCCATCATCCGCCCCCCTCCGGTACCTCCGGTACCGCCGGAGCTCCGGTCATTGACCGGAGCCTCCGGACGTCCGTGTATCATCGGGTTTTTACGCAATGAAGGATTACTGAGCGTTTCCCGTTTATCCGTCTTCTCATCTTCTTCCTTATTGTCTTAGGACTTGTCATCACTTCCTCCAACACGCTCTATTGTTTAGAACCACCCTCCTTCCTATTATGGAATACAATTAGCTACTTAGTATATATATCACTTTAATACGTCTTGTACTTCAGATTGATAATTAACGTTGCTTGGCTCTAACTCCTCGCACTGAGTCGCCCTTGCACTCCTCGTCCTCCTCCGGTACCTCCGGTCGTCGTCCTCTATACCGGACTACCTGCCGGTCAAGGTAGTCGCTCACCCTTTACCCCCTGTGGTGTTGCGATCACTCGTATACAGCCCGGACCCTCCGTCGGACCTCCGGTACCTCCGGCACCTCTGGCACTTCCGGTCCTTCATCTCCGGCTCGGTATATAACAGTATTATCAATCTCACTACTCTGACTGGCAATGTCTCGCATTCCTAATCCCAACCTCCCCAACACGGAACAAGTTGAACGTGTCGATCCTGGTCGGGCTGGACGGGAACCTCGTCGACAATCCCGTATGTTCGGTCAGATCGTTCAGCTGTCTCCTCCGGTCCAGGTTCTTGGACCATCGACTTTTTCAGCACCCCCAATTTCCCCTTCGCTTCGCTTTGCTCCGCAACAGTCTCGGGCTTCAGCCGCCCCACCTTTACCCTTTCCGGCGAACGTTCCGGGGTTGGTTCTCAATCCCCGGACCCCCGAAAACCCGGTGAGGTATCCTGTCTCCCCTCATCCACGCCGCACTGCAGCACGTACTCGCAGTGAATCCCCCATCGAGGATCCTCGTATTGTCGAGGTTCCTGAGGACATCGAAGAGGCTCCGGAGAATTCCGGACAAACCGGCCGTCAACGTGCCGGAAGCCTTCATTTATCTCACGATGATCCTTCCGCTCACTCCGAATCCACTCCCTCTCGTCATGAGGAAGAAGGAGCCGGAGGTGGTGCCGGCGGTGGAGGTGACGGTGGTGGTGATGGTGGTGGTGGCGATCAACCGGCCCGTCAGTCCCCAGCTCCTGACCGTCCCGCGGACGACCGTCCCAGAGACCGTCCACAGGGAGGTGCTCCCGGTGGTCAACCTGGCCCCGGAGGCCCCGGTGGTGGCGGTCCCGGCGGTCCCGGCGGTCCAGGTGGTCCCGGTGGTGGAGGACCGGGCGGCCCACGACGTGGTCAGCGCCGTCCCGCCACTCCGGACCCCCAAGAGGAACTTTTTGTGGACACCCTTCGGACCTTCCGCGATACACTTAACATTTTCGCGGCGCGTCCTCCGGCTCCTCCTGCTCGTTCCACCCGATCCAATCTCCGGAATCCGGATACTTTCGATGGATCGGACCCGGCAAAACTTCAGTCCTTCCTCACCCAGTGCTATCTGCACTTCGCGGAGCGCCCCCAAGACTACCCGGACGATGATGATCGCATCCTGTACATCATCTCGTACCTCCGGGGTAGCGCTCAGCAGTGGTTTTCCCCCAACTTGTACGACCCGACTATCATCCCGGCTTGGGACGGCGACTTTGCCGCCTTCGTCCAGGAACTTACGCTTAACTTCGGGCCGCACGATCCGGTTGGGGATGCCGAGGACAAGATCCGTGATTGCCGAATGAAAACCGGCGACCGGATCACCACTTACATCATCGAGTTCGACTTCCTCTCTGTTCTGACCCGGTGGAGCGATAACGCCCTCCGGTATCAGTTCTACGAGGGACTTCCCCGCCGGATCAAGGACGACATGGTCCATCACAACTATGTCAATACCCTCGACGGAGTGAAGATGGTCGCTCGTCTCATCGATGGCCGGTACTGGAAACGCGAGGCGGAGAAGCAACGCGATCGCGACCGGGAGAAACCTTCCGGTCCCGGCGGCGGTGGCCAATCCGGCAACCCCAAATCCGGCAACAAGGGCCCCGGCAAGAACCCCAAATCGTCCAACCCCGATTCCGGCAATCCCGGCAACGCCGGCAACAATGCCGGACGCACTGGCGGCAAAGACAAGGGCAAGGGGAAGGGCAAGTCGTCCGATCCGGCCCCTGCCTCTCGCCCCTACGCCGATAAGCTTGATGCCTCCGGGAAGATCAAGCAGGACGAACGGGAACGCCGCCGGAAGAACAACCTCTGCATGTACTGCGGAGGCAAAGGTCACACCGCCGACAACTGCCCGAAGCGTCCCGCGCGTGCCGACGCCAAAGCCGCGCAGGCTTCGACCTCCGGTAATGCCCCGGCGCCTCCGGTTGGCGAGTCAAAAAATTGATCAGCAACTCGGAACCCTCCGCACCTGGTCCGAGTTGCGTTGACTCCCGGGTGCTTACCGAGGTTCGTCTCAACGCTTCCGCCCTCTTACTTAATGCCCTTTACGTCTTTCTCGATATATCCCCGCTCCGGCCGGACATCTCCGAGCTGGAATTATGTTCAACCATTTCTCCGTCCCTCTTGTCTCGAGTAGTCGCGGGATTCAACTCCCGTGTGCGTGCGCTTATTGATTCCGGATCATCACATTGTTTTATATCTTTGGACATCTGCGAATCTAATGGCTTTTCTATGTATACGGTTGCACCGGTCCGACTCCGGTATCTCGACGGCTCCTCTACCATCATAAACCGGATGCTCCGGCTACTCCTCCGGTTTCCTTCTGGCGAAGTCCAATACATGGACTTCTTCGTCACCCGTCTCGATTCTCCGTGCGACATGGTCTTGGGATATAATTGGCTCACCCGCATTAATCCGTTGATTAACTGGACTGAAGCCACTATCGCTTTCCGGCCCTGCCCTCCGGAGGAATCACTGTCGACAAACCCGGAACCTTCTCCGGGATCTGCTTCGGTTGTTCCGGCAACGGACGAGACGCCTCCAGTTCTTGATGTTCCGGTCACGGCGCCTATACCGACTCCGACGATTCCGCCAACTCCGTCTCCCTCCGTGGAGACTCCTGCTCCTTCTACGGAACTCCCTTCCCCTTTCGGGGAATTCCCTGAGGCCTCCGGGCCTCCTCCGGTCACTACCCGTCCGCTTGTGTCTCTCGTGTCTGCTGCGGCTTACCGCTCCATCATCCGAGACAAGAATTGTTGTCAATATACGCTGCGCGCCACTCCATCGGAAGAAGCCCGTGCCCGGTTTGCTTCCACTTCGCCTCCGGACCTTTCCGGTTTACCTCCGGAGTACGAAGAGTTCGCTGACGTCTTCTCTGAGCAGGAAGCATACAATCTTCCTCCTCATAGAGAATTCGATCTCAAAATCGAGCTCATGGACGGCGAGGAGCCTCCGGTTGGTCACGTCTACTCCCTTTCGCCTACCGAGCTCGCTGCCCTCCGGGACTTCATTGATAAGAACTTAAAGTCGGGATTTATATACCCGACCCGTTCGAGTCATGGAGCGCCCATTCTCTTCGTTAAGAAGAAGGACGGTAGCCTCCGGTTGTGCGTCGACTACCGGGGACTTAATCGGATCACGAAGAAGGATCGCTATCCGCTTCCTCTCATCGCCGATCTTCTCGACGCTCCCGGGAAGGCTCGCATATACACAAAACTTGATCTCCGGCACGCCTATCACCTTCTCCGGATCGCTCCGGGTGAAGAGCCGAAAACGGCTTTTCGTTCTCGCTATGGTTCCTTCGAGTTCCGGGTTGTCCCGGAAGGCCTTACCAACGCTCCGGCTGCTTTTCAGCGCTTCCTGAATAGCTTGTTCGCCGATCTGTTGGACGTGTACGTCATCATTTACTTGGATGATATATTGATCTATTCCGACGATCCGTCCCAACATTCCGAACACGTCCGGGAGGTTCTCCGGCGCCTTCGGAAGGCCGGCCTATACTGCAAACTCTCCAAATGCGAGTTCAGCGTCACCACCTGCGAATATCTCGGTTACATCCTGTCTCCGGACGGCTTCCGGATGTCTCCGGACAAGGTCGCCGCCATCGTCGATTGGCCGGCGCCCCGGAAGGTGAAGGACATCCAGTCCTTCTTAGGTTTTTGTAATTTCTATCGACGTTTTATATGGAACTACTCGGCGATTACAGTTCCCCTTACTCGCCTCACGCGTTCCAACGTCCGATGGGATTGGTCTCCGGTTTGCCAACTCGCATTCGACACCCTCAAGCACGCGTTTACGGAGGCTCCGGTGCTTTCGCATTGGATTCCGGACCGACAACTTACCGTCGAGACGGACGCCTCCGACTACGCAATCGCCGCCATTCTCTCGATTATCGGAGACGACGGCGAGATCCACCCCATTGCGTTCCGGTCCCGGACACTCGGTCCGGCCGAACTCAACTACGACACGCACGACAAAGAACTCCTCGCGATCTTCGATGCCTTCAAACACTGGCGGCATTACCTCGAAGGTCCGGCGTTTCCGGTCGATGTCGTAACCGACCACAAGAATCTGGAATACTTCGCGACGACCAAGGTCCTTACTCGTCGCCAGGTCCGGTGGTCCGAATACCTGTGCCATTTTAATATGGTTATCCGGTTCCGGCCGGGTAAGCTCGGAGCTAAACCTGACGCTTTGACTAGACGATGGGACGTCTACCCTAAAGAGGGGGATAGGGCTTTCAGCCAATTGAATCCTCAAAATTTTCGCCCCATTTTTACCCAAGATCAACTCACCGCGTCCCTCCGGGCCACTTTCCTCGAGGAAATCACCCTCCGTTCCTCCATCGTTATGGATGTTGAGAAGCTTTACTCCGACATTCGTGCCCACTACAACGATGATCCCGCCGCTGTCGCCGGACTTGCCTCCGCGACCTCCGGCACATCCCCGCGCTGGACCGTAGAACCTTCCGGTCTCCTCCGGTACGACGATCGCATTTATGTTCCACTGGTCTCCGGAGACACTCCGGATCAGCTCCGCGTACGTGTCCTGCAGATTTTGCATGATCACGAGCTGGCTGGCCACTTTGGACAGAATCGCACTTTAGCCCTCGTCCGCCGAGAGTACACCTGGCCGGAGGTCCGGACATTCGTCCGGGACTACTGTCGGTCGTGCATTCTTTGCAAGCGCAACAAGAAGCCTCGGCACCGGCCTTACGGTTTGCTGAAGCCCCTTCCGGTTCCCCTCCGGCCATGGCATTCCATCTCCATGGACTTCATCGAGCAATTACCACTCTCCGGCGAGTTCGACTGCATTCTTGTGATCGTTGATCGGTCTTCGAAGCAGGTCATTCTCATTCCTTGCGATACCCATATCAACTCCCCGGAGCTCGCTCGCCTCTTCCTTATTCACGTCTTTTCCAAACACGGCGTTCCGGCACACGTTACATGCGACCGGGGCTCCGAATTTATCGCCTCCTTCTTCCGGTCGCTGGGCGAACTGCTCAATATGGAGATCCACTACACCTCCGGTTACCATCCGGAGGCCGACGGTCAAACCGAGCGTATGAATCAAACGGTTGAGCAATATATTCGCATCTACTGCTCTTACCAACAGGACGATTGGGACCGACTCCTTCCGCTCGCGGAATTCGCTCTCAACAACGCTCCGAACGCTTCGACCGGCATCTCCCCCTTCTTCGCCAACAAGGGTTACAATCCGGCGATCACGGTCCATCCGGAACGTGACGTGGCTAACATGTACGCCAAAGATTTCGTCGTTGATCTTCAGGAACTGCACCAGTTCCTCCGGGAGCAAATTACTTTTGCCCAGGAGCGTTACAAGGAAACCGGAGACCGGAAACGGTCCCGGGGACCTCCGCTGTCGATTGGTGATCAAGTTTTCATCTTGGCGAAGCATCTCCACACCAGCCGGCCGACTCCGAAATTCTCGGAGACGTATCTTGGCCCTTACGAAGTTATTGGTAAACCCAGTGCCGCTTCCTACACCATCCGGCTTCCGAAATCGTTGTCGCAAGTCCATCCGGTCTTCCACATTTCTCAACTCGAACCCCATGTTCCGAATCCATTCCCCGGTCGCGAGGAACCACCTCCGGCTGCTGTGGAAATCATCGACGGCGAGTCACACTTCGAAATTAAACAAATTGTTGACTCCAAGATCGACCGGCGCTTCCGGACGAAGCTCCGGTACTACGTCGAATGGCTCGGATACGAGAACACGGACGATCAGTACGCTTGGGTTGGCGCGGACGACTTGGATGCGGCCGAACATATCGACAACTTCCACCGGCGCTTTCCGAACAAGCCCGGTCCGGATTTTTGACTTCACTCGGATGTTGAAACCAAGAAAATATGTCTGATTCAAATTTTACATCACAAATATTTACAATGTTCCTTTTATTTCGCCTAGGTCTCTTTGGACCCTCCTCCCTTCCCTCCGGACGCCTCCGGTTTTCCTCCGGTCGCCTCCGCATCCGGCATCTCATCGTCGGAATCCAAAATCTCATACCGATTCCTCCCCAACCTCCGAACACCCTCCGGAGTCCCTTCTCGCACCTCCACGGTGACCGTGGTGGTAGTGGGAACGGTTGGTTCCGCCGGTTCGCTCTTGACGCGCTCCGGAACCTCCGGGGCGGGTGTCGGAGCTCGAGGGGTCTCCGGCGCGGGTGTTGGAACTCGGGGCTCCTCCGGAGCTGGTGTTGAGGGACGAGATGGAACTGGAGCTTCTTCAACCTTGACGACCTTGAGTGTAATGGTCGTGGGCTCTTCCTGCCCCTCCAGAACCTCCGGCACCTCCGTCTCCATCTCCACATCCTCCGGGTTCCTCGCAACCTCGAATCCCGCCGGCCACCCAGTCGAGGGTTCCCGCGGGGCCTCCGGTGCCTCCGGAACCTCCGGCGCTTCTTCTTCCTCCTCCGACTCCGATGCGACCCGTTTCGCCACCTTGCGACGCTTGGTCGGGCGCTCCGGTGCATCCTCCACCTCCGAATCCCCTCCGCGTTTCCTCCTGGCCTCCGCAGGCCTCCGCGCCCCCTCCGTGAGGCGCTCCACCTCCTCCAATTCCTCCGCGGTCAACTCCGGGGCCCCCGACGCCAATCCCATCAATAACAGCATTCGGTGGGCAAAGGGCTGATTCGCCCCTTGACCCTCCGGAGCGGCGAGGGACTGGAGCATGAGCTCAACCGCTCGCGCGACGAGTCGGCTCTGCTCCCACTCCTCATGGTGGATGGCCACAAGCGTATCCATACGCTCCCGGAGCTCCCGGTACCTCCGGCCACCCCCGGTCGACTTCTTCCCCTTCTTCTCCTTCTTCTCCCTCCGTTCGCGCTCCGCCCTGGTGCTATCCCGCACCTCGCGCTCGCCCCGGCGGCTCCGGGTTTCCCGGACGCTCCGGCGCGCCCGTGAAGGCCCTGCGACAGGCCCCGAAACCGACTCGCGCGCCTCTTGCGCCTCGCGACGAGCGTTCGGGCGCACAGGACCTCCGGCATTGCTGCACAAGATGTGCTTCGCGCGGCAGCGCTCGCACGCGGAACGACCGTTCCGGACGAGGCACTGCGCACGGACCCTCTGGCAAGCAGCGCAAACTGTAAAAGGTTAGCTCCGGCACCTCCGGTCATGTTGCGACGCACCATTCTCGTTGTTCTCGATATCGCTATCGAGTTCGTCGTTCTCCTCGTCTCCGTCATCGTCCGCGTGTTCCGGGGTCTCCGTCCGGGCCCACTCGATAGGCTCCTCCTCGTCAAACTCCGGGTCCTCGGCATCGAGGTCCGCCAGGCGCTGCACGACCTGCGCTGCCCTCGCGGCCGCCTCCTGGAGCTCCGCCGCCTCCGCCTCATGCGCTGCGATAATTTCCGCCCAGCGCGCTTCACGCTGCTCGCGCTGCCTTCGCGCAACTTCCTCCTGCACCTCCGCCGACGACGCGCGGCCCTTTCCCTTGGCAGCGCCGCCGGAGCCGCCCCCGACGTCCCCGGGCGACTCCTCACGTCCGTCGTTGTTGTTCCCGTCGTCTTCCATTGCGATGTGAGTTGGATGTGCCGGGATGGTGGTGGTAGGAGAGAGAGAGAGTTATGACTCGAAAACCAACAGCACGTGACTTTTTGATCTTGTTTATTTTCTCACGATTCTCCATTGTTCTTTCGTCTTGGTTCCTCATGGGAGAGGAACCTAAGAGGGGGATACTGTTATATCCGTGCAGCCTCCCTCTGACGTCCGGCCAATTCCTGGCCATCATCCGCCCCCCTCCGGTACCTCCGGTACCGCCGGAGCTCCGGTCATTGACCGGAGCCTCCGGACGTCCGTGTATCATCGGGTTTTTACGCAATGAAGGATTACTGAGCGTTTCCCGTTTATCCGTCTTCTCATCTTCTTCCTTATTGTCTTAGGACTTGTCATCACTTCCTCCAACACGCTCTATTGTTTAGAACCACCCTCCTTCCTATTATGGAATACAATTAGCTACTTAGTATATATATCACTTTAATACGTCTTGTACTTCAGATTGATAATTAACGTTGCTTGGCTCTAACTCCTCGCACTGAGTCGCCCTTGCACTCCTCGTCCTCCTCCGGTACCTCCGGTCGTCGTCCTCTATACCGGACTACCTGCCGGTCAAGGTAGTCGCTCACCCTTTACCCCCTGTGGTGTTGCGATCACTCGTATACAGCCCGGACCCTCCATCGGACCTCCGGTACCTCCGGCCCTTGCCGGACCTCCGGCACCTCCGGCACTTCCGGTCCTTCATCTCCGGCTCGGTATATAACAAGCGCCCTGAACGCCCCAAGACTCCGCTCCCGCGCCGCATCGTGCCTTTGGTCACCTCTTTTGTCCGATTATCCTCATTACTTGGCCTTTCAGCGTGTTGGCGTTGACGGCGGGAGCATGGCGCGCATCTTCCAGCGCCTGCACTATGAGAGCCTCGTTGGTGTCATCACCGAGTAGGGCACCCCGAGGATCCGGGACTAGAATAAAATAAATAGATAAATAATAGGTGAAAACAAGGAGAGACGCACCTCAGGCTTGAGCAGCTTCAGCGTCGACGAGGCGGCAGATAGATGGTCGTTTTGTTTACGCAACCAAACAGAACTTTGATTCCCGATTCGCATCAGCTCGTATTACTCGCAACCTCTCGCAAAAGAATGTCCACCTTTCTTGTGTTCAATGATTTGATTTCCCTGATCCACAGCTTCCCAACATTTCCGACAACAACAACAATCCTCAAATATGCCTCTTAAAGTCCGTCAGACTCGGACGACACAACATGGACGTATGAGCTCGAGTATGACCGGCTCACACAGACCATTCAAATTGAGAAGCCGCGCTCTCACCTTATAAGAAGCACTGCGCCTCGGTCGAGGTAGCAGCGCACTTACAAAAACAAGGTTCAATGACAGAGCATATCGGCACATGAGATCAGCAGATTCACCGGTGTGCAGCCTTTTGCATCAACTCGCGAAAACTCACATCAACATCGTGCAATTTGCATCTGAGCGTGCTGGTGTCTGGCAGGGATTTGCAGAAAGGGAGAACAAGCGTGATTCTAGTCTTGAAAAAGGGAGAAGAATTCATGTCGGTTACTTGCGTGCTAAGATTGCGTCGGACATGAGTGAGTCGTGAGCGAGGCGTGGTCAAGGCAACTCACATGTAGCTCCTATACCAGCGAATCTGAGCACGAAGATATGCAGCGGCGGATGTCGGGCTTGCCCTCGGCCTCTCTCGATTCGGTGTCCACGTTTGGTGCACCTGCATTCTGAAGTCAGCATACTCGAAAAGGACTCGAATTGGGACGCACCGGGGGAGTCCAAATAAATGCTATAATCCTCGTAGAGCCGGTCAGCCGACAATAATTTAACCAAGAGAGATCCAAGGTAGGATTAGATAGAAGGGATGCTCACCATGGCGCCGGGCGCGGGAGCTACAGCACAGATTAAGTTCGAGAACAAGTCAAGTCGCATTTCGTTTCTGGCTTGATAGAATAGCGGCATTCAGCGCACGGCAGTACATAACCTGTTAGGCGGACACCTTAATCAATAAAGTATTTCGTTTAGCGTCGGAACACTTACCTGTACCTGTGAGGAATTCCGCTCCTCAAGACCAAGCTGCCTCCGAATTTCTACAGTTAGTCCGTGGCGAGTAGGTCCAAAAAAAAAAAAAGAGATCACCTGGATCCAAATGATATGAAAAAAAAATCAGCTCGCCGGCTCTCCACGCCATGGACTTGCGAGGGTGAGATCTGCGAGATGGAATAAGGAGACCCCGGCTAATTGGGTGAATAGTCACAGGAAACAATACAACATGCAAGAGGGCCTCAAAAGTCGAACGTAACATTAGCCTAGAAGTCCTGGATGCACATTGAAGGAAACGCACTTACAGAGTTGCAGAGCTAAAAACAACGCTGTATCCTCTCGGAAGCCAAATGCCGGAACTAGGGTTTCAAAAAAAGAAAGAAAGTATCACTCCCACCAAAAGGAACAAAGCAAGCGAGTAACTGTTGAAGGTTAGTGAGGGTATATGGTCAAGGGAGGAGAGCTGACTTTGAAGTCGAGGGCATTCGAGGGCATTCGAGTGGTTTGTTTGACAGGTATTGTGCTGGGCCCGGACGAGCGCAGGATCTGGTGAATGGGGAAGAGTGAGTAAAGGGTGAAAGGAAAAACAAAATCTCACCAAGACTTTGGCTCGATCTTGAAGAAAAAGATTTACCCCACCTTGAGAAAAATACTAGGGAGGCGCACCACGCATCAGGCAGGGACAGCGGGATACATAGCATAGACCAATTCCGTTGAGAGCGCCGAGGACCGGTCCAAAATTCCGAACGTGCGTGCTGAACTCGTCCGAGCACAGCCATCTCGGACGAGTTCGGAAATGTTTCGGTAAAACTAACCTTCTTGAAAATAGTTTTTGATCTTGATCTTCATAAATGGAAGTGTCCGCATAGGTCCGCATCGTTTTTTTTGTCGAACTTCGCGGGCGCCGTCTGGTGCACGGCAACGCTAGGAGCGTTGAGGACCTTCCGGGAGTCAATTGAATTAAAAAAGTGGACTATGGTACATCATACCTCTTGGCACAAGGCTCTGAGCAAACTTTTCCTCTTCTATGGGGCGAGGCCGGCACACCAACGGTGTATTTTCCTCTGTTGTGCCCACTATATGCATGTACTTCTTCGGAGTCACTTGCTGGAAGTAGCAAAATCGACAGCAGCCCTCGACTCGGATGGAAGAGTCGATACCTGGGATGCAAATGTTGCCGAACCGACTGACCCACCTCATTTTTCCGACTTGATCCTAAAAAGCATCTCAGAACAAGTTTACCTGATTAATAGGCAACCAAGTTTGACCCTCACAATTTTGTGTTTTGAACAGATGCGTTAAGGAGTTGAAGAATTGAATCCCGCAAAAATGCAGGACTTGTGGGAATTCATTAAACCCAGGAACTTGAGAGTGGCTGGCGGGCGTACATCTCCGACATAAAATGTCGCTCGTGTATTTAAATTGGCACGCATCAATGGGGGGGAGAGATACTGGGGCACGCACATGGAGTGTCAAGAATGAGACCCCGAGTCCAACTAGCAGTCGATGCAGAAGATGTGATCGCACCTCGAGAGGAAAATATGTCGGAGAAATCGGGAACGCATCGTAGCGGATCTTGCAATACAAGGTCGTTGGTTATTACGATGCACATCGAGCCCAGATGCTTTCGATCAAAGCGACCCGTTAGTTATAGAAACAGATCGGTAGAATGTGCATAGTCAACATTTACTTAGTGAAATGATTCGGCTGAAACTAGACTCGCGGGTTACCTCAAGCCTTGCGCACGCGGCACAAGATATTATCACTCCGTTGGTCGCTGGCTGCAAACTCGAACCATCCTTCATCCTGGAAAATCTTGTCCTCCCGCCGCACTCTATACACGGCTCACGGCCTTCGTCACGAAGCTGCGGACTCGGGGTGCCTCAAAGACTGCCTTGACTCTCCTCAAAATCAGCGCCCCGAGAACTGCCAGGCCCTCCATCTTGCCGCGGAAAACCGCGATCCGGACCTGGCCTCGCTTCTGCCGGACCACGGCGCGCCGATTGACAGAACGTTCGGGGATCTGCCACCGCGAGACGGCGTTGCACCACGCATGCGCACACAGGCATCTCGTGTCGACCTTCTTCTCTCGCGGCACGCGGAGGGCTGGAATGTGTTGCCAGCGGCGACGGTGGCAGGGGCGGCGTTGCAGGCGGGGGTATGCACGCACGAGTGCGGCTGCTAACGCACACACCAGTACGGGAGGCGCGCCCGCTGGAGTGGAGGAAGAAGAGTGGGACGAGGCGGAGTTGGAGTTGGATTGGGAGGTGGACGAAGAGATGCCCACGCACCTGCAAAACGGAAAATCTAGACACCGTGGATCTTCGTACCAAAACGGACCGAGGTTGGTCAAGTGTTGGACTGTCGAGATCCCCAGCAGTGGATTCGGCCGTTGGAGAGTGTCCTGCTCGAGCACATCTGGTCGTCGTGGTCCGGAAGGCGTTGGTAGTGGAAGGAGAAGAAGATTTGATCGCCGTGATGGCGACTTCCTTTTCGAGCAACGATGGCGCCCACGTCGAGCTCGACGAGTTGAAAGCTCAAGATGCGATCTGGATGAGAGAGTGAGCAGGTGTAATGGCCGGTTGTAATTAAATACGCACAAAACGCGCTTTTGGGCCAGAAAACACGACAATTCGGATTGAAACAGGGATTCGAGACTGATCTCATACGCAACCGCGAGTGCACGCAGCCAACACGTGGCGTAGCCCGCAACGTCCTACTCCAGCTTGGCCTCGAGCTCCTCGGTCCGGTTGCGTGAGCAGAGCTCGATGATGCTGCCAGTCATGCCCTTGGTGACGCGCTTGAGTTTGCCTGCAGGGAGCGTTAGCATTTGCGGGGAAGAAAAGTACAAGGGATCACCCACCAGTCGACTCCTCGCGGTACGTGATCTTCGTGCGCTTGTCCATGGGGTTGAACGGCTTGAAGTCGAGCAGCAGCGCGCGTGAGTGGGGTCGCCAACGGCCTGTACAACGGACGCGTCGATGGCGTCCTGGTTCTCCGTGCGCGAGGCATAGGCGGCCAAGAGGATGACGTCGTTGGCCGAGAAGGAGCTGATGAGTTGTCAGTCAGTATCGACATGTACAGGAGAAGAGAGACGCAAGGGCGTCATGCGGAAGGGTAAAGAAAAACGACTCACGAGTGAATCAAGATGGTGCGGGGGTGCTGCGCGCACCAAAGTCGCTGTAGGAGAGCGAATTGTCGGAAGTGTGTGGAGAGCCCGTGCGTGTGGGGCGGGCAGCGGGCAGCGGGGTGTCGGCTGGGGCGCCGAAAGGGAAGAAGCAGTTGTTTGGCTTTGATTTCTGAACCAAACAGATTTCGTAGTCGAAATCGAGTCCGGCGTAAACGTGTCGGGCAAAGCCAGGGCCTCCCGAACCTGTGCCTTCGAGCACCATCACAATGACTTGAATCAAATTCCAGATTGGTATTCTCACGGCATTGAGAAACAATTCCGGGGCCTTGAAGTTGATGCTGCGACCATTTGGAAAGGAAACCAACTGCACGCAGGACAAGAGGCAACCGTCCTTAAAATTTGCCACACAGGGTCGGAAAAGTGCAATAAGACCTCCAGACCCATCCTACCCTATTAGCTGAGCACAGCCACACCCAAATCGGGTAATTTTCTCAGGAAATGTGACTGAAAAGGTAATTTTCTACTGAAATCTGGGCTTGATATAGGCCGTTCTGCGCGAATCTGCAGTGTTGGGAGTTGATTTCTGTCGTACGGAATGGACATTCTTCACCGTTCCACACGGAAATGTACCCCTAAAAAAACTCAAATTTTTTTCGACCCTTCTAAACGTGTTTTCAGAGCCGTCTGAATAAATTCCAAAAAGTGAAATAAGGGGTCCCGGACCCACCCTACCCTTTGAGGCTGTGTCTCGGCATCTTCCGGTGGCTGCCTCTTGACGCAGGAGCAGTCCGGGATAGGTAGGGCAACGGGAGAAAACAGTGAGCTTAAGAATTCCAGAGAAAAAACTAGACACACCAGCAATCCAATCCGATCGATATCGATCTTTTGCACTGCACCGAATACGGACGCAGCCAGCTGAACCGGCGCAGAACCGTGAACAGAGGGCAAAAAATGTGCGGAGTCTCCCAGGAGTCCCAGATCTCAGCACCAAACACGGACGCAGCCAGCTGGACCAGCGCAGAACCGTGAACGGGGCCAAGAATTGTCCAGCCATCTCAGCAACCATGGCCGCAGCCAGCTGGACCAGCGCAGAACCACGAATTAAGGGAGGCCAAGACTCAGCACCGAACGTGGACGCAGCCAGCTAAACCAGCGCAGAACCATGGCGGGCGAGAGGCAACTTGCGGGACGACATCAGTTTTGTTTGGTTTAAGCAAACTCAGGCGGATGGTTCCCCACTTCACATGACCGACATGCAGGCAGCAGGTTTACAAAGACTTTGTGGTAGATTCGACGCCTGCATAATAACGGACGGAAAAAAAAACCATATGCAAGTGAGTATATATGTACACGGTGAGTAGGACCGATCCCGCGATTCTACAAATCAGTCAGCACAGTGCCAGCGCAGACAACGCAGACAAGAGAAAGAAACTCACGACTCTACAGTACACTGAGAATCAAATTATTGTACCTTGCCGTTCACCTCCTCCATCGCCTTCTGTACGACCGCGCGCTCCTCGAAGCTGACGAATGCAAAGCCCTTGCCCACACCTGTGCCACGGTCCTGGCCAACGTACACCCGCGCTACATGCCCGAAGGTACTGAACAACTCGCGCAGGTTGCTCTCCTGCGTATCTTCCGAGATTTTCGCAACCTGCAGCGTCGGTAGGTCATCCCGCGCGCTGCCCACGCCGCCAGGAGGCCCGGCTGTCCGCGTGTCCCCAGGTCCACGCATAGAGGGAGGCACGTATTTCTCGCCAGAACCAGCACCGAGTCCGAGCGACGGGCCGGCGGAGTCCCCGCCACCATCCCCACAATAACCTATGTCCTCATCACTTCAATGAGCATCTAGTGGCGAGAGAGAGAAAGAAAAAAAAGGGGGAACGCACCGCGGCAGCGAACGTCTGGTGCAGCAAAAACCATACACGCATCGCATTCACTGCGCAGCGGTTGAACTGGTTCGCCGTCGCCTTGATGATGACGCTCGCAGAACGATACACCGTGAAGAACGACATCGCAAACGGGCTGTGCAACGGGTTTGCGGGAAAGTGGAGCATCGCCTGCGCATGAAATCCGGGGCAAGATTACCTGCCTGGCCTTACTTTGAAGTATGTGCGGGAGCATGCAGGCGAGGCCGTAGTGCCACCGCCCAACAGCGACGCCGAGAAGAGGGGGCCAAAAAAAAATTATTTGTCGATTCCTAAATGCACGGCGAGATACGCGTCTAATGTCAGTAATGAAATGCGAAAAGGCCTGCGACGCACGGAGGAAGGAAATTCCATGGACAGGTCACGGGTTATGCTGACTCAGCCAAACTATTTCTGCTGTCTCCTCACCACGGCTGAGTTGGTGCGGAATGCAAACTTGCGCAAGTCCACCAGTAGCTGTAGCATTTAGTGTAACAGCGTGGACACAGCCAGGGGAACCGTTATCTATACACCTGGAGCTAGCCACCCCCTGGCAGGGCATCTTCTTCCTGCCATTTTCGGTGCTCTGGGCTAACTACGGGTTCTTCCGGCCCCTACATCCGAGCCAAATGAAGAATATACACATTTTCTCTATGTCCAAATCGGGGCAGTTCCGCGCCCTTAAACATCTAACCGATATTTGCCATTATCGCATCTTCTCTTATCACTTTCAATCTCCTTATCAATCTTAGCACGTGCTCAGATCCTGGCATCCGTTCCCGAAACGGTCAAGACACCAATATAATTATTGCAGGAAATGTGATTCTACGCTGAAGTATGCCGAGTAACTCTCCGAGGGCATCAAGCTGACGCGACGGCGGCCACCCCAGCATCAGACGCCACGCTGACTGACACACTGGGGCTGCGCATCAGTTCAGATCCCAAGTCCAATACAGCCGAACGCACCTTTCATTGAACAGGTCCGCCAGCCCATCTTCCGCGGTTTGGGTCAGAACGGAGCCGACAGTCGCTGCTGCAGTCAGGCTTAGCTGGCCTTTGTAGAACATGAAGAGGTCGCGATGAGTTTCGGCCTGCTTGGCGGCATACGCCATCATGCCGCGCTGAGTGGGCACTGAGACGTCGCCCCTGGCCTCGGCAACACCTGCGAGCCTCTCCCAGAAAGCAGCCTGCCACTCCAAGTAACGGAGCACGCGGCGCATCTCCTCCCGCAGCAGCTCCACCTCTTCCACCCACCGGGTTTTCCGCGCTTTCGCCCTAGACCACTCCACACGAAGCGCTATTCCAAGTCAGAAATGGGGCCGACGCTGTGACATATGAGAAACTCACACTCGTGTAGGTCCTGTTCCTGCGCATCGAGTGCTCCGCGCGCCGTCCAGATCCACGACAAAAATCTGTTCTTCGAAGCCCCATTGCGCGCTGCTCGACCTTGTTTGCCCGCGCCAATCCTACCCAACTTCTCCCGCGACGTGGCATCGCTTTCCTTCTCCTCCGCCGCCAGCGTCAGATCCGTCGTCCGTAGCTTCTTGAAGTGAGGAGCGTGATCGGCTCCTTTCAAAACGATCAATGCACGGCGCGCCTCGCTGTACTTGTGATGATAGGCAGTAACGTGGGCACCAACCTGCGAAATCAGCGTCTGCGAGCGGGTGGACTGGATCTGACCCGTTATGTTTTCGTTCTTGAAGCTGATGAGATGACTTTTGGCGTGAAGCGCGGCCCGAATGTCGACGAGGGCATCGCT
The DNA here is from genome assembly GCA_029289565.1 of Mycena galericulata. Taxonomy (NCBI): domain Eukaryota; kingdom Fungi; phylum Basidiomycota; class Agaricomycetes; order Agaricales; family Mycenaceae; genus Mycena; species Mycena galericulata. Next base: position 584,742 of record JARKIA010000094.1, read on the forward strand.
GCATTGCGCCTCCCGGAGCCTAGCCTCCATGTCCAGCAGCCCGCGCTGGCACCCGTTAAGGCGCTCGTCCGCCGACAGCGCCGAGGGCAGGTACAAGCGGATATGCTCCGCCTTTGGCGGCGGGGCGTCCTCATCACGCTGCGCCTCCTCAGCCAATATCGCCCGGATCGCGCCCGGCGTGTAAACCCGCTGGAGGTCGCGGAAGCGACGAAGTTTCGCCATGAAGGCGACGCGATGCTCGTTGACGTTGCTTTCGCGGTCGGCTGTCAACGCGGTTTTCGCGGTCTCCACCTTCATACGGCGCCTAAGGGAAGTCAGTCAGTCTACAGTCTGTTGGATGAACATAAAGGACTAACTGTGCGTGCTCCAATTGCAAACCGGCGGCCAGGAACGCCGTAGCGCTTGTACCATGCAACGGCGCAGTCCCGCTCTGCGCCTCCAGCGCTTCTTTCTTCTTGAGTTCCAGTCGGATGTCGGCTTCCGTGGGGCCATCTACCCAATGAGGATATCAGCGACGACCACCACAGAAGGGAGAACGACTCGCCTTTCGAACTCAGCAGATACGGGTTTGGACTCGAGCGATCCCGGGAGAAGTTGTCGATGGCCTCCTGCCACATCACCCTAACCTCAGGCGCAATGGTCTTGTTTATCTCCTTGAATGAGGCCACTTGAGTAGCGCGCTCCGCGATCGCTACTACGAGTTTGCGGCGCAAGATGTCGACTGTCAGTCTGGATCAGATATGAGGTAGCCACTGAAGTTGGAAGGTGCACCACAGCCCAAATTCTTCATGAAGTTGTGCGAGTCCAGCTTGTCTTCGATTGTATCCGCCCGATTGCCGATACCCATGTCCTTCGTGTGGTAAGAACACTCGTTCAGGAATGACCATAGGCGCTCAACACCCTCTCCGTCGCTCCGCCCAAGACCTTCTAGAAAGCTGAGGGCGTTTTTGTTGGCACACTCCTTCTCGTGAGCTCCCGTGTGCCAGACTGGCAGGCCGCACTGCAATCGGATGTTGTCGAGGTCTAGTTGCATGTCGGGCGGTAATTTGGCCATACGGGCTGGAAGTGTTTTCTCCCACTGACAGGCGATATCGTACGAGAGGGTGAGTTCTTGCAGGTCAAACCACTGAGCGCCGACATGGTGATCCAGTCCATATTCGCGTAACTATGGGCGGTGATTCCACAATCAGCATAGTAACTCCCAACACGCCAAGCTCAAACGTACCGCTCGCCCTTCTGAAGATCACCCAGTCCGTTCGCCCTCATGCACTCATGTCGAGCGCACACACACCCTCCTACCCCAGAAACGCGGAAAACCAGCCGTATTCCGCGTGTCCTTTTGCATCAGCGCCGCGAAAGCAATACAAGTACTGATCTGGAGACGAATTGCATCAGCGCCAGGCACCGCGTCATCATTATCACTCACATCTTTTTCGCCGACATACTTGCGCAGATGCTGCCGGTACCGTTTCGGTTCTACGAACGCACCCCACCCTGGTCCCAGTGACGGGTCGTGGTGCTCATTTGTTCGAATGCGGTTTTTTAACTTGAAATTAGCGTCTATGGCTAGAATTAATCTGTATAGATAGCTATCTACATTCAGAACCAGTAATGCGATTAAACAGTGTCACTTACCTGAACTTCGGGTCCACATCGCACCAGTCCCTGGGTAGATTACGGCCATTGTACGGACAGGCCCAACAGGTCACCATACATTCACCCGCCTTTGTTGCAGCAAGCCCCGCCGGGTCATGTCCCCGGCCCGCCCGTCTGGTATGCATGAGGAAGGCGTACTGGCGAGACATTCGCATGAAAGCCTTGTAACGATCCTGGAAAGCCTGATGAGTGATATGGCTGCAGACAAGGTCAGAAATTTATTACCGGAACACGGCGAATCCCGCTAGATTCTAACGCGTCGGTCTTGCGCTCCAGCGTGCTGATGAAATCATGCGCATTTACGTCGCCGCTGACGTTCAGTAGTCGGAAAAACTCCAATACGCTAAATGTTGCGCATGTATCCGGGTCCGTCTTCGTGGCCGGATACCAGGCGTTGCACAATAGCTGGCATAGATTGTTTGCTGAGTCGGATAACGCGCACCCGCAAAACCTGTAGCGGATTGTATGGATCGTGGAGTTGTCTATCACCACCAGTGTGCGCACGGTGGGCTCAGGAAATCTACACCTGAACCCACCGTGCCCGACCTGGTAAATGAACCCCAGCGACCTGAGCGTCGTGTCTTTTCCAATGCCGCCCAGTCCATTCCTACCAAACGAACCGTTACCACATCATGCCACAAAAACAGAGAAAAAGGCTATACCTCGAGAATATGCAGAGGAAATGATGCGTGGCGGTCCAAGCAGCACTCCCGGCACTGCAGGAATTCGCCGCAGTCGGTGCACCGGTAGCACGGTATAAAAGTGTCCGCTGAATTGGCGACCAGTTTTTTCACAGTGGGCACATGTCTGCTTGATGGTCCAGTTGCCCAACGCCGCGCGCCGGAGTATTTCGTCAGAGAAAAGCTGCTGCACCTCGGAGAATTCAGACATGGGATCGTCCTCGCGGCTCTATTCAGCACTCGTGCGCGTTAACATGCATTCTGACTTACAGAGCTCGCATACCCCTTGCGCTTTGACGGGCGACCAGGCTCCCTTGACAAACCCGAGATATCGTCGACTTCCGGCCCACAGATGTCCCCTTCGTCATTGACCGGGATCCATTTGGCCAGACTGTCGTCCAACTGTTTAGGCTCAAGTCGAATCCGCCTCTTCTTGTGCGCAATATTATGTAGCTGTTCAGAGCGCCGGGCACCGTCGTCGGAGATGAGAATACCACGATCGCCAGTCACTTGTTGAGGATCTTCGCCGTCTACACCAGTATCCGTATCCACGAGGCGGGAGTGTCGGTGTGCCATGGACACCAAGAAGAAGGATAGCGACAGTTCGGGTCAATCCAGTATGTTCCAGTCTCGCCCATCGCGAAGAATAAATAAATAAATAAAATGAAGATAGTGTACGAGCTAGCGGCAAGTCCTATTTGCCCATGTTATTTATCGAATCCATCGCCCCCACATCGCTCAATTATCTATGTCTGTGCGCTCCCGACGCCGCTGGTACCTCAAACGTGCAACAGACTCCCGGATGGTCCAAAGTAGCAGCAAACCAACCGTTACCTCTAATCTGCTCCCAATTCGACTTTGCGATTCCCTCTCTATCTGGACAGCGACAATACTTCAAGTTAATGCGAACCGGGCCGGACATTGCGATAACCAGCAAGGAGGATACGAACTTCTCGGGGTGCGGGCATGCTTCACCCCCGTGGCCCATCTGGTAGACGAAGCCGTGCTCCCGAAGAGTGGTCGCCTGCCAGCACCCCCCCCCGACCAGTTCTGTGTGTATGCGGCATCAATCATCGTTCCGATGGTGGCAGGCGGAAAACAACAACCTTCACGCTATGCAGCGGGTGCTTTTCATGTTTCTTGAAGCAGCAGCGCTGGCACATCACGCCGCACCCGCATTCCTCGCACAGCAGCGCCCACCACGGGATCTTACGAGCTTCGGGGGCAACCACGGACTGGCAGACGCCGCAGCGCGTCGCGTACTTCGAGACTAGACTGGTCTGTTTGAATCTAGTATCAAACCACGGTTTTCGCCGTATTCTACCGTCGCATCCCATTCCTTACGGTGCGTCAGCTACAAATAATTTCGAAACGTAGAATAGGAGCTTACTTGCAAGTGATGATTGCGCTTGCAGACATGGATCGCGTGGCAACACTTTTCACACTGCAGTTCAGATTCGCACTCCCGGCAGCGGAAGACGCGACTGGGCGCGTGGGTGTTGTGACCTAGAGGCCGGGAGCAATACTCGCAGCGCCCCGAGCTCACCGTCCATCGAGTCGTCGGAGGCGTTATCGTCGAAGGTTATGCGCCTAAGCACACTATCCGTCGAGTGCTCGTCGGATGTTTTGTCGTTGTCGTTGTCGTCGAGTTCAAGAGAGCGGTGCGCGTCCGGGTCGTCAGCAAGTTCATCTTCCTCACTCTCGGCGTCGCTGATTTCGACATCGATCTCAGAAAGGGACGCGGGCATTGCCAGAGTGCAGCGCGAGGAGTACGAGGCAGCCCTGTTTCGTCCACCCAACACTTATTATTATTATTTTCTTTTCGTTAGCTAACATATCAGATCACCTTTCTGCTCCCTTGCCGATATCTCCGTCCATTGTACAGCACCCGCTGCGCCCACATTACAACTCGCCTACCACTCGCCTACCTCGCTTATCCTTTCGAAGTCGCTCCTAATAAGGACTAGAATCACTCACAATATGATGTGTTATGCTTATCGAGGCTCGTTCGTTCGATGCAAGTTCCCCTGCTCCCCCCCCTGCGCGCGTTCATAACTGTAGGGTACGAGTGTTTACACCCTAGCCATCCCGTCAAACATGGACCGAAACGACACAACACTGCAGGTTTTCGTGTAGAAAGTTGTCGCATCAGCCATCCCTCGACTGTCAATCACTTCATACACACTCCTCCGCCACTCCCCGTCACTCCCCAATTCACTTACCGCATGTATTAATTCCCAGCTGTCGCGTAGAATTTCAATCACTTCATACGCACTCCTCCGCACTCCCGTCACTCCCCAATTCACTTGCTCGCATGTATTAATTCCCACCCGTCGCGTAGAATCCGGGCCTGACATATTCATGTTGATTGAGTCTCATTGAATCCAATTCGAACACTTTAGCAGTCAGTCCAACCTTCCGCGGGAAAACAAAATAACTCCGTGGATCCAGAAAGAATTGAAAAAAAAAAGCCCATGGAGGAGGATCGTAGATCAGGTGGGCATCATGGTCACTCGACGATCAATCTCCCTCATGTGAACCTGATACGCACTCCCCGTAACTCCCGTGAGAACAGAACAATTCCGTTTTGATTTTCATCCCCGTGCAACATGCAGGGACAGTATTCTACCCATGCTACAATGATTCGGGGTCCCTCGCTCGATCTCATCACAATTTCGCCTTGGGTGCTGTTCGAGGAATTATTGAATAAATGGGTTTGTGGCAAACAGCCTGGAACGTACCGTGTGGCAATCACAAAGGCAGCGACGACGACAAACGAATGGGTAGTCCGCCGTTAGAATGGGCGCGGAAAGGAGCGCCAGGGGCGCCTCCCAGTCTAGATTCTTGTGCCGCTCGCCTTCCCAAAACGTTGCAGGCCTAGAGATTTCGTTGGGAATATACCACTTGGTCCACATTTCATGTTCGATGGCAACGGCGCTGGTCGGAGCAAACAGTGTTGGACTCACAAGAAAGGCTCGTCGTAATGCATGCGGTCCTGTTTCCTGCTGCGACAATCACGTCAAAAGATCCCGGTTCGTGCGACCATACTCACATCATCTGGACCAGGTCCTCTTCTTCCGAGATCAGGGCAGGGACCTCGTCTACCCAGTCGGCACGCCAAACAGGCATGTACAGCACAAGATCGCGACCTGGACCAAAAAAAAATTATCTATTAGTATATCACGATTTCCGGGGACAAAGAGCAACGTACAGGGATTGGCGTTCATAGACTGGTTCTCTCGTGTCGAAAGCAGGTTGCTGAGAGGAGGACCACAACACGTCGGCTTTATACCCATCACCATCACTCCGCTTCTACCAGGGCGCCAGCAGTGCAGCAACTCGTCAGGGATCGAAGTCAACAGTGCAGCCGGGACAACGCATCATGAAGAAATAAGTAAGGTATCAGGCAGAGTAACTTTCCCCAGAAAAATTATGGACTCACCCAATTTCTGGGTGCCCGCCTGGTCAATGTACACCCTGCCGCACCGCGGAAAGCTGGTCCTCTTACAGTTGTCCTTCGCCGAGATTCTTGCTGGCCAATACCGACTACTGGATCATCAGCGCCGCCAAAGGCGCCTGGATTCAGGGGATCAGCTCACCGGCGCAGATGGGGAGTCATCTTCTGAATCTGAATCGGATCGCGACTACACCCTCCCGGGCGGGGGCAGCCCAGATTACAGTGCTGGCCCCCACGAATACCACCTACGCCCTCGGCCGCCGCACGTGCCACTTGCGGACATTACCCCCATCCCAGAGATCGTGACTGCGGTCGACTTGGATAAGCTCGGGTTTGAACGTGTCACCTGGGACGAGCGAGTAATCCACGCATCTCGTTGAGTACACACACTGACCTACCCTCCTTCCCTCAGTCCCCGCATTTTTGTGGACCTCGATGATCGAGTGGGCGCCGTTTTCCTCGGCCCGCCAGTCAAACGCACCGCTTGGGAGCACACCATTCGCAGCGCCAACAAGAGTATGAGAGTTGCTAGCGCCCATTTGGATCGCGCACGGCTAGCCACGGATGGTATACGCTCGGGAATAACCTACGACACTGCCCTGAAGGTCAGCTATCTGCTCGACGAAGGATGATCACTCACGCCTTATTATTAGCGGCCGAGAAGCATCGAACGTGCAGAGAACCATAACCTCACCAATATGGTGGTTCTGGCTGCCTTGCGCTATTCTCATGCCATCCAAGACATCACTTCCTTTCAAAATGGTAAGTCCACTCGACCCAGCGGTAAAAAAAAACATATACTAACAGACAACAGCGGCCTTCCAGCAGATCGCTCCGCGGGCGTGGAGTGACGCACGCCAGGCGATCGACGCCGTCGTAGAAAACGACCTCACCTTGAGTTTGCCGATGAAGCTCGCCAACGAGGGCCCGCACCAGCCGACAGCCTTCTCGGAGCTTGAATACCGCTTCTCCCTTACGAATTCATTTCCTAGCACAGAGACTCGCGACCACCGCCGGCATTCCGTGCCATCACAGCGTTGGGGAACTACCCATACCACGAGGGCAAGCTGGTTTTGTGGCAGCATCGAAAAATCATCGATTTCCCTCCCGGCTCGACTTTCTTGTTTCCCGCGGGCTTCGTCTCCTACTCATTCACGGCCGTAGAGACTCCAAGTTGGCAGATGCTGATTACTCAGTCGTGCAGCGCTGGGTTGCATGGTTTTGTACGCAATGGTTTCGATGATAGATACGCGCCGGACCCGTGGTTTCCGACGAGGGCGGCGCAGAAAGCAAACCAGATGAGTAGGGCGAAGAAGGCTGCTGCTTTGTATCCTACAGTCGCCGAGTTTGACGCGTACCAGGCAAAGAACTAGTAGAACAGTAGAACTAGACCCAGAGTTGTAATGCGAAACGGAGGAAAATCTATGGACAGGTCACGGGTTGTGTCTTCACATGACGTATCAAAGAGGCTGTGCAGATCGATAAGCCCGATTAACACTTCCTCTACAGTCCTCTTGCCGGGTTTCACAAGAGAACCTCAAGCGACACTCTCAATGCATCTGATGCTGATCGCTGCGCGAGGCAACTCACATATATAAATTCTGCGACGACGATCTGGTTGTTCGCTCGCGGGCCTTTGCACTACACTGAGCAGCACTACTTCCAACAAACTCTCCGCATTGCAACTTGAAAGTCTCACAACGGTCTCGCCCACATGCCACCTCGGCCGCCGACTCTCCGCCCCCGTGCAGTCAGCACTGCCAATAATCCCTTTCTAGTCGATGAAAATGGACGCGTCGTACTTACATTAAATCGTAAGTATGCATTCGTATACTGGACGAGTCTCCTGACAAACTGCCTAGCTCGTCGCATAAGAAGGGTCCCTGTGCGCCAAGCGCGCGTCCACCAGCATCCTCACCGCCCGAGGGGTCAAGGCTGGCGTGCTGCCCGCAATGAGCCCCTCACCGATAACGACCTATATCTCAATGACATTCGGCCCCCAGTCTTGACTACCGACCGCCCCCACCACACGTGCGCCGTGTGTTTTCACATCAAGTCCCACCCCATATTGTGCGTATCGTTAATCTGCCTCCATGGAGTAGACATTGACCAATGCACATTTCAGATATCCGTGCGGCCACGGCAGCTGTTACGTTTGTGCGCGCAAATGGCTCGAGTATCAATGGATGTGTCCTACCTGCCGCACGCTCATCACGTCGCCCCCTTTTCGCAACTTCGACGCAGAGGCGGCCATCGTGTATGACCATCCGGAGTGGGACGATCGCAGTCTAGTTAACTTCTCGTGGGACGGGCTTAAATTTCCAAAGATGCCTATTGCGCCGGATACACCTTAGTTTTAGTACTACATATATGGCTATGGAATGAAATTTCTTTCCGCCGGAGAATTGCACTGGTGGGCGAATTCAAGGCGCGTCGACACGACGCGTGAGTTGACTATGTTAATATATGTATGCTTGCGAACTTTCTTTATAACAGAGAAATTAATTGTAAGGCGTATTATACAAGTGATCGTTATCGTGTAGAAGATGCGGTACAGGTCTCCAGGTCCGGCTCAGATTGGCCGCTGTCAAGATCCGCGTCCTCGGATGGCGACGGCGTGGGCGTATGTGGGTCCGCCAGACACAATGTGAGCGTCATCCGACGGCGTGGCTTCTCCTTCTCCGGAGCGAAGTACTTCAGGCTTTCCTGCTGCGACCGCTTCTCCAGCCTCTCGCGCCAATGTTGCTTGAGTAGCGCGATGTACTCGCGCCGCTCTTGTTGCTCGCGCTGCTCTTGTTGCTCACGCTGCTCTTGTTCTTGGGGCCCCTCCTGGTCTTCGCGTTCACCCATAGGTGTACCATAATGCCTTCACCACTGGAAGGTGTACCATAATGCCTTCACCACTGGACACAGCCAGGATTACCGTTTACATTTCACCCGGCCGTAGCCAGGGGCTGGCTAGGCCCCGCATACCAGCCATTTTAGCTGTACTCTGCCACTTTCAAGGTCACGCGTGCAGGATAAAGTATCCAGGGAATCCCCTCGGCTTTCTCGTGTCCATTTTGCATCCACCCCATCATATATCTATTTCCATTTTGGGACAAAATTCTGCTACTCGCGAATCGCCGCGCGCCTCGCTCCGTATGCGCCCTCCCTGTCTGCGGCCCCTTCGCGCGCGCTGTTCCTTATTCCGTTGCGCCCTCCCCGCCCTCGCCCTCGCCGTTCCCGCCCTCGCCGTCCTCGCCGTCCCCTCCTTCCCTCGCCACAGCCGCCTCCACCTCCACGAGTCCCACCACCGGCGCACTATGTACCGTTCCGTTGTCCAAAAGCGCCCGCTCGATCGTCCCGTCTTCTCGCACGGCGTCTCGGACCGCTGTCGCTACGGACTTATTCCAGCCCGCGTGAAATCCCGCCGCAATACGCTGGTGTACCGCGACCTGACGCGCTGCATACCCCCTGAGCCCGGCCGCCAGTTCCGCGTCAACGTCCTCCCGCTGTTCCGCCCAAATCTGCCATTCCGACTGTATCCACCGCAACATCCGCAACACAAACTTCATTTCCTCCCTAAGCTTCTTCACCTCCTCCACCCAACGGTCCCTCCGTGCCATAGCCTTCGACCACTCCACGCGCACCGCTACACGCAGGCCTCCGTCAGTCCTGGCAGGAAGTAGCAGGGAAGGAATCACACGTACAATCATGTAGCTCCGCCTCGTCCTCACCCGGCCCTCCCCCTATCATCATTATCCACGAAATGCCCTTCTTCCTTCGCGTCGGCTCGTTGCGCGATCGCTTCGTCGAGCCTAAGCGCGCCATCTTCTTCCTTGATGCCATGTCGTTCTCCTCCTCCAGCTCCACGCTCAAGTCCTCATCCTTTAACTCCTTGAATTCCGGCGCATAATCCCCCCCTTCCAAGGCAATCAACGCCGTTCTCGCGTGCCGATACTTCGCTGCTACCCTCGCCACTCGATCCCCCACTCGCCCAATCAGCGTCGCAGAGCGCGTCGAGCTCTTTTGCCCGGCTGCATTGGCGTTGCGCCACGCGATGATATGTCGCTGGGCGTGCAGCCGGCTCCTGAGCGTTCCGAGCGCATCCGCGCATTGCCCCCGCCTAAGCTTCGCCTCCACCGCCGCGAGCCCCCCTCGACAGCCAGACCGGCGCTGCGTCGCAGTCAAGTCGGATGGCATCCACAATTTGATGTTTTCTGCTTTTGGGGCAGGCAAGTCGCCGTCTCGTGCTTCCTCCTCCGCCGCTCGCAGGGTGGCCACTCCTGGCATAAATACGAGTTGTAGTCGTTCGTAGGTACGCAGCTTCTTCAACAAAGCAATGCGCAACTCTTGAATCTGGCTGGACCGGTCGGCAGTGACAAGAGTCAGCCCTTTCACCTCAGCTCTGATACGGCGCCTGCGAAACCACCTCAGCCGTCGATCCTATTTCTCAGGCCAGATTTCACTTACTGTGCCTCCTCGAGCTGAAGCCCCGCCTTGATGAAAGCTGACGGCGTCGAAGTTGTTTCGCTCAGCGGCGCCCGCCCCTCCGCTGCCTCCTGCGATTCTGCGGCCTTCAACTCCGCCAAAACCTCTGCTTCCGTCGGGCCCGCTTAAAGGCTCGTCAGCATTCTCAATCTGAATCCACAGCACCGCGTACTCACCCTTCGTGCCCCCCTCCAGGCAATACGGATTGGGTTTTGTTCTATCCGACAACCAATCGTCGATGCGCCGAGTCCACAACTTGCGCAAGTTGCTGCTCAAACTACTATCCAACTCTTTGAACCCCTCGACCTGCTTGTCGCGCTCCGCGAGCGCGACGATCAACTTCCGCGCCAGCGTTGTCCCTACCGCCGCCAATTAGATATCACGCCGCGCACGTAAGAACGAGTACACACCTTGTTTCACATTCTTCTCGTAATTCAAACGATCTACCTTGTCCTCGATGGCGTCGTGGCGCGCCCCGTCACCCATCTCCTTCGTCGCGTAGCCGATGGGATTCAGAATTGCCCAAGTCCTCTCAATGCCCTCCCCGTCCGTTCGCCCAACCCCGATCGCATAGCTGAGCGAATTTTCGGTCTGGCAGCTGACTTCGTGCGCGACCGCATGCCAAACGGGTAAGGCGTATTGGATCTCCAAATCGTCGAGGGAAGTTGTTACCGGGGTATCCTTGGCGATTTTCTTAGCGCGGGGTGCCAGATTGACTTTCCACTGGCAGGCTATATCGTAAGATATTGCGAGGCAAAGGATGGCCACGCCCATGATAGACGACAAGAATATATAGTCCATATTTGCGTATCTGCCTCAGATATTAGTCGACCATTCACCTGCCTCAGTCACGGGCGCGTACCGTTCTCCCTTCTGCAAGTCACCGAGGCCCTGCGGGCGCACCAACCCGTGGCGGGCACAAACACACCCTCCCACGCCCGAGACGCGCAGACCCGTCGTTAGGCGTGTTTCCTTCTGAAGAAGTGCCGCGAACGCGATGCAAGAACTGACCTAGATGAGTATGCTGCTGTCAGCAACCAGTCTTTTAGCGTCTCCTTCGCACTCACATCCTTTTCCGCGACGTAATGCCGCAGGTGTTCCTTGTACGGCCCCGATTCCACGAAATAGCCCAGGCCCGAGCCCAGGGATGGGTCTTGCCGCTCGTTCGCCCGAAGACGGTTCTTCAAACGGAAATTCGCATCCAGAGCCAGTAAAAGCATGTACAGGAACCTGCGTCATTCTCAGCGCGCCCGTGCCGCCGAAACTTCTTGTACTCACCGGAATTTCGCATCGACATCCTTCCACCCATCGGGGAGGTTCTTACCGTCGTGCGGGCAAGCCCAACACATAACGGCTAACCCCCCCGGCGATGTCTTACGTATCCCCTCGCCCTCATGCCCGCGCCCCGCCCGTTTCGCACGAAGCAAGAAACTGTACTGGCGACTCATCCGCCCGAACGCTTTGTAACGCTCCTGTGTGAATCAAAATCATCAGTCATCTGCTTTCTCCTCAGCGACGCCACACGTACCGGCACCGACGCCGTCATGAGCGGGTCCGTCAAGCGCTCCAGTGTCCCCACGAAATCATGTACGTTGCAGTTGCCGACCACATTCAGCAGGCGAAATTGATCTAGCACCTCGAATGTCGCGCAGGTTTCCGGGTCCACCGTCGTCGCCGGATACCAGGCATTTCCCAGCAATTGCCCCAGGTTGTTCGTATGCTCGGATTTCTCGCACCCGCAATATCTAATCTGCAGCGAGAATATTCCGCGCACGTCCATCACCACCATCGACCGTTGCGCCCCGGGGAATTTGCAGGGCTTGCCGTGGTGGCCCAGCTGGTACACCAGACCCACGCCAACCCTCCCCGCGCGGTCGGGAAGCGTGCCCGACAGAGTCGCCTCCGTCCAGTGGTCGCCCGTCCATTCCTACCAGCGTCGCGTCATCAGCTCGCCTGCTCTTACCTCAACAGAAGAATACACGTACTTTGATGCAATGCAGGGGATTCAGTTGATGCCGTGTTTTGAGACAGTCCTCGCATTGCAGAAATTCACCGCACGGCGCGCACCGAAAGAAACGCTTCGTTCCACTATAAACCACACCACAGAGTCCGCAGGTCGGATTATGTAAATAGTCGCCCAGGCCGTCCCGCCTGAGGAACCAGTCGAGAAAAAACTGGTCCAGAGGCTTCCACACACTCATCGGCGCGTCCTTTTATCATATATTAAATTTTACACAGTGTAAGTGGAAATGCCAACTCACGGAGCTCTGGTAACGCTTCCTTTTCCTGGAATCGTCGTCCTCCGGCGGCATGTCGAAGGATGAGACGCTGTCGGCTACAGCTTGCACCTCTCCCAAATCGGCGTCCGGCACAGGGACCCAGCGGGCGTAACTGTCGTCCAGATCCTCAGGTTCGTGGCGTGGCCGTTTCAGTGGTCGTACGTTTGCGAGGTCGGACCGCACGCGGAGACCGTCAGCAGATACACCAATCCCAATGTCAGCGCGCACATGTGGGAGGTCATCGCCAAAGTGGACCTCGTCGTCGCGTCGGGCACGGGGCATCGTTGTGTCTCCAACGAAGAAGGCAGGTCCAGGAGGAGTAGCGACAGAGTAGCAAGCGAAGCCCCACGCGAGCCATCTTGCAAAATGCGTGGATGGTGGAAGTCAGCGAAACGCGCATCAAGCATCGCATCAATCAGTCACACATCAAGATCGGGACTACCTAATCTGTTCTACCCCTAACCTGGGCACACGAACTTTTCGATCAGCGACGGACAAAACAAGTGAGCCCTATCCCGCTACATCCCGCGCAACTTCGCCTCCCTTGCCGCCACTTCATTTCCCTCGCACTGGCAGTCCCGTACCACCAGTTCATGCCGCCCGCTTGCCGTGATGACAATTTGAGTCTCCTCGCCGGGAGAGGGATTGGGACACGCCAGCCCGTCGTGCCCGCGCTGATACACGTATCCTAGGTCCCGCAGCCTTAGGCGCTTCCAGAAGCGCTTCTCCCTCCATTCCTATAATTTAATTCAATTTTGGGAGCGCCAACTTGAATAACAGCTACACGCACCTCGACATTGTGGAAAGGATTCAGTTGATGACCGATCAGCATACATGGCCGGCAGGCAGGTAACCCCTGCATGCATTTCAAGTCTTGGCAACGATAAATGGCCTCGTCGTCGATGGAGGCTCGGCACCAGGCACAACTGTCAGGCCCCGCCACCATTCGAGCTTGGTATTGTACACGCGCCCTCTCCATGTACAAAGGGTCGGTCTGAAGGTTGCGGATGAGCAGGCCTTGCGCGAATATATCGTCGCCGAAACCATCCATGGTGTACTGAGAACGAGGAGACAGACAAAGAAGATTCGGTTGGGATCAAAACATCATATATCGCGCCCATTTGGCTCCAATCACGAGCTACTCCAGGGCCCTCCACGCCGCCCGCGCCTTTTCGTATTGGGAGGCGATCTGCGTCATCGCCTCCACCCTCCGTCGGAGCAATTCCGCCGAGCGCGTCGCCTCTCTAGCCCCCCTGACGGAAACGTCCCGCGCGCGCATGAAATGTCCTTGAGCCGACATCAAAATCCACAGCTGGCGGATTAAGTCCCTGCACCTTTCTTCTAGGTGGGAGGCCTGGGATGGCGCGTGCCTTTGGCAGAATGAGTCCCGGGCACGCAATTTCGGACGTGTTACTCACCCGCTGTCCGACCCGCTCCCCGGCTCTAGCAACGGTTGGTATCTTGACATGAGCGTAGGATACAGAAATCAAAGTGCAATGTGATTAATTTTTACAAAAACATGATGGGAGAAGCAAAAAAAATCAGCCGCGCGCGCAATGACATTCTCGCGTCCACAGCTCGTGGACACCATCCAGATGCAGAACCTCTTTCACCACGACGGACTGCGCCGGATTCGGACACGGCATTCCATCGTGCCCGAGCTGCTGCACGAACCCCGCCCGCCTCAGAGACGTCCGTTGCCAACGATGGCGATTGTCGAACCATTCCTTATCGCGGAAAATCAGAAATTAAATAAAATCATGATGAAAATAATGATACGGACCTCGATGAGATGCATCGGCATTGTCTGGTGCGCAATCCCAATGCAAGGGCCACACGCCGGGAGTCCTTCCAGGCACCCTCGCTGGTGGCATCTGAACATCGGCTCCTCCTCGCTGCGATCCATTCTGCACCACGAACACCTGTCGGGCGCCACGAACTCGCGCTCGTGATACTCCTTGAGCATCCTTGCGATGTAATTTGGGTCGCTTTGCATGGTGCGGATGACGTGGATGGCGCTGGCCAGGCTCCAGTCTGATATGAGGTCGCCGGATGGGGCATCGGAGGCGGGCGCGTCGGGCGCAGGCGTGGACGGTGCGTTCGCAGACGGTGCAGGAGGCATTTGAGAAGATGGTGGTTGCAGCCGAGCTGATCTTTCAGGTCACCCGTTGTTCGCACCTCGTGGTTGGTACGGCGCATGTCTGCATTTGTGGAACACAACAAAAAAACCATGAGATAACTAGTAGCGGCGGCTGATTAACCTAATACAGCCTCACAACCTAGCACGCGCCTGAGCCTGAAACTCCATCAGATATAATTCTAACCGCCAAGAAAAAAAGGACGCGCCTCAGAGCTGACATAAGTGAATCGGCAGGACTGGGAATGCGCGGCTCCGTGAAATTTGCAGAGCGCGCCGCTGCGGGCGCGGGGGACAACATTGTCGATCGCCTCCCCGTCGGTTCTCCCAACGCCACTGCCCGATTCGATCATCCAACGCCATTGACAGCCCACATCGTACGTCGAAATCGAGTTGAGGGTGATCAGCAGGGGCATGTGCCGCATGTCGGCGTCGGCGTATGATTCCCCCTTCTGTAAATCCAGACCTGTCCATGACATCAGGCAGAGACGGCATGTGAGAACGCGACTCACCAGATGCAGGGAATAGCTTCAAGTAGTCCACATAAACTTCGCGGGACACAAAACATCTGTACGATGCGGTGGTAGATATCCCGCTGCGGACGCCTTCAACTGCTGCTAATTTCAAGAGAAAAAAATTAGCAGGCGCCGGCGCACTGAAAAGAAAGTATTGACCGCCGGTGTGGTCTGGCTCGGCTTCGTCCTCGAGTTCCTCGAGCGCCGGCATCTCATCGTCGTCTTCCGCGTCGAACGCCACGTCGTCCACAGCGTATTCCTGAGCCATGTTGGTTAGGGATTGAGAAGGAGTGATGGGTCGGATAATTCGACCTCGTCCGCATTTGGAAGTCGAGAAAATCCTGCCTTCGCTCTGCGCTATTCTCCCCCCTGGCCCAGGACAGATGTCCATGCTCTCTGGCGACAGGCCCTTTCGCCGCCCTGTTCGGCGCTCCGTCCTTCTGGGTCAACTCCCTCCACTCGGAGCACCCGTAGTATCTACCATGACCTTCGACATCGTGGAGCGTCTGGCCATGCAAAGTAAAGATGAGCGAGGATGGGCTAGGCCTGAGGACCAGCCAGAGTCGTCTTCCGATTCAGAGGACTCCTCAGCAAGCCCAGCAAACAGCGATGCTGAGGATTTGTTCGATCCAAACTATATCTGGGAGAACGGGCGTAAAATCAGGCTTCTGGGTACTCTTCGGCGCGAGAGGGAGGCCAAGATCCGGCCGCTACGCGAAGCTCGGGAGGCAGCGAAGGCGTGGAGAGCGTCCAAGAAGGCGTATCCTAAAGATCGTACGCCGAGACGCCCTTGGACTGAGGCCGAGCGGGCGAACGCCGACTGCGTCGCTCCAGAAGAGCGCCTGTATGCCGATACAGAGCTGCTGGGACCCGGTGCAATGTACGCTTTCCGGTTTGTGGAATTTGACGGGCAGTAAGTCTGTTTCTTGCTTTGGTCGTGCGTATTCTGAACCTATACGAATAGGCACGTCTTACCTCTGATCGACCGTACAAACCTTGTTATGGGAATGGCATGCACTACGCTCCGCGAGCTGGACGCCCCACAAAAGGTCGCCGACGCAACAGAAGCTTTCGATGTGGCGGCGCGGCTGAGTAGCTTGGGTGGGAAAACTGGTTTCTTGTCACTTACCAGTGGTGTCAGGTACCTACAGCGGGGAGCGGTAAGTCGGGACGTTTTTGTGAAAGGATTATTCGCGCTCACTCCGCTGGAAGGGTCCGACGAATTGGGACAAACTTGGTGTCCTCGACGCGACGGCGCTTGATTACTTGATGACGCACGTGGCCATTAAGCGCCTTGCGAATGCAGGTAACGGTAATGCCGTCTCCCTCCATCCCAAACTGCCGTCCTCACTGGCATCCCAGACATCTTTGCTGCAATTTCTCCGCAATCTTTTGGGACAGCCTCCTCGCAAGCAGACTCCCTCTTCGACGCCAACCCCAGCCTGCAGCGTCCATTTCCTGGTCCCTGGACTAGCGCCACCTTCGAATTTGGAGAAGAGACGATATCGACTCCGTCTTGGTGCGACAAGATCGGCTGGTGGCTGCTCTGCATCACGGCGTTAGGCAACTACGACCCCGACCGGGGAGGCCAACTAATCCTGTGGGATCTGGGGCGTGTCCTCCGATTCCCGCCAGGAACCACGATCTTTCTCCCTCCTATTCTACGTTACTCCATCACGAAAATCCAGGCCGGTGAAACACGGTACTCTTTGACTAGATATGCAGCAGGTCCTCGGGCTGGCGCGCGGTGGCCCGCGGCTGCTCATTTGTTCACGTCGCTCGAGGCACTTTAGTCGCGGTCAATATACATGTCCGTCCGTACGAATACTAGTCATCTGCGCCGAAAACACCTTCGTTACCGCCTGATTGAGCTTTGATGCCTGATGGAAATGAAACGGACCGCGTGCTTGACCTCGACCTACCATGTCTCTCAGCCGCGCCCTCTCCAATGAATCCGAAACCCCGCTACTGCTCGACGCGCGAGGCCATCTGGTCGAGACTGGTAAATTTAGTCGCCTCCCCACCGAGTCATACTCATCTCTTCTGCTGTCAGGCCAGCAAGACCTCCGCAGTGAACTCCTGACCGAGGCGACGCTATCACAGGCTCAGACCCAAGAATTGGAGGCTGCTGCGATAGCGAGCGGCAGCGCCTGGCATCCCAACTTCGCACGAGGCGCGCGTTCTGCCGCCACTCCTGTCAGTACCCGCGAACGAGTGGACAAGCAGCGCTTCGACGTGCTGTTAACCGAAGAACGCGTGTCTGCCAGGTTGCAGGCAAAGCGGGAGGCTCAGGACTCCCGCATTCCGCTCAGCGCGAGCGCACAGGCGGCGCGCCTATCTGAACTCTTGGACCTGGCGACCCACATAGCGCATGCGAGGTACCGACGTCTTACCAATCGGTCTCGCGCTGCGACGCGCCTCCGCCACCCCGAGGATGTGGAACGCGCCTCTCAAGGCCGGCGCAGTGCTCGAGAGACTCCCCTCACCCGCGACGATCTTTACCTCACGTCCGAGCGCCCCCCCGAGCTGGCGGAATACAAGCTGCATCATCAGTGCGGTATATGCAGCGGTGTCAAGTCTCACCCGGTGTCGTAAGTCCTACCTGTGGTCGCACTTCTCCGAAAGTTTGTGGACTGATAATGCATATTCCAGATACCTCTGCGGACATAGCCATTGCTACGTCTGCATTCGCGTATGGCTGGAGCAGAGTTGGAGCTGCCCGATCTGCGTGACTCCGATGTACATGCCACCGGTCAGGCATTACGGCGAGGAAGACGGCCTCGCGGCGGATTACCCAGCGTGGCACGATAACTCGGCGGTGGATTACGATTGGGATGGTCTCATCTGGCCCAAGCGCCCCCCCCGCCGCATCGTCGAGTCGCCGTCGCCGTAGACAGTCCACTTGTATCACGGGAATGAATTTGCAAATAAATACCCATTGATCCTCATCCACTCTCAGAAATATTAAAATAGCCATCTATGAACTCGGGAATAGCTTTGGTCAGTGGCTTACTAGCGCCAATCTTGAGTCAGGACAGGTGTATCACGAACTGATCCTGACTTGATCGCGAACTGATGCCAGCCTCATTTGCTCAAAAGCCGGCACGGTTAGTTGGTTCCAAGGGGTTTTAGGAAATTCTGAAGAGACAGAAGGATTTGTATCATGCGTTCACATGTCTGGTTTTTTTTTCTCAATTAATCCCGAATAAATTACGATGCTGGACGTGTTCGCAGTTAATGCCCCCAATTTGGTGCTATTTACAGTATAAGATCTGTCTTCAACTACGACCTTCCTCACTCCAACCCCGACTTTCCAAAAAATTATGACAGGGCCGGACCCGTGAGTACTTTGGCTGTCTTTAGCTACCACAATTTACCAACAGACTCTTGAAAGTAGCGCGGCACTGTCAAAAACGTCCAAAATGACCACCCCGCGCCCGGCGGCCACAGTGATCTCCCGCCGGCGAGCGTCGGCTAAATACAGGGAGAGGTGGGCCCAAGGGACCTTGGAAATCTTCCTGTGACTGACAGAACCTCTAGAAATGCAGACGAGCTCCGCGAAAAGGCGAGGCAGCGCATGGCAAGGTGACCCGCCGCATTGCCGTACGAAGTCCGATCTCATATACACATGCACTCAGACTGCGTCAACGCAGAATGGAGGATGTTAATCTAGCCACAACTGCTCGCGCTTGGGCTTGCGAGGACAGCAGGAAATATCGTGAAAAGTCTGCAAATATTTATTCTGTTATATGCGACGTACTGACTACCAAAATACATGGGTTAGGCACGCCGATGCTCTCGCTCACCGCAAACGGGTTGCGCGTATGGAGTAAGTTGTTTTTTGAACTCATACGCGTGCAGCAATTGTCACCGTGCACAGGGCCTTCGAGAAAAAGCACGGGCATCATGCGTGGGCTGAGCGGCAGAAGAAATGGGAAGACCAGCGGCGGGAGGCTCAAGAGCTCGAGGAGGAGCGCGGCTACGAGGAGCAGTATCAACGTGCCTTGAGAGCTCACGAGGAGAAACAGGCAGCGGCAGAGACCCTTCGATCCCTCGGTGCTGGACATTAATACACCATTCTATTTTCTTGTTTATTTTGCAATTGGAAGACTTTCAAGCCTTGCGTGCCGCGCCAAAAGCAAAGAGGGACAGATGATTTATTTACGGCGGCGAAGTATAATATACATAAAACTAGATCGTGCGAGCGCGGCGAACATGGACCTCGCCCCTAAGCTTCGCTCGATCGAATTTGGCTTTTGCCTCGTCGAAAGTGGGTACGCTTTCGTGGAGCGATGACTCGATTCCAAGGACGTTGAGCGCACATTCAACACTAGACACTGGTCAGAATGGAGGATGGGTGGATAGCGGCGCGCAAAAATCACCTGCTTGCAAAGATACCGGGATTGATCCCCGCATAAACCACATACCACGGGTCTTGCGCGTGCCGATGCATCAGAGTGGGAGCAGTAGACTGCTCGGCGTTGATGGGGGAGGGGGCGCGCGAGACGGAAACAGGCTGTCCGGACCATGAGTCCGCCTGTAAAGTCCAGCCGCGCTGGCTTGCCAGTTCGAAGGCGGCAGTGGCGAGCGCGACGGTCGGATACCCTTGCTGGAGGGCGAAGCTGACACCGGAGATAGCCGCTTGAACTTGTGGCCTGGAGATATTATATATCATGAGGAAGCAAAGAAGGTCGAGATGGAGACATGATTAACTGACCAAGACTGCATCACCCCGATGGTGCGCCCGCGAAAGACCGCATACGCCTCGATTTTGTTGCCGTTTTTGCGGTTTTTGCGCTGCTTGCGGATTGCGTGAACGTGGGAGGGAGAACCCTGTGTAGCGGTACCAGCTTCAGACCAATCTGGGGTGTACCCGGATTTTGTCGGCGAGTCGAATCGATACAAGGTGGGGCTGGAGGGTATGTCGGTGCCCGGAGCAGTTTTGTGTCCAGCGGGGGTAACAGGAAGGGAGCGGGTTGCGCGTTTAACCGGGGTGGCTGGGGGATCTGGTGTGTACGGCGGGGGGCTGGCAGGGCTCGCGGGACCTGCACACGAATGCAGATAGATAAGCGAGGGCAGAGGCGAAACAAAAGCCAAACCAACGTGAAGCGTGGCCAGCCTGTTCCTCCAAAGTCATGGCCGCTAGTATTTCATCGATGTCGTATTGGGGCCAGTCTGAGTGATCGTCTTCGTGCTGCGCCATGGTGGGAGTGGAGGAGATTCGAGGACGGTCCAAGGCAATCACGATGTGATAGACATGTGCTAACATCAACTTCCAAAACTGTGAAACCGTAACGTGATGGAATTCGATCGATCATTGAGGTACAACGCTACGCTACTGGGGAGGCTTGGTATTGCAGAGATGCGCCACCCAGCTGTGAATAAATGGGCAGTCAGGCCAGGCCTTGGCGGAGGTAGCGGGGGGGATTAAAAGAACACACCGACGGACCGCCTCGTCAACGAACGCAAAATCTGCGTCGACGATATCGACGATCGGGAGATCGCGATTGGTTATTGTGGTGTCGGCAGAAGGTGGGTGTTTCACCACAACGACGTTGCCAAGGCAAGTCTTGAACCCGGGCGGAAGCATTGCAGCAAGCTTCTTATTGGGGTAGAGAGGATAGTCGGGGTCGACGTCGTGGGTGCAGGCGACGAAGATGGTGAAGGACGCGTCGCTGTTGGTGGGATTCTTGATGTGAACTTTGGGACAAAGCTCGCATTTCGACGGGTCGGGGTCAAACCAGGCGGCGAGAGCGTCGGTTTTTCCGAGGGTCAGTTTGGAGGGACCTATAAGGAGCAGTTCGACACGGTGGCGGTCCACGACGCCCCAAGGGTACAGGAGGACTTGTTTTCCAAGGAAGTAGCCGCGTTTCTCGCGTTTCTGTATTAAGATGAGGCATGTACGACGGGACGAGGAAAAGGACGTACGGGGGGCATAGTGGTGTCAATGGAAAGAGGGCGTTCGGAGCTGGCTCTGAGATCCGGTACAGTGCGCATCACATTCCAAAAAGGTACTTTTGTTGTGGAAGATTTGCTTGCTCTGATCTACGACCATCGCGGCCGCGACCTAAAAAGAACATGACGAGCGAATTTCCCCAGAACAAGAAGAAGTGGGCGGAGGGGGCGCGCGAGGATTTGTTGCGCCCCCATATCAAAGGATACAGGAAGGCGCTGAAGGGCGGATGGCGAACGGAACGCGACTACCTCCAGAATGTAATCGACAAGTACCACGCGCGCATCAGTTGGCGGCTGTTGGACCACGAGGAGCCGGAGCTCCCCCTTCCGGACTACGATCCACTCAAGCGGGCGTCACTAGAGGAGTTGACGGAGCAGGAAAGGGCGGAGAGAAAAGTCAGAATAAAACAGCTCAGTACCGTACGTGACGTGAGGACGTATAGCGTTTGGCGCTGACCTCATACACACAGCGGATTCGTCGTTGGCTCAAGTTGCACGCCCGACGGTAGATTTGGACGGAGCATCTTCAAAACGAAGTAGTCTGTCCGGAATGTGTCAAATGGGGAGCGGGAGGAAACTTGCTTGCGTAGTGCGAGATCAGGCGGACATAATCACATTTCAAAGAGCACCCCGGCTACTACTAGTTTGTTGTAGGAGATTTGGAGAGACCGTGATCTTGTTGAGCGTTCGTGCTTTTGATCTGCAACCTGCTTTTGATCTGCAACCAGCGACGCGACCTAAACTTACCCAAGAAACACTTCCCTTCCTGAGTGAGGACAAGTCTATATAGCGCGCGAAACGTAATTGACACAGCACAGAGAATGGCGAGAAAACGCGAATGGCGCAGGAAGTCGAAAGAACTCCGCAAGAGCAACAAGATGTGGGCGGAAGGGGCGCGCAAGGATTTGCTGAAGCCGCATATCGAGGACTACGCGGACGCCCTGGACAGGGGCTGGCGAGCGGAACGCGACTATCTCCAGAAGGTCGCCAGCGAGTACCATGCGCGCATTAGTTGGCGCCTGTCGGACCACGACGAGCCTGAGCTACCGCTCCCCGTGTACGATCCTCTGAAGCCGCTGCGGTGGAAACGTTGACCGACGAGGAGAGAGCGGAACGACACGCCAGAATCGAAGTCCTCAATGTCGTACGTGACATTATGTATGGTGTGTACATAACGTGTCTGACGTGCTGCTCAGCGTATCCGCCGTTGGCTCAAGTATCGCGCCCGCTCTCTTCGTCGCAAGCTAAGCTCGAAAGTCGATGTCTCGAACCCGTTCTCCGTGCTGCTCTCCAAGTTGGCTGGAATCAAAGTGCCGCACAAAGCCCGGCAAGCGTACCAGCAATATATGCATGAATCTTACAAGACGGTGATGCGCCGGTGGTCGAGGCGCGCTGGGCCGCCAATCGGTCGACTCCAGCGGCGCTGCCAACCCCAAGAAAGCGGATGCTTCCTTCCGTGCCGAAATCTCGCGGGAACTTTCGCTGCGTTGCCTGAGGCGGAGCGAGTCGCCCTGGCTAAGCGAGCCGTGGACGAGGCCCGGAAGCTCAAGGCCGAATATGATGCGGCGATGAAGGCTGGCCCCAGCAAGACGCCGGAGTTTCGTCAGAGGTACGTACCAAAATTCTGAGTGCGTGCGTACGGACGACTGACACTGAATAGGTGTATTGACGCATTCGGGCCATTCATGGTACCATTGATGAAGGGTCTGGAGGAATACACTGGTCTCCAGGGTATGATCATCATGGGTGGACCCATGCCAAAGTTTAACGGGGAGATTGGGACAATCCAGTAAGTGTTCTCGTCGTGCTTCATGCGAAAAAACCTAATTTGCAACTTTCGTAGCTTATCTGTGGGTCGAAACCTGGCGGCCGTGCCCGTGCCATTCCCCACCTGGAACAAGGAACGCTTCACCCGCGACGTGGTGGACTTCATGAAGGAGTATCTGCGAACGGCGTACAGTGAGTATCTGCTCGCTGCCTGCGATGCGAGAAATAGCGCTGACATTAATACGCGTCTTCTAGCATCCGAACAATGCGCGGAGGCGGCGTTACCTCCTCCTACATTGGGGGACGCGCCGTACTCGTTCCCGAAGGACGACGACGACGACGACTCGGGGTCTGATTCAGACTCTGACTCAGACTCTTCGTCGTCGGACTCGTCTTCGGAAAGCTCGGGGGAGGAGGGGCAGGGAGGGGCAGGGAAGGGGAAGAAGCAGAAGGGGAAGAAGAAGGGGGCGAAGAGTGGCGAGAAGAGAAAGCGGGGGAAAGAGAAAGAGAAGTCGAGGAGGAGAGTGTCGAGGAGATCCCCGCGAAGAAGACGAAGCTGTCCACGGCGCGGGCGCAGGCGCTGGCCGCCGCGGATAAGGG